>CM057342.1:510028142-511274394 GCA_030015575.1 Agapanthus africanus | reverse complement strand
ATATAACTAACAATCTCCCACATGCACTAAGGCCATTTGTTGCAGTATCTCATACTCAACATCCTACAGAAGTCTCTCTATGGAAAGGCCTTTGTGAGTGGATCCTCCGTGTTGTCCTTCGTGTCGACTCTCCTGAACTCGATCCCTTGGAGATCAACCATCTCCATGATCAGGTGATACTTACCTCAGAATATGTCTGGATCGCTGATGGGACCGGTGTTCCTAGGCTAAAGCCACAACTCCATTGTAGTCACAATAAAAGTTATTGGACGCTCAATGGTAGGAACCATGTTCATCTCATGAAAAAGAAATGCCCAGATAGCCACTTTGGTAGTATCATTGGTAGCGATGTATTCAGCCTTTATCGTCTAGTATGTCACGGTATCTAGCATGGAACTCTTCCAACATACTGTCCCTCCACTGAGGGTAAATACAATGCCTATGACTGACTTTCAGTCGACCTTATCACTCTGGAAGCTCGAACCAAGAACATTCATTTAGTGCTTCTCAAGTAATTAAGAATGTCCTCCACAGCTGTCCAGTGATTCTCCCAAGATCCGATTGATTCCTGATCACTACTGTCATGACCCGGAATGGCACGTGACTGGCACATGAATTATATGAAGTCTATAGGACCCCAACTAATTCAAGTATGCCAAAAATCCCAGAAATTTAAACCATTTTAAGGAAGAAGTGAAGAAAACTTAATTTAAAACAAGTGGTTTTAATAACATAAGCCGAAGTATTGCATTTTTAAAATCTCAAGTCTTTTCTTAAAATTTTGACAGAGTTTCCTTTGTAAATACTGGCCCCAAAAGGGTACAACATGCCTAATATATAAAGGCATCCCCAAGCAGGAGTTAGCTCTTCGTCAAATGACGGTCATAACCACGCAAGCAATATCATATACAACGCCGAAGGGCGAGGATCAAAACTCAATAGGAAACTCAAAATCATCAAGAAAAGCCATAATAATACAACGCGTGACTCTAAGGTCGAATTAATATACAACTGGTCTTCTAAGGGTAAAAATATACAAGTCTGGTTGATGGAGTTTTCTAGATACAACTGAATATAAATGAAGGTACAATGGTGGCCACGATTCGAGTAGACCCACCTATCAAAGCAATCACCCGGAATGATGCAGTGTGCCAGCAAAGCCGCAACGAAACCTGTACGGCAAAACCTGCAAGAAACTGTGGCACAACGGAGGTGAGTTGCCAACTTGTGAGTAGAAAACATCACAGAGCAGAAATCGTATGTTTGACTCAATCCTAGGTCAATACGATCTTAAAATATACATCCTCAAAATGATAAAGCCTAAAGCAAGATAAGGTGGTAAGGGTAAACATCTATACTTAAGTGTAATACCCTGTGCTCATGTCAGTGCCTCAGGTAGCAACATATCATAAATATGTGGTATGAGTGCAATATAATGAAAACAGAATGCATCTTGGATGTGAAAACTGTTTTCTTAATTTAGTAAGATTTCTGTATATTTATAAATCGAGGTATCATCAATGAAATCAACATGAAATAAGTGTCAAGTATCGACACAAAACATAAATCACAAAATCTTAATAGCTCAATATCTCAGGCTCCGGCAATCCGGACTGGCCTGCAACCTCGAATCTAAATATCTAGGGCTCCGGTTATCCGGACTGGCCCATAACATCAAATCTCAAAACCTTAGGCTCCGGCTATCCGGACTGGCCTGTACTCCGATCGGTATCCTCCGGATATCCGTCGAGTCATAATAAAATCACCGGTCGGTAGTGCTCCCCTGACAGGCTCAACGCCATCATCTGCGACCATATTGCCCCGGGGTACCGCACCGGGTCCACCATGCACCTACAGACGGTTCCTCCTCCTCCTCGAATCGGGTGTATGATATCGCTCAAGAGCCGAGAAAACTCATGGTGGACATATCTCAAATCATGTCATGAGAAAACCGCATTTTTCTATCTTTTAAAAAGATGATAAGTTTATAAAATCTTTGCGGTTTCTCTAAATCCAGAAATCTCATGGAAATCTGAAATCATAAATTACGATGTAAATAGATAATGAATAAACAATGAATTTCATACTATTAGGCTCCGGCAATCCGGACTGGCCCATACTATCACATGGCAAATGAATATATGAATATACGTACATGAGATAACACAGTAAATAAATGCAATATCTAATCTAACATCATAAAAATATATCGAAACTATCAGTAACAAGCGATATCTAATTTAATATTCTCTAAAGTGTACATGACATGGCAATTACCGATAATGATGTGTGTGAGCCGGCAAGTAAGTGTTCGTAGACATACGCATCATCGGTAATGGTGCTGGTGTCCTGAAAACATGGTTCCATAATAACAATAAAAGTACATTTAAACATGAAATGCGATGCGATATGAACAACATGAGTATACAGGATAAATAATAAAAGTAATAATAAGGAATCTGCACTATGCATACGAATCATACAATTGTCATCTGAAATAACACGAATCATGGTGTTTTGAAAATAGGGCTACGGTGTTTTTAGGAAAAGGTACGTCTTTTGAAATATCAGTAGAATCCTTTGGCCTGTCTTTAAAGTACTCACGATTCGTTTGTTTTGAAATAGGTATGACTCGAGTCTAGTCTAATACCTATAAGTAAACTACAGAACTAAACTAACAGGCTAATCAAAAAGGTAAGGAAAGCACCTAAATCTGAGTCGATTTATATAAATATAATAGTCGGTGATCCCGCCTCAATAGTATCGCATACGATACAATATATAATATGACATCCTCGAGTCAAGAGTGCAGATCTATCATCAATATATAGCTCGTACGGTAAGTCCATCGTACGACATCCCAAACTGGGTACGGGTCAAATATCACATTTATCTCATTATTCATCTGGTATCCTTATTATCATATTCTGTATTAGGGGTACTGATCTAAGTCTAGTACATACTAATACCATCTACATACATATATGCGTGTGTATGAAAACACATCTCCTAAGGACCCGTTATACTAATCATGTCGTATCTCATAAGACGAACCAATCGCATCACCGATCTCATGGCATCACGCCCAATCTCATCTACTCATCTCCAAATACCATGTACTATACTCATCATCCATGTATATGTATACGTATATATATATACACATAGTCGAATACCTATGTGTATATATATATATATATATATACATATCCCGATATACGCACAAGTAAAACAATGTAAGTGTTTGCGTGTGCGTGTGGGTATGATCTTATTCTAGGGTTCGCAACTAGGAAACTAACTACGACACTATCAACCAAATACTAAAATTAAACTTGTGATCTTCTAAGATCTATCTCGATAATCATTTAGTCTCACATAACACAAAATTATATAATATATATCGTATACTACACAACGAACTTCGGGGGTGTTATACGCCGTCCACCCGACTTTCCCGTAGATATATATCTACTCACATGATCATCGCTTGCCGAAGTCGATATCGCAATCCTCTTCTTCATCATCCGAAATCCACGTGGGGTTATCTACATATATACACATATAGCATCGAAAACGGAAATCACGCACGAAAACATAAATATCGCACGAATCATACATAGGTTAAAACCTACAGTTTACGTATGCAAGAATAATCAAACAACTCCAGATACCGATGTACAACCATCAAGTGACCGGGATAAAATACAAATACCAAAACCCAATTCATAAAACCCAAAAAATGAAATCAGAAACTACGTAAAACACTTCCAGATTTTACCCTAGGTGTATTTAGCCAATTTTACATATGGGAGGGGTCTATTTTACTGGAGATAAAACCCTGGACCAAACACGAAGCCCCCGCTCTGGCCGAAAATTGCGGCCAGAATGGATAAAACTGCGGCCATGGGAGGGAATTGGGGTCCTGGGTCTTGGGTATAAGTTCTAGGTTGCCTGCTTGTATCTCTGTATTTGCTAAATATTTTTCAGGTGTCCCGGGTGATAGCAGATACCAATATATACTCACAGAATCCAAAAAATCCGATATCGGGGATTTCATTGCTAATTGGGGTTCTAGTCTCTGGTTTAGTCCAGTATATAATCACCAAAGGGTTTGTATAGCCTCTACTAATCTCAATTACACAATCACAACTCAAGAATCCCTCAAACCCTAACTTGAAATTTTCAAGGCTCACTAAACAACACTAAATCGGTTCTAAACATGTAAAGATGCTAAGGTGAATGAAATACAATACTAATGGTGTAAGAATTACCTCATTTGGCAACTCAAGAATTTTCTTGAGTTTCCCCAAGTCTTCAAAATCCAATTTTTCTTGGTCCAAAGTGTTTGTAGTGAGCTTGTGCATGTTTGTAATGAAAGGGGGATGAACTTTTGATGTGTTTTTGGTGATGTTTTGAGGTGGTGAATGTGGTGGAGGAGAGGGGGCTTCAATGGGGTTTGAGAGGGAGAAAGAATGATGAAGGAAAAATAGAGGGAACACAATGGCCATGGTCAAGTTGACCCCTCACCTCTCTCTCTTGCCCAAATCTATTTCTTTATCTTTTGTTTCCTTTTCTTTTCCTTTTCTTTTCTTTTCTTCTCATCTCAATGACAAAGCCATGCATGAAAATAAGGAAAAAGACATGGTAGAAAAATGTAACAATGTGTAATTTTGACTTGGTGCATGTCATGTGCACGAATCAAGTTTAATGCAAGATTAGCGATATCTAATCGCGATTAGCATTAATATTGTATATAATTAATTATAAAAATTCATAATTTGCTTAAATCAACAAAACACCCTCATTTTAGTAAGTCCTGTAATTTTCCAAATATATCCCAATTTATCGGTATTTAATTATACCGCATTATCAAAATATTCATAATATATATCATTTTATTTTATAAATTCCTAATAATAATATTTTATTTTTCTGAAATGTTACAGTCTTCCCCCCTTAAAAAAATTCGGTCTCCGAATTTAAATTTAAACCCCTCAAATACTAATACATTTCAGTAAAATGATCAAGTCGTCAGGGTTACGAATCATAAATACACAAAGTACATCGTAGCGCATTGCTTGCGCATGAAAAACGAGTATATAATCCAAAATCAAAACTCTGTCAAGCATCCCGCAATCATCGGAGTTATGGCGAAGACACCAATGTCAATGCCCAATACGAAAACCAACATGATATACATCAACTATGCATGTAATCATCATTAAAACATCTGAAAGGTATGCATGCCAAACTCTTTTCCAATCGCTGTGCAATATGCGTATCACTGCATAGTGGCGGACGTCTATTGTAAATAAATAACTATATATATGTATATATATATCCTTTGTTTAACATACGCGTCCCGTCATTTTGAAAATGACTTAGAAGGGTTTCCTTTATTAAATGTTCGTGTCATCTCGGACACGTAGGTAAATACTGAGACTATAGCTCCTTATTGGAGATTCCTTCGATAACTATCAATGCATGCAAAAATATATTCAGGTACCGTCCTCTGACTAGTCCTGCTCAGTACTAAAACAATAGTAAATATCATAAAAACGTACTTCCCCACAAGATTCAATCCCAAAATGTGCATAAGAATGCCACGTGCGTCTGGTGTGCTCGAAAATCGAAATCCATGAATGTGCCATACATGTGCAAAGAAATAAAATCTAAGTGCAACGGGTGTGCACGAAACACCTGTCAAATGCAATGGGTGTGCCTGACTGCAATATCAGGTGCATCTGATATGCACGAAGAATCTCGATTTAGTGCATCTGGTGTGCACCAAAATCGCATCAAGCGCGTCAAGTGTGCGCAAAATCCAACTCAACTGCATAAGGTGCACGAAAAAAAATCGAATATCATAATCGAAATCGATGGTATACAACATATCTCAATCCAAATCAGGTATACCATGGTATATAATCTTACAACCATGTGCATCAGCGTGCACAAAATCGAATCAAAATACTAAAAGTGCATGAAAACTATGCCGAAAGCATAAGTCAAATCACATGCATACCATAGGCATGAAATCAAAATCAACATCTCGAATGACATCAAATCAAAGTCAGGTGCAACTGTGGTGCACAAAATCTCAATCATGCAAATAAATCACCCAAAATACCAAAATCAAAGATGGCGCAAATAGTTCCGCTCTAGCACATCCTCTAACTATCTCTGGCTAACTGTCATGCTCACTCATAACATATCTCGTCGACGATGCCAAACTCTGGCCTACTGGGTGTGCGTAATATAACCGATCCTAGGTCCAAGTCTTCTCGTACAGTATTCCAGAAAGGTTCTGTCAAAGTCTTCCCCAAATCTCGTTTCTGCCGATCTGCCCGGAAGTTATCACCCTTTACCAAATCTATATTCTTGTTCCAGAACGGCTGCATACTCGTCACGACTCCTTCTGGAAGATATATCCATATACAACGCCTCTGCATGCGTATCACCTCTCTGATGTCAGCGGAGTGAAACGTCATCTCGTCGAAATCTTGTACGAACTTCTTGCTCTACTTATTTCTAATCTCGACTGATTCGGACTCGTCTCTTCATGGCTGCATGGAATGCGCTCCAACGGCTATACTCGTATCTGGAGTCTCCCAAGCAATGTATCACATTACATGATATCCGAATGACGTCGAACCTATCGATCGATTCGTCAAAGTTCCATAATCGCCCAAGAGCTCAACATCTTGAGTACAGTTTAATAGTATTCTAGTACATGCCACAGTACCTATGGAACAGCCGTAGAAAGGCAAACCCAAGCCTCATTAATGGCACCGCTGAACTGTTGCAAACCCTAAGGTTTCATAGCTTTCTCATGGTCGTTATATCGAGTTAGGGTTTCATTCTTCTAGAGGGTCCACGGAATTACTTGCATGTTTCTCCGAATAAATTAAACTTGGAAAAATGGGTTGCTGACATTCGATCGTCTTCTATCGACTCTCAACGTACCTACGTGAAGTGGTCTCTAGCTGGAAGCAATCAATCTGGTGACCTCGCATCGGGGTAGGCAACGAATCACATGTCCTAGTCATTCCTCCTTGGGTGACTAGCAATCTTCTATCATATCTCTAAGTACAACTTGTGCGGCAATAGCTTCAAACATCTGGGCGACACCTCGTCGGTCGCAGCAACAACTGAATCATTCATCCGCACGCTGAACAGTGCATCAATCATCAAGAATAATCGGTGCATTGACGGACATCACATTCTGGCTGGCCTCTACCAGTGGCCCAATCCTCTGGTGCTGATCTGCACGTACGAGAAATCTTGTAAAAGCGATCCATCAAACGCTCATGGCGCGAAAACTGTAGGGTTCCTAGGCACGCTCAAGAGGTCTCACAAGGCATCAACCATTCCAAATTCAAAATTTTCCGGTGCCGAGAAACCCTAAACTAGATCGTTAACTAGAGTTTAGGCGAAACGAAATGAAAGAAAATTACATTTACACTAAGTGAACAGAAATACAACCTTGTAGATCCGGTCCTCCACCTCCATAGCTCCGTGTTGACGTCCCTCCGCTGCGATCATCGGATCCCGGACTCTGGCGATGGTTTCGTCGGAGAAATGATCGGGCTAGGTCGTCGACTTCGATGCCGAAGATGATCAACGTCGAGGCAACTCAAGATCAAGCTCCAACTTCACCAAGTCATGAAACTTGTGAAGAAAATACCCTATACTACTTGGCAAGTGGTAGAGGATGAAGAAATAGGAAGTGGGTTCACTTTGGATTTGGGTTTCTCACTTGATTTCATCACTTGACAATTTTCTAGCAAGCTTTCATTTTCTTCATGAAGAAGAAGAAGAAGATGAATGAAAAAGAATTATGGATTAATTCCAAAAAGAAAAATGAAGTGATGGTTATCATAATGCAACCATGGGTGAGGCTAACTCATGTAGAGAATGAACTAGGGTTTAGGTAAATGGTTAGGGTTAAGGCAAAAGACAAAATGCTCAAAGCTTTTCAAAGCTTCATGAAGCTTCAAGTAGAAAACAAAAGAAGCCACCATGTTATATTTTGCCAAAAATTAATAAAAAGAATAAATAAGTAAACCAAACCCTAACCATTAACCTAATCAAGGTTTAAAGCATACACACACCCAAGTTTGCATGTATCATCAAACAAGATACAAACTAGTGCACAAACATATATCATATATACAATGTGCACAATCAAGTGAGATAATCAATCTTAAGTGAACCAATACTAGTTAATGTAAAGTAATATATCAAATATATAATTATACATTAAATCATTAAATCAACACTTGATTTAACGATCCGGTCATATCGCATATGACCGACTAATATCCAATGTATCGACTTATCGAATCAATCCTCGATTCGATAACTAGGTTATATCGCATACAACCAATCGATACATTCATCGCGAGAATAGAATACGGTATCACATACACGCATTATTCTCGGTCTCGCACATATCTCATATGCGCCCCTATTTCGTTTCGCTTGAGCCAGGAAACCTCTGTGTAGGACTCTAAAGACTCGTCAATACGCCGGCAGCAGGTGATGATCATATCAAACACCCACAAGCCGCAAGCGGTCTGCTAAACGTAACGGCCACCCGGGTATTGAGCGATCAGAAGATCGATGAGCAAGCCCGCTCACACTCCTGTGAATCCAACCAGTAACACTTACCGTACAGTCCGGTCTCGTCGTCTAATATGTCGCATATCTCGCCTAGGGGTGGTAAACGTCAGACCTCAATAGCTTGATAAGTCGTGTCGATATGAGGTCTATAACAGTTCGGGAAACTACTGGTAACACTTACCAGTAAATCTCAGCAACCCTGGCCAGGGATTTCTGGTTATAGCTAATCGAACACAGCGCAACATCAACTCCCTATACCGGGAGAGACGAATCCCCTCCTATCGCTCATTGCCTCCATGTGATTCGGGACTGTACCCAAAAACCACCGTTTTGCATGCCCTCTTGGACGTCGTAAGGTGGAAATCAAAGCACAGTGGGAATCACACAAGACTCTATGACGATCTCGGGTCTACAGACTAACCTGTACCAGTGTCACCAGAGAACTTCCATCTGACGTAAGGTATAATACCATCTGGGAGTTCTCGGCGAGTCCGTCCAGTGTACCCAGTCTCCACTGAGCACCCGTATATCATCTCTGATGTCAAACACCAATGGATATGGGATCATCCATCGCCCATCTGTATGGGTCGAGAAGGTATACGCTAGTCTACTCTGGTATATTGATGCCCCGTCTCGATACACCCAGGACTAGGGACCTTGAAGGATGTACTTATAGACTACCATGTCCCCACTAGTATGATCCGCATCATAGTCCAGGTAGTCAAGTACACATCCTAAGGGCTTTACCAACATGTAACAGAGAGACAATCAGTATACACGTTAAGATAAAGAGCAACCAGATAGCATACTATCATGTCGAGCAAGAAAATCCTCCCTATATATGTCCAAGCATCCACTACAATATACATCCTATGTATAGTAATGGCCTCTAGGGCATACATATAACTAACAATCTCCCACTTGCACTAGGGCCATCTGATAGCAGTGGTTGTAGTATCTCATACTCAACCATCCTATAAAAGTCACTTTCTGGGAAAAGGCCTTTGTGAATGGATCCGCCGTGTTGTCCTCCGAGTCTACCCTCCTAACCTCGATCTTCTTGGAGATCAACCATCTCCATGATCAGGTGATACCGCCTTAGAATATGTCTGGATCACTGATGGGACGGACGTTCCTTGGCATAAGCCACAACTCCATTGTCTCACAATGGGAGGAACTAAGTTCATCTCATGAACTAATATACACCCAGACAGCATCTTTGGTAGCATCTTAAGTAGCGATGTATCCAGCCTTTATCGTCTAGTTTTCCACGGTATCTAGCTTGGAACTCTTCCAACGTACCGTCCCTTTACTGAGGGTAAAGACAATGCCTGTGACTGACATTCAGTCGTCCTTATCATCCTGGAACACTTCCAGTGATTCTCCCCAGGATCGATTGATACCATCTCACTACATCTGGTGAGAATCCTAACATCCATTTAGATCTATCTCATAGATCCAAAACCCAGGATTTAGTAGGTATCACTTTGATCCTATGTGGAGAATCATTGTGATAAGCGGAGATTGACCGAGCGTAGCATAGGAAACTCCTTCTCTATCAAGAGTATGTCATCCACGTACTCTACGAGGATCATCACCATACTCCCTACTACCTTTTTGTTTATACAAGGTTCATCTACCATTTTGATGAAGTCAAACTATTTGACTACTACATCAAAACAGATGTTCCAACTCCGTGATGCCTGCTTTATCCTATAAAGCATCTTGTACACGTTTCCGCTGCTCCCACTGTCTACGAAGCCCTCCGACTGTGTACTTATAGACTCTCTCTCTTCTAAAATATCATTTAGAAGAGCAGTCATGATACCCAACCACCAGATATCGTAGTCATGGTATGTAGCCGTGGCAAGTAGGATCCGGATGGACTTAAGCATAGCTACTGGAAAAGGTTTCATCATTTTTCATGCCTGGTCAATGAGGAAAACCTTTAACAAGTCTAGCTTCGAAAGTCTCAACTTTTCCATGTACACCAAGTAATCTTCTCAAGATATACTTGCTCCTGATGGGGATTTAACCCTTCAGATAATGCAACCAAAGTCCATACTTTGTTGGTGTATAAGGATTCCATCTCAGATCACTAAGCATCCAGCCATTCTTACAGAGTCTCACTCCTGATGGCCAGCTCGAAACTAGTTGGGTCATCATCTCATGATGCAATTCTCGCTCCCACTGTCATAGAGAAACCGAAGTATCTCTCAGGTGGGTGAGGAACCCTGCTAGATCGGCGGCGAGGCTGAGGTTCGTTGGTTACTATTGAATCCTTTGGTTCTATCAAATCATCTGCTGTAGTTTGTATAGCTGGAATCTTTCCAGTTCTACATAACAGACCTGGCCTCGAGCTTGTCCGGATTTTTCTTTTAGACATAGGCTGGACAACCCCAAATCTTAACCAACTTAAGATATGGGCTCTTCCCTTTCCATATCACATATGAAGTGGTAGGCAACTGATTTGATTTGAACTCTATTCAATAGGTATGCAGCTTCTCAAGTGCATAACTCCCAAAAAGGAAATAGGTAACTCAGTAGTACTCATCATAGAGCACACCTTATCATATAGGGTGTGATTGCTCCGCCCCGATACACCGACGTGCTGTGGTGTATACGGAGGAGTAATGCTGAGAGAGAATCTCATTCTCTTTTAGAAAAGTCCAAGAATTCCGTGCTCAAGTATTCTCCTCCTTGATCACATCAAAGGACATAATACTTATACCCGTTTTGGTTCTCTACTTCTAACTTATATTCTGTGAATATCTCAAAAGGTTCGGACTTGTGTTTCAACAGGAACATATGTCTGAATCTAAAGAGATCATCAGAGAATGTAATGAAGTATAAAGAACTGGTCTTGGCATATGTAGACAGGGGACCTTCATACATCAACATGTATCATCCCAAGAGTTCACCAACTCTTTCTCTGTTTCCAATAAACAGAGCTGTGGTCATCTTATCTTTGTGACATGACCGGCAAGTTTTCACAAGATGTAAATTCAAACAGATTTAAATATGCATCTATGTGCAACTTAGCTAGTCAGGTCGCATTGATATGACCTAGTCTACAATACCTCAAGAAGGATCCGTCCATTTCTGAACTCTTCCTCTTTTGTGTGTTCCGTATACTAAGAACTGTAGTTTGATTTAGAACATCAATGCTTTTAGATAACGTGCCTAAACCGATCAACTTTTGATATAGAAAATGTTCAAAACATTATCCAACAATACAAAATTTTATCATTTCTTTACTAATAAAGAGACTGATATGATTTTGTATATCAGGTTCGGTATCTAATAACATTCGTTCAGAATCAATGTATTTGGGATACAGGGTGACAGTGACCAACAGACTTGGCTGCAACACTTGCACCGTTTTCTGTCTCATGAAACTTATCACCCGTTCTCAGTTCTCTATCTTTCTGAAGCCCTATGTAACAGATTACATATATGGGATCTTAATCCGGTATCAAATACCCAAGACGTAGAGGATACAGAGAAACAGTTCTTTGTAAAGAACACACCCGAAGATGATGCATCCGCATGCATTCTCTTCGTTTGGGCGGCACGGGAATTCTGGTAATCCCCAATTTCCTGCTCTGTCTTATAACAGTTATAAGTTAGAGCGGTACCAACGTTCCCCAGCTCAGTATAACAAGCGGGTTCAGTCAATTATCCGTATTATTATCTTGATTAAGGCGTGATATGGTCGCTACCTGGAGAGAGAGAGAAGAAAACACTCAGCGTATGCTCTTGCAAGATCAGATTGGTTATTATTTTATCTAATCAGGATGGCTCCCACTGTTTTTATCAAATCTTCCTTCAAACCCTAAAAGGAAAGACTAGCCGGGATTAATTACACACTACAAGTTCGCCAATCTTTCAGCCAGGCCAGTGTCGGTACTTTAAGGGAGGTTCCTCGTGCTTTCGCACGGACCTAATTACAGTAAACCTCGTTTTCCCAGAGGCGTAACCCCGTTGACACCTTTCTAGACACCTACTAGATCGGCTAATTATAATGTGTAAAACACTCCCATGAGTAACTCTTACTCACAGCGGGTATCGGGATCCAACTATCTCATAGAAGGTATGCAATCTCATTGCAAATTTCAACACTTAAAATTCCCGATAATTTTGCCCCTAGCGTCCTATGACCTTGACGCAGGCCAACAAACCATAGTGCGCTAGTCAAGTTCAACCCGTCATTTCCTGATTGAATTAAACCCACCTGCACGACCCTTGACGCAGGCCAACAAAGTCGCACGACTACCCTAATCCAATCTGCATCATATGCATAAGCAGATAAATAATAGTTAGCTACCGCACACTACGCCTTGACGCAGGCCAACAAACGTAGCACGAATACTAACTACTACTTATCTGAAATGACGGAGGGCTACGACAAGTTTTTCTGAAAACCTATTGCGTAATGAACTTGATATCGTTGTAGAATCAAATGATTTTAAAATGGAGTGTTTTTTAGGCTTTTCTAGTTTTGCTAAAGGGGTCACTCCCGGTGAAGGGATCGTCGGCCCTTTCCTCATCGAATGAGGTGCGGGATATATCATATATATCACTGTGCAAAGCAGAAACTATAGAAGCTATCAAAAGACAAACCGAGTGTGTAGCATCTGCCAGTTATTGCTAAAGGGGTCACTCCCGGTGAAGGGATCATCGGCCCTTTCCTCATCGAATAAGGTGCAGGATATATCATATATACCGCTGTGCAAAGCAAGAACTGTAGCTGCCTGTTTTACTTTTGAAATTCGATTCTACAACATCTTTAGGTTTCTTTTCTTTCATTAATCACATTAATGAAGTCCCATCATTTAAGTCACCTAAACATCACAGATAAATACGACGTACACTTATGCCATCCGCATTCGCCTCGATGTCCCCTCGTGCACCGTTAGGTTAGGTAACTAACGGCAGAGCGGGGCAGGGCTAGCGCGGGTGTAAAACATAAGTAACGTCTATATAATATATCATATATACTATATATTATATCTATCACAGAACATCAAATGATCACATCACAGATATCACAGCAGAAGAATCATATAAAACATTGGATATACTAAGACGTCCGTGTTTTCAATACGAGCCAGTATAAAACACGGATTCCACAGTCGCGATGAATAGCCAAACCCACACCCCTAGACCCCTACGAGAGCGGCAAGCAACCCTACCAATTCTAGAGTTAGGAGACCCGGACTCGACTCCTCGAGTTGATCTCCCACTGAACTCCAGAACCCGGTTACTTGTGCCCTCCTCCTTGGGTCTATCTTAGTGCGGAAAAGTAAATAATATACAAAAGGTGACATCTTCCGCAACCTGGAAGTGCCCCAATAAAAGAATATTACATACAAGTTTTTACATGAATGAAAATGAAAAAACACTCATCTCACATAAAATAATCCCGGCTATTCAAACACGACGATCCAATATAACATATCCAGCAACACATAACATCACATGTCATCAACGTAAGTAAACATGCGTATCCCAATTGTCGTTGACATATAGCAACGAAACCGGCGATATCACATATTACACTTACGGTCACAGAAAAGAAAGTGTAAAACTATAACAGTTGGAATCCGCAAACTCTTTAGACATCGCATGCCTAATAAAATGAATTCCTTAGACATCGCATGCCTAACAATTATAAACCCCGCATTTTAGTCTCATTATCGAAAACTCTTTTCAATATCAAGTCGGGCAATTCAACAAGATTCCCGACATCCTGATCAAATGCTCATCGCAAACTTTAGTAGGCGTCCGCACCCCCGACGCCGTCGACGAAGTGAACCAAGGCGGAACACCGCTGCCGCGAGCACCCGAACGGATGCTTTCGGCGACGGGGTTCTCCTATAGTCACTTGGTCGGGGCTATGGGGTGAGGCTGTCTATTAAGTTTACCTGGCGAGTATCCGCGTACACTACGTGATTGCGACGGACTTTTGATCACATCAAAATTCCGTGGCAACCGATCAAGTGAGACTAAAGTGCTATTTTTATAACATTCATATCAGTTATCTCATAACTACTTGTGGATTCCAAATATTGTATCACATTCCGGGTAAATAGAAAATGTTAAACTTTCCGATCGAACAATCAAACACCCAAGTTTTCCCGAAACAGCTCAACACATGAAATAAGTTTAAAAACATCCACTTCATGCCTCAGTACCAACGGTCCAGCCGTAGAAGGGTCAAGCCAACGCCTCATATGTGGCACGCCGTACTGCCCCAAACCCTAAGGTTCAAAGGGCAGTTCAAGACGGTCACATAATCGAGTTAAGGTTTGTTGTCTTCTAGAGGGTCCATCGCGTTACTTGCACTACTTAGAACATTCTTAAACTGCGGAAAAATCCAACACTTAGAAATTTCCCGTCAGGGGAAAAAGTGGGTATTTATATCCGGTCGAACTTTTTAACATATTCTACAATATCCGGAAAACACATAGACGAAGTTAAAGATTCCGATCGAATCATTGAGTCCCTAATAAAACCCTAGAAAACTCAACACTTGAGTGGAATTAAAAAATTCCCATAAAAAATTTCCAAGAAAGGACCTAAGAATAAATATATGAAATTTAAGGGACTAAGTCCAAATTTTGGCCGCGGAACCGCCGCCAAACCCATGGTTTCACCGCGGTTCCGCGGTCAAATTGTCGAGTTAGTGGACCGTACTTCACAGTAATTCTTAGTTTTTCCTGCGTGTTTTTCTGAGAATTTTTAATTCACAAAAATCCACTGTTTTGAAAAATGTATAGAGAAGGGTTTTGTCGGGGTTTACGGGTTTGATCGGACTTCTAACTTTGTATACACTTCTCCTAAAGCTCTAGCTAGGCTCTGATACTACTGTAGGGTTCCTAAGCACGCTCAAGAGGTCTCACAAGGCATCAACCATGCCAAATTCAAAATTTTCCGGTGCCGAGAAACCCTAAACTAGATCGTTAACTAGAGTTTAGGCGAAACGAAATGAAAGTAAATTACATTTACACTAAGTGAACAGAAATACAACCTTTGTAGATCTGGTCCTCCACCTCCATAGCTCCGTGTTGACGTCCCTCCGCTGCGATCATCGGAACCCGGACTCTGGCGATAGTTTCGTCGGAGAAATGATCGGGCTAGGTCGTCGACTTCGATGCCGAAGATGATCAACGTCGAGGCAACTCAAGATCAAGCTCCAACTTCACCAAGTTATGAAACTTGTGAAGAAAACACCCTATACTACTTGGCAAGTGGTAGAGGATGATGAAATAGGAAGTGGGTTCACTTTGGATTTGGGTTTCTCACTTGATTTCATCACTTGACAATTTTCTAGCAAGCTTTCATTTTCTTCATGATGAAGAAGAAGAAGATGAATGAAAAAGAATTATGGATTAATTCCAAAAAGAAAAATGAAGTGATGGTTATCATAATGCAACCATGGGTGAGGCTAACTCATGTAGAGAATGAACTAGGGTTTAGGTAAATGGTTAGGGTTAAGGCAAAAGACAAAATGGTCAAAGCTTTTCAAAGCTTCATGAAGCTTCAAGTAGAAAACAAAAGAAGCCACCATCTTATATTTTGCCAAAAATTAATAAAAAGAATAAATAAGTAAACCAAACCCTAACCATTAATCGAATCAAGGTTTAAAGTATACACACACCCAAGTTTGCATGTATCATCAAACATGATACAAACTAGTGCACAAACATATATCATATATACAATGTGCACAATCAAGCGAGATAATCAATCTTAAGTGAACCAATACTAGTTAATGTAAAGTAATATATCAAATATATAATTATACATTAAATCATTAAATCAACACTTGATTTAACGATCCGGTCATATCGCATATGACGGACTAATATCCAATGTATCGACTTATCGAATCAATTCTCGATTCGATAACTAGGTTATATCGCATACAACCAATCGATACATTCATCGCGAGAATAGAATGCGGTATCACATACACACATTATTCTCGGTCCCGCACATATCTCATATGCGCTCCTATTTCGTTTCGCTTGAGCCAGGAAACCTCTGTGTAGGACTCAATAAACTCGTCAATACGCCGGCAGCAGGTGATGATCATATCAAACACCCACAAGCCGCAAGCGGTCTGCTAAACGTAACGGCCACCCGGGTATTGAGCGATCAGAAAATCGACGAGCAAGCCCGCTCACACTCCTGTGAATCCAACCAGTAACACTTACCGTTCAGTCCGGTCTCGTCGTCTAATATGTCGCATATCTCGCCTAGGGGTGTTAAACGTCAGACCCCAATAGCTCGATAAGTCGTGTCGATATGAGGTCTATAATAGTTCGAGAAACTACTGGTAACACTTACCAGTAAATCTCAGCAACCCTGGCCAGGGATTTTCGGTTATAGCCAATCGAACACAGCGCAACATCAACTCCCTATACCGGGAGAGACAAATCCCCTCCTATCGCTCATTGCCTCCATGTGATTCGGGACTGTACCCAAAAACCACCGTTTTGCACGCCCTCTTGGACGTCGTAAGGTGGAAATCAAAGCACAGTAGGAATCACATAAGACTCTATGACGATCTCGGGTCTACAGACTAACCTGTACCAGTGTCACCAGAGAACTGCCATCTGACGTAAGGTATAATACCATCTGGGAGTTCTCGGCGAGTCCGTCCAGTGTACCCAGTCTCCACTGAGCACCCGTATATCATCTCTGATGTCAAACACCAATGGATATGGGATCATCCATCTCTCATCTGTATGGGTCGAGAAGGTATACGCTAGGCTACTCTGGTATATTGATGCCCCGTCTCGATACACCCACGACTAGGGACCTTGAAGGATGTACTTATAGACTACCATGTCCCCACTAGTATGATTCGCATCATAGTCCAGGTAGTCAAGTACACATCCTAAGGGCTTTACCAACATGTAACAGAGAGACAATCAATATACACGTTAAGGTAAAGAGCAACCAGATAGCATGCTATCATGTCGAGCAAGAAAGTCCTCCCTATATATGTCCAAGTATCCACTACAATATACATCCTATGTATAGTAATGGCCTCTAGGGCATACATATAACTAACAAAAACACAATAAAATGACACATCTATACAATTGTGTTTCCCTGGAATCACGCCCTGGTCAGTCCTCATCCGTGTCGAGCTCGTGCTGACGCAACTCTAGCCGTAGCTCTCTCTGCCCGTGTAATCGTGGCAGCAAAAACCATAAACCAATATCGATGAGGATAGATCATAGGAATGAATATAATGTTGTGCAAGGAAATGTACATCCTAAGGCTACTTAAGCGGAGTAGCGTACCGTAAGTATGTCGCGGAACATACACACAGTACGTCACTTTACTTAAGTCACCCACTCCATCAACCAAGGTCAACCTACACGACGAAAGTTCCGGTCTAATACCCCCTCGACTAAGTCTAAGTTCCGTAAGGTCAAGCCTAGATTCCGTATATATATAAACGCCCTAGGCTCCGCATAGTCAAACATAGACTCGAACCTAGGTTAACCTAGCGCTCTGATACCAACTTTGTCACGATCCGAAATGGCACGTGACTGGCACTTGAATCATATGAAGTCTATAGGACCCCATCTAATTCAAGTAAGCCAAAAATCCCAGAAATCTAAACCATTTTAAGGAAGAAGTGAAGAAAACTTAATTTAAAAAAAGTGGTTTTAATAACACAAGCCGAAGTATTGAATTTTTAAAATCTCAAGTCTTTTCTGAAAATTTCGACAGAGTTTCCTTTGTAAATACTGGCCCCAAAAGGGTACAACATGCATAATATATAAAGGCATCCCCAAGCGGGAGCTAGATCTTCGTCAAATAACGGTCACAACCACGCAAGCAATATAATATACAATGCCGAAGGGCGAGAATCAAAACTCAAAAGGAAACTCAAATTCATCAAGAAAACCCATAATAATACAACACGTGACTCAAAGGTCGAAAGAATATACAACTGGTCTTCTAAGGGTAAAAATATACATGTATGGTTGATGGAGTATTCTAGATACAACTGAATATAAATAAAGGTAAAATGGAGGCCACGATGCGAGTGGACCCACCTACCAAAGCAATCACCCGGAATGAAGCAGTGTTCCAGCAAAGCCGCAATGAAACATGTACGGTAAAACCTGTAAGAAACTGTGGCACAACGAGGGTGAGTTGCAAACTCGTGAGTAGAAAACATCATAGAGCAGAAATCGTATGTATGACTCAATCCTAGGTCAATACGATTATAAAATATACATCATCAAAATGATAAAGTCTAAAGCATGATAAGGTGGCAAGGGTAAACATCTATACATAAGTGTAATACCATATGCTCGTGTCAGTGCCTCAGGTAGCAACATATCATAAAAATGATGTATGAGTGCAATATAATGAAAACAGAATGCATCTTAAATGTTAAAATTGTTTTCTTAATTTAGTGAGATTTCTGTATATTTATAAATCGAGGCATCATCAATGAAATCAACATGAAATCAGTGTTAAGTATCGACACAAAACATAAATCCCAATATCTCAATAGCTCAATATCTCAGGCGCCGGCAATCCTGACTTGCCTGCAACCTCGAATCTCAATATCTTAGGCTCCGGCTATCCGGACTGGCCCATAACATCAAATCTCAAAACCTCAGGCTCCAGCTATCCGGGCTGGCCTGTACTCCGATCTGTATCCTCCGTATATCCGTCGAGTCACAATAAAATCACCGGTCGGTAGTGCTCCCCTGTCAGGCTCAACGCCATCACCTGCGACTATCTTGTCCCGGGGTACCGCACCGGGTCCACCATGCACCCATAGACGGTTCCTCCTCCTCCTCGAATCTGGTGTATGATATCGTTCAAGAGCCGAGAAAACTCATGGTGGACATATCTCAAATCATGTCATGAGAAAACCGCATTTTTCTATCTTTTAAAAAGATGATAAGTTTATAAAATCTTTGCGGTTTCTCTAAATCCAGAAATCTCATGGAAATCCGAAATCATAAATCACGATGTAAATAGATAATGAATTTCATAATATTGGACTCCGGCAATCCGGATTGGCCCATATTATCGCATGGCAAATGAATATATGAATATACGTGCATGAGATAACATAGTAAATAAATGCAATATCTAATCTAGCATCATAAAAATATATCGAAACTATCAGCTAACAAGCGATATCAATGAATTAATATTCTCTAAAGTGTACGTGACATGGCAATTACCGATGATGATGTGTGTGAGCCAGAATGGAAGTGTTCGTAGACATACGCATCATCGGTAATGGTGCTGGTGTCCTGACAGCATGGTTCCATAATAACAATAAAAGTACATTTAAACATGCAATGCGATGCGATACGAACAGCATGAGTATACAGGATAAATAATAAAAGTAACAATTAGGAATCTACACTATGCATACGAGTCATACAATTGTCATTTGAAATAACACGAATCGTGGTGTTTTGAAAATAGGGCTACGGTGTTTTTAGGAAAAGGTACGTCTTTTGAAATATCCGTAGAATCCCTTGACCTGTCTTTAAAATACTCACGATTTGTTAGTTTTGAAATAGGTATGACTCTAGTCTAGTCTAATATCTATAAGTCAACTACAGGACTAAACTAACAGGATAATAAAAAAGGTAAGGAAACCAACAAAATCTGAGTCGATATATATAAATATAATAGTCGGTGATCCCGCCTCAATAGTATCACATACGATACAATATATAATATGACATCCTCGAGTCAAGAGTACGGATCTATCATCAATATATAGCTCGTACGGTAAGTCCATCGTACGGCATCCCAATCTGGGTACGGGTCGAATATCATATTTATTTCATTATTCATCTGGTATCCTTATTATCATATTCTGTATTAGGGGTATTGATCTAAGTCTAGTACATACTGATACCATCTACATATATATGCGTGTGTATGAAAACACATCGCCTAAGGACCCGCTATACCAATCATATCATATCTCATAATACGAACCAATCGCATCACGCCCAATCTCATCGACTCATCTCCAAATACCATGTACTATCCTCATCATCCATGTATATGTATATGTATATATATATACACACACACACACACACAGTCCCATACCTATGTGTGTATATAAGTATACATATCCCCATATACGCACAAGTAAAACAATGTAAGTGTGTGTGTGTGTGTGGGTGTGATCTTATTCTAGGGTTAGTAACTAAGAAACTTACTATGACACTATCAACCAAATACTAAAATTAAACTTATGATCTTCTAAGATCTATCTCGATAATCATTTAGTCTCACATAACACAAATTTATATAATATATATCATATACTACACAACGAACTGCGGGGGTGCTATACTCCATTGATCAGTCGAAAATATTGTATATTTTAGCCGGCAATTTCCTTAACATTTGCATACATTTAGAAGTGTTCGGCATTCATATTCTACATATTAGCAAATCTGTCACAAAATATGAGATTGCATGTATTAGACTTTCAAACCGACACTTTAAAGGAAATTAACCGCATTTCATGGCATCGCATCATTTCTGTATTTGCGCAACACTTGTCTTGAGTATGTGCAGGAAATACGGAAGGAAAAGCAAAAGAGCTGATCAAATTTACGCCAACTCAAGCCCTGAGATCTGGTAGCAATACAAAAGGAGATATTAAATTCTATATATCACATAAAGCCCAATATAACAGCCCAAGTTCAACCCAGAATTCCCAAGCCATAAGCCTCCAAGTCAGCCGCGGAACCGCGGTAGGAGCTTGCTTGCGCCGTGGTTCCGTGCCTCCTATGCCACGTCAGCATCTCAATTTCAGTGCAGAATCTCTTTCTCTGGGCCCACATTGCTTTATGATATGTAAAGTTCCAGAATACCCTTGAAGATACTGCCAGATCAGCAAAGAAGATTAAGAAGGCTAATCCTAATTAAGCTCCTAAACTAATCCTCTTCTAGAAGCTCCCTCCTAACTAATCACATCTAGAAGCTTCTCCCCTAACTAACTTTTGGAGGGAAATTTGAATTTCTTCAACAAACTTTAGGAGGGAAACTTAGAATTTGAAATCCTAGATCTAGGGTTAGTTATCTATAAATAGGAACCTAGACCTAGGGTTAAAGGCTAATCAATAACCATTGGTTCATTCTACACCATTTTATTCCACAAGTCTAGTGACAAGGCTTGTGCGAAACCCTAACCCTAATTCCACTCCAAATCCAAGATCTTGAGTACCAAATCAAGCGAGAAGCCTTCAACCTTTTAGGAGCCGAGCCGATCTTCAATCGGGCAAGTGATCCAAGACGATCCGCGATCCACGGAGACGAGCGAAGCCAAGTCGACGATCAAGTTCCTCCTCTTGTAGTTCTTGAGCGAATGTAACTAAATTGTTGATATAAATAAAAGGTGAAATTCTTTTATCTTGATTTCTTTTAATTCTTGCATCATGATTAGATATCAATTCGTAATTGTTGCTCTTATTGTGATGTTTGAGTAAAACTCCGCTCGTAAAGGAGTCGAGACGATTGTAGAATGATGATGTAACAAATCTTAAATACTATTTTTAAGTCCTACGAGTTTTGTAAACCCTAGCAAGTTCAAGAATCGATGACCTAGTTTCGTAGCGATGCTTTCTTGATTGTGATCGCTCGAAATTAGGGATCTACGATCGTTTCTTGAATTTACTAGAGGCTAGAATATGAATGATATCGACGAATGAACAAGGGATAAGATGAAACCCTAGTTTCACAAGAAATCCCTAATTCTCGATCGATCATCATCGATCTAGTATCAATTCATCGAAGGATAAGAATACGTAATTGTAAGATTACATCACATCTATAGATCCGATCGATTCCTACGAGCCTCATTTCGATTCTTGAGATTTGGTTTGGAAAAATCATCAAACTATCAATTCTTGATTCTATCTTTTTCTTGTTATTAGATCAATGTTTTTCTAATTCTTGAACTTCAAATATAAATCTTGAATTGTCTTGTTTTCTTTTCTTTAAAGTTTCGACTCAACTAATTCAAAAGACGAACGATTACACTTTCCCTGTGGACGATCCGCACTCACTAACAATCTACATCCGACACCGTAGTTGATTGCGGTCAAACAATTTTTGGTTGTGATTTCTATTCTATTTTTTCCAACATACACATCAAGAATTCTCATCAATCAAATGGCGCCGTTGCCGGGGACTATTTGATTTGATTTACACAACAAGAATTCTTTTCAATCAAATGGCGCCGTTGCCGGGGATAGTGCGCTAATAGTTCGTATTTTTGAAATTTGAGTTGAAAATTTTATTCCATCTAAATTTTGTGATCAAAATTCGTGCAAACACTAATACGTGTGTTGTGATTTGATTGTGAGGAAATCTGGAATCATTGGAGCTGTGGAAAATTTTTTCTGAAACATCGATTGAGCTGTGTAGGTGAACAGGAGCTTGTGCACAAATTTCTGTGCACTGATCCCAACATACCACCGCCCTTCCGCGGCATTAGTGCCTTCTTGCGGCGGTTCCGCGCTTGATTGAAGGGATCTCTGTGCCAAGCTTCCTCTGTAAGCTTCTTACCTTCTCCTCTCTCCTCTTTTTAGCTCCAATTAATATTTTGTGCAGGTTTCTTTGCAAATAAATCGCTGCGCCGCAAAAGCAAAATAAAATTTGTGCGTGTTTTTGATTCTTGGTTGTTTGCATATTAATACGGAAATTAAGGGGCACGACCAAATCCAAATTAGGTGGGGATTTCATTACCCTTCCTAGGCCCCGAAAATCGCAAAACTTGCATCCGCATTTACCCTCATTAATTAAAAGAAATCTAGAGACGACTTTAAGGACCGTCGCGCTCAATTAGGACAAGAGAAGGCCGTGGGTAATTCATTGCTTATCCGCGTTTTCTTGTGGTGTCTAAGGCGAGTGTGTCTAAGGCTAGTGGTTTTTAATTAGGCCCACTACTTACGTAGTGGAGTACCTTCCCACTTACCTGGCACTTATCCGGCCACAGGGGGACAAAGAGGCAGTGGAGGATTGATCCTGCGACTTGTCTTTTGGCAGTTAGGAGCGGTCTAGAGTCGGACCTAGGTGACCACTAGATTCTAGGGTTTTGTGTGTTGCATTTGTTGTGTTGCATCATTTTTTCAAAAGTCCGTATCATTTTTCAAAGCAAACACCGTATACATCATTTCCCCTAATTATAAATTCACGCTGCCACTTGTACTAACCCTTTTTAGTGCAAGATAGGCTGGACAACAGGATTCTAGTGCCTGTTTAGTCCGCGTTTCCCTCATCGACCCAAAAGTCGGTATTTCTACATTTACCCTTTCTTTACCCACCACCACACCCACATCGATGGATCCACCTCCATCGAACTTCTTTTCCACTACTCTGCCGCCGTCCGTTGGTGCGCAGAATCCACCTCGCATCTCTCTCCAGGAGAGATGCTATCCTACACGAGGCCCACTTTCCACTTGTCTTTCCATTCCACCAGCCAATGGGGAAAATTTTCAAATAAAACCCCAATACATCAACCTTCTACCAAAATTTCACGGTCTCGAGTCTGAAGACGCATACGTGTTTATCACGAAATTTGAAAATGTATGCGCAATGATGGGTACTTCACAGCTTTCTGTGGATGCTTTCCGTCTTCGTCTTCTCCCATTTACTTTGTGCGATTTAGCCGAGAAGTGGCTATATAACACTACCGCACATTCCATTTCAAATTGGGACGAATTCGTCAAAGCATTCCTTAAGAAATTCTACCCACATCATAAGACAGCTCGAGTCCGTAGCGAAATCTATCAATTCACCCAGCTTCCAAATGAAACATTTTCAAAATGTCTTGAACGTTTCAAGGATCTGTTAGTCCTATGTCCACATCACGGCATCCCGAGATGGGATCTTTGCCGAATCATTTATGAGGGCATTACTCCTTACACAAGACAGACCCTTGAATCCATGTGTCAAGGCAACTTCATGATTAAAGATGACGGGGAAGCCTGGAAATTTCTAGAAGATTTCGCTGAAAAATCTTTACAGTGGGAGGGTGTAAGTCAATCGTCTAGGGATGGCAATGATATTTCCATAGGAATTAGAGCTGAAATTTCAGCTTTACACAAGAAATTTGACGCTATGGAAAATAAATTTTTAGCCGCCGCCCTAAGTCAAATATCACTCTCCAAAACTGTATGTGGCTGCTGTTCTGATCCGTCTCACTTGACGGAAGAATGTCCGTTTCAAGGTCATGAGCATACCAATGTCGCATTTCAAAGACCTAGAAACGATCCATTCTCCTCCACATATGATCAGGGTTGGAGGAATCACCCTAACTTTGATTGGAACCAATCCCAATTTCAAAACACGGTTCCAACCCAAAACAATTTCCAAAGGGTCCCTCCACCACAACAGCAGCCACCACTTCAATTGAGTCAGCACCCCTTTCAAGCACAAAACTTCCAAAATCCGGCCAACACTTTTGCACCATCTAGTCCTTTGCAATTGACCGGTACCGATAATACCTCTGCACTAGCACAAACCTTGGATACTTTCATGAAACAATCCATCCAAGGGACGGCAAGTTTGCAATCTTCCATTGAGAATGTGATGAAGATCATTATCTCTCAAAATGATAATATCAAATCGATGGAAGAACAAATTGCACAACTAAAAGCCGAAATGAGTGCACGAGAGAAAGGGAAACTTCCAGCTCAACCTTTACCCAATCTTGGCTATTCACATGATGTGGATGCAATCACGTTGAGATCTGGAAGAGTGCTTGACACTCACCTTGGGGAAGAGTTTGATGATACCGATAAATCAATCAATAAAACCCCGGCTGAGACCTTTCCTCACACACACACTTCTAATTCTGACCCCAGTTCTTCTACCCCACCTTCTTCTTCCGAGCCTATTCTTCGTTTCCCAAAAGGCTCGCCACTACAGCCCACCTCTTTTACTCCTCCACGGACGATTCCCACTTCTATTCTGGGATCGGTTCCACACCCACTTCCTTCTCCTATGATGGACCCAGCGCTTATTGCTAAAGCACCTTATCCTAATCGGTTAAGGGCTAACACACCGGGTCCACATATGAAGAAGATCATGAACATTTTTAAGCAAGTAAACACCAACATCCCTCTCCTAGATGCCATCCAACAAGTTCCGTCCTATGCGAAAACTCTTAAGAACTTGTGCACTAGGAAGAGGAAGACTCAAGCGCCCAAGAAGATATTCATGGAAAAGACAATAGACACGGCTTTCCCCCAACAATTACCGAGGAAACGTAAGGATCCTGGATATCCTACTATTTCCGTTTCTATTGGGGAAAAACACATCAACCGTGCTCTACTAGATCTTGGTGCTAGTGTTAACTTGCTTCCATACTCAGTCTATGAGCAATTAGGGATCGGAGAGTTGAAGCCAACCAATTGCACTCTCCAGATGGCTGACCGATCTATCACCAAACCTAGGGGTGAACTGGAGGATGTGTTAATAAAAATCGGAGAATTTATATTCCCGGTAGATTTTATTGTAATTGATACACAGCCTGTAGCGAACCCACGGAATCAAATTCCGGTGATTTTAGGTCGCCCCTTTTTGGCCACTTCCAATGCTATTATCAACTGTCGTAATGGTTCTATGACCCTATCTTTCGGGAATAGGTCAATAGAACTAAACATTTACAAGTTGGGAAGTGTACCCTCCGAACCTACTGTTCAGGTCTGTTCTGTCGACTTAATGGATGTCGACAGCAGCGAATTTGATGATCCTCCTGATATTGATCTAGACTCTTTTCATATGTTATTGTTTGACCCAACTATGTATCATACACATACGGACTCTTCCACCAAGATATCCGGGTCAACAATTAACACTTATTATGAACTGCTTTTAGAGTCTGAAGATCACCCCGCACTTTGTGATGACATTATTCACCGGGGTATGAATGGAACTTTTGAGGAGATCTTCGCTGATGAACTCGCATTTCTGAATAACACGGGTGTTGAGATGAATCAGGTTCCACTCACTGAAATTGAACCTCCACCCCTTCTTCTGAAATGTAAAAAGAATGCGAGTTATCCATCACATACACTGCATCGTCTCTCCAATATGAGACGCACACACATTCTCTTCCACCACTTAACCTTTCCCCACTTCTTCTTCCACCAACCAGAGCACTGCATTGATAAAATTTTTGAATGGTTGGTGTTGACATTCGGTCTTTGCAAAGCTTGGCATGGACCACTGATTTTTGACCCCCTCATATGATTTTCAAAGATTAACATTGCATAAGTTTGGGGGGGTATATTTTCGGGCTCCTGAAAAGAAAATTTTTACAAAATTTTGAGCCAAAAATAAGTTTGGGGGAGATTCTTCACTTAAATATTTTGCCCCCACTAATAAATTCCTCCCAAGCTTACAGGTTTTTCGAGATTTAGCTGATGGCAACAGTGAGGACACTGTTGAAAACAAGTTTGGGGGAGGTTTGTGCTTATTTTCGCATCATTTGCATATCATTTGCATAAGCACAAAACATTTTTTTTGAAAACCATAAAAATTTAAAAAATTTCAAAATTATAAAAAGATTTTTGTACATAAATAAGATAATAAAAGTTTAGATAGTGAAAAATTACATCCATGAGATTAGAAAAATTTAAGAAAACTAAGAAAATTAGAAGTTTTCTTATACGAACTAGTAATAAGTAGTTATGAGCCGTTGTCCCAAGGGTTAGTAAGATGAAGGACGTCACTAATCTGAGGATAAAAATAAGTCTGAAAGATAGTTTCTATTCTGGAAAGCCAAACATTTTGAACGTTGCTACCCTGCTATTCGCACTTACACACGTCTTGAAGCCTGGGATAGTAGAGGATACCTTGAAATGCTCTTGTCTTAAAGCCAAAAGTATGAAGGAAATAAAAAGAAAAAAAAAATGAATGAATAAAAAAAATATAAAGTGGTGAGAAAAATGAACACTGTTTTTGTTATCACCGAGGGCAATAAAAAAATGTATAGCGAGGGTGCCTTTTCACCTAGTGCCCTAAGGCCAATTGGTCTGGGAGTCACTGCTATGCCTGAGGTGGTGCAAGACGAGGAAAATACACCAAGTAAGCAAGCACAGGAGTAATCGGTCGGTTAGTACCTCAAGAAGTATTAACGGTCGCATGAAAGTGTGTGAGCAATCTCATCTAAATATTCATTAATTAAAAAGTACTGAGGCTGATGGGCAAGAGTATGATAGCTTGAATTGAATTCTCCGGGTGTAGGGATGTCTTTACACACACGCAGGGTTATATGATCGATGTTTGGAAGAAAGATAGGAATGAAAAATAAGACGATGTTTTATTGAGGGAGGACGTGATTTCTAACATCTTTTCATGACCATTAAGATAGGGCTCATGACAACCGAAAAGCTAGCTTAGTTGGAAACCCTAATTTTCAAAGTCTTTCTTTTACAATTCTTTTCTTTAAATGTAATATTCATGATCTTTCTTTTATTATTGGATTTTGTGGGTGCAATCCGCTGAAAACCCTCAGGAGACAACACTCCTCCTACTAGGGACACCTAGAGGTTTAAAGGCTTGTTGCACGTGCTCAGTGCAATCGTGTTGCCTACGAAAGTGTGCTAGTTAGTTTTTTTCTCTTTCTTTATTTTCTCCTTCTTTGTAATAAAACATTCGCTCGAGACGATCGAAATTAAGTTTGGGGGTATTTGATCAGTCGAAAATATTGTATATTTTAGCCGGCAATTTCCTTAACATTTGCATACATTTAGAAGTGTTCGGCATTCATATTCTACATATTAGCAAATCTGTCACAAAATATGAGATTGCATGTATTAGACTTTCAAACCGACACTTTAAAGGAAATTAACCGCATTTCATGGCATCGCATCATTTCTGTATTTGCGCAACACTTGTCTTGAGTATGTGCAGGAAATACGGAAGGAAAAGCAAAAGAGCTGATCAAATTTACGCCAACTCAAGCCCTGAGATCTGGTAGCAATACAAAAGGAGATATTAAATTCTATATATCACATAAAGCCCAATATAACAGCCCAAGTTCAACCCAGAATTCCCAAGCCATAAGCCTCCAAGTCAGCCGCGGAACCGCGGCAGGAGCTTGCTTGCGCCGCGGTTCCGCGCCTCCTATGCCACGTCAGCATCTCAATTTCAGTGCAGAATCTCTTTCTCTGGGCCCACATTGCTTTATGATATGTAAAGTTCTAGAATACCCTCGAAGATACTGCCAGATCAGCAAAGAAGATTAAGAAGGCTAATCCTAATTAAGCTCCTAAACTAATCCTCTTCTAGAAGCTCCCTCCTAACTAATCACATCTAGAAGCTTCTCCCCTAACTAACTTTTGGAGGGAAATTTGAATTTCTTCAACAAACTTTAGGAGGGAAACTTAGAATTTGAAATCCTAGATCTAGGGTTAGTTATCTATAAATAGGAACCTAGACCTAGGGTTAAAGGCTAATCAATAACCATTGGTTCATTCTACACCATTTTATTCCACAAGTCTAGTGACAAGGCTTGTGCGAAACCCTAACCCTAATTCCACTCCAAATCCAAGATCTTGAGTACCAAATCAAGCGAGAAGCCTTCAACCTTTTAGGAGCCGAGCCGATCTTCAATCGGGCAAGTGATCCAAGCCGATCCGCGATCCACGGAGACGAGCGAAGCCAAGTCGACGATCAAGTTCTTCCTCTTGTAGTTCTTGAGCGAATGTAACTAAATTGTGGATATAAATAAAAGGTGAAATTCTTTAATCTTGCTTTCTTTAAATTCTTGCATCATGATTAGATCTCAATTTGTAATTGTTGTTCTTGTTGTGATGTGTGAGTCATACTCCGCTCGTAAAGGAGTCGAGACGATTGTAGAATGATGATGTAACAAATCTTAATACGATTTTTAAGTCCTACGAGTTTTGTAAACCATAGCAAGTTCAAGAATCGATGACCTAGTTTCGTTGCGATGCTTTCTTGATTGTGATCGCTCGAAATTAGGGATCTACGATCGTTTCTTGAATTTACTAGAGGCTAGAATGTGAATGATATCGACGAAAGAATAAGGGATAAGATGAAACCCTAGTTTCACAAGAAATCCCCAATTCTCGTCGATCATCATCGATCTAGTATCAATTCATCGAAGGATAAGAATACGTAATTGTAAGATTACATCACATCTATAGATCCGATCGATTCCTACGAGCCTCATTTCGATTCTTGAGATTTGGTTTGGAAAAATTATCAAACGATCAATTCTTGATTCTATCTTCTAATGCTTTCTTAGATCTAGATTTTTCTAATTCTTGAACTTTAAATACAAATCTTGAATTGTTTTGTTTTGCTTTCTTTAAAGTTTCAATTCATCTAATTCAAAAGACGAACGATTACACTTTCCCTGTGGACGATCCGCACTCACTTACAATCTACATCCGACACCGTAGTTGATTGCGGTCAAATAATTTTTGGTTGTGAATTTCTATACAATTTTATACTACACATCAAGAATTTGTAACAATCAAATGGCGCCGTTGCCGGGGACTATTTGATTTGATTTACACAACAAGAATTCTTTTCAATCAGCCATCAACCCGACTTCCCCCGTAGATATATATCTACTCACCTGATCATCGCTTGTCGTAGTCAATGTCTCCATCCTCTTCTTCATCATCCGAAATCCATGTAGGGGTACCTACATATATACACATATAGTATCGTAAATGGAAATCACGCACGAAAACCTAAATATCGCACGAATCACATATAGGTTAAAACCTAAAGTTTACGCATTCAAGAATAATCAAACAACTCCCGATACCGACATACAAACGTCAAGTGAACGGGATAAAACACAAATACCAAAACCCAATTCATAAAACCCACAAAATGAAATCAGAAACTACGTAAAACACTTCCAGATTTTGCCCTAGGTGTATTTAGCCAATTTTGCATATAGGAGGGGTCTATTTTACTGGAGATAAAACCCTGGACCAAACACGAAGCCATAAGTCCCTGCTCTGGCCGAAAATTGCAGCCATAATGGATAAAACTGCGGCCATGGGAGGGAATTAGGAACCTGGGTTTTGGGTATAGGTTCTAGGTTGCCTGCTTGTATCTTTGTATTTGCTAAATATTTTTCAGGTGTCCCGGGTAATAGTACATACCAATATATCCTCATAGAATCCACAAAATCCGATATCGGGGATTTCTAAGTTTGCTAATTGGGGTTCTAGTCTCTGGTTTAGTCCACTATACAATCACCACAGGGTTTGTATAGCCTCTACTAAGCTCAATTACACAATCACAACTCAAGAATCCCTCAAACCCTAACTTGAAATTTTCAAGGCTCACTAAACAACACAAAATCGATTCTAAACATGTAAAGATGCTAAGGTGAATGAAATACAATACTAATGGTGTAAGAATTACCTCATTTGGCAACTCAAGAATTTTCTTGAGTTGCCCTAAGTCTTCAAAATCCATTTTTTTCTTGGTCCAAAGTGTTTGTAGTGAGCTTGTACATGTTTTCAATGAAAGGGGGATGAACTTTTGATGTGTTTTTGGTGATGTTTTGAGGTGGTGAAGGTGGTGGAGGAGAGGGGGCTGCCATGGGGTTTGAGAGGGAGAGAGAATGATGAAGGAAAAATGGAGGGAACACAATGGCCATGGTCAAGTTGACCCCCCACCTTTCTCTCTCTCTTGCCCATACCTATTTCTTTATCTTTTGTTTCCTTTTTCCTTTTCTTTTCCTTCTCTTTTCTTTTCTTCTCAACTCAATGACAAAGCCATGAATGAAAATAAGGAAAAAGACATGGTAGAAAAAATGTAACAATGTGTAATTTTGACACGGTGCATGTCATGTGCACGAATCAAGCTTAATGCACGATTAGCGATATCTAATCGCGATTAGCATTAATATTGTATATAATTAATTATAAAAATTCATAATTTGCTTAAATCAACAAAACACCCTCATTTCAGCAATTCCTAAAATTTTCCAAATATATCCCAATTTATCGGTATTTAATTATACCGCATTATCAAAATATTCATAATATTTATCACTTAATTTTATAAATTCCCAATAATAATATTTTATTTTTCTAAAATGTTACAACTACACCTAGCGAGTCATCTACATCTGGTCTGGTACATAACATCGCATACATGATAGAGCCTACTGCCGAAGCATAGGGTATCCCTTGCACGCGAGCTCTCTCCAAATCTGTCTTGGAAGACTTCTTTTTGGAGAGAGTGATTCCTGAGTGAGTGGGCAAAACACCATGCTTAGAATCCTCCATACTAAACCCTTTAAGTATGGTGTTAATGTACCTGGATTTGGGACACTCCCAATATCCACTTAGATATATCATTATAGATCATAATCCACAAGATGTAGTAGGTATCATCCCGATCTTCTATGGAGAATCTTCGTGATAAGAGGAGCTTGACCGAGTGTAGTGTTAGTGATATGTATACCCTAGAGGCCATTACTGTACATACGATGTATATTATAGTGGATGCTTGGACATATATATGGAGGACTTTCTTGCTCGATGTGATAGTATACTATCTGGTTGCTCTTTATCTTAACATGTACACTGATTGTCTTTACGTTATATGTTGATAAAGCCCTTAGGATGAGTACTTAACTACCAGGATTATAATGTAGATCATACTAGTGGGGACAGTGTAGTCGCTAAATATATCCTTCAAATATTCTTAGTCATAGGTATATCGAGACAGGGCATCGATATACCAGAGTAGACTAGCGTATAGCTTGTCGACCCATGTAGATAGGCGATGGATGATCACGTATCCATTGGTTTTTGACATCAGAGACAGTATACGGGTGCTCAGTGGAGACTGGGTACACTGGACAGACTCGCCGAGAACTCCCAGATGGTATTATACCTCACGTCAGATGGCAGTTCTCTGGTGACACTGGTACAGGTTAGTCTGTAAGCCAGAGATCGTCATAGAGTCTTGTGTGGTTCCTACTGTGCTTTGATTTCCACCTTACCACATTCATGAGAACGTGCAAAACGGTGGCTTTTGGGTACAGTCCCGAGTCACATAGAGGCAATGAGCGATAAGAGGTGTTTCGTCTCTCCCGGTATTGGGAGTTGATGTTGCGCTGTGCTCGATTGGCTATAACAGGAAGTCCCTGGCCAGGGCTGCTTTAGAGATATACTGGTAAGTGTTATCAATAGTTTCTCGACCCGTTATGAGACTCATATCGACACGACTTATCGAGTTACTAGGGTCTGACGTTTACCAGCCCTAGACGAGATATGCGACATATCAGACGAAGAGATCGGACTGTACGGTAGTGTTACTAATTGGATTCGCAGGAGTACGAGCAGGCTTGCATGTTGATCTTCTGATTGCTCAATACCCGGGTGGCCGTTACGTTTAGCAGACTGCTTGCGGCTTGTGGGTGTTTGATATGATCATGTCCTACTGCCGGCGTATTGACGAGTCTTTAGAGTCCTACACAGAGATTTCCCGGCTCAAGCGAAACGGAGTAGGAGCGCATATGTGATATGTCCGGGACCGAGAATGATACGATATGAGATACCGTATTCTATTCTCGCGATTTGTGACATTGGTCGGTTATATGCGATATAGCCCGGATATCGGATCAAGTGTTGATTCGATAAGTTGTTACACATGAAATTTGTCGGTTTTATGTGATATAGCCGGATTATTAAATCAAGAGTTGATTTGATAATCTAATGTATAATTATATACTTGATATATTACATTACATCAACTAGTATTAGCTCATTTACGATTTCTTTTCTCACTTGATGTGCACATTGTATATATATGTGATATGTATATTTGTGTACATGTATTGTGTCATGCTTGATGATACCTGCAAGATGGGTGTATGAGACTTAAACCATGCAAGGGTTAAGTTAGGGTTTGATATTTATTAATTAAGTTATCACAAATTAGTTAGACTTAGTCAATAATTCAAGCTTGGATGAAGCTTGTAGAAGATTGACCAAGTCCCGTCTTTTCTCATAGCTTAAGATATTTGTTAACCCAACCTTAATCATTGACCTTGGTTTATTCTCTATATGAGTTAGGCATGAAGTCTTAACTCACCCATGGTTGCAATAATTTATTTGGATGAATTATTCATAACTCTCTCTTCATCTTCTTCTTCAAGAGCTCAAGAAAAGAGTTTTCTAGGGTTTGAGTTTGTGATGAAAAAGTGTGAGAAAATGAAATCTAAAGTGAGTCAATTTCCTACTTCTTCATCCTCTACTACTTGCCATTTAGTATAGGGTGTTTGCTTCACCAATTCCATAGTCGGTGAAGAGATATCTTTGGTTAGTGTCTCCTCGATGTAGATCATCTTCGGTCTCGAAGACATCGAAGCAAGCATGTTCGTTTCTTCATGGGAGCCTCTCTAGAGTCCGGAGTTTAAGATCGCAGCAAAAGGGACTACTACACGGAGCTATTGATGTGAAGGACCGGTCTACAAAGGTTGTATTCCTTGCTCACTTTACTTATGCAAAGTTGTTTGCATTACTTTCTGTCGATTTCTAGTTAACGATTCTTAGTTAGGGTTAGCTAAAACGACAATTTTTTGAATTTGGCATGGACGATGCCTCCCGAAACCTTTCCGTCTTAGGTAACCCTGCAGTGGTTTCAGAGCCATGCTAGAAATTTATACGGATTTTGTTAAGATTACGAAACCGAAATACTCCGAAACTTGAAACGCGAAAATCATGTTTCTGTCGATTTTAAATAATTGTCAAAAATTTTTTTAAACAAGTACAGAGTGTTGTATGTGATATAACATGAACACTTGTGAAATTTGAGGCAGTTTGGGGAAATTTTGGCCGGCCACCAAATGCATGATCTCGGCCAAATCCGAGCCCCTCCCCCTGAAATTTTTCCTGTGTTTCAGAAACTTGGTTTTCATGTTTCAGGTGTTATTTGTTTTTGGTAATTTTGCATGTGATGTGAACTTACACTATAAGAAATTCAGAGTGTTTCATATTCGTAGTTTTAATATTGTTTCAGGTTATTCGCATGTTGTCTAGACGAAGTTAAAAAGTTCGATCGAATGTAAAAATCCCATTTTTCCAAGTTTAACGTATTCGGAAAAACATGCATGTGATCCTATGAACCCTCTAGAAGAATGAAACCCTAACTCGGCTTTTTGGATCGTGGAATCGCGGTCAAACCCTAGGGTTTGTCGTAGTTCCGTGGCGACATGAGTGAGGCTTGGGTTTGCCCTTCTACGGCTGGTGCATAGGTATTGTGGCATATTCTGGGTATTATTAAAACTGTGCTCAAGTGTTGAGTCCTCGAGAAATTGTGGGACTTTGATGAATCGATCGAAAAGTTTAACGTTCGTCCGGATATCATGTCATGGGATACAATATTTGGAATCCACAAGAAGTTATGGGATAACTAATTTGAATGTTATAAATCTAGAAATTTAGTCGCATTTGATCGGTTGCCACAGGATTTTGATGTGATCAAAAGTCCGTCGCAATCACGTAGTGTACACGGATACTCGCCGGGTAAACATAATAGATAGCCATGCCCCATAGCCCCGACCAACTGACTGTAGGAGAACCACGTCGCCAAAAGCATCCGTTCGGGTGCTCGCGGCAGCGGTGTTCCGCCTTATTGCACTTCATCGACGGTATCCGGGGGTGCGGCCGTCTACTAAAGTTTCCGACGAGCATTCGATCAGGACGTCAGGACGTCGAGAATCTTGTTGAATTTCCCGACTAGATATTGAAAAGTGTTTTCGAGATCGAGACTAAAATGCGGGGTTTATAATTGTTAGGCATGTAATGTCTAAGGAATTCATTTGGTTAGGCATGAAATCTGAATATGAGATATTTTGGGTTTATGATGTCTAAGGTGGTTGCGGATTCCAACTGTTGTAGTTTTCACTTTTTTTTCTACGACCGTAAGTGTAATATGTGGTGTATCGCCGGTTTCGTTGCTATACGTCAACGACAATCGGGATACGCATATTTACTTACGTTGATGACATGTGATGTTATGTGTTGCTGTGATATGTTATATTGGATCGTCGTGTTTTGAATAGCCGAGGGTTTTATGTGAGATGAGTGTTTTTCATTTTCATTCATGTAAAATTCATTGTATGTAATATTCTTTTATTGGGGCACTTCCGGGTTGAGGATGATGTCACCATTGTATATTATTTACTTTTTCGCATTAAGATAGACCCAAGGCGGGGAGCACAAGTAACCGGGTTCTGGGGTCCAGTAGGAGACCATCTCGAGGAGTCGAGACCGGGTCTCCTAACTATAGAATTGGTAGGGTTGCATGCCGCTCTCGAAGGGGTCTAGGGGTGTGGGATTGGCTATTCATCACGACCGTGGAATCCGTGTTTTATACAGGCTTAAAATAAAACACGGAATTCCTAGTATATCCAATATTTCAAATGTTGTTTTCTGCTGCGATATCTGTGATGTGATCATTTGATATATTGATGATATGAATATAGGATATAGTATATGTGATATATTATATAGACGTTGCTTATGTTTTACACCCGCGCTAGCACTGCCCCGCTCTGCCGTTAGTTACCTAACTTAAAGGTACATGAGGGGACATCGAGGCAAATGCGGATGGCATAAGCGTACAATGTATTTATCTGTGATGTTTAGGTAACTTAAAATGATGGGACTTCATTAATGAGATTAATGAAATAAAAGAAACATAAAGATGTTGCGGAATCGAATTTTCAAAAACAGGTAGCTTTAGTTGTTGCTTTGCATAGCGGTGTTCCTTATAGAACATCCAGCACCTTATTCGATAAGGAAAGAGCCGAGATCCCTTCATCGGGAGTGACCTCTTTAGCAATAACTGGCAGATGCTACAACCCTCGGTTTCGTCTTTTGATTGCTTCTATAGTTTTTGCTTTGCATAGTGGTATTTGTGAAATATCCTGCACCTTATTCGATAAGGAAAGAGCCGACGATCCCTTTACTTGGAGTGACCTCTTTAGCAAAACTAATAAAGGCCTAAAAAACACTCCATTTAAATCATTTGATTCTACAACGATATCAAGTTCATTAGGCAAAAGGTTTTCTTAAAAACCTGTCGTAGCCCTCCGTCATTTCAGATAAGTACTTCATAGTATTCGTGCTACGTTTGTTGGCTTTCGTCAAGGCGTAGTGTGCGGTAGCTATTTATGCTTATCTGCATAAGCATATGATGCGATTGAGTTAGGGTAGTCGTGCGACTTTGTTGGCTTTCGTCAAGGGTCGTGCGGGTGGGTTTAATTCAATCAGGAAATGTACGGGTTGAACTTGACTAGCAGCCTAAGGTTTGTTTGCTTTCGTCAAGGTCATAGGATTCTAGGGGCAAAATATTATCGGGAATTTCAATTGTTGAAATTTGCAATGAGGATGCATACCTCCTATGAGATAATTAGAACCCGATACCTACTGCGAGTAAGAGTTACTCCTGGGAGAGTTTTACACATTACAATTAGCCGATCAAGTAGGTGTCTATAAAGGTGTCAACGGGGTTACGCATCGGGGAAAACGAGGTTTATTTTAATTAGGTCCGTGCGAAAGCACGGGGAACCCCCCTTAAAGTGCCGGCACTGGCCTGGCTGAAAGATTGGCGAACTTGTAGGTTGTAATTAATCCCGGCTAGTCTTTCCTTTCAGGATTTGAAGGTAGATTTGACTAAAACAGTGGTAGCCATCCTGATTAGATAAATTAATAACCAATCTAATCTTGCAAAAGCATACGCTGAGTGTTTTCTTCTCTCTCTCTCTAGGTAGCGACCATGTCACGCCTTAATCAAGATAATAATACGGATGTATTGACCGAACCCGCTTGTTATACTGCGCTAGGGAACGTTGGTCCCGCTCCAACATATAATTGTTATAAGACCGAGCAGGAAATAGGGGATTATAAGGATTCTCGTGCCGCCCAAATGAAGAAAGTGCATGATGATGCATCTTCTTCGGGTGTGTTCATTATAGAGAACTGTTTCTCAGAATCCTTTACGTCCTGGGTATGAGATACCGGATCAGGATCCCGCAAATGTAATCTGTTACATGGGCTAAAGATAGGTAGAGAACTGAGAATGGTTGATAAGTTTTAAAAGTTAAAAATGGTGCAAGTGTTGCAGCCAAGTCTGTTGGCAGTTATCACCCTGTATTACTAAATACATTGATTCTGAACGAATGTTATTAGATACCGAACCTGATATACAATATCATATCAGTCTCTTTATTTAGTAAAGAAAGATATAATTTTTTATTGTTGGATAATCTTTTGAACATTTCCTATATCAAGAGTTGATCAGTTCAGGCACGTTATCTAAAAGAATATACGTTTTAAGTCAAACCACAGTTCTTAACGTACAGAACACACACATGAGGAAGAATTCACAAATGAACGAATCCTTCTTGAGGCATTGTAGACTGGGTCATATCAATGCGACCCGACTAGCTAAGTTACATTAAGATGCATATTTAAATCAGTTTGAATTTACATCTTATGAAACTTTCCAGTCATGTCACAAAGATAAGATGACCATAGCTCCGTTTATTGAAAACAGAGAAAGAGTTAGTGAACTCTTGGGATTGATACATGATGATGTATGTAGGTCCCCTGTCTACACATGCCAGGACTGGTTCTTTGTACTTCATTACATTCAATGATGATCTCTCAAGATTCGCATATGTGTTCCTGTTGAAACACATGTCTAAAGATTTTGAGAAATTCAAAGAATATAAGTCAGAAGTAGAGAACCAAAAACAGGTATAAGTATTATGTCCTTTGATGACATCAGGGAGGAGAATACTTGAGCACGGAGATCCTGGACTATTCTAAATGAGAATTAGATTCTCTCTCAGCATTACTCCTCCGTATACACCACAGCATGTTAGTGTATTGGGGTGGAGCAATCGCACCCTATGTGATATGGTGTGCTCTATGATGTGTACTACTGAGTTACCTATTTCCTTTTAAGGAGTTATGCACTTGTGAAGATGCATACCTATTGAATAGGGTTCTAATCAAATCAGGTGCCTACCACTCCATATGTGATATGGTATGGAAAAAGCACATCTCTTAAGGATGTTAAGATTTGAGGTTTTCTGGCCTATGTCCAAAAGCAAAGTCCGGACAAGCTCGAGGCAAGGTCAGTTCTGTGAAAGTTTGTTGGATATCCCAAGCATTCGCAAGGGAATATCTTCTACCACACTGAGGAGCAAAAGGTTTTTTGTTTCTCAGCATGCCGCCTTTGGGAAAGGGAATTTCTTGTGAAGAAATTAGTGGTCATGAGGTAGAACTGGAAAGAGTTCCAGCTATACAAAATGCAGCTGATGATTTGGTAGAACCGGAGGATTCAATAGCTCCCGACGAACCTCAGCCTCTCCGCCGATCTGGTAGGGTTCCTTGTCCACTTGAGAGATACTTCGGTTTCTCTATGAAAGTGGGAAAGAGGATAGCATCATGAGATGATGACCCAACTAGTTTCGAGCAGGCCATCAAGAGTGGGGACTCTGTGAGAATGGCTGGATGCTATGCGATCTGATATGGAATCCATATACACCAACAAAGTATGGACTTTGGTTGCTATATCTGAAGGGTTAAATCCCTATCGGGAGCAAGTATATCTCGAGAAGATTACTTAGTGTACATGGAAAAGTTGAGACTTTCAAAGCTAAGACTAGTTGCAAAAGGTTCTCGTCATCGACCAGGTGTGGATTATGATGAAACCTTTTCTACAGCCAATGCTTAAGTCCATCCGGATCCTACTTGCCATCGCTACATACCATGACTACGATATCTGGCGGTTGGGTGTCATGACTGCATTTCTAAATAGTGATTTAGAAGAGAGTGTCTATAAGTACACAGCCAGAGGGCTTCGTAGACAGTGGGAGCAGCGGAAACGTGTGCAAGATACTTTATGGGTTAAAGCAGGCATCGCGGAGTTGGAACATCTGTTTTGATGTGGTAGACTAAGCGTTTGACTTCATTAAAATGATAGATGAACCTTGTATATACAAAAGGTAGTAGGGAGTATGGTGGTGATCCTCTTATCACAAGGATTCTCCATATAGGATCAAGGTGATACCTCCTAAATCCTAGGTTTTGGATCTATGAGATGGATCTAAGTGGATGTTAGGATTCTCACTAGGTGTAGTGAGATGGTATCAATCGACCCTGGGGAGAATCACTAAATAGCTTCCTAGGTGGTAAGGTCGACTGAATGTCAGTCACATGCATTGTCTTTACCCTCAGTGGAGGGACGGTATGTTGGAAGAGTTCCAAGTTAGATACTGTGGCATACTAGACGATAAAGGATGGATACATTGCTGCCTACGATGCTACTAAAGATGCAGTCTGGGTATATATTAGTTCATGAGATGAACTTCGTTCCTACCATTGTGTGACAATGGTGTTGTGGCTTATGCCTAGGAACCCCCGTCCTATCAGTGATCCAGACATATTCTTAGGCAGTATCACCTGATCATGGAGATGGTTGATCTCCAGGGAGATCGAGGTCAGGAGAGTAGACACAGAGGAGAACAAGACGGATCCACTCACAGAGGCCTATTCCCAGGAGAGACTTATATGGGATGGTTGAGTATGAGATACTTCAACCACTGCTGATTGTTGGGTATGAGATACTACAACAGATGGCCCTAGTGTAAGTGGGAGATTGTTAGTGATATGTATGCCCTAGAGGCCATTACTGTGCATACGATGTATATTGTAGTGGATGCTTGGACATATATATGGAGGACTTTCTTGCTCGACATGATAGTATGCTATCTGGTTGCTCTTTATCATAACATATACACTGATTGTCTCTATGTTATATGTTGATAAAGACCTTAGGATGAGTACTTGACTACCAGGATTATGATGTAGATCATACTAGTGGGGACAGTGTAGTCGCTAAGTATATCCTTCAAATGTTCCTAGTCGTAGGTATATCGATACAGGGCATCGATATACCAGAGTAGACTAGCGTATAGCTTCTCGACCCATGTAGATAGGCGATGGATGATCCCATATCCATTGGTGTTTGACATCAAATAAAGTATACGGGTGCTCGGTAGAGACAGGGTACACTGGACGGACTCGCCGAGAACTCCCAGATGGTATTATACCCCACGTCAGATGGCAGTTCTCTGGTGACACCGGTACAGGTTAGTCTGTAGACCCGAGATCGTCATAGAGTCTTGTGTGATTCCCAGTGTGCTTTGATTTCCACCTTACCACGTTCATGAGAACGTGTAAAACGGTGGCTTTTGGGTACAGTCCCGAGTCATATGGAGGCAATGAGCGATAGGAGGGGTTTCGTCTCTCCGGGTATTGGGAGTTGATGTTGCGCTATGCTCGATTGGCTATAACATGAAGTCCCTGGCAAGGGCTGATTTAGAGATATACTGGTAAGTGTTATCAATAGTTTCTCGACCCGTTATGAGCCTCATATCTACACGACTTATCGAGTTAATGGTGTCTGATGTTTACCACCCCTAGACGAGATATGCGACATATCAGACGAAGAGATCGGACTGTACGGTAGTGTTACCGATTGGATTCGCAGGAGTACGAGAGTGGTTGCTTGTTGATTTTCTGATCGCTCAATACCCAGGTGGCCGTTACGTTTAGCAGACCGCTTTCGGCTTGTGGGTATTTGATATCATCATCACCTACTGCCGGCGTATTGACGAGTCTTTAGAGTCCTACACAGAGGATTCCTGGCTCAAGCGAAATGGAGTAGGAGAGCATATATGATATGTACGGGACCGAGAATGATACGATATAAGATACCGTATTCTATTCTCGCGATTTATGACATTTGTCGGTTATATGCGATATAGCCGGGTTATCGGATCAAGTGTTGATTCGATAAGTTGTTAGACATGATATTAGTCGGTTTTATGTGATATTGCCGGATTTTTAAATCGAGAGTTGATTTGATAATCTAATGTATAATTATATATTTGATATATTACATTTCATTAACTAGTATTAGCTCACATATGATTTCTTTTCTTACTTGATGTGCACATTGTATATATATGTGATATGTATATTTGTGTACATGTGTTGTGTCATGCTTGATGATACATGCAAGATGAGTGCATGAGACTTAGACCATGCAAAGGTTAAGTTAGGGTTTGATATTTTTGAATTAATTTATCACAAATTAGTTGGACTTAGTAAATAATTCAAGCTTGGATGAAGCTTGTAGAAGATTGACCAAGTCCACTCTTTTCTCATAGCTTAAGATATTTGTTAACCCAACCTTAACCCTTGACCTTGGTTTATTATCTACATGAGTTAGGCATGAGGGCTTATCTCCCATGGTTGCAATAATTCATTTGGATGAATTATTCATAACTCTCCTTTCATCTTCTTCTTCAAGAGCTCAAGAAAAGAGTTTTCTAGGGTTTGAGTTTGTGATGAAAAAGTGTGAGAAAATGAAAACTAAAGTGAGCCCACTTCATACTTCATCATCCTCTACTACTTGCCATTTAGTATAGGATGTTTGCTTCACTAATTCCACTATTAGTGAAGAGATAACTTGGATTAGTGTCTCCTCGACGTAGATCATGTTAGTTGTATGTATGCCCTAGAGGCCAGTATTGTACAGATGATGTATATTATATTGGATGCTTGGACATATATAGAGATGACTTTCTTGCTCGATATGATAGTATGCTATCTGGTTACTCTTTGTCTTAACATGTACACTAGTCTCTTTATACTGTCTTATAGTTACATGTTGGTAAAGCCCTTAGGATTTGTACTTGACTACCTGGACTATGATGCAGATCATACTAGTAGGGACATGGTAGTCCATAAGTACATCCTTCAAGGTCCCTAGTCGTGGGTGTATCGAGACGGGGCATCGATATACCAGTGTAGACTAGCGTATACGCTTCTCGACCCATGTGATGGGCGATGGATGATCCTATATCCATTGGTGTTTGACATCAGAGATGGTATACGGGTGCTCGGTGGAGACTGAGTACACTGGACGGACTCGCCGAGAACTCCCAGATGGTAATATACCTCACGTCAGATGGCAGTTCTCAGGTGACACTTGTACAGGTTAGTCTGTAGACCCGAGATCGTCATAGAGTCTTGTGTGATTCCCACTGTGCTTTGATCTCCACCTTACCACGTCCATGAGGGCGTGCAAAACGGTGGTCTTTGGGCACAGTCCCGAGTCACATGGAGGCAATGAGTGATAGGAGGGGTTTCGTCTCTCCCGGTATTGGGGGTTGATGTTGCGCAGTGCTCGATTGGCCGTAACAGGGAAGTCCCTGGCCAGGGCTGATTAGAGATTTGCTGGTAAGTGTTACCAGTAGTTTCTCGACCCGTTATGAGCCTCACATCGGCACGATTTATCGGGTTATTGGGGTCTGACGTTTACCACCCCTAGACTTGATATGCGACATATCAGACGAAGAGACCGGACTGTACGGTAAGTGTTACTGGTCGGATTCGCAGGAGTGTGAGCGGGCTAGCTCGTCGATCTTCTGATCGCTCAATACCCGGGTGGCCGTTACGTTTAGCAGACCGCTTGCGGCTTGTGGATGCTTGATATGATCATCATCTGCTACCGGCGTATTGACGAGTCTTTAGAGTCCTACACAGAGGTTTCCTGGCTCAAGCGAAACGAAATAGGAGCGCATATGAGATATGTGCGGGACCGAGAATAACGCGTGTATGTGATACCGCATTTCATTCTCGCGATAAATGTTTCGATTGGTTATATTCGATATGACCTAGTTATCGAATTGTTCATTCGATAAATCGATACATTGGATACTAGTCGGTTATGTGCGACATGACCGGATCATTGAATCAAATGTTGATTTAATGATTTAATGTATAATTATATATTTGATATATTACTTTGCATTAACTAGTATTGGTTCACTTTAAACGGATTTTTCTCACTTGGATTGCACATTGTATATGTGATATACTTTTGTGCACCTTTTTGTATCATGTTTGATGATACTTGATCATATGGTTAAGTGAATAGAATTAAACCATGGTTATTATGATAATTAGGGTTTTGCATATTTATTTATTCATTTATTTGTTAATTCATTTATTTGGATAAGTTTAAAAAGGAGTGGTGGCTTTCTTTGTCTTTTTGTTGAAGCTTCATGAAGCTTTGACTCATGCTTAACCCTAACCCATCCATTAACCATGGTAGATTCTCTACACTTAACCCTAGTAAGAATTATGATAAGTATTCCATTTTCTTTTTATTTGAAAAAGACTTATCATATTTTTCTAGCTCATCTTCTTCTTCTTCTTCAAGCTTGCTACAACAATGGCAACTTGAGTTTTAGTGAGAGAAATCCAAATCTAAAGTGAACCCACCTCCTATTTCTTCATCCTCTACCTATTGCCAAGTGGTTTTGGGTGTTTTCTTCACAAGTTTCATTACTTGGTGAAGTCGGAGCTTGAACTAGTGCAACCTCGACGTAGATCGTCTTTGACACGAAGCCGACGACCTTGCTCGCCCGTTTTCCCGATGAAGCCGACGAATGAGTCGAGGATTCATGATGGACAGCGAGGGCATGACCACGTGGAGCTAAGGAGGTGGAAATCCGGATCTACAAAGGTTGTAGCATCTAACCTTTAGTTAAGTAGTTAACTAAGTTTTCATTTCGCCTAAACATCTAGTCTAAGATCCGTAGTCTAGGGTTTCTCGGCACCAATTTTTTTTAAATTGGCATGTTCGATGCCTTGTGAGACCTCACTAGAGTGCCTAGGAACCCTACAGTGGTATCAGAGCCTAGCTAGAGCCTTAGGCGAAGTCTAGACGAAGTTTGAAGTCCGGACGAACCCGAAACCCATATACCCATGAGCTCTCTGGAAATTTTCTAAAATCTGGGATTTTTTAATATTAAAAATGTCTAAAAAATTCAGTAAAGAATTATAAGAATTACGATGCAAAATATTTCACATGAACAGTTCCTTAAGACGCGGAACCGCGGCAGAAGCATGGCTTCTGCCGCTGTTCCGCGCTCAAAAGGTGACGTCAGCCATACTTAATTGCACAGTAATTCCTGATAAATTCTACTGAGTTTTCTGGGTATTTTTAAATTGACTCTAAGATTGAGTGCTCTGGGGTTAAATTGGGAATCGACGATTCGATCGGAATATCAAACTTTGTCTAAGTGTTTTTCCAGATAACTGTAGAATATGTTAAAGAGTTCGACCGGATATAAATACCCAAGTTTTCCCCTGCCGGAATAATTCCAAGTGTTGGATTTTTCTGTGGTTAAAAGACGTTCTGAGTAGTGCAAGTAACGAGATGGTCCCTCTAGAAGACAACAAACCTTAACTCGATTATGTGACCGTCTTGAACTGCCCTTTGAACCTTCGGGTTTGGGGGAGTACGGCGTGCCACATGTGAGGCGTTGGCTTGACCCTTCTACGGCTGGACCGTTGGTACTGAGGCATGAAGTGAATGTTTTTGAACCTATTTCATGTGTTGATCGGTGTCGGGAAAACTTGGGTGTTCGAATGTTCGATCGGAAAGTTTAATATATTCTATTTATCCGGAATTGGATACAATAATTGGAATTCACAAACAGTTATGTAATAACCGAATGAATGTTATAAATCTAGCGGTTTAGTTTCACTTTATATTGAAAAGTGTTTTCGATAATGAGACTAAAATGTGGGGTTTATAACTGTTAGGCATGTGATGTCTAAAGTAGTTGCGGATTCCAATTGTTGTAGTTTTACACTTTCTTTTCTGTGACCGTAAGTGTAGTATGTTCATATCGCCGGTTTCGTTGCTATACGTCAACGACAATTGGGGTATGCATACTTACTTACGTTGATGACATGTGATGTTATGTGTTGCTGGATATGTTATATTGGATCGTCGTATTCGAATAGCCGGGGGTTTTTATGTGAGATGAGTGTTTTCCATTTTCATTCATGTAAAAACTTGTATGTAATATTCTTTTATTTGGGGCACTTCCAGATAGCGGAAGTTGTCACCCTTTGTATATTATTTACTTTTCCGCATTAGGATAGACCCAAGGAGGGGAGCACAAGTAACCGGGTTCTGGGGTCCAGTGGGAGACCAACTCGAGGAGTCGAGTCCGGGTCTCCTAACCCTAGAATTGGCAGGGTTGCTTGCCGCTCTCGTAGGGGTCTAGGGGTGTGGGATTGGCTATTCATCACGACCGTGGAATCCGTGTTTTATACTGGCTCGTATTGAAAACACGGACGTCCTAGTATATCCAATATTTCATATGTTTATTCTGCTGCGATATCTGTGTTGTGATTCTCTGATGGATATAGTATATAGTATATATGATATATTATATAGACGTTACTTATGTTTTACACCCGCGCTAGCCCTGCCCTGCTCTGTCGTTAGTTACCTAACCTAACGGTGCACGAGGGGACATCGAGGCGAATGCGGATGGCATAAGTGTACGTCATATTTATCTGTGATGTTTAGGTATTTAAATGATGGGACTTCATTAATGTGATTAATGAAAGATAAGAAACCTAAGATGTTGTGGAATCGAATTTTAAAATAAAACAGGTAGCTACAGTTCTTGCTTTGCATAGCGGTATATATGATATACCCTGCACCTTATTCGATGAGGAAAGGACCGAGATCCCTTCACCGGGAGTGACTCCTTTAGCAATAACTGGCAGATGCTACACACTCGGTTTGCTTTTGACTGCTTTTGGGTTTTTGCTTTGCACAGCGATATATATGATATATCCCGCACCTCATTCGACGAGGAAAGGACCGAGATCCCTTCACCGGGAGTGACTCCTTTAGCAAAACTAGAAAAGCCTCAAAATCACTCCATTTCAAAAACTTCATTTGATTCTACAACGATATCAAGTTCATTACGCAATAGGTTTTCAGAAAACCTGTCGTAGCCCTCCGTCATTTCAGATAAATTACATATAGTATTCGTGCTACATTTGTTGGCTTTCGTCAAGGTGTAGTGTGCGGTAGCTATGTGCTGTTTATCTGCTGCATATGATGCGACTGGATTAGGGTAGTCGTACGGCTTTGTTGGCTTTCATCAAGGGTCGTGCAGGTGGGTTTAATTCAGTCAAGAAATGTATGGGTTGAACTTGACTAGCGGGCTGTGGTTTGTTGGCTTTCGTCAAGGTCATAGCACGCTAGGGGCAAAAGCATTATCGGGAATTTCAAGTGTTGAAATTTGCAATGAGATTGCATACCTTCTATGAGATAGTTGGATCCCGATACCCACTGCGAGTAAGAGTTACTCCTGGGAGAGTTTTACACATTACAATTAGCCGATCAAGTAGGTGTCTAGAAAGGTGTTAACGAGGTTACGCCTCTGGGAAAACGAGGTTTACATTAATTAGGTTCGTGCGAAAGCACGGGGGACCTCCCTCAAAGTACCGACACTGGCCTGGCTGAAAGATTGACGAACTTGTAGTGTGTAATTAATCCCGGCTAGTCTTTCCTTTTAGGGTTTGGAGGAAGATTTGATAAAAAGCAGTGGGAGCCATCCTGATTAGATAAGATAATAACCAATCTGATCTTGCACGAGCATACGCTAAAGTGTTTTCTTCTCTCTCTCTCCAGGTAGTGACCATTTCATGCCCTAATGAAGATAATAATATGGATGTATTGACCGAACCCGCATGTTATACTGTGCTGGGGAACGTTGGTTCCGTTCTTTCTTATAAGAGTTATAGGAATGAACAGGATATAGGGGAATACCAGGATTCCCATGCCACCCGAATGAAGAAAGTACATGTTGATGCATTTTCTTCGGGTGTGTTCGTTACTGAGAACTGTTTCTCCATTTGCTCTACGTCCTGGGTATTAGATACCGGGTCAGGATCCCATATATGTAATCAGTTACATGGGCTTAGGAAAGGTAGAGAACTTGGAGAAGGTGATAAAGACATTAGAGTTGGAAATGGTGCAATTGTTGCAGCTAAGACTGTCGGGGAATATCACCTTGTATTACCAACTGGTAGTACATTGGTTCTGAACGAATGCTATTACATGCCGAACCTGATATGCAACATTATATCGGTTTCTTTATTAAGTAAAGAGGGATATAATTTTGTATTACAGGACAATGTTATGAACATTTTCCATAACCAAAAGTTGGTTGGATCAGGCACGTTGTGCAATGGCATTTATGTTCTAAACCAATCAACAGTTCTGAGCATAACAAACACACACAAGAGGAAGAGTTCTGAACTGAACGAATCCTTCTTGTGGCATTGTAGACTGGGTCACATCAATGCGACACGGCTGGCTAAGTTGCATAAGGATGGGTATTTGAAACCATTCGAATTTTCATCTTATGACACTTGCCAGTCATGTCTCAAAGGCAAGATGACCAAAACTCCGTTTACGGGACACGGAGAAAGAGTTACCGAACTCTTGGGACTGATACATAGTGATGTATGCGGTCCAATGTCTACACATGCCAGGGATGGTTCTTCGTACTTCATTACATTCACTGACGATCTCTCAAGATACGGACATGTGTACTTAATAAGACACAAGTCTGAAGCTTTTGAGAAATTTAGAGAATATAAACAAGAAGTCGAAAACCAAACCGGAAAAAGTATTAAAATCCTTCGATCTGATCGAGGAGGTGAATACTTGAGCAATGAATTCCTGGACTTCCTAAAAGAGAATGGGATTCTCTCTCAGCTGACTCCTCCATATACACCACAGCACAACGGTGTATCAGAACGGAGGAACCGCACCCTATTGGATATGGTGCGCTCTATGATGAGCACAGCTGAGTTACCTATTTCCTTCTGGGGGTATGCGCTTGAAACAGCCATACATCTATTGAATATGGTCCCCACCAAATCTGTGCCTACCACTCCATATGAGATATGGAAAGGGAAGAGACCATGTCTTAACTATGTTAAGATATGGGGTTGTCCAGCCTATGTCAAACGACAAAATCCGGACAAACTCGAGGCACGGTCTGTTCTATGCAAATTTGTAGGATATCCTAAGAATTCTCAAGGGTATATCTTCTACCACCCTGAGGAACAAAGAGTATTTGTTTCTCGGCATGCCACCTTTTTAGAAAAGGAATTTCTTGAAAAAGAGATTAGTGGTCATGAGGTAGAACTGGAAGAGGTTTCAGCTGCAGAAGCTACAACAGAGGATCTGGTGGAACCAGAGGATTCCGTAGTTCCCGATGAACCCCAGCCACTCCGCCGATCTAGTAGGGTTCCTCGCCAACCTGAGAGATACTACGGTTTTCTCATGGACGGTGGGAGCGAGGATTTGCATCATGGAGGATGATGACCCAACTAGCTTCGAGCAGGCCATCACGAGTAGGGAGTCAGTGAAATGGCTGGATGCTATGCGGTCCGAGATGGAATCCATGTACACCAACAAAGTATGGACTTTGGAAGTTGCTCCTGAAGGGGTAAAACCCATTGGGAGCAAGTGGATCTTCAAGAAGAAACTTGGTGTAGATGGGAAAGTGGAGACTTTCAAAGCTAGACTTGTAGCAAAGGGTTTTCGTCAAAGACCAGGTGTGGACTATGACGAAACCTTTTCTCCAGTGGCTATGCTTAAATCCATCCGAATCATGCTTGCCATTGCTGCCTTTCATGACTACGAAATCTGGCAAATGGATGTTAAGACCGCCTTTCTAAATGGTGATTTAGAAGAGTGCGTGTACATGACTCAGCCAGAGGGCTTCGTAGACAGTGGGAGCAGCGGGAAGGTGTGCAAGCTGCTTAAATCCATTTATGGATTAAAGCAAGCATCGCGGAGTTGGAACATCTGCTTTGATGTCGTTATCAAAGAGTTTGATTTCGTCAAAAACCCAGATGAACCTTGTATCTACAAGAAGGTGGCAGAAAGTAAGGTTGTCTTCCTCGTATTGCACGTGGACGACATACTCTTGATAGGAAATGATATTTCTATGCTGCAATCGGTCAAGCTCTTCTTATCACAAAGATTCTCAATGAAAGATCTTGGTGATGCCTCCTGCATATTGGGGATCAGGATCTATAGAGATAGATCCAAACGGATTTTGGGATTGTCCCAATCCAGGTACATTGACACCATACTAAAGAGGTTAAGTATGGAAGAGTCCAAGCGTGGGAACTTACCCACGATCTCTGGAGTCACTCTCTCCAAAGAGATGTCTCCCAAGACTGATTTGGAGAGAGCTCGCATGCAAGGGATACCCTATGCCTCGGCAGTAGGCTCTATCATGTATGTGATGCTATGTACCAGACCCGATGTAGCATACTCACTAAGTGTAGTGAGCAGGTATCAAGCTGATCCTGGAGAAAGTCACTGGACAGCTGTGAAGAGCATTCTCAAGTACTTGCGAAGGACTAGAGATATGTTCTTGGTGTATGGTAACGGAGAACTCCAAGTGGAGTCCTTTACCGATTCGAGCTTCCAGAGTGATAAGGACGACTCTAAGTCGCAGTCGGGCTTTGTCTTTACCCTTTACGGAGGGGCGGTTAGCTGGAAGAGTTCCAAGCGGGAAACCGTGGCAGACTCGACAATGGAGGCTGAATACATCGCTGCCAACGATGCTGCCAAAGAGGCTGTCTGGATCAAGAAGTTCATTACTGAACTTAGAGTGGTTCCATCCATTGAGCGTCCAATACCTTTGTATTGCGATAACAATGGAGCGGTGGCTTTGGCCAAGGAACCCAGGTCCCATCAGCGATCCAGGCATATTCTGAGGCGGTATCACCTGATCCGGGAGATAGTTGATCGCCGGGAGATCGAGGTCAGGAGGGTTGACACGAAGAACAACACGGCGGATCTACTCACGAAGGCCATTCCCCAGATACAGTTTGGGAGACTCTTCGGGATGCTCCGTATGCGATACTACAGCAGCTGGCCCTAGTGCAAGTGGGAGATTGTTAGTTGTATGTATGCCCTAGAGGCCAGTATTATACAGATGATGTATATTATATTGGATGCTTGGACATATATAGAGATGACTTTCTTGCTCGATATGATAGTATGCTATCTGGTTACTCTTTATCTTAACATGTACACTAGTTTCTTTATACTGTCTTATAGTTACATGTTGGTAAAGCCCTTAGGATTTGTACTTGACTACCTGGACTATGATGCAGATCATACTAGTGGGGACATGGTAGTCCATAAGTACATCCTTCAAGGTCCCTAGTCGTGGGTGTATCGAGACGGGGCATCGATATACCAGTGTAGACTAGCGTATACGCTTCTCGACCCATGTGATGGGCGATGGATGATCCCATATCCATTGGTGTTTGACATCAGAGATGGTATACGGGTGCTCAGTGGAGACTGAGTACACTGGACGGACTCGCCGAGAACTCCCAGATGGTAATATACCTCACGTCAGATGGCAGTTCTCAGGTGACACTTGTACAGGTTAGTCTGTAGACCCGAGATCGTCATAGAGTCTTGTGTGATTCCCACTGTGCTTTGATCTCCACCTTACCACGTCTATGAGGGCGTGCAAAACGGTGGTCTTTGGGCACAGTCCCGAGTCACATGGAGGCAATGAGCGATAGGAGGGGTTTCGTCTCTCCCGGTATTGGGGGTTGATGTTGCGCAGTGCTCGATTGGCCGTAACAGGGAAGTCCCTGGCCAGGGCTGATCAGAGATTTGCTGGTAAGTGTTACCAGTAGTTTCTCGACCCGTTATGAGCCTCACATCGGCACGATTTATCGGGTTATTGGGGTCTGACGTTTACCACCCCTAGACTTGATATGCGACATATCAGACGAAGAGACCGGACTGTACGGTAAGTGTTACTGGTCGGATTCGCAGGAGTGTGAGCGGGCTAGCTCGTCGATCTTCTGATCGCTCAATACCCGGGTGGCCGTTACGTTTAGCAGACCGCTTGCGGCTTGTGGATGCTTGATATGATCATCATCTGCTACCGGCGTATTGACGAGTCTTTAGAGTCCTACACAGAGGTTTCCTGGCTCAAGCGAAACGAAATAGGAGCGCATATGAGATATGTGCGGGACCGAGAATAACGCGTGTATGTGATACCGCATTTCATTCTCGCGATAAATGTTTCGATTGGTTATATTCGATATGACCTAGTTATCGAATTGTTCATTCGATAAATCGATACATTGGATACTAGTCGGTTATGTGCGACATGACCGGATCATTGAATCAAATGTTGATTTAATGATTTAATGTATAATTATATATTTGATATATTACTTTGCATTAACTAGTATTGGTTCACTTTAAACGGATTTTTCTCACTTGGATTGCACATTGTATATGTGATATACTTTTGTGCACCTTTTTGTATCATGTTTGATGATACTTGATCATATGGTTAAGTGAATAGAATTAAACCATGGTTATTATGATAATTAGGGTTTTGCATATTTATTTATTCATTTATTTGTTAATTCATTTATTTGGATAAGTTTAAAAAGGAGTGGTGGCTTTCTTTGTCTTTTTGTTGAAGCTTCATGAAGCTTTGACTCATGCTTAACCCTAACCCATCCATTAACCATGGTAGATTCTCTACACTTAACCCTAGTAAGAATTATGATAAGTATTCCATTTTCTTTTTATTTGAAAAAGACTTATCATATTTTTCTAGCTCATCTTCTTCTTCTTCTTCAAGCTTGCTACAACAATGGCAACTTAAGTTTTAGTGAGAGAAATCCAAATCTAAAGTGAACCCACCTCCTATTTCTTCATCCTCTACCTATTGCCAAGTGGTTTTGGGTGTTTTCTTCACAAGTTTCATTACTTGGTGAAGTCGGAGCTTGAACTAGTGCAACCTCGACGTAGATCGTCTTTGACACGAAGCCGACGACCTTGCTCGCCCGTTTTCCCGATGAAGCCGACGAATGAGTCGAGGATTCATGATGGACAGCGAGGGCATGACCACGTGGAGCTAAGGAGGTGGAAATCCGGATCTACAAAGGTTGTAGCATCTAACCTTTAGTTAAGTAGTTAACTAAGTTTTCATTTCGCCTAAACATCTAGTCTAAGATCCGTAGTCTAGGGTTTCTCGGCACCAATTTTTTTTAAATTGGCATGTTCGATGCCTTGTGAGACCTCACTAGAGTGCCTAGGAACCCTACAGATCATCTGCGGCCTCGAAGACTTCGAAGCAAGCATGTTCGTTTCTTCATGGGAGCCTCTCTAGAGTCCGGAGTTTACGATCGCAGCGAAAGAGACTATTATACGGAGCTATTGAAGTGAAGGACCGGTCTACAAAGGTTGTTTTCCTTGCTCACTTTACTTATGCAAAGTTGTTTGCATTACTTTCTGTCGATTTCTAGTTAACGATTCTTAGTTAGGGTTAGCTAAAACGGCAATTTTTTTGAATTTTGCATGGACGATGCCTCCCGAAACCTTGCTGCCATCTTAGGTAACCCTGCATGTAGCATACGAAACCATTTCCTATCAAGAGTATGTCATCTGCGTACAATACGTAGAGGGCAACCTTACTTTCTACAACCTTCTTGTATATACAAGGTTCATCTACCTTTTTGATGAAGTCAAACTCTTTGACTCCCATATCAAAACAGATGTTCCAACTCCGCGATGCGCGCATTGATCCTGATGGACTTAAGCATAGCTTTGAAAGTCTCAACTTTTCCATTTACACCAAGAATCTTCTCAAGATCCATTTGCTCCCAATGGGTTTTACCCCTTCAGGTGCAACATGCAAAGTCATACTTTGTTGGTGTACATGGATTCCATCTTTGATCGCATAGCATCCAGCCTTTTCATAGAGTCGCCACTCGTGATGGCCTGTGTGAACCTAGTTGGGCCATCATCTACCATTATGCAATCCTCACTCCCACTATCACCGAGAAGACCGTAGTATCTCTCAAGTGGATGAGGAACCCTACCAGATTCGCGGAGAGGCTGAGGTTCGTTGGAGACTATTGAATACTTTGGTTTCACCAAATCATCAACTGTTAGTTTGTCTAGCTGGAACCCCTTCCAGTTCTACCTCATGACCACTAATTTCTTCACAAGAAATTCCTTTTCTAAAAAGGTGGCATGCTGAGAAACAAAACACCTTTTGCTCCTCAGTTAGATAGAAGATATGCCCTCGCAAATGTTTGGGATATCCTAACAAACTTACAGAACTGACCTTGCCTCGAGTTTGTCTGGATTCTGCCTTTCAACATAGGCCGGACAACCCCATATCTTAACTCGTTTAAGACATAGTCTCTTCCCATTCCATATCTCATATGGAGTGGTAGGCACTTGATTTGGTTGGAACCCCATTCAATAGGCGTGCAGCTTCTCAAGTGCACAACTCCAAAAGGAAATAGGTAACTCAGCAATACTTGATCAGTCGAAAATATTGCATTTTTAACTCGACAATTTCCCTACCATTTGCACTCATCTAGAAGTGTTCGGTATTAATATAGCACATATTAGCAAAACAGCCGTAAAATACCAAATTACATGTGTTATACTTTAAAACCGATATTTTTAGGGAAATTGAGTGTTTATCATGGCATCGCATCATCTTTGTATAGCGCAACAATTGTTTCGAGAGTCTGTGCAAGAAATTTCAGGAGAAAAGTCAAATCTGTGAAAAAGTGCTGATAAAAATACGCCAACTCCAAGACTTGAGATCTGGCAATGAACTGAAGAGAATTATAAGATTTAGCACATCAAAAAATAACCCAAAAGTTAGCAGAAGAGTTACCAGAGAATTTCATGCAAAGAGGGCATCAAAGGACCGCGGATCCGCGGCCCAATACCCACTCCAGCCGCAGATCCGCGATTGGCCTGCTACGTCATCATCTCTGCTCAGCTTCAGACTCCTTCTTTCAGGGCCCACACTCATTCAATATACACCAAACTCCAGAAATCTCCAGAAGCTTCAGCACGAACAGCAAGGCTTACATTCCAAGCTAATCACTCTCAAGCTTCCAAAGAAAGCTACTTAACAACCTAAGCCTAGAAGCTTCTCCCTAACCTCCAAGCTTATGAAGGAAGCTAAAGCCTAACTAACTACCTCTAGAAGCTTCTACCTAACTACCTAGCTTACAAGGGAAGCTAAACTAAACCTAGCTTCTAAAGGAAGCCAAAGCTAGCGAAGGCTATAAAAGGAACCCTAAGGCTTCACTTCTAAGGTTGTTGATTCATACACCAATTCTTCAACACAAGTTGAGTGACACAACTTGTAAACCCTAATCCCCAATTCAAAATCCAAAGCCAAAAATCAAGAACTCTGAGTACCAAATCAAGCATGAAGCCTTCAATCCTTTAGAAAGCGACGCCGGACTTCATCGGAGCAAGTGATCCAAGGAGATCCACGACTCAAGGAGACGAGCGAAGCCGAAATCAACGATCAAGTTCTTTTCTCTTGTAGATCTTGAGAGAATTGTAACAAAATTGTTGATAAATAAAGGTGAAATTTCTATATTTTGCTTTCTTTACATTCTTGCATCATGATTCGATCTCAATTCTTGATTGTGTTTCTTATTATGATGTTTGAGTAAAACACCGCACGTGGAGGAATCGAGACGATCAATAGATGATGATGTTACAAATCTTGAAACGATTCTTAAGTCCTATGAGTTTTGTAAACTCTTGTAAATTGAAGAATCGACGACCTAGTTTCGAGCGATGCTTTCTTGATTGTGTTCGCTCTTAATTAGGGATCCATGATCGATTCTTGAATTTACTAGAGACTAGAATGTGAATAAAATCAACGAAAGGACAAGGGATAGATGATGAAACTCTAGTTTCCGCAAGAAATCCCTAATTCTCGTTGATCATCATCGATCTAGTATCAAATCATCGATGGATAAGAAAACGTAATCAGTAGATTTCATCACGTCTATAGATTCGATCGATTCCTACGAGCCTCACTTCGATTCTTGATTATTGCATTGGAAATAATCAATTCTTCATTCTTGATTTTAAATGTTTTCTTGATTTTAGATTTAGATCTAGATTTTGCTAATTCTTGAAATTCACTTTTAAATCTTGAATTGAATTGTTTACTCTTTTCTTTAATTTTCAATTCATCTAATTCAAATTCGAACGGATCTCACTTTCCCTGTGGACGATCCGCACTCGATAACGCGCTACAATCGACACCGTTATCGATTGCGGTCAAAAAATATTTTTGGTTGTGATTTCTATACATTTTCTACATACACACCGAGAATTCAATCTAATCAAATGGCGCCGTTGCCGGGGATAGTACGCTAATTTGTTCGTTTTTGAAATTTGATTTGAAAAATTTATTCCATCAAAATTTTTAGATCAAAATTCGCGCAAACACTAAATGATTTGTTGTGATTTGTTGCGAGGAAATCTGCAATCTGTGGAGCTTGGGAATTTTTTTTCAGAATATTCCAGAGAGTGAAGTAGGTGAACAGTAGCAGCCTCAAGATATTTTGTGCAGAGATCAGGCTACAGAACCGCGTTTCCGCGGCAAACACCTACCTCTCGCGGCGTTTCCGCAGCTTGGTAGCTTCCTTACTGTACCATTTATCTCAGGTGACTCATCCACTTTCTTATCTCCTTCTCTGTCTGCTCCAATAACAATTTTCTGCAGGTTTTCTTTGCAAAAAAATTCACAGCGCCGCAAAAAGCAATAAAAATTGTGCGTGTTTTGATTTTTAGTTGTTTTCATATTTATACGGAATTTAAGGGGTACGGCCAAATTCAGATTAGGTGGGGAGTTCATTACCCTTCCTAAGCCCAGAAAATCATAAACTTGCATCCGCATTACCCTCATTAACTAAAAAAAATCTAGACATGACTCTAAGGACCGTCGCGCTCACTTAGGACAAGAGAAGGCCGTGGGTAATCCATTGCTTGTCCGCACCTCTTTTGTGGTGTCTAAGGCAAGTGTGTCTAAGGCAAGTGGTTACTTAATTAGGCCCACTACTTACGTAGTGGAGAACCTCCCACTTACCTGGCACTTACCTGGCCACAGGAGAGACAAAGAGGCAGTGGAGGATTGATCCTGCGACTTGTCTTTTGGCAGTTAAGAGCGGTCTAGGGCCTTGACCTAGGTGACCACTAGACTTAGGGTTGCTTGTTGCATTTGTTGTGATTTGCATCATTTTTTTCAAAAATCCGTATATTTTTCAAAACAAACACCACATTCATTCATTTCCCCTAATTATATCAACGCTGCCACTTATACTAAACCCTTTAGTGCAAGATAGGCTGGACACGGGATTCTAATGCCCGTCTTGTCCGCGTTCCCTCCATCGACTCCGAAGTCGGTATTTCTAAATTTACCTCTTCTTTACCCACCACCACACCCATATCGATGGATCCTTCTCCATCGAACTTCTTTACCACTAATCTACCGCCGTCCGCAGGTGCGCAGAATCCACCCCGCATCTCTCTCCAAGAGAGGTGCTATCCTATGCGAGGTCCTCTTTCGACCTGCTTATCCATTCCACCAGCCAACGGGGATAATTTTGAGATTAAACCCCAATACATCAACCTTCTACCCAAATACCACGGTCTCGAGTCTGAAGACGTATATGTCTTTATCACCAAATTTTAAAATGTATGTGTAATGATGGGTACGTCACAACTTTCTGTGGATGCTATGTGTCTACGTCTTCTTCCATTTACCTTGTGCGATATAGCAGAGAAGTGGCTGTATAACACTACCGCACATTCCATTACGAATTGGGAAGAATTCGTTGCAGCATTCCTTAAGAAATTCTACCCTAATCACAAGACAGCTCGAGTCCGTAGCAAAATAAACCAATTTACTCAGTTTCCAAATGAACCATTTTCAAAATGTCTTGACCGCTTTAAGGATCTGTTGGTTCAATGTCCACATCATGGAATCCCCAGATGGGATCTGTGCCGAATCATATATGAGGGCTTAACCCTACCACTAAACAGAGCCTTGAAGCCATGTGTCAAGGTAATTTTATGACCAAAGACGATGGGGAAGCTTGGAAATATTTAGAAGATTTCGCTGAAAAATCTTTACAGTAGGAGAGTCAATCGTTTAGGGGTGGCAATAACCAATCGGATGTTTCCATAGGAATTAGAGCTGACATTTCAGCTATGCAAAAAAAACTCTAGACTATGGAAAACAAATTTTTAGCCGCCGCCCTAAATCAAATGTCACTCTCCAAAACTGTATGTGGATGTTGTTCTGATCCTTCTCATTTGACGGAAGAATGTCCATTGAATTCTCCGTTTCAAGGTCAAGAACATACTAATGCCGCTTTTCAAAGACCTAGAAACAATGCATATTCTTCCATATACAATCCGGGTTGGAGGAATCACCCTAACTTTGCTTGGAACCAATCACAAACTCAAAACACGGTTCCAAACCAAAACAATTTCCAAAGGGCTCTTCCACCACAACAGCAACCACTTCAATTGAGTTAGCACCCCCACCAATCACAAAACTTCCAAAATCCAGCCAACACTTTTGCACCACATGAAAACTCTTTGCAATTGACCGTTACAGATAATACCTCTGCACTAGCACAAACCTTGGATACTTTCATGAAACAATTCATTCAAGGGACGGCAAAAATGCAATCTTCCTTCGATAATGTGATGAAGATCATTGTCTCTCAAAATGAGAATATTAAATCGATGGAAGAACAAATTGCACAACTAAAAGCCGAAATGTGTGCGAGAGAAAAAGGAAAACTTCCGTCTCAACCCCTACCGAATCCTGGGCATTACAATGTAAATGCCATCAAAACGTTGAGATCAGGAAGAGTGCTGAATAATCACGTTGGGGAAGAGTTTGATGATACTGAAAGATCTATCAATAACACCCCGGCTGAGACCTTTCCTCACACACACACTTCTACTTCTGATCCTTGTTCTTCTACCCCACCGCCTTCTCACGAGCCTATTCTCCGTTTCCCTCTAGGCTCGACACCTCAGCCCACCTCTTCTATTCCTCCACAGACGATCCCCACTCCTATTCTGGGATCACGTCTACACACACCACCTTCTCCTATGATGGACGCAGCGCTCATTGCTAAAGCTCCTTATCCTAATCGGTTAAGGGGTAACAAATCGAGTCCACATATGGAGAAAATTATGGAAATGTTCAAACAGGTTAACATCAACATCCCTCTCCTAGATGCTATTCAACAAGTCCCCGCTTATGCGAAAATTCTTAAAGACTTGTGCACTAGGAAGAGCAAGACTCAAGTGCCAAAGAAGGTCTTCATGTCTAATAATGTTAGCACTGCTTTTATCCCACAGCTACCAAAGAAACGTAAGGACCCAGGATGTCCTACGATATCGATTTCTATTGGGGGTAAAAACATCAACCGTACTATTCTTGATCTAGGCGCAAGTGTTAACCTACTTCCATACTCTGTTTATGAGCAGCTAGGGATTGGAGAGTTGAAACCAGCTTACTGCACTCTCCAAATGGCAGACCGTTCAATCACCAAACCTAGGGGTGAACTAAAGGATGTGTTGATAAAAGTCGGGGAATTTGTATTCCCTGTGGACTTCATTGTTCTCGATACACAACATGTAGCAAGCCCACGGAGTCAAATTCCGGTGATTTTGGGTCGACCATTCATTGCCACTTCCAATGCTGTCATTAACTGTAGAAACGGTTCACTGAACTTATCCTTTGGAAATATGACAATTGAACTGAACATCTACAAAATTGGAAGTCAGCCATCTGAACCCTCTGCTCATATACTTGATGTGTGCTCTGTCCACGAGATTGCTCCCGAAAGTTGCGGAGTTGATGAACTTTGCTTTGAAGATCTCGAAGACACTACCACATCAATGTTTGATCTTGCACATCTTAGTGAGGACATATTTTCCACGCTTGAGTCCGACACTCCTGACTCATCACTATCTGAGTCTGTATCTCTCACAGGCTATGAGCTTCTTTGTGACTCCAAAAATCATTCGATGATCCCACCTTCTATTATTTCTCCGCCAGCATTAGATCTCAAACTTTTACCTTCTCACCTAAATATGCATATTTAGGTGAGAATGAGTCTTTACCGGTTATTATATCCGCTTCTCTAGCATCAGAGCAAGAGAATGCACTTTTGACGGTATTGAGATCTAATAGGCAGGCGTTTAGTTGGACCATGGCGGACATCAAAGGGATTAGTCCCTTGATTGTAAAACATCATATACACTTGATGGAGGATGCCAAACCAACCCGAGAACCACAGAGACGGTTGAACCCTATCATGAAGGATGCAGTGAAGAAAGAGATCGTCAAATGCCTTCACAATGGTATTATTTACGCAATCTCCGATAGCCAATGGGTGAGTCCAATCCATGTCGTCCCTAAGAAATATGGCATCACAGTTATTACCAATGAGGCAAATGAGTTAATTCAGACACGCACCCAAACTGGGTGGCGTGTATGTATAGATTACAGAAAACTCAATGCCGCTACGAGGAAAGACCACTTTCCTCTACCTTTCATTGATCAGATGCTGGAACGCTTAGCTGGATGTGAGTATTATTGCTTTATGGACGGATACTCTGGCTATAATCAGGTCCCCATTGCCTAAAAGGATCAAGATAAAACCAGTTTTACTTGTCCTTTTGGTACCTTTGCTTATAGACGCTTGCCCTTTGTGTTATGCAATGCTCCCGCTACATTTCAGCGGTGTATGATGGGGATATTCTCGGACATGGTCGAGAATTTTTTGGAAATTTTCATGGACGATTTCTCGATTTTCGGAGACTCTTTTTCTGACTGCCTATCGAATCTTGACGCGGTTCTTACTCGTTGCAAAGAGAAGAACTTAACCTTGAATTAGGAAAAATGCCATTTCATGGTCCAAGAGGGAATTGTGCTTAGACATGTTATTTCACGAAAAGGCATTGAGGTTGACAGAGCTAAGATAGATGTCATTCAAAACCTTCTTCATCCCAAAAGCGTCAAGGATATCCGATCATTTCTTGCCCATGCAGGCTTTTACAGGAGATTCATTAAGGATTTTAGCAAAATTGCTAGACCTTTAACTCTTCTCTTGACCGAGGATACGACCTTCCACTTTGACTCGGATTGTGAGGTAGCATTCGACTCACTCAAACACTCCCTCACTACAGCCCCCATTCTATCGTCTCCAGATTAGGACCATCCTTTTGAGCTTATGTGTGATGCATCAGATTTTGCAGTTGGTGCAGTCTTAGGACATCACATTGAAAAGATGCCACACGTGATCTATTATGCAAGTAAGACCCTGAACGATGCTCAAATTAACTATACAACTACCGAAAAAGAACTTTTGGCGGTTGTATTTGCATTAGAAAAATTCAAGCCTTACTTGATTGGCTCACCAATAGTTGTGTACACTGACCACTCCGTCTTGAAACATCTTTTGGCGAAGAAGGATGCTAAAGGTAGGCTAATACGTTGGATTCTTCTATTACAAGAATTTGATCTTGTTATTAAAGATAAGAAAGGATGTGAAAACGTCGTAGCCGACCATCTTTCGCGCATCTCTTCTTGACCTGTGACCATGCCGATCAATGATTCTTTTCCGGACGAACAACTCTTGAACGTATCCGATGAACCTTGGTTCAGGGATATTGTGAACTATCTTGTCACGGGACTTATACCCAGCGATTGGTCGAAACAGGACAAACATCGTTTTCTATCCCAAGTAAAACACTTTTACTGGGATGAACCATATCTGTTTAAGTATTGTCCTGATCAGATCATTCGCCGGTGTGTCCCGAATGAGGAATTCAAGAGTGTTCTATCTTTTAGTCATGATCAGGCATGTGGGGGTCACTTCGGTCCTAAAAAGACGGCAGAAAAGGTTTTGCAATGCGGTTTTTATTGGCCGATCTTGTTCAAAGACGCATTTGATCATTGCAAAATCTGTACATAGTGTCAACACACGGGTAGGATTTCCCGGAGAAATGAGATGCCACAGAAACCCATCTTAGTAGTTGAAATTTTCGATGTTTGGGGCATTGACTTTATGGGTCCTTTTCCCAACTCCTTTGGGAATCTGTACATACTGCTTGCGGTTGATTACGTCTCAAAGTGGGTTGAAGCTATTCTTTGTCGCACTAATGACAAAAAGGTTGTCATTAAGTTCTTAAAAGAAAACATCTTTTCGCGATTTGGACACCCACGCGGTATCATTAGCGATAACGGGACACATTTCTGCAACAGGTCTTTCAAGACTTTGATGCGGAAATACGCAATCAACCACAAACTTTCCACACCCTATCATCCCCAAACGAGCGGGCAGGCTGAGATTTCGAATAGACAGATCAAACAAATCCTGGAGAAGACTGTTGCGACGAATAGAAAAGATTGGTCGATCAAATTGACGGATGCTCTTTGGGCATTCCGAACTGCATATAAAACCGATCTAGGGATGTCTCCTTATAGGTTAGTGTTTGGAAAGGCTTGTCACTTGCTAGTCGAGAATGAGCACAAAGTAATGTGGGCTATTAAAGAAATTAACTTTGACTTAGATCAAGCCTGCTACTTTCGGAAGCTACAATTAAACGAGCTAAGCGAACTCCGCGATGAAGCTTATGATAACGCTGTAATTGTAAAGAATAGGACTAAGGTATTTCACGATAAAAACATTTTGAGGAAAACGTTTACACCTGGTCAACAAGTCCTTCTTTATGATTCACGACTATACCTTAACGCGGGTAAGCTACGATCTCGGTGGAAGGGACCTTTTATTGTGAGGTCTGTATACCCGCATGAGGCAGTTGAGGTAGAAAATGTTAAAAACGGCACATTTTTCAAACTTAATGGACATAGATTAAAGCCGTATTTTTCCACTGACCCCACGGAGGAGCTCCTGTTCTTACAGGAGCCATTTTATCTTGATTAAAATTCCTCCGTCTCACCTCCATGTCCTGTAAATTACTGCATCATCTTTTTCAATGGAGGTGAGTGAAAAGAATAAATTTGGGGGAGGATCTCCACTTAAATATTTTGCACCCATTAATAATTTCCTCCCAGGTTTATAGGTTTTTATAGATATAGCGGTTGGCAACAGTGAGGACACTGTTGAAAACAAGTTTGGGGGAGGTTTGTGCTTATTTTCGCATCATTTGCATATCACTTTGCATAAGCACAAAAAATTTCTTTAAAAACCTATAAAAATTTAAAATTTTTGAAAACCTATAGAAATTTTTAAAAAAATTCAAAAAATAAAAATATTTTGTACATAAATAAGATAATAAAAGATTAGATAGTGAAAAATTACATCCAAAAGATTGGAAAAATTTAAGAAAACCAAGAAAATTAGAAGTTTTCTTATACGAACTAGTAATAAGTAGTTATGAGCCGTTGTTCCAAGGGTTAGTAAGATGAAAGAAGTCACTAATCTGAGAATAAAAATAAGTCTGAAAAATAGTTTCCATTCTGGAAGCCAAACATTTTGAACGTTGATACCCTGCTATTCGCACTTACACACGTCTTGAAGCTCGGGATAGTAGAGGATACCTTGAAATGCTCTTGTCTAAAAGCCAAAGTATGAAGGAAATAAAAAAATATGAATAAAATATAAAAATGGTGAAGAAAAATGAACACTGGTTTTGTTATCGCCAAGGCAGCAAAAAAAATATATAGCGAGGGTGCCTTTTCACCTAGTGCCTTAGACCAACTGGTCTGGGAGTCACTGCTAAGCCTTAGGTGGTGCAAGACGAGGAAATACACCTAATAAGTAAGCACATGAGTAATCGGTCGGTTAGTACCTCAAGAAGTATTAACGGTCGCATGAAAGTGTGTGAGCAAATCTAAATATTCATTAATTAAAAAGTACTGAGGCAGATGGACAAGAGTATGATAGCTTGAATTGAATTCTCCGGGTGTAGGGATGTATATTACACACACGTAGGGTTATATGATAGATGTTTGGAAGAAAGATAGGAACGAAGAATAAAGACGATGTTTTATTGAGGGATGATGTGATTTCTGACATCTTTTCATAACTATTAAGATAGGGCTCATGACAACCGAAAAGCTAGCATAGTTGGAAACCCTAATTTTCAAAGTCTTTCTTTTACAATTCTTATCTTTAAATGTAATATTCACGATCTTCCTTTTATTATTGGATTTTATGGGTGCAATCCGCTGAATACCCTCAGGAGACAACACTCCTCCTACTAGGGACACCTAGAGGTTTAAAGGCTTGTTGCACGTGCTCAGTGCAATCGTGTTGCCTACGAAAGTGTGCTAGTTAGTTTTTCTCTTTCTTTATTTTCTCCTTCTCTTTTTAATAAAACAATTCGCTGGAGACGACCGAAAATAAGTTTGGGGAATTTGATCAGTCGAAAATATTGCATTTTTAACACGACAATTTCCCTACCATTTGCACTCATCTAGAGGTGTTCGGTATTAATATAGCACATATTAGCAAAACAGCCGTAAAATACCAAATTACATGTGTTATACTTTAAAACCGATATTTTGAGGGAAATTGAGTGTTTATCATGGCATCGCATGCGCAACACTTGTTTCGAGAGTCTGTGCAGGAAATTTCAGGAGAAAAGCCAAATCTGTGAAAATGTGCTGCTAAAAATACGCCAACTCCACGACTTGAGATCTGGCAATGAACTGAAGAGAATTATAAGATTCAGGACATCAGAAAATAACCCCAAACTTAGCAGAAGAGTTACCAGAGAGTTTCATGCAAAGAGGGCATCAAAGGACCGCGGATCCGCGGCCCAATACCCACTCCCGTCGCGGATCCGCGGTTGGCCTGCCACGTCATCATCTCTGCTCAGCTTCAGACTGCTTCTTTCATGGCCCACACTCATTCAATATACTCCAAACTCCAGAAATCTCCAGAAGTTTCAGCACGAACAACAAGGCTTACATTCCAAGCTAATCACTCTTAAGCTTCCAAAGCAAGCTACATAACAACCTAAGCCTAGAAGCTTCTCCCTAACCTCCAAGCTTATGAAGGAAGCTAAAGCCTAACTAACTACCTCTAGAAGCTTCTACCTAACTACCTAGCTTACAAAGGAAGCTAAACTAAACCTAGCTTCTAAAGGAAGGCAAAGCTAGTGAAGGCTATAAAAGGAACGCTAAGGCTTCACTTCTAAGGTTGTTGATTCCTACACCAATTCGTCAACACAAGTTGAGTGACACAACTTGTAAACCCTAATCCCCAATTCAAAATCCAAAGCCAAAAATCAAGAACTCCGAGTACCAAATCAAGCATGAAGCCTTCAATCCTTTAGAAAGCGACGCCGGACTTCATCGGAGCAAGTGATCCAAGGAGATCCGCGACTCAAGGAGACGAGCGAAGACGAAATCAACGATCAAGTTCTTTCCTCTTATAGATCTTGAGAGAATTGTAATAAAATTGTTGATAAATAAAGGTGAAATTTCTATATCTTGCTTTCTTTACATTCTTGCGTCAAGATTCGATCTCAATTCTTGATTGTGTTTCTTATTATGATGTTTGAGTAAAACTCCGCTCGTAGAGGAATCGAGACGATCAATAGATGATGATGTTACAAATCTTGATAAGTCCTATGAGTTTTGTAAACTCTTGTAAATTGAAGAATCGACGACCTAGTTTCGAGCGATACTTTCTTGATTGTGTTCGATCTTAATTAGGGATCCACGATTGATTTTTGAATTTACTAGAGGCTAGAATGTGAATGAAATCAACGAAAGGACAAGGGATAGATGATGAAGCTCTAGTTTCAGCAAGAAATCCCTAATTCTCGTTGAACATCATCGATCTAGTATCAAATCATCCATGGATAAGAAAACGTAATCAATAGATTTCATCACGTCTATAGATTCGATCGATTCTTACGAGCCTCACTTCGATTCTTGATTATTGGAATGGAAATCATCAATTCTTCATTCTTGATTTTAAATGTTTTCTTGATTTTAGATTTAGATCTAGATTTTGCTAATTCTTGAAATTCACTTTTAAATCTTGAATTGAATTATTTTCTCTTTTCTTTAATTTTCAATTCATCTAATTCAAATTCGATTGGATCTCACTTTCCCTGTGGACGATCCGCACTCGCTAACGCGCTACAATTGACACCGTTATTGATTGCGGTCAAAAAATATTTTTGGTTGTGATTTCTATACATTTTCTACATACACACCGAGAATTCAATTCAATCAATACTCATCATAGAGCGCGCCATATCTCATAGGGTGCGATACCTCCGCCCCGATACACCATTGTGCTGTGGTGTAGTCGAAGGAGTAAGCTGAGAGAGAATCACATTCTCCGTTTTAGAAACTTCAGGAACTCCATGCGCAAGTATTCTCCCCCTCGATCACATCGAAGGACTTTAATACTTTTACCCGTCTGGTTCTCAATTTGAAGCTTATATTCCTTGAATTTCTCAAAAGTTTCAGACTTGTGTTTCAACAGGAACATAAATTCGAAACTTGAGAGATGATCAGTGAATATAATGAAGTACAAAGAACCAGCCCTGGCATTTATGGACATAGGACCGTATACATCATCATGTATCCATCCCAAGAGTTCAGCAACTCTTTCTCTATTTCCAGTAAATGGGGTATTGGTCATTTTACCTTTGAGACAAGACTGGCAAGTATCATAAGATGAAAATTCGAATAGATTCTCATATTCATCCTTATGTAACTTAGCTGGTCGTGTCGCATTGATATGACCTAGTCTACAATGCTACAAGAAGAATTCGTTCATTTCTGAACTACTATTCTTGTGTGTGTTCTACATACTTTGAACTGTGATTTGATTTAGAACGTATATGCCATTTCATAACGTGCCTGATGCAATCAACTCTTGATTCAGAAAAATATTCACAACATTATCCTCCAATACAGAATTATATCCTTCTTTAACTCATAAAGAAACCGATGTAATGTTGTATATCAAATTCGCTATGTAATAACATTCGTTCAGAATCAATGTATTAATACAAGGTGATATTTGTCAACTGATTTGGCTGCAACACTTGCACCATTCTCTACACTTAGAGACATATCACCCATTTCCAGTTCTCTACCTTTCTGTAGCCCATGTAACATATTACATATGCGGGATCTTGATCCGGTATCACATACCCAGGACGTAGAGGATACTGAGAAACAGTTCTCGGTAATGAACACACCCGAAAAAGATGCATCAACAAGCACTTTCTTCGATTGGGTGGCATAGGAGTCCGGAGATTCCCCTATTTCCTGCTCGGACTTATAACAACTATAAGATAGAGTGGAACCAACGTTCCCAAGCTCAGTATAATAAGCAGGTTCGGTCAATGCATCTATATTATTATCTTGATTAAGGCGTGATATGGTCGCTACCAGAGAGAGAGAGAGAGAAGAAAACACTCTGCATGCGCTATTGCAAGAACAGATTGGTTATTATTTTATGTAATCAGGATTGTTCCCACTGTTTTTATCAAATCTTTCTTCAAACCCTAAAAGGTAAGATTAGCCGGGATTAATTACACCCTAAAAGTTCGCCAATCTTTCGGCCAGGCTAGTGTCGATACTTTGAGGGAGGTTCCCCGTTCTTTCGCACGGACCTAATTAAAATAAACCTCATTTTCCTAGGGGTGTAACCCCGTTAACACCTTTCTAGACACCTACTTGATCAGCTAATTGTAATGTGTAAAACTCTCCCAGGAGTAACTCATACTCGCGGTGTATATTGGGATCCAACTATCTCATAGAAGGTATGCAATCTCATTGCAAATTCCATCACTTGAAATTCCCGATAATATTTTGCCCTAAGCGATCTATGACCTTGACAAGGTCAACAAACCATAGACAGCAAGTCAAGTTCAACCCGTCATTTCCTGATTGAATTAAACCCACCCGCGCGACCCTTGATAAGGTCAACAAGGCCGCAGGACTACCCTAATCCAATCGCATCATATGCTAGCAGATAAGCACTAATCAGCTACCGCACACTACGCCTTGATAAGGCCAACAAATGCAGCACGAATACTAAATACTACTTATCTGAAATGACGGAGGGCTACAACAGGTTTTTAAGAAAACCCTTTGCATAATGAACTTGATATCGTTGTAGAATCGAGTGATTTTGAAAAGGAGTGTTTTTTAGGATTTTTCTAGTTTTGCTAAAGAGGTCACTCCCGGTGAAGGGATCTCGGCTCTTTCCTTATCGAATAAGGTGCAGGATATTTCATAAATACCATTATGCAAAGCAAAAACTATAGAAGCAATCAAAAGACAAACCGAGTGGGTTGTAGCATCTGCCAGTTTCGCTAAAGAGGTCACTCCCGGTGAAGGAATCTCGGCTCTTTCCTTATCGAATAAGGTGCTGGATATTCTACAAGGAATACCTCTATGCAAAGCAAGAACTAGAGCTACCAGTTTTAAACAAGTTTCTACAACATCTTTTAGGTTTCTTTTTTTTTCATTAATCTCATTAATGAAGTCCCATCAAATTATGCTTCCCAAGCATCACAGAAGAAACGAAAGCAGTAATTGTTATTATATATCATATATATAATATAGGCATTCATCTCAAAACATATCAAGTGATTACATCACAGAATATCAGCAGCAGAACAGAACATATGAAATATTGGATATACTAGGAATTCCGAGTTTTAAATTAAGCCAATAAAAACGCGGATTCCACGGTCGTGATGAATAGCCAAACCCACATCCCTAGACCCGTACGAGAGCGGAAAGAAACACTACCAATTCTAGAGTTAGGAGACTCGGTCTCGACTCCTCGAGATGATCTCCTACTGGACCCTAGAACCCGGTTACTTGTGGTCCCCTCCTTGGGTCTATCCTAATGTGGAAAAGTAAATAATATATATCAATGGTGACATCATCCTCAACCCGGAAGTGCCCCAATAAAAGAATATTACATACAAGTTTTTACATGAATGAAAATGAAAAACTCTCATCTCACCAAAAAAAACCAGCTATTCAAAACACGACGATTCAATATAACATATCACAACAACACATAACATCACATGTCATCAACGTAAGTAAATATGCGTATCCCAATTGTCGTTGACGTATAGCAATGAAACCGGTGATACACCATATATTACACTTACGGTCGCAAAAAAGAAAGTGAAAAACTACAACAATTGGAATCCGGAACCATCTTAGACATCATAAACCCAATGTATCTCATACTTTGGATTTCATGCCTTACCAAATGAATTCCTTAGACATCACATTCCTAACAATTATAAACCCCGCATTTTAGTCTCGATATTGAAAACACTTTCCAATAACCTGTCGGGTAATTCAACAAGATTCCCGATAACCCGATCGAATGCTCGTCGGAAACTTTAGTAGACGGCCGCACCCCCGATGTCGTCGACGAAGTTCACTAAGGCAGAACACCACGGCCGCGAGCACCCGAACGGATGCTTTTTGCGACGGGGTTCTCCTACAGTCACTTGGTCGGGGCTATAGGGCGTGGCTATCTAGTAAGGATACCGGGCGAGTATCCACATACACTACGTAATTGCGATGGAATTTTGATCAACATCAAAATTCTGTGGCAACCGATCAAATGAGACCAAACTGCTAGATTTATAAAAATTCAAACTAGTTATCTCATAACTATTTATGTGGATTCCAAATATGGTATCACAATCACAGATAGCTAAACGATGTTAAACTTTTCGATCGAATAAACAAACACCCAAAATTTCCCAAAAAGTTCAACACTTGAGCGGAGTTCAAAAAGTACCCAGAACATGCCACAGCTCCTATGAACCATTCGTAGAAGGGCCGACCCATGCCTCACTCATGTCGCCACGTAACTGCCGCAAACCCTAGGGTATAACCGCGGTTCCGTGATCTAAATGGTCGAGTTTGGGTATCGTTCTTCTAGATGGTCCACAGAATCGCTTGCATGATTTTCTGAAGATTTTAAACTTGAAAAAAATCTAACTCTTGGAAAATTTCCAGCGAGGGGAAATTTGAGTTATTGTTATCCGTTCAAACTTTGTAACGTCGTCTAAATAACCAGAATACATGTTAGAATTACGACTACAAAACACTCCGAATTTCCTTTGCATAAAGTTAACATCACATGCAAATTTAGAAAAAATAAGCAACACCTGGAACACCAAAACACAGAGACTGGAACACCCTAAAAATTTGAAGCCCAAAATCCCTAGATGACCCGGTGAGCTCGGATTTTAGAGCTATGTGGCCGGCCACTTTTTGACAAAAATGCTTCAAATTTCTATGGTGTTCATGTTATATCACATACAACATTCTACAGTTGCTAAACAAATTTTTAGAGGCCATTTAAAATTCGACAGAAACTAGGAATGTGTATCGGGTGTTTCGGAGTTGTTTCAGTTTCGTAATCCTATAAATATTGTTTAAATCACTAGCTTGGCTCTGATACCACTGTACGGTTACTTAGCGCGGCAGCAAGGTTTCGGGAGGCATCGTCCATGTCGTCTTAAAATTTTTGCCGTTCTAAAGAACCCTAACACCTAGAATCTTAACTAGAAATTTAAACAAAACAGCATGCATACAAAGTGAATGAGGAATACAACCTTTGTAGACCGGTCTTTCACTTCTAAAGCTCCGTGTAGTAGTCCCTTCGCTCCAAGTAGTGAACTCCCGAAATCTAGTAAGGGTTCACATGAAGAAATGAACAACCGTGCTCAATGTCTTCGAGGCCGAAAATGATCTACGTCGAGGAGATTCAAGTCCGTGCTACCTATTCATTAATATGTGAATTAGTGATGCAAACCTCCTAAACTAAATGGCTAATAGTAGAGGATGATGAAGTAGGAATTGGGCTCTCTTTAGATATCTTTTTCTCACAATATTTCATCACTTAGAAAAAAGCTAGCATGTTTTTTCTCATAAGGAAGAAGATGAAGTGAAGATGAGAGAGTGAACCCATGAGGTGAGAATAGCAACCATGGGTGAGTTAGTGTCATACACTAACTCATGTAAAGAATAAACCATGTTTAAGGTATAATGGTTAGGTTAACAAATATATACAAGTGAAACAAAAATGGTGGACTTGGTCAATGTTTCCACAAGCTTCTACAAACTTGTAGCCATGACAATTTCCATCCAATTTTTGAATTACTTAGATAAATATAAATCCTACATTATATCAAGGATGGTGTAACTCTCATACACCCATGAAGCATGTGGCATCAAGTATGACACAAATAAAATGTACATTAATATATATCACATATATACTATATGTACATAAGTGAGAAAAAGAATACTTAGTGAGCAAATATTAGTTAATGTAAGTTAATATATCAAATATATAATTATACATTAAATTATCAAATCAACTCTTGATTTAATAATCCGGCTATATCACATACAACCGACTAATATCAAATGTAACAACTTATTAAATCAACACTTGATCAGATAACCCGGCTATATCTCATATAACCGTCCTATATCATATATCGCGAGAATAGAATGCGGTATCGCATACACACATTAATCTCGGTCCCGCACATATCATGTATGTGCTCCTACTTCATTTCGCATGAATCAGGAAACCTCTGTGTAGGACTCTAAAGACTCGTCAATACGCCGGCAGTAGGTGATGATCATATCAAACATCCACAAGCCGCAAGCGGTCTGCTAAACGTAACGGTCACAGAGGTATTGAGTGATTAGAAGATAAACAAGCAAGCCTGCTCATACTCATACGAATCCAATCAGTAACAATACCGTACAGTCCGGTCTCTTCGTCAGATATGTCGTATATCACAGCCTGGGGGTAGTATAACGTCAGACCCCAATAGCCTGATAAGTCATGCCGATGCTGTAACATTTTGGAAATTTAGAAATAAATAAAATTAATTAATTAAATAATAAAATGTTAATTTAAAAAGTTATTGTAGCGTTTTGAAAATCGTTTCGGTGAAATTTCGAAAAAATCGGTAAAATAAAGGGGTTTTCTGTAAAAAGTCAAAATACAGATATCTTATTATAAAAATTAAATATACATATTCTAGCTATGTAATTTCTATTATTTGGTGTTTATTGAGCCGCTGGTGAAATTTCAAATTTTCTGAAAAAAATATTATTTTATTATTATTTTAAGCCGTCACTAATACATTTAATTAGGGAAAATTACAAATTGGAATGAGTTGAAACAAATTTTGTGCATCATAAAACTTTAAATAAAAATTTATCATGTGGTTTTTGGAACGAAATCATTTGCCAAAACGGTTTAGAAATTATTGAAGAAAAAAAAGGCTTTTTTTTAGCGTAAATGGATGTTTGGGGTATTGTATTTATCATTTTTCATCACCCCACACCCGTGCCCACACCCACACACCCACACTTACTTCTCCCCTTAGCTAAATTCAGTAGCCCCCATTTTTTCCCCACTTGAATTTCAAAGGAAAAGAAATGAAAGAAAAGAAAAGAAAATGGATTAATTAGTTAGACTTTTGACCTTGAATTGACTTTGACTTTCTCCCCATTTTTCTCCACCTCCCTCCCTCTCCTCCCCCACTCATTTTCTGGCCAAAATCTGAACCCCAACAGCCCTTCATTCTTCATCTCCTTCTCTTTAAAAAAGTTCTTCAAAAATGCTTGAAAAATCCACAAAAAATCAAGCAAAAATCCAAATCAAAATCCACCTCCTACCCATTTTCCCTTGGCTACCATAGCATGGATCTAGGGATTTAGATTTCAATTTGGGAGGCTAAGTGCGCTTGTGGGTTCTTCAAATTATTTGGGTATAAATTCTAACCTTTTTGCTTAATGTGTTGTTAATTGCTTAGGTTAGCTTAATTAATTGTTTAATTAGGTTTTTAATTAGTTTTAGGTGCATGATTTAAAATTCAAGAGAGGGGTTTGATTTTAAATTGGTATTTTGTGTTGTGAGATTTAGTTTATGTGATATAATTGACATATTAATGTTATGCTAAATCCAATTTAAGTTGCTAGTTTGCATATTTGTTAATTTAAAAGTGATAATTATATAATTGGTAAACTAGATTTTTTTAAATAATTATATTCTTATGAGATAAAATTCAAATTTGTATCATGTCACTATAAAGATTATATTGAGTGGTTTAATGCTTTTTGTTCATGGAAATCCAACATAAATTGTAGTTTGTGCATTTTTTTGCTTTGAAATTGTTAAAAAGGGTATTTTGTAAACTAGAATATTAGGGTTTTTGGAATTTAATGAGATTAAATTCCGGAAATTATTTCTATGACTTATTTAAGATATTTAATAAATTTATTGGCCTCTACATTCATTTAAACAACATGTTTTGTACAAAAACGGTGAATTGTGCTCGCTAGATTTTCGGAAAAATGACTTTTTGAGTGAAATTGGCGTTTTTGTGAGTTTCAACCTAGTTTATATTAAAATTAGTGTTCGTGAATGTGCAAATGAGTGTATTTGGGTTTTTCTCGATGGTTTGGCGTTTGTACGCCGACGTCGAGGGTTTTTGGGTTGATTTGTGAAAGCAACCATAGGTTTTGACCTATGTGGGATTCGTGCGTCGTTTTGATCATGAGTCGGATTTTAATGAGATATGGTGCATTATGATATGTAGGTACCCCCATGTGGACTTCGAGACGACAAGCAAGCGCGTGGCGACGTCGGCACCGGCTAGCGAGGACCAGGTGAGTAGATTTATATCTACGGGGAGAAGTCGGGTGGATGGCGTATAGCACCCCCGCAGTCCGTGGTGGTGTATACGGATGCGTATACACACCAACATTTATTATATGTTATTTAGGATTAATAACGATGCTTAGGATGGATATTGGTGTGTTGGACTATTTCTAGTGTTGCGAACCCTAGGGTAGTGTTGCACTACACATACACACATACATACTTGCATACATTCCTATTGATATGTGCTCATGGGATTCTTTATAGTTATGTGTTCACATGGGTATGGGACTATGTGTTCACATACGGATTGAGGATGATACTTGGGATTGAGCTGAGTCGATGAGATTTGATTTGAGGCCGTGAGATCGGTAATATAGCAGGGTTCGTATCTTAGATACGACATGACGTTGTAGCGGGTCCTTGACGTAGTGTTTCACACATGTCCATGCACACGTAGGCGGTATCAGTATGGTACTAGACGTAGATCAGTACCCCGATCATGATATTTGATAAAGAGGATACCAGGTGAATAGTATGATGAATGTGATATTGACCCGTACCCAGATTGGGATGCCGTACGACGGATTTACGTACGAGCTATATTGATGATTGATCCGCACTCTTGACTTGGGATGCCTGATTATAGATATGGTATCGGATATGATATTATTGAGGCGGGATCACCGACTATACATATACAGGTATGTATATGTATCGACTCAGATGATAGGCGGTTTCCTTACCTGTAGTTCAGCTTGTTAGTTCAGCCGTATAGTTTAGTGTAGTTGTTAGATTAGATTAGACTTCTTACCTATTTCAAAAACTAACGAATCGTGGGCATTTTTAAAGACAGCTCAAGGGAATCTACGGATATTTCAAAAACGACGTATCTTTTCATAAAAACACCGTAGCCCCTGTTTTCAAAACCCCATGATTCGTGTTATTTCAAAAGGCACCATTTGTAGGACTTATATTAGATTATTGCAGATTAGTTATCGTTGTGTCTAGTATTCAGCTCCCGCACATTATTGCTGTTCGCTCTGCCTCGCATACTTATTGTGCTGCATATTCCATTATTGATATCATGCTGTTAGGACACCAGCACCATTACCGATGATGCGTATGTACCACGTACACCTACTTGCCGGCTCACACACATCTTCATCGGTAATTGCCATGTCACGTACACTTTAGAGAATATATTTGCTTGACTTAGCTTGTTAGCTAGTAGTTTTGACATGATACTAGTGTACTTTCCTTATATACCATATTAGACATTTCAGTTATTACTTGCTACTTCATGCATATTGTTATTCGTTGTTATACCGCACGCATGGATTCTCATGCCTTTATTCACTAGTTTATGTGCTATTGAGGTTTTGGACTCGGATTTCCTTGATATTTCTGGATTTGGGAACCGTGGAGATTTCAAAAGAGAATATGTAATTGTTTTAAAAACCCGGTTACCCTGGATATGATATTTCAGTGCGTCCACCATGTGTTTTCTCGGTGCTGAGAGCGACATGTGAGACCCGAGTTCGAGGAGTGGAGGAACCGTTTCGGGTACATGGTGGACCCGGTAAGGTACCCCGGGGCAAGAAGCTCGTGGTGATGACGATGAGCCTGGCAGGGGGAGACTACCTACCGGTGATATTACCCGACGCGTCGGATATCCGGAGGATACCGTCGTGGTCTTGAGATGGATGGTAGGGGCCGGTCTGGACTGGCGGCGCCCTAGATATTGTGATTTAGATATTGAGATTTTGAGACATTGAGATTTATGTTTTGTGTCGATGCTAGACACCGTTGGTGCTGATTTCAGTTATGATACCTCATTTGAAAAAAAATACAAAGGAAATCTCACTAATTTATGAAAACAGTTTCTTCATTTACATGTATGCTGTTTTCATGCATTCATACCTCACTCATATGATATATTGCTACCTGAGGCACTGACACGGGCACATGTGATTACACTCGGGTTAGATATTACCCTAGACATTGTCATAGGCTGCCTGTTATACATATATTTGAGGATATATTATGATCATTGACCTAAGATTGCGTTATTTATGCGATTTCTGTGCGTAGATGTTCTTCTATTCACGAGTTGGCAACTCACCCCCGTTGTGCCCCAGTTTCTTGCAGGTTTTGCCGTACAGGTTTCATTACGGCTTTGCGGGCTCAGTTTCATTCGGGTGACTTGCTAGTAGGTGGGTTTTTCTTGTATCGTACCCATCATATTACCTTGTATAATATTATTCAGTTGTATCTAGTAAATTCCATCAACCAAACATGTATTTATTGAGATAGAGACCAGTATTGTTTATTCTTTCGACCTTAGAGTCGCTCGTTACATTTCTGGTGGTTTTGAGTTTCCTTTTGGGTTTTGATCCTCGCCGTTGGCGTTGTATATTATATTGCTTGTGTGGTTGTGACCGTCGATTGACGAAGAGCTAGCTCCCGCTTGGGGATGCCTTTTTCTTGATTTCGTATACTATTCATGTTGTATCCCGTTTGGGGGCCAGTATTTACAAAGGAGACTCTGCCGAAATTTTCAGTAAATTTTTGATGTTTTTAAAAACCGCATAATTCGGCTTATGCTATTGAAACTACTTGCTTTAAGTTGGTTTTTCCTGCACTCTACTACTTTTCTTGGTTTGGATTTCTGGGTTTTCGGTTTACTTAGATTACGTACGCCTCGAGACGTTCGTAGTTTAAGTGCCGGTCATGTTCCATACTTTCGGATCGTGACAAAGTTGGTATCAGAGCGTTAGGTTTTACCTTCGGAGCGTAGGATGACCCTTGGTTGATGGAATAGGTGACTAAAGTAGAGTGACGTACCGTTGGTATGTTCCGCGGCATATTTACGATACGCTACTCCACTTATGAAGCCTTAGGATGTACATTTCCTTGTTCAGTATTATATTCCTTCCTGATCTAGCCTCATCGGTACCAGTTTGGTTTTGCTGCTACGGTTACGGGCAGGGAGAGCTACGGCTAGAGTTGCGGTCAGCACAAGCTCGTCACGAACGAGGACTGACCAGGGCGAAATTCCGGCGACACACGATTGCAGAGATGTGTCTTTTTACTATGTTTCCACGCCACGAGCGATTGGCGGATCGCCTTTATGAGGTTACTCGGAGGTGCTGATCGACACTAGAGGATTGAGCCAATGATAGAGGCCAGCCAGATTTTGATGACCGTTGGTGTGTTGCTTACTCCTGATGATTGAGGCACCGTTCAGCATGCAGACGAGTGAGCCAGTTGTTGCTGCGAGCGACGAGATATCGCCCCATATATTGGAGCTATTGCAGTACAGATTGTACTAAGAGATGATAGAAGGTCGCTAGTCACCCGAGGATGAATGACTAGGACATGTGGTTCGTTCGCCTACCCGATGAGAGGTCATCAGATAGATTGATTCCAGCTAGAAACGACTTCACGCAGAGACGTGAGGGTCGACAGAGACGATCGAATGTCGGAAACCTATTATTCCAAGTTTAAAGTAGTCGGAAAGACATGCAGGCAATTCTATGGTCCCTCTAGAAGAATGAAACCCTAACTCGACTTAATGACCGTGTGAAAGCCTTTGAACCTTCGAGTTTGCGGCAGTTCTACGGCGCCATTAGTGAGGCTTGGGTTTGCCCTTCTACGGCTGGACCACCGATGCTGTGGTATGTATTCGATACTATTAAACTGTACCAAGATGTTGAGCTCTTGGGGGATTATGAGGTTTTGACGAATCGATCGAATGGTTCGACTTAATTCGGATGCTAGGTGGTGAGATGCATTCTTGGGAGACTCCAGATACGAGGATAGCCGTTGGAGCTCAGTCCATGCAGCCACGACGAGACGAGTCCGAAGCGGTCGACATTAGGGAAAAGTGGAGTAAAAGGTTCGCACCAGATCTAGATGAGATGACGTTCCACTCTGCCGACATCAGAGATGCGATGCGCATGCCGAGGCATGGTACTTGGACTTACCTTCCAGAAGGAGTCGCGATGGGTATGCAGCCGTTCCAGAGCAAGATGCAGATATAGGAAAGGACGATGACTTCCGGACAGTTGGCAGAGACGAGGCATGGAGTAGACCGTGAGCAGGATTCCTTCCAGGACACTGCTGCAATGATACTTGCACCCAGGATCAGATGTGTCATGTACATTCAGAGAGCCAGAGGCCGACGCCAGTGATATGCTGTCTTACGAGTGGTCGTGATGATTGACCGGGAGATGACAAGAGATGTGCAAGAACTGGATCATCCCCGTTAGCACACCTGACAGGGCCGATGAGCCGATGGACCGAGAGATTGGTAATTCACAGTGAAGACCTTGACCCAGGAGTGGTCATGGTTACGCACACCAGTAGGACAGAGTTCATGATCATCGACGAGACGTCCCACTAGTGACCGTGACAGTTGGCCGAGATTCTTAGAGGATGCGCTTGAGCGGTACTATTCCGCCATTATTGATTACGATGTTTTGGGTGATTTATTCGTATGATTTGATTTTGATGATTGAGGATTTACGATCTTTGCACAGTGTTGCACTTGATATCGTTTTCGTGCTTTAGTTTCACATGTTTGTGATTTTACGGTTTTAAACAGTTGAGTTGGTTTTGTGCGTATGCATGCACACGATTTCGTTCCTACACTCGGTATAGTTTATATATGCTTGCAGTGCAGTGATACGCCTTTTGTGTACTTAGATGCACTGGACTTCGATTTCGATTGTGATACTCGATATTTGTTTTGTGCACCTTGTGCACCTGATTGATTTTGCGCACGTTCGGCGCTTGATATTGGATTTCATGATTTCGTGCACGATGGATGCACCTGATTTGGATTTTCGCGCATGTTGGGCGCATGTTTTGAAGGGTGATTTTGGTGCACACCCGAGGCACTAAATCGAGATTTTTTTTCGTGCATGTCAGATGCACTTGGTTTTGCTGTCAGGCACACATGTTGCCTACGACAGATGTTTCGTGCACACCCGATGCACTTAGATATTGTTTCTGTGCGCATGTATGGTACATTCATGGATTTTGATTTCCGTACGCACCAGACGCACGTAGTATTCATGTGCATATTTTGGGATCGATTTCTTATAGAGCAGTACGTTTTTATGATATTGCTATATGTTTTCGTACTGAGAAGGACTAGTCAGAGGACAGTACCTGAATATATTTTGCATGCATTGATAGTTATTGAAGGGATTTCCAAAAAGCGAGCTATAGCCTCAGTATTTACCTCCGTGTCTGATATGACACGAAATGTTTAAAACAAGGAGACCCTTCTAAATTGTTTCCAAAACGGCGGAACGTACATTTCAAACAAAGGTATATATGTATATAGCTATTTTCTTATGATAGACGTCCGCCACAGTGCAGTGTTATACGCGTTGCACAGCGACTTAAGAGATTTGGCATGCATTTCCTTCAGATACTTACAGATATAGATTCGATGTTTACATGTATAGTTTCGAGTTATATCATATTGGTTTGATTTGGATTTGGCATTGATGTCTTCTCCATGACTCCGATGATTGCGGGATGCTTGACGGAGTATTGATTTGAGTTATATACTCTTTTTTTTTCAAGCGCATGCACTGCGCTACGATTTGTTTTATGTATTTACAGTTTCGGAGCCCCGACGACTTGATGGTTTTTCTTAGATGTTTTAGTATTTGGGGAAGTTTGAATTTAAATTCGGGGACCGAATTTCTTTAAGGGGGGAAGATTGTAGCGTTTTGAAAATCGTTTCGGTGAAATTTCGAAAAAATCGGTAAAATAAAGGGGTTTTCTGTAAAAAGTCAAAATACAAATATCTTCTTATAAAAATTAAATATACATATTCTAGCTATGTAATTGCTATTATTTAGTGTTTATTGAGCCGCTGGTGAAATTTCAAATTTTCTGAAAAAAATATTATTTTATTATTATTTTAAGCCGTCACTAATACATTTAATTAGGGAAAATTACAAATTGGAATGAGTTGAAACAAATTTTGTGCATCATAAAACTTTAAATAAAAATTTATCATGTGGTTTTTGGAACGAAATCATTTGGCAAAACGGTTTAGAAATTATTGAAGAAAAAAAAGGCTTTTTTTTAGCGTAAATGGATGTTTGGGGTATTGTATTTATCATTTTTCATCACCCCACACCCGTACCCACACCCACACACCCCCACTTACTTCTCCCCTTAGCTAAATTCAGCAGCCCCCATTTTTTCCCCACTTGAATTTCAAAGGAAAAGAAATGAAAGAAAAGAAAAGAAAATGGATAAATTAGTTAGACTTTTGACCTTGAATTGACTTTGACTTTCTCCCCATTTTTCTCCACCTCCCTCTCTCTCCTCCCCCACTCATTTTCTGGCCAAAATCTGAACCCCAACAGCCCTTCATTCTTCATCTCCTTCTCTTTAAAAAAGTTCTTCAAAAATGCTTGAAAAATCCACAAAAAATCAAGCAAAAATCCAAATCAAAATCCACCTCCTACCCATTTTCCCTTGGCTACCATAGCATGGATCTAGGGATTTAGATTTCAATTTGGGAGGCTAAGTGCGCTTGTGGGTTCTTCAAATTATTTGGGTATAAATTCTAACCTTTTTGCTTAATGTGTTGTTAATTGCTTAGGTTAGCTTAATTAATTGTTTAATTAGGTTTTTAATTAGTTTTAGGTGCATGATTTAAAATTCAAGAGAGGGGTTTGATTTTAAATTGGTATTTTGTGTTGTGAGATTTAGTTTATGTGATATAATTGACATATTAATGTTATGCTAAATCCAATTTAAGTTGCTAGTTTGCATATTTGTTAATTTAAAAGTGATAATTATATAATTGGTAAACTAGATTTTTTTAAATAATTATATTCTTATGAGATAAAATTCAAATTTAGGTTTCATGTCACTATAAAGATTATATTGAGTGGTTTAATGCTTTTTGTTCATGGAAATCCAACATAAATTGTAGTTTGTGCATTTTTTTGCTTTGAAATTGTTAAAAATGGTATTTTGTAAACTAGAATATTAGGGTTTTTGGAATTTAATGAGATTAAATTCCGGAAATTGTTTCTATGACTTATTTAAGATATTTAATAAATTTATTGGCCTCTACATTCATTTAAACAACATGTTTTGTACAAAAACGGTGAATTGTGCTCGCTAGATTTTCGGAAAAATGACTTTTTGAGTGAAATTGGCGTTTTTGTGAGTTTCAACCTAGTTTATATTAAAATTAGTGTTCGTGAATGTGCAAATGAGTGTATTTGGGTTTTTCTCGATGGTTTGGCGTTTGTACGCCGACGTCGAGGGTTTTTGGGTTGATTTGTGAAAGCAACCATAGGTTTTGACCTATGTGGGATTCGTGCGTCGTTTTGATCATGAGTCGGATTTTAATGAGATATGGTGCATTATGATATGTAGGTACCCCCATGTGGACTTCGAGACGACAAGCAAGCGCGTGGCGACGTCGGCACCGGCTAGCGAGGACCAGGTGAGTAGATTTATATCTACGGGGAGAAGTCGGGTGGATGGCGTATAGCACCCCCGCAGTCCGTGGTGGTGTATACGGATGCGTATACACACCAACATTTATTATATGTTATTTAGGATTAATAACGATGCTTAGGATGGATATTGGTGTGTTGGACTATTTCTAGTGTTGCGAACCCTAGGGTAGTGTTGCACTACACATACACACATACATACTTGCATACATTCCTATTGATATGTGCTCATGGGATTCTTTATAGTTATGTGTTCACATGGGTATGGGACTATGTGTTCACATACGGATTGAGGATGATACTTGGGATTGAGCTGAGTCGATGAGATTTGATTTGAGGCCGTGAGATCGGTAATATAGCAGGGTTCGTATCTTAGATACGACATGACGTTGTAGCGGGTCCTTGACGTAGTGTTTCACACATGTCCATGCACACGTAGGCGGTATCAGTATGGTACTAGACGTAGATCAGTACCCCGATCATGATATTTGATAAAGAGGATACCAGGTGAATAGTATGATGAATGTGATATTGACCCGTACCCAGATTGGGATGCCGTACGACGGATTTACGTACGAGCTATATTGATAATTGATCCGCACTCTTGACTTGGGATGCCTGATTATAGATATGGTATCGGATATGATATTATTGAGGCGGGATCACCGACTATACATATACAGGTATGTATATGTATCGACTCAGATGATAGGCGGTTTCCTTACCTGTAGTTCAGCTTGTTAGTTCAGCCGTATAGTTTAGTGTAGTTGTTAGATTAGATTAGACTTCTTACCTATTTCAAAAACTAACGAATCGTGGGCATTTTTAAAGACAGCTCAAGGGAATCTACGGATATTTCAAAAACGACGTATCTTTTCATAAAAACACCGTAGCCCCTGTTTTCAAAACCCCATGATTCGTGTTATTTCAAAAGGCACCATTTGTAGGACTTATATTAGATTATTGCAGATTAGTTATCGTTGTGTCTAGTATTCAGCTCCCGCACATTATTGCTGTTCGCTCTGCCTCGCATACTTATTGTGCTGCATATTCCATTATTGATATCATGCTGTTAGGACACCAGCACCATTACCGATGATGCGTATGTACCACGTACACCTACTTGCCGGCTCACACACATCTTCATCGGTAATTGCCATGTCACGTACACTTTAGAGAATATATTTGCTTGACTTAGCTTGTTAGCTAGTAGTTTTGACATGATACTAGTGTACTTTCCTTATATACCATATTAGACATTTCAGTTATTACTTGCTACTTCATGCATATTATTATTCATTGTTATACCGCACGCATGGATTCTCATGCCTTTATTCACTAGTTTATGTGCTATTGAGGTTTTGGACTCGGATTTCCTTGATATTTCTGGATTTGGGAACCGTGGAGATTTCAAAAGAGAATATGTAATTGTTTTAAAAACCCGGTTACCCTGGATATGATATTTCAGTGCGTCCACCATGTGTTTTCTCGGTGCTGAGAGCGACATGTGAGACCCGAGTTCGAGGAGTGGAGGAACCGTTTCGGGTACATGGTGGACCCGGTAAGGTACCCCGGGGCAAGAAGCTCGTGGTGATGACGATGAGCCTGGCAGGCGGAGACTACCTACCGGTGATATTACCCGACGCGTCGGATATCCGGAGGATACCGTCGTGGTCTTGAGATGGATGGTAGGGGCCGGTCTGGACTGGCGGTGCCCTAGATATTGTGATTTAGATATTGAGATTTTGAGACATTGAGATTTATGTTTTGTGTCGATGCTAGACACCGTTGGTGCTGATTTCAGTTATGATACCTCATTTGAAAAAAAATACAAAGGAAATCTCACTAATTTTTGAAAACAGTTTCTTCATTTACATGTATGCTGTTTTCATGCATTCATACCTCACTCATATGATATATTGCTACCTGAGGCACTGACACGGGCACATGTGATTACACTCGGGTTAGATATTACCCTAGACATTGTCATAGGCTGCCTGTTATACATATATTTGAGGATATATTATGATCATTGACCTAAGATTGCGTTATTTATGCGATTTCTGTGCGTAGATGTTCTTCTATTCACGAGTTGGCAACTCACCCCCGTTGTGCCCCAGTTTCTTGCAGGTTTTGCCGTACAGGTTTCATTACGGCTTTGCGGGCTCAGTTTCATTCGGGTGACTTGCTAGTAGGTGGGTTTTTCTTGTATCGTACCCATCATATTACCTTGTATAATATTATTCAGTTGTATCTAGTAAATTCCATCAACCAAACATGTATTTATTGAGATAGAGACCAGTATTGTTTATTCTTTCGACCTTAGAGTCGCTCGTTACATTTCTGGTGGTTTTGAGTTTCCTTTTGGGTTTTGATCCTCGCCGTTGGCGTTGTATATTATATTGCTTGTGTGGTTGTGACCGTCGATTGACGAAGAGCTAGCTCCCGCTTGGGGATGCCTTTTTCTTGATTTCGTATACTATTCATGTTGTATCCCGTTTGGGGGCCAGTATTTACAAAGGAGACTCTGCCGAAATTTTCAGTAAATTTTTGATGTTTTTAAAAACCGCATAATTCGGCTTATGCTATTGAAACTACTTTCTTTAAGTTGGTTTTTCCTGCACTCTACTACTTTTCTTGGTTTGGATTTCTGGGTTTTCGGTTTACTTAGATTACGTACGCCTCGAGACGTTCATAGTTTAAGTGCCGGTCATGTTCCATACTTTCGGATCGTGACAGTTATTAAAACAAAATAGGACATTTTCACAAGTAGTATGTGAAACAAATTAAATTGAAATTTTAGTATGTAACATAAATCAATTACAAGGGTTTTAGTGATAAATTTAGATTCATTTTAATAAAGTGGTGTTTTTATAATAACATAGGTAGTGATGGGTCTTTCTGTAAAATTTAGGAAAAAGTGCAAACTTGGAAATGTTGAGGGTGTATGTAGAAAAGGGTTAGATAATATTTAGCTCAGAAATTATATCAAGATAAATCCAATTGGAGTGATAATGCATTGCCACCACCTTCTTGCATGCACACTTCATTTCCATAACACCTCCTCCTTACATGAGATTGACACACCTTGCTTGATGACACCTCCTCCTACACCTCACCCTTTTCCTTGACTATATATTAGGTGTTCAGATCATTTAATCAAATTAAAACTCTGAAAATTTCAAGGGAAAAAGAAAGATGACACTTAGAACTCATAAAGAGAAATAAAAGAAAAGAGAGAAGAGAAGAAGAACTAGGCTAAGGAGTTCACCATCAAGCTAGGAACTAGAAGCTTGTGCATGTTGGAGGGAGATCTTCCAGCAATCCTTTGTAGGTAATATCTTTGAACACTGTAGGATTTAATTCTGTAACTAGTTTAACTTTGAAATCGAATATCGATAATATCGTATTTTGGTAAAACTTAGCTCTGTGTTAATCTGCTATGACTTAAGAAATAAATAATTTAACCAAACAATTCCTAGATATTGTATGTTGGACCTAGAACAAACCCTAGGAGTACGAACCCATGAGCTCGGATTTTGGTCGGCGAGATATAGGGCAGATCCGGCGTTGCCGGATTTCTGGTAGGGTTTGGTGTTTTGGGTTTTAGGGTAGGTCTCTGTATAGAAGTTGGGGTATTTTGGTATTGTTTATTTAAGTCAAATTAGCAGTATATAAAATCTGGGTACTAATATCGGAAAAGGGATCAAAAGTTCTCAAATATGACACGGTAAATTAGTAACGCGTTTAAGTTTTCTGTTGCAAGCAGCGAGGGGTTAAAAATCTAGTTATTTTAAGGGTTTGATAGTTTAAAATAGTCGTATGTAATATAATTAGTATGTAAGAACTTTTATTTTCATATTCGCCATATCGGAGTTAGCCGTTTCCTTATACTAGTTAATTTCGATGTTAGATTAAAATATGGGAACATCAGAGGCCGCAAGGAAAGGAAAAGAATTGGTGATTTCTGAGTAGTTTACGACGTATTCCGGTGAGTAGACTAAACATCTACCGGGGGATCCTGTAAAGATGGCGTGATACGCCCGTAGTTAGGTTTAAATACAAGTTTTGCTTTTGTATGTTAAATTTATCATATGCATTCTTAAATCTATACAGGATTAATATTTGTTATAACACTGCACCATTATCGGCGAGTTATTCCGCACATGCACATATCTACATGTTACACTACACCTCGTCGATATTAACATGTCACTTCACACTTAGAAAATATTCGGTTAAAAATGATTCTTATCATACCTTAAGTATCAATAGTCGTAGTAATTAGCATATATGACATCATATTTTGTATTCAAGTATTAGTAGTTGATATAAGAGGCATTTGAATTATTGAGGATTTATGGTTTTAAGTTTTCATATACTATTACGAAAAATCAGTGATTTTCATGATTATGTGTCACGTCCACCATGAGATGTCGTTTTTATGATTTGGTTTTATTCCGGACCGAGTTGGGGGTCATACAGTTACGGATTTACAATTTTATCCAGACAGAGTCAGGGGGCATACAGTTGGATACATGGTGGACCCAGTCGAGACCAAGAGGGAGGATAGCCGCACTTTAGGCGGGGAGCCTAACGAGGATACTCGATTCCGGAGACAGTTATGAACACGGCGAATATCTAGATGATACCGACCGGTGTTATTGATTACAGGATCGTTCGAGGAATGATGCCTGATGAAACACCGAAGATTTGTGTCGATGTTAGGCACGGCAAAATGAACATGATTTGGGAAATAATTGATGAGATTTCGGTTTTGATTCATACATGGAGTATTATATATTCATTCCTCCACCTGTTATGATGCATCGCATTCATTATTGTTGAAATTAGTTCTAGTTCGTCATATTTACATTATCAGCCGTTATATGTTAGTTATATTCACTGAGTTAGCAACTCACCCCCGTTGTGCCACAGTTCCTTGCAGGAGTCGAGTGGACGGTTAGCCACAGTGCAGATCCACTTATCAGATTTTATCGCATCTTTTTCTAGGTGGGTTACATATATAGTAACCTTTTCTTTTGGTATTGTATATTGAATTTAAAGTATCTCCATCAGACCCTGTATTATGACTTAGAACGAGAGGTGGTTTTATGTATATTATTTGACAGATGTGATCGTTTAGTTATATTAAAATGATATTCTTTTACTTAAGTCTGAAATTCTTATTATTGTCATATAAAGTTGTATATTTATTTCCACTGTTGATATTATTGATCCCAACAAGGGATGCAACCAAATTAAACACTTTATACTTGCTTTTATTATTATTTCAATAGGAAGTTACGGTTAAAATCTTAAATACTTAAAACTGCGATTTTTACTTAAAAACTAAATTTTCCTAAAGTTCCGCAAAAAGGGTTTTGATCTTGGTTTTTGGCTTACTAGGGTTATGTAGCTATCTTTAGATATTATACAATCTAAGTGCCGGTCACATCCAAACTTTGGATCGTGACAAACTTGGTATCAGAGCTTAGGATTAACCTTACGGAATGGAGTAGTGAGTTAAGGTAAGTCGACTTGAGTTCGTTACGTAGGATGACTTTTGGTTTGATGGAGTAGGTGAATTAGGATGAGTGCAGTACCGTACGTATGTTCAGCGGCATATTTACGCTACGATACTCAGCCTAAGTAACCTTAGGAGATGTTTGTTCGTACTTCTTTCCTTAATTCCACGCATCTTGTGATTCGATTGCAATGTCCTTATCAATCCTGTTTCTTACTCCAGCCTCTATGTCATTAACGAATACGGGGACTCAGAGTACCGCTGTTCGAGATGAGATTGGAGCGGGCTTGTCTAAAATGGGGATAGACCTGGGCAGTACGCCTATCTTTCATGAACCGATTGATCCACCATATATTAATCGTATAGCTAGGATGGAGACAAGTGTTCAAGAGATGTGCCGATTGATCGGATCCTTGCTGGAGATTAGTCGAGCACGGAGATCGACCACTACTCCACGTACGGGTGTTCAGAGACCAAGGCAAATTCGTAATAGTACATCAGCACCAAGACGTGTTCATAGAGGCCGTGGCAGATTCCACATAGATCGGTTCTATCACTTATACCAATATGTTCAGCAGCCCATGAAAAGATGTTTCGGGTGTGGGTGTCCGTATCACTTTATTAAGGATTGTCCCGTGAGGCGACAGGTTGAGGCATCGGTCTCACATGTGACTTCACCACCTTCACCACCTCCTCCGAGCACATTACCTCCTAAACCTGTTGTTGTTCTATACCAGATCAACGCCCATAGAGGCCGTGGTTGTGACGGTCGTAATTCGATTGGACGAGGAGGTCGAGGCAGATTCATTCCAGGCCGCAGTTTTGGTCGAGATAGGATTCAGGGCCAGATATTCAGTTCGTACCCCGTTGAGCAGAAGCCCCCATCTACCTGTTTTAGTTATGGACATCCAGGGCATTTTGCTAGGAATTGTAGACTCTGAGGAAGGACGTCAGGATGCTAGTAGGGACCTGGCTCGAGTCTTTACTTGATTCCACAGGATGCCCAGACATTCAATGCAGTCGTAACAAGTATTCTTTCATTATGTTCCTTAAACGCGCATATTCTAATTGATTCTGTTTCTACACATTCATACGTATTTGCACACTTTGCACTTTCTCTGGGAAGAGAGTTATCTTTGTTAGAATTACCGTCATTTGTGAATTCTCCTGTAGGAGATTCGTTTATAGCTCGACATTTATTCAGGTCACGTTTAGTACGTATTGGTGATAGGGATTCTTTAGTTGATCTGATTCTCCTGGATATGTTAGATTTTGATATACTTCTTGGTAGGGATTGGTTGGCCGCTTGTCATGCTTATGTAGACTGTCGGGGGAAAGCGGTCAGATTTTGTTTTCCAGGTAAACCGATCTTTGTTGTGCAGGGAGACTGTAATGTAACTCCTGCCAACATGATTTCTGCTCTTTGTGCGGGACGACTCTTGAAGAAGAGTTGTCATGGGTTCTTAGCATTTGTTCAGGACTTAAGAGTCGCTGAAGTCCTGTTGGACAAGGCTCCGATCGCACGAGATTTTCCGGATGTGTTTCCTGCTGAATTACCAGGATTACCGCCCGATCGCGATATCGAATTTTGCATTGACTTGATTCCGGATACGGGACCTATTTCTATACCACCTTACCGGATGGCCCCGACGGAGTTGAAGGAACTCAAAAGACAGTTGCAAGAGTTGTTAGATAGAGAACTTGTTTGTCCAAGTGTATCGCCGTGGGGGGCTCCTGTCTTATTTGTTAAGAAGAAGGATGGTACCATGAGACCGTGCATAGAATACAGACAGCTGAATCGAGTTACTGTGCGAAATAGGTATCCACTACCTCGTATCGATGACTTGTTCAATCAGCTGCAGGGAGCTGGCTACTTCTCAATGATTGAGTTGCGGTCAGGGTATCACCAGTTGAGGGTTCGGAAGGATGACATTCCGAAGACTGCTTCTCGCACACGATATGGGCATTACGAGTTTCTGGTGATGTCGTTCAGACTGACCAACGCCCCAGCAGCATTCATGGATATGATGAACCGTATCTTGAGGCTATTCCTTGATCAGTTCATTATAGTATTCATTGATGATATTCTTGTTTATTCCCGGAGTCGAGAGGAGCACGAGCAGCATTTGCGCATCACGTTGCAGAACTTGAAGGAGCATCAGCTGTTCGCTAAATTCTCCAAGTGTGCTTTCTGGCTGGATAGTGTAGATTCTTGAGTCACGTAGTTACGAGAGATGGGATACGTGTGGACCCAAAGAAGATCGAAGCGGTACAACACTGGCCCAGACCTGTGTCAGTTACCGAGGTTCGTAGTTTCTTGGGTCTGGCAGGTTATTTCCGACTCTTTGTGCAGGATTTTTCTCGGATCGCTGCACCGTTGACCGGATTGACTAGGAACGAAGTTCCATTTCTTTGGAAAGATGCATGTGAGCAGAGTTTCCAGCAGTTGAAGACTCGCTTGACGACTGCACCAGTCTTATGTTTACTTTCTGGGTTTGGTGGTTTTGTTGTGTATTGTAATGCTTCTCGAGCGGGTTTAGGCTGTGTGTTGATATAGCACGGCAGGGTTGTAGCTTATGCTTCTCGACAGCTGAAGAGGTACGAGCAGAAATACCCCACCCATGATTTGGAGATGGCTGCTGTAGTTTTCGCACTAAAGATTTTGAGGCATTACTTGTATAGAGAGTCGTGCCAGATTTTTTACAGATCATAAGAGCTTGAAGTATATTTTTCAGTAGAGGGATCTGAATATAAGGTAGCGTAGATGGATGGAACTCATGAATAATAATGATTGTGAGATTTTGTATCATCCAGGCAAACCGAATGTGGTAGCAGATGCTTTGAGTTGCAGGCCTGGAGGTAGCTTATCTCATTTGCACACCTTATAGAGACAATCTTCTACAGACTGGCAGATTCTATATGATAGTGTTTACACCATAATATTGTATTATTATATTCCCCATTCTTATTCGTTTAATAAATAAACAGGTGCTTTTGACGAATGTCTGCTACCTATTACAGGTTACAGGTTCTTGGATTTAAAACAGTGAAAAAGATAGAAAATGATGCAAAAGTGGGACTTTGACCAACAAATAGAAGGATCTTAATCAAGCCTACATAAAAGAACAGTACAAGGCAACGCAAGGTCCAATATTACAATGCGAACGGTTAAAGTCCACTACAAGTATTCACTGGAAGATCTGGAGAATATCTAGAAGCCAAATGAAGAAAAGAACCAAATAAATAGAAAGCCCAAAATTACCAGATACTACACAAGAATTTATGAGTTGGAAATTTTACCATAATTTGGTGGAGGGTTTGACTGGTCAACCTAGGGGTATTCTTGTAAATGCAGACATGCGAATCAATTGTAACCTAGGGCTTCCTATCTTCTATAAATAGGAACTCTAAATCATTGTATTAGCTATGCCTCCCTGTGCCTCTTTTTATCAATAAAATTTAGATTTCTTTTGGAGAGCATCGATGACTCTTTTCATTTCAGAAATTCAGATCTGACAAGTCTTGTGTTGATGTTTGGAGAGAGCCATCTGTAAAGTAAGTAATTAATTTCAATTCTTGCCCTAGGTAATTTTTCATTCTCTGCCCTAGTATAAATTTAATTCCTTGCCCTAGTTAGATAGTTAGATCTTTAATTCAATTACCCTAAATTAATATAGTTTTTAGATTTAATTAATCCATTCACACCGTTCGTAATTAACTCGTAAGAGAGACTAGGAAATTCACAACATCCCTGTGGACCGACCCGTACTCACCGGCTAGCTACCAAGCGACGTCGTTCTTGATTGCGGTTAATAGATAGTTTTTGAGATCAATCAAATGGCGCCGTTGCCGGGGATGGCGTAGTATTTCCTTTTTGCAATTTCGGGTTAATCTAAATTAAAAAAATCATAAAAACTGAAAAATCAAAAAAAAATTATAAAAATTTATTATTTTGTTATTTTGTGAAGGGTATCTTTATTTGAATTTTGCAGGATCTACAATCAAGTTCGGATCTGGAAATATCCAGAGATCAAAACAGCAAATATCAAATCCGAACAAACAGAGGAATATCACAACAGATAACAAAAGAAATTTGGAGGACCGAGTCAATAAGAAGAACCACGGAGATCTGGTGACCAAAAAAAAAACCTGCCGAAGGGACCAATCGGCGGCGGATCCGTGGTCGGAACGGCTATTCGCGGCGGTTCCGCGGTGTAGGTGACGGATCGGTTCCCCAAAAAAGGCTGAAGCGCGGTTTAAAAATAACTGTAAGTCTTCTGATCTCTCCTCCGAATCTTTCGATATATCTTTTGTTAAATCTCCTGCAGGATTCTTTGCACTTAAAAAAAATCTTCCCCCTTCTCAATAACAAATCTTGTGCAGGATTCTTTAAGCTGCGCATAAAATAAAAAATTTGATTGCAAGTGATTTACTGTTTTGCATATCTTTAATTGGACTTTAAGGGGCTTTTTGACCAATTCAGATTGGGTGGGGATTTCATCACCCTTCCCAGGACCCCAGAAATCACATAAGGCATTTACATTGACCAATCTTTAATTAAAAAATACTAGACTCAGCCGTAAGGACTTCGAGCTCAATAGGACAGAGGACTAGTTATAGGCATCGACTGTTTATCCTAACCTGACTTTGCGGTGTTTAGGCAAGTGTGTCAAAGGCTAGTGGTTATTAATTAGGCCCACTACTGTGGTTCCTTCCCACTTACCTGGCACTTACCTGGCCGCAATTGGCGGTGAAGAGGCGGTTTGAGGTCCTATCTCTAGCCCTTTGGAACAGTTAGGAGTTGTCTTGCTGACCTAGGTGACCCTAGATCTAGGCCTGATTGTGCATTTTTGGTTGATCGAAAGTGTCTTAGCCCTTTATCAAAAATCTTTTTTTGCAAACAGTTCCAAATAAAAAAAGGGAAAAAGAAAAGGAAAAATCTTTTATAAACAACTTGCAAATTTTTGCCGCTAAGAAATCTTTGCACCACCTACCTTCTTTCTCTTCTCTTTCTTCTGTCATGGGTACCCCACATCATAAATTACTTTCCGAACTATGGTATCCCGAACCTAACTTTGCCTCGTACGTCAATTGTTTCGGTCGATTTAAAGCAAATCCCTCCATGCCAAAAATATCTTTGAAAGATCAAATAGAAGCGTCTAGGAGAAACAGTTCGACTTTGCAACCCAATATGTGTCAACCAAGTCAACCTTTACTACCTTCATACGTTGATACCACTTTTTCAAGTCCTGCTGTAACTCCTAAACCGATGTCCATTGCTGAGCATATTTCTCAATCTCATAGCCGATCTTTCACCCCTCTCCACACATCTAGTTCTAGGGATCAATAAGTCCATTCACCTTTTTATCCACATGTTGACCCTACTCCTTGTTCCCCTCCGAAGGACGGCGCACAGGACCGCGATGTCCTGACGCTGAGATTCGGGGCAGATGCTATTTGGTTTTATCCGTCCACCTCTCCGAAGATGCCAAGTTGATTTATGGCACCGTGTATCGGAGGTTTAGACGGATGTGGCCGATGTAGCAGACTTTGTCAGATTCCCCCTCGCTTGAGGGGTTTTTTATTGTGGGGACGCTCTTCCCTGCAGGCGCAAGCCCCTGCAGTTAATTACGCTACCGCATCGCGGTAGCCACTTTCTCCTTCTCCAGAATTTCACTTCGTGTCGTGTATGTTTGTTTTGTTTGTGGTTGCCCGTGGATTGTATACGGAGACTGAGTAATGCCGTCACCCGTAGGATGTGGATTAGTCCAAATCCGTATTTACTTAGATTTGGGTTTGGTGTTTTTAGTTTAAGGATACGTTAGCTGCGTTGCGGCTAAGATCAACTTAAACGTTTGTTAAGGATACGATAGTCCTGTTTAAGACTAAGATCAACTTAACGTGATAATCCATTTAATATCTGGCCATCGGGACTCGTCACCTCTCTAACGTCGTTGAAGGATTATAACGGCAGATGTCAGAGGAGTTCAGAGATGTACCCTTGAACCAAAGTCGATTTGGAGTTTTATAGTCCATTTAAATGTTTAAGGATACGTTAGCCGTGTTTGGGGGGGCTAAGATCAACTTAAACGGGATCGTTTAGATCCAGCAAAAGAGCATTTGGCGGCTCTATTGCTCCAGTTTAGGGACGTGGTGGTCCATCATTAGTTTAGGGACGTTTCGGTCCAAGATATTAGTTTAAGGACGTCTCGGTCCAAGATATTAGTTTAAGGACGTCTCGGTCCAATATTCCAGTTTAGGGACGTGGTGGTCCGATATTAGTTTAGGGACGTTTCGGTCCAACATTAGTTTAAGAACGTTCCGGTCCAATATTCCAGTTTAGGGACGTGGTGGTCCGATATTAGTTTAGGGACGTTTCGGTCCAACATTAGTTTAAGGACGTTCCGGTCCAATATTAGTTTAAGGACGTTCCGGTCCACGAGTTTAAGGACCCCGCAGTCCGTATTCATGTGTGGTCGTTGGGACTCCTCGCCTCTCTGATGACGTTGAATGATTACAACGACGCGTATCAGAGGAGTTCGGAGATGTACCCTCGAACCGGATATAAATTGATTTAAGGGGGAGCTATGCTCAGTCAATTTAATTTGAGGACTTACGGCCAAAATTGGGCTAAGTCCAGTTGAAAATATTCAACACTTTTATTAAATAATGCATTGCATTTCTTCCATTTTTTTGTTTGAGCTTTGCCCGTAAAAATGCAGAGCATCAATTTATCCTGGGCTCTGCTCATTTATAAATGATGCAAGGCATCTGTTTTGTCTGGGCTTTGCCCCCTTTATAAATGCATAGCATTTTTATTATTTCGTTTGGGCTCTGCCCATTTATAAATGATGCAGAGCATCAATTTAATTAGGCCTGTTTAGTCTTTTAATTGGGCCTGGCCCTTCAGGAAAGAAATGCATTGCATTTGTCAGGCGCTTTGCGCCAATTACTGAGCGCAAGCGCTTGTGGTGAGGATACGTGTCATGCTCTGGTGAGCGCAAGCGCAACAGCGCAGTGCGCTGCGCTAGTGCGCTGCGCTGTTGCGCTGCTGACACGTGGCGCGCTCTGGTGAGTTGCGCCAATTCCAGAGAGCGAAGCTCTTTTTCAAGAGCGCGTAGCGCAAGTGGTTCTATAGCTGACACGTGGCGCTCTCTTAAGAGCGCAATAGCGCAGTTTGGAAGTGCAGAGCACTAAGAATCTTTTAGATTCAAGAACAGAAGTGCAAAGCACTATTTGATTTCTTGATCTAAATTAGATCAAAGAAAAATAAATTTTTTCTTTTTTGTTTCAAGAACCAGAGGTTCATAAAGGTGCAAAGCATCATTTTTATTTTGTTGTTTTCTTGTCTTTTAAAGAACCAGAGGTTCATGAGAAGTGCAAAGCACTGTTTATTATGTGAAGAACATTGATCTGGTTTTTTTAGATCAATGATTTATTAAAAGAGATTTCTTTCCTCTCTTGAAGGTCTTTACCCTTTTTTTTTCTTAAGGAGTTCTTCAGAGTTCTTTTTCTCTCTTTTTTTTTAGAAAATGTTGATGCCTTTGAATTGAGGCCTAGGGTCCTTTTTATAATGCCCATAAATTAGTTAAATTTGTTAAAGAGATCTTTCTCTGAGTGATTTGGGGAATTTTCCCCACCGTTGGATCTTTGATCCAAGGGCTTCTGCTTTGCAGAAGAAAATCTTCTTGTTTTAACAAGAACAGAAAAGATTTCTTAAAATTTTAATTCTGTTTGGCGCAGATGCCCCAGCGCGTGACACGTGTCGCGCAGCGCAAAGCGCAGCGCAACCGCGCGAGCGCATCTGCGCTGACACGTATCGCGCAGCGCACAGCGCAGCACAACCGCGCGAGCGCATCTGCGCTGACACGTGTCGCGCAGCGCAGCACTTGTGCAACTGCGCTAGCGCATCTGCGCTGACACGTGTCGTGCAGTGCAGTGCCTATGCAACTGAAGCGTTGCTTCCTTAAAATAGAGCTTTGCTCTGATTGGGCGCGCCTTCTTGGGCGCTGCGCTAACGTATCAGCGTCGGACACGTGGTGCGTTGCGCCCGGGATTTGAAGCGTTGCTTCAAAATTTGAATTTTGAATTTTCAGCAGAGCTTTGCTCTGATTGGGGGAAACAAATGCCCCCCCACCGTTGCGCTCACGTAGCACGCACGTGAGTGCAGCGGTGGCAAGCCCCTGACCGTTGGATCAAGGGGTGAGCTGAAAGGGCGCAAGCGCCTTATAAATAGGACCTATGGCCCTTTAGAAAACTTCACCATTTTCTAGATTTTGATTCCAGAGCTTTGCTCTTGCTTAGAACTTCAGAGCTTTGCCCTCGTTTCCAGAACTTCAGAGCTTTGCTCATTTCCAAAGTTAAAAACTTTTTAGGTAAAATTAAATCAAATTAACTTAAATTAACCTTAACTAAAGAGCTTTGCTCTTACAGATCTTTTGATCTAAATAGATCCCCATTGGGGTTTCATAAACAGAGCTTTGCTCTTAAAAACTTGTAGATCTACAGGGATCTTGTTCGTAGGTTTTAACCCATGAACAGAGCTTTGCTCATAGATCATCTGTGGATCTTTTAGATCTAAAAAATGAAAAGTTTTCACAAGTTTTTCGTGGATTTTCCAAGATTTCAAAAATTTTAATTCTTTTAGGTGTAGACATTTTCTGACGGACCTTTCCATTATTACCATAGAGCTGTGCTCTTTTTTAAGGAATCTTATTTCCCTGGGGCCAGAGTTTGACAAGTGTCACTCTGTGACAGAGCTTTTCTCTGAAAGAGGAGATTTTCTTCTTGTCTCTAGGGATTCTTCCCACCCCCCCTTTTTTTATAAATGGGAATGTTTTCCTGGGGACCAACTGACAATCTCATCCAATGATGAGATTGTCTGACGTATTGTCATCCAGATTTTGTGGGTTCCCCTTTGGTCTCCTACTCACTGCACTGCTGTGTGGTGTAATTAATTAATTTTAATTTAATTTAATTAATGCATTTTTTTTTAGATGCCAAACGTTGGAATTACAACACTAACGGCTAAATTGTTCTATTTGCAGCGATCATGTCTCTAGACACTTCATTCCCGTTCGTTCGCTCGGAGGAGGGATTTCCCGAGGCGCCCTCGAACCGTGAAGTCCTGGCCATGATTAAGGAGTATGATCCGGAATACAAGAGTCTCCACCTTTGGGGGTCGTGGTATAATCAGATCATCATGGGCCGCTGGAGCTTCACATGCGCGGTGCCGTCGGAACCCATCACGGCGATTCACTATGCTACCCCACCCTCGGTGCAGTATGCCGTGGAGATGACGGATTGGACATCAAAGGGTTTTCTTCATCCGGCTATAGATGCCATCCCGGTCCAGCGTCCTATGGTCTTGGATATCCTAGGACGCCGTATCTGTCAGGGCGAGGTGAGACCTTGGGAGCAATCATATAACATTGGTCTGATCCCCCGCCACCCGGTTGGCTATCTACCATGGGCCCGGTACATCCTGTCGACCAAAAAGTCGCAGTTGATAAGGTTAGGACTGTACACCGCAGTGTACGTCTCTCTGTTTCAATATCCCACGCTCCCGACCTGGTGGTTTAAGGCTTTCCTGGAGCAATGGAACATTCCTACCCACACTTTCCTTGCCATGGATCGGGAAGTGTCAATCTCTTTGGAGGAGTTCGCGGAAGTATCCGGTTTACCAGTCATGGGAGAACATTATGAGGAGTTGCTCCCGACAGATGTGTACGTCTTTGGTGCTAGGCCGATAGTAAGGGGGGTCACGCCAGAGAATGCTGTTCAACACCAGTTCCCAAGCTTGATCAAAATGTTGAACATATATGAATCCCTCTTTGTCGAACATGGGAGTCGGGGAGTTAACTTTGAGGATTTGATTGCTCGGTTTCTTCACCCAAACGTCCTTTCTGCAGACACTGCCAAGTTTGCCACCCTTGAGGACCCTTTCGGTTTAGGTTTGGATAACCTGCCGGCGAATGAAGTAGGCCAAAAGGATTTTTTTCTTCCTAACTTCCCGACCATGTCTCTTGCAGAATTTGCGGCCCCTGGAATGGATGAGGATGCCTTTTTCTTAGGATTTCTCGGGCTATGGTTGAGTTGGTTCGCGATTCCAATGCACTCTCATCGGATGCGGCCCTCTGTCTTTTACCCAGCCCACCGGATGGCCATCGGGGTAAAGGTGGCTGTTGGGATCGCTGGCTTGGCGCATTTATACCACGGCCTCAGTCGAGCAGCAGATGCTAATGTGCCCGAGGTACTGCATGTGGTCTTCCCGATGCATTACTTTGCATCGTGGCTCGAGCTACACACGGCGGGTGTCTTCGGCATGGATAAAAGGCCCTTGTTCTTTGACAAGTGCGGCTTTCCTCGCATTATACAGCTGATCGGCGCATCAATTGTAACCCCATCACCGCGGAACGCCAAGGGCTTACTCCTTCGCCCTCATACCATTGGAGCCGGTATGTCCTTTGTCGATAAGGCATTGACCATTGGAAAGGTGTCTACCACTGTGACGCGGCCATTACAAGATGTCTTTAAGGATGGAGCCTCAGTTTTGACGGCTCGGGAGACCCTTCACTTATATTCCATTAGACCGGGTTTCCTAGTTTTTAGGCAGAATGGTGTGGCAATTTTTATGAGGTACAACCCATATCGTTTTGCTCAACAACTGGGCTACGATCAAGGGGTCCCCTTGGAAGCCTTCTTGTTGGAACCCACTGCCACTGAAGAAGGGATGGAGAACGCACTGCACCATTTCATGCGCCTGAATACGAGCTCTCATTTTTTTATCAATGCGCCGGCTTACGCTCCGAGACTCCTCAATGTGTACAAAGACTGGTACAATCATGCAACAGAAGCAGTTATAAAGGAGGAAAGGCGACTGTTGGTCAATCGTAAGGGTGCGCCTCCAGGTACCGATCGCAACGCTCCTTTGGTTCCTAGGACTCCAGTGGTCGCTCCTCTAAAAGATGCCCAGGGCAGACCATCACATGCGCAAAGTCCTCCGCGTGGATTGCCGCTTCCCGATATTGCAGATGCAGCCCCAGCGCCTCATGCTCCAGTAGAGACAGTGGTCATGGCCTCGCCGAAGTCCGGTGTAGGTGCAGACATCGGGACCTGTAGTCCCAAAGTGGCTGCTAAGCGAAAGTCGATCCCACGTGAGCCTAGGGTCGGAGGGCAAAAGAAAAAGAAGTCGCTCTTCGCCGCGAACGTCGTGTTCGGTCAGGAACCTCATGCCCCCTATGCCTAGGTCCTGATCTAATACGGGACTAACGAAGGACTGGTGATGCCTCCGCCGGACGATACAGACTTGGAGGCTGCTCTCGAAGCTTCAGCGTGGTTGGCGAGGCGTGACGCGTGGCTGGCTAAACCAGCGCAATCAGGTAACTACTAGTTGCATTTTCTTTATTGCAACATATCCTCTTCATTGCCTTTGACTAACGCTTTTCTTTCCTTTCTTCCAACAGGCATCACTGATGAAGAAGCTATCGCCGCTTCTTTGAAGACTTTCCAGGAGGAGGAATGTCTTAGAGCGTCTATGGGCCTTAGTAAGTTTTAATCCATCAAGTCTCCATCTCCCTCGTGTTATGGTCAATCTAACCTCTCACCTTTTATTGCAGAAACCTCAATGCCGTTCCCACCAAGCGACGCAGATGTTTTACCAGCTGCCGATGTTCCTGCTTCTTCAGGGTTACCGCAAGAAGTCCGTCTTGAGGAGCCGATGAGAGACGCCTTAAAGGCTCTGGAGGTTTCTTTGTTTACGGATGACGATGCCGCGGTGAAAGAGGCGTCACAGAGGTCCATTGTGACAGCTAGGGAGGAAAGAAAGCGGCAAAGGCGTGAGGCGAAGGCGCCTCGGGCTGCCTTGGCTGTGGGAGCAGGCCCCAGCACCGTCCCTCACGCTGACACTCCATCTGAAGAGCCCCCTGTCGCCCTATCCACTGCCCGCAGGGAGGTGGCGCGCGCAGTTCGGAGCGCAAACGGTAAATCCTCTTCAGGTAATATTTCTCTCAGAGTTTTTGTTATAAGGATTTTAATGCCATTGGTTCTTATATCTCCTATCTTGCAGGGCCAAGTCCGATCGAGGGGGAAGCGGAAACCGTTGATCCCAAAGAAACAGAGGAGGCGGTACCTGCCGAACTCGAGCCGACGGTGGGCAACGTCGTTGTAGCTTTGGAGCCTGAGGTGGAGGTCGAGGGGCCTGCAGCCGAGAAGGTCATTGATGCCGAACCTGAAGTGGTGGCAGATGATATGATCATTATAACTGAGCCTAGGGTGGTGGCGGATGAGGCGCTCGAGGCCGGCGATCTCGTGGTGATGGTGGACGATACAACCGCGACTACTGAACCTGAGAGAGTAGTGGGTGAGGTAGCCATGATTCCCGAGGACGAGTCAACCGCTCCTTCTCTGGAATCTGGCAATACTCCAGTCATAGTCCTCCCCGTCTATGGTCCTCCGCCGTCTCCAGGTCTCGCGAGCACCACGACGGTTCGCATTGAGTCAGGTGATGAGGCCACGGGCGGTGGTCTCATGTCAATAGAGGAGGGAATCGCCTCTGTTTCAGCCGGCAGCTCATCTGGTAAATCCCCAGTTGCTATCCTCTTTTTTTATCTTACAATCCTTTCTGACAAATTCGCATTTGTTGTAATGCAGGTGCAGCCAGTGCCGATGCCCCACTGCTCGAGGGAGCGCCTTCAACGACTACCTTGGCGGTGGTCACCTCTCAACCCTCTCTCATACCCTCGAAGATGTTGGAAGGTATGGGTTTGTAATTTATTAATCTTATCTTCCAGAAGCATAATTTGTGTACTAAAGTTATACTATTGTGTCTTTCAGGGGTGCTTTTTGACCATCTTTACCAGATGTTGCTCCCACACTTCTCTTTCCCATCCGAACTCGCTTCTTCGTCTGGTGGCGTTGGTGAGTATGATTTCCATTGATATCCTTCTTTCTTGATTGATGGAATTACTTCTAAACCCCTTTTTTTTATTTCGACTGCAGTGTTACAAATCGAAGGAGGGGATGAAAGATCGGCTGCGCTGCCGACCCTTCCGGCCCTGCCATCTGCCTCAGCTGGTACAGCGACTATCACATTGATAAATCCCCCTTTTTATTTTCTGAACTGTTATCTGATCACATCTTGTTTCTTTTCAGCTGTCGTTCCGGTCTCGGCGCCCTTTAAATCTCGCATCATAATGCCAGCAGGTCCTTACCTGAGACGTCCATCTTCGAAAGGCGCCGCGAACAGCTTACGTATGTTAAGCGATTACATTGAGGAGCTCGACGTCGAGACCCCTACCTCTGCTGCGGATTTTGCTATAGCAGTTAGCCCGATGCTGGTGATACTCGTGAACTTTCATGACGAGGGTATCATTGCATCTTGGGTTAACCATTGCAGGGAGATCGAGGCCCGCCTGCATCGGTTGGAGTCGCTGCGTCCCGCTCCCGAGGCCTTGGCTGCCAGTAATCAAAGAATAGCGTTGATTGAGCAGAGCGCTCCTTACTTCCACCACCTCGAACAAGAAGTCATTTCAAGGCGTAAGGAGCGAGGTGAGACTTCGAGCAAGTCTGCCCAACTACATGCTTGGGTGGAGGCCAACGCCGCACGGCTGAAGGTTGTCTTTGAGGTCCTTCTGCAATGTCTTTCTGAAGGGTTATCATTGAGGCAACACCTTGATGTTGTCGAGCGAGATGCGCCCAGCCAGGAAGCAGCCCAGAAGGCGGCGGAGGAGCAACTTTCATCTTTCTTGCAGCAGCGAGCCCGGGTGGAAGCGGAGGTGGCCGCGGCAGCCGCTCAGGAGGAGGCGCAGAAGGAAGTGCGAGAGCAACTTGTGGATTTACTAAAGACACTTCCTCCTCAGTAGCTATCCTTCTTTGTATCGTTTGTAATTGTAGATAAAAGAATGTATATATATATTTTTTATTCTTTGACATAATGTATCCTGTACCCAATCAAGTTTATGAATAAAAGATACACCTTTTTTGTAATGTGTCATTTTCTCCATCTTTTCTTTCTTTTACTATCAGCATATCACTTTAGCAAACATGGTTGACGGATGATTAGAACGAGTATCCTGACTTTCTTAAGAAATAGCGATGGCTTAGGCCGCAGGTTCGGATCTGCTGCCTAAGACTTTTCAACTCCATGAGCCGTGAGGGTCTCATAGAGATTCTTCTCCCTACGGATCGAGAGGATCTCGTAGGTGGGCTTTCTCCTTAGGAATCATGAGGATTCCTAAGTGTTATTTTCTCTTACAAGTCATAAGGATCCTATAAGAGAATTTTTCCCTCTTACGAGTCGAGAGGACCCACAAGCGGTTGTTTCCCTCCTCATCGAAATTCGACTTTGGAGAGTGAGACCCGTGAATAGTATGCAAGAGACCATTTTGGATTGACTTGCAGGGTCCCATTGTTCAGGAAGTAAGTTTTTTAGTCCTTGCTGCCTGAGGCGTCATTTGCATGTTGAGACGAATCGGGAATCTCCCACGGAGACACTAGTTTCTCTGCGAGCTGACGCGAATCAGGAGGCTCTCGTCAAGGAGTGTTTGTATCAGTGAGTCGAGGAGTTTGCTAGGGATTATTTGTTTCCCAAGCGTCAAAGATTATTTGTTTCCTTGGGGTTCGAAACGAGTCGAGAATTTCCTACGGAGGCACTGGTTGCTCTGTGAGTCGACGCGGATCAGGAGGCTCTCGTCAAGGAGTGTTTGTATCCGTGAGTCGAGGAGTTTGTGTTAGTTGTATGTATGCCCTAGAGGCCAGTATTGTACAGATGATGTATATTATATTGGATGCTTGGACATATATAGAGATGACTTTCTTGCTCGACATGATAGTATGCTATCTGGTTACTCTTTATCTTAACATGTACACTTGTTTCTTTATACTGTCTTATAGTTACATGTTGGTAAAGCCCTTAGGATGTGTACTTGACTACCTGGACTATGATACAGATCATACTAGTGGGGACATGGTAGTCCATAGGTACATCCTTCAAGGTCCCTAGTCGTAGGTGTATCGAGACGGGGCATCGATATACCAGTGTAGACTAGCGTATACGCTTCTCGACCCATGAGATGGGCGATGGATGATCCCATATCCATTGGTGTTTGACATCAGAGATGGTATACGGGTGCTCAGTGGAGACAGGGTATACTGGACGGACTCGCCGAGAACTCCCAGATGGTATTATACCTCACGTCAGATGGCAGTTCTCAGGTGACACTTGTACAGGTTAGTCTGTAGACCCGAGATCGTCATAGAGTCTTGTGTGATTCCCACTGTGCTTTGATATCCACCTTACCACGTCCATGAGGGCATGCAAAACGGTGGTCTTTGGGTACAGTCCCGAGTCACATGGAGGCAATGAGCGATAGGAGGGGTTTCGTCTCTCCCGGTATTGGGGGTTGATGTTGCGCTGTGCTCGATTGGCCGTAACAGGGAAGTCCCTGGCCAGGGCTGATCATAGATTTGCTGGTAAGTGTTACCAGTAGTTTCTCGACCCGTTATGAGCCTCACATCGGCATGACTTATCGGTTATTGGGGTCTGACGTATACCACCCCTAGACTTGATATGCGACATATCAGACGAACAGACCGGACTGTACGGTAAGTGTTACTGGTTGGATTCACAGGAGTGTGAGCGGGCTAGCTCGTCGATCTCCTGATCGCTCAATACCCGGATGGCCGTTATGTTTAGCAGACCGCTTGCGGCTTGTGGGTGCTTGATATGATCATCATCTGCTACCGGCGTATTGACGAGTCTTTAGAGTCCTACACAGAGGTTTCCTGGCTCAAGCGAAACGAAATAGGAGCGCATATGAGATATGTGCAGGACCGAGAATAATGCGTGTATGTGATACCGTATTTCATTCTCGCGATGAATGTTTCGATTGGTTGTATGCGATATAACCTAGTTGTCGAATCATTGATTCGATAAATCGATACATTGTATACTAGTCGGTTATGTGCGACATGACCGGATGATTGAATCAAGTGTTGATTTAATGATTTAATATATAATTATATATTTGATATATTACTTTGCATTAACTAGTATTGGTTCACTTTAAATGGATCTTCTCACTTGATGTGCAAGTTGTATATGTGATATACTTTTATGCACATCTTTGTATCATGTTTGATGATGCTTGCTCATTTGGTTAAGTGTAAAGAATTAAACCTAGGTTAAGAAAGTGATTAGGGTTTTTAATTATCCATTCTTTTATTTTTCTTTTTGGAAAAAGGATGGCATAAGAATACAAAATGGTTGCTTTCATTCTTGAACTTTGATGAAGCTTCATGAAGCTTTGACTTTGTGACCATTTTGTCTTCACACTTAACCCTAACCATTCATCTAACCTTAGTCAATTCTCTACACCTAACTATGGTTCATATTATGATAAGTATTCATTTCTTTTACTTTTTTAAATGACTTATCATAATTCTAGCTTCATCTTCTTCTTCATCTTCAAAAGAAAAAGCTTGATGCCATCAATGGCAACTTGAGTTCTAAAGTGAGAAATCAAATTCTAAAGTGAACCCACCTCCTATTTCTTCACCCTCTACCTCTTGCCAAGTTGTTTTGGGTGTTTTCTTCACAAGTTTCACAAATTTGTGAAGTCGGAACTTGAACTTGTGAGACCTCTATAGTGTGCCTAGGAACCCTACAGTGGTATCAGAGCCTAGCTAGAGCCTTAGGCGAAGTCTAGACGATGTTTGAAACCCGATCGAACCCGAAAACCTAACTTTTTGATGCTCTCTGGACTTTTTCTAAAAACTGGGATTTTTCCAGATTAAAAATTGCTAAAAAATTCAGCAGGGCAATCTATGAATTACGGTGCAAAAATAACTTACTGAAGAGTCTACAGTGCGGCGGAACCGCGGTAGAAGCCTTGCTTCTGCGGCAGTTCCGCGGCAAATTTATTGACTTATAAAATAATTTTTGCACAGTAACTGATTGATTCTGGTGTTGGATTTTCTGGGAATTTTTAAAAATTTATTCAAGAGTTGAATATTCCAGGTTGTTTTGGGGATTCGATGATTCGATCGGATTATCAGATTTTGTCTATGTGGATTCCGGATAATTTTTTGAATTTGTTAAAAAGTTCGACCGGATATAAATACCCAACTTTTCCCCTGTCGGGAAATTTCCAAGTGTTGGATTTTTCCGTAGTTTAACGACGTTCTAAGTAGTGCAAGTAACGTGATGGACCCTCTAGAAGACAACAAACCTTAACTCGATTATGTGACCGTCTTGAACTGCCCTTTGAACCTTCGGGTTTCGGGCAGTACGGCGTGCCACATGTGAGGCGTTGGCTTGACCCTTCTACGGCTGGACCGTTGGTACTGAGGCACGAACTGAATGTTGTTAGACTTATTTCATGTGTTGAGCTGTATCGGGAAAACTTGGGTATTCGACTGTTCGATCGGAAAGTTTAACATTTTCTGTTTATCTGGAATGTGATACAATAATTGGAATTCACAAACAGTTATGATATAACTGAATGAATGTTATAAATCTAGCGGTTTAGTTTCACTTGATATTGAAAAGAGTTTTCGATAATGAGACTAAAATGCGGGGTTTATAACTGTTAGGCATGTGATGTCTAAGTATTTCATTTGATTAGGCATGTGATGTCTAAAGAGGTTGCGGATTCCAACTGTTGTAGTTTTACACTTTCTTTTCTGTGACCGTAAGTGTACTATGTTCATATCGCCGGTTTCGTTGCTATACGTCAACGACAATTGGGGTATGCATACTTACTTACGTTGATGACATGTGATGTTATGTGTTGCTGGATATGTTATATTGGATCGTCGTGTTTGAATAGCCGGGGTTTTTTTATGTGAGATGAGTGTTTTTCATTTTCATTCATGTAAAAACTTGTATGTAATATTCTTTTATTGGGGCACTTCCAGGTTGCGGAAGTTATCACCCTTTGTATATTGTTTACTTTTCCGCATTAGGATAGACCCAAGGAGGGGAGCACAAGTAACCGGGTTCTGGGGTCCTGTGGGAGACCAACTCGAGGAGTCGAGTCCGGGTCTCCTAACCCTAGAATTGGCAGGGTTGCTTGCCGCTCTCGTAGGGGTCTAGGGGTGTGGGATTGGCTATTCATCACGACCGTGGAATCCGTGTTTTATACGGGCTCGTATTGAAAACACGGACGTCCTAGTATATCCAATGTTTCATATGTTCCTTCTGCTGCGTTATCTGTGGTGTGATCATGTGATGTTCTGTGATAGATACTTTATATAGTATATATGATATATTATATAGACGTTACTTATGTTTTGCACCCGCACTAGCCCTGCCCTGCTCTGTCGTTAGTTACCTAACCTAACGGTGCACGAGGGGGTATCGAGGCGAATGCGGATGGCATAAGTATACGTCATATCTATCTGTGATGTTTAGGTATTTCAATGATGGGACTTCATTAATGTGATTAATGAAAGAAAAGAAACCTAAGATGTTGTAGAATCAAAGTTTAAATAAAAAAGGGGTAGCTACAGTTCTTGCTTTGCATAGCGGTATATATGATATACCCTGCACCTTATTCGATGAGGAAAGGACCGAGATCCCTTCACCGGGAGTGACTCCTTTAGCAATAACTGGCAGATGCTACATACTCGGTTTGCTTTTGATTGTTTTTGAGTTTTGCTTTGCACAGTGATATATATGATATATCCCGCACCTCATTCGACGAGGAAAGGGCCGACGATCCCTTCACCGGGAGTGACCCCTTTAGCAAAACTAGAAAAGCCTCAAAATCACTCCATTTCAAAACTTCATTTGATTCTACAACGATATCAAGTTCATTACGCAATAGGTTTTCAGAAAAACCTGTCGTAGCCCTCCGTCATTTCAGATAAGTAGTAGTTAGTATTCGTGCTACGTTTGTTGGCCTGCGTCAAGACGTAGTGTGCGGTAGCTAACTAGTATTTATCTGCTTATGCATATGATGCAGATTGGATTAGGGTAGTCGTACGACTTTGTTGGCCTGCGTCAAGGGTCGTGCGGGTGGGTTTAATTCAATCAGGAAATGACGGGTTGAACTTGACTAGCGCGCTGTGATTTGTTGGCCTGCGTCAAGGTCATAGGACGCTAGGGGCAAAATATTATCGGGAATTTCAAATGTTGAAATTTGCAATGAGATTGCATACCTTCTATGAGATAGTTGGATCCCGATACCCGCTGCGAGTAAGAGTTACTCCTGGGAGAGTTTTACATATTACAATTAGCCGATCAAGTAGGTGTCTAGAAAGGTGTTAACGAGGTTACGCCTCTGGGAAAACGAGGTTTACATTAATTAGGTTCGTGCGAAAGCACGGGGGACCTCCCTCAAAGTACCGACACTGGCCTGGCTGAAAGATTGGCGAACTTGTAGTGTGTAATTAATCCCGGCTAGTCTTTCCTTTTAGGGTTTGAAGGAAGATTTGATAAAAAGCAGTGGGAGCCATCCTGATTAGATAAGATAATAACCAATCTGATCTTGCACGAGCATACGCTAAAGTGTTTTCTTCTCTCTCTCTCCAGGTAGCGACCATTTCATGCCCTAATAAAGATAATAATATGGATGTATTGACCAAACCCCCATGTTATACTGTGCTGGGGAACGTTGGTTCCGTTCTTTCCTATAAGAGTTATAGGAATGAACAGGATATAGGGGAATACCAGGATTCCCATGCCACCCGAATGAAGAAAGTATATGATAATGCATTTTCTTCGGGTGTGTTCGTTACAGAGAACTATTTCTCCATTTGCTCTACGTCCTGGGTATTAGATACCGGGTCAGGATCCCATATATGTAATCAGTTACATGGGCTTAGAAAAGGTAGAGAACTTGGAGAAGGTGATAAAGACATTAGAGTTGGAAATGGTGCAATTGTTGCAGCTAAGACTGTCGGGGAATATCACCTTGTGTTACCAACTGGTAATACATTGGTTCTGAACGAATGCTATTACATGCCGAACCTGATATGCAACATTATATCAGTTTCTTTATTAAGTAAAGAGGGATATAATTTTGTATTACAGGACAATGTTATGAACATTTTCCGTAACCAAAAGTTGGTTGGATCAGGCACGTTGTGCAATGGCATTTATGTTCTAAATCAATCAACAGTTCTGAGCATAACAAACACACACAAGAGGAAGAGTTCAGAACTGAACGAATCTTTCTTGTGGCATTGTAGACTGGGTCACATCAATGCAACACGACTGGCTAAGTTGCATAAGGATGGATATTTGAATCCGTTTGAATTTTCATCCTATGACACTTGCCAGTCATGTCTCAAAGGCAAGATGACCAAAGCTCCGTTTACGGGACACGGAGAAAGAGTTACCGAACTCTTGGGACTGATACATAGTGATGTATGCGGTCCCATGTCTACACATGCCAGGGATGGTTCTTCGTACTTCATTACATTCACTGACGATCTCTCTAGATTCGGATATGTGTTCCTGATGAAACACAAATCAGAAGCTTTTGAGAAATTTAGAGAATATAAACAAGAAGTCGAGAACCAAACCGGAAAAAGTATTAAAATCCTTCGATCTGATCGAGGAGGAGAATACTTAAGCAATGAATTCCTGGACTTCCTAAAAGAGAATGGGATTCTCTCTCAGCTGACTCCTCCATATACACCACAGCACAATGGTGTATCAGAACGGAGGAACCGCACCCTATTGGATATGGTGCGCTCTATGATGAGCTCAGCTGAGTTACCTATTTCCTTCTGGGGATATGCACTGGAAACAGCTGCAGATCTATTGAATATGGTTCCCACCAAAACCGTGCAACCACTCCATATGAGATATGGAAAGGAAAGAGACCATGTCTTAATTATGTTAAGATATGGGGTAGTCCGGCATATGTAAAAACGCAAAATCCGGACAAACTCGCGGCAAGGTCTATTCTGTGTAAGTTTATTGGATATCCCAAACATTCGCGCGGGTATATCTTCTACCACACCGAGGAACAAAAGGTGTTTGTTTCTCGACATGCCACCTTTTTAGAAAAGGAATTTCTTGAAAAAGAGATTAGTGGCAAGGAGGTAGAAATGGAAGAGGTTCCAGCAATACAGACTACAACAGAAGATTTGGTTGAACCAGAGGATTCAGTAGTTCCCAATGAACCTCAGCCTCTCCGCCGATCTAGTAGGGTTCCTCGCCCACCTGAGAGATACTACGGTTTTCTCATGGATGGTGGGAGCGAGGATTGCATCATGGAGGATGATGACCCAACTAGCTTCGAGCAGGCCATCACGAGTAAGGACTCAGTGAAATGGCTGGATGCTATGCGGTCCGAGATGGAATCCATGTACACCAACAAAGTATAGACTTTGGATGTTGCTCCTGAAGGGGTAAAACCCATCGGGAGCAAGTGGATCTTCAAGAAGAAACTTGGTGTAGATGGGAAAGTGGAGACTTTCTAAGCTAGACTTGTAGCAAAGGGTTTTCGTCAAAGATCAGGTGTGGACTATGACGAAACCTTTTCTCCAGTGGCTATGCTTAAATCCATCCAGATCATGCTTGCCATCACTGCATATCATGATTACGAAATCTGGCAAATGGATGTTAAGACCGCCTTTCTAAATGGTGATTTAGAAGAGTGCGTGTACATGACTCAGCCAGAGGGCTTCGTAGACAGTGGGAGCAGCGGGAAGGTGTGCAAGCTGCTTAAATCCATTTATGAATTAAAGCAAGCATCGCGGAGTTGGAACATCTGCTTTGACATCGTTATCAAAGAGTTTGATTTCGTCAAAAACCCAGATGAACCTTGTATTTACAAGAAGGTGGCAGGGAGTAAGGTTGTTTTCCTCGTATTGTACGTGGACGACATACTCTTGATAGGAAATGATATTCCTATGCTGCAATCGGTCAAGCTCTTCTTATCACAAAGATTCTCAATGAAAGATCTTGGTGATGCCTCCTGCATATTGGGGATCAGGATCTATAGAGATAGATCCAAACGGATACTGCGATTGTCCCAATCCAGGTACATTGACACCATACTAAAGAGGTTTAGTATGGAAGAATCCAAGCGTAGGAACTTGCCCACGATCTCTGGAGTCACTCTCTCCAAAGAGATGTCTCCCAAGACTGATTTGGAGAGAGCTCGCATGTAAGGGATACCCTATGCTTCGGCAGTAGGCTCTATCATGTACGCGATGCTATGTAGCATACTCACTAAGTGTAGTGAGCAGGTATCAAGCCGATCCTGGAGAGAATCACTGGACAGCTGTGAAGAGCATTCTCAAGTACTTGCGAAGGACTAAAGAGATGCTCTTGGTGTATGGTAACGGGGAACTCCAAGTGGAGTCCTTTACCGATTCGAGCTTCCAGAGTGATAAGGACGACTCTAAGTCGTAGTCGGGCTTTGTCTTTACCCTTTATGGAGGGGCGGTTAGCTGGAAGAGTTCCAAGCAGGAAACCGTGGCAGACTCGACGATGGAGGCTGAATACATCGCTGCCAACGATGCTGCCAAAGAGGTTGTCTGGGTTAAGAAGTTCATTACTGAACTTGGAGTGGTTCCATCCATTGAGCATCCAATACCTTTGTATTGCGATAACAATGGAGCGGTGGCTTTGGCCAAGGAACCCAGGTCCCATCAGCGATCCAGGCATATTCTGAGGCGGTATCACCTGATCCGGGAGATAGTTGATCGCCGGGAGATCGAGGTCAGGAGAGTTGACACGAAGAACAACACGGCGGATCCACTCACGAAGGCCATTCCCCAGATACAGTTTGAGAGACTCTTCGGGATGCTCGGTATGCGATACTACAGCAGCTGGCCCTAGTGCAAGTGGGAGATTGTTAGTTGTATGTACGCCCTAGAGGCCAGTATTGTACAGATGATGTATATTATATTGGATGCTTGGACATATATAGAGATGACTTTCTTGCTCGACATGATAGTATGCTATCTGGTTACTCTTTATCTTAACATGTACACTTGTCTCTTTATACTGTCTTATAGTTACATATTGGTAAAGCCCTTAGGATGTGTACTTGACTACCTGGACTATGATACAGATCATACTAGTGGCTACATGGTAGTCCATAGGTACATCCCTCAAGGTCCCTAGTCGTAGGTGTATCGAGACGGGGCATCGATATACCAGTGTAGACTAGCGTATACGCTTCTCGACCCAAGAGATGGGCGATGGATGATCCCATATCCATTGGTGTTTGACATCAGAGATGGTATACGGGTGCTCAGTGGAGACTGGGTACACTGGACGGACTCGCCGAGAACTCCCAGATGGTAATATACCTCACGTCAGATGGCAGTTCTCAGGTGACACTTGTACAGGTTAGTCTGTAGACCCGAGATCGTCATAGAGTCTTGTGTGATTCCCACTGTGCTTTGATCTCCACCTTACCACGTCCATGAGGGCATGCAAAACGGTGGTCTTTGGGTACAGTCCCGAGTCACATGGAGGCAATGAGCGATAGGAGGGGTTTCGTCTCTCCCGGTATTGGGGGTTGATGTTGCGCTGTGCTCGATTGGCCGTAACAGGGAAGTCCCTGGCCAGGGCTGATCAGAGATTTGCTGGTAAGTGTTACCAGTAGTTTCTCGACCCGTTATGAGCCTCACATCGGCACGACTTATCGGTTATTGGGGTCTGACGTATACCACCCCTAGACTTGATATGCGACATATCAGACGAACAGACCGGACTGTACGGTAAGTGTTACTGGCTGGATTCACATGAGTGTGAGCCGGCTAGCTCGTCGATCTTCTGATCGCTCAATACCCGGATGGCCGTTACATTTAGCAGACCGCTTGCGGCTTGTGGGTGCCTGATATGATCATCATCTGCTACCAGCGTATTGACGAGTCTTTAGAGTCCTACACAGAGGTTTCCTGGCTCAAGCGAAACGAAATAGGAGCGTATATGAGATATGTGCAGGACCGAGAATAATGCGTGTATGTGATACCGTATTTCATTCTCGCGATGAATGTTTCAATTGGTTGTATGCGATATAACCTAGTTGTCGAATCATTGATTCGATAAATCGATACAATGTATACTAGTCGGTTATGTGCGACATGACCGGATGATTGAATCAAGTGTTGATTTAATGATTTAATGTATAATTATATATTTGATATATTACTTTGCATTAACTAGTATTGGTTCACTTTAAATGGATCTTCTCACTTGATGTGCAAGTTGTATATGTGATATACTTTTATGCACATCTTTGTATCATGTTTGATGATGCTTGCTCATTTGGTTAAGTGTAAAGAATTAAACCTAGGTTAAGAAAGTGATTAGGGTTTTTAATTATCCATTCTTTTATTTTTCTTTTTGGAAAAAGGATGGCATAAGAATACAAAATGGTTGCTTTCATTCTTGAACTTTGATGAAGCTTCATGAAGCTTTGACTTTGTGACCATTTTGTCTTCACACTTAACCCTAACCATTCATCTAACCTTAGTCAATTCTCTACACCTAACTATGGTTCATATTATGATAAGTATTCATTTCTTTTACTTTTTTAAATGACTTATCATAATTCTAGCTTCATCTTCTTCTTTATCTTCAAAAGAAAAGGCTTGATGCCATCAATGGCAACTTGAGTTCTAAAGTGAGAAATCAAATTCTAAATTGAACCCACCTCCTATTTCTTCACCCTCTATCTCTTGCCAAGTTGTTTTGGGTGTTTTCTTCACAAGTTTCACAAATTTGTGAAGTCGGAACTTGAACTTGTGAGACCTCTATAGTGTGCCTAGGAACCCTACAGTTTGCTAGGGATTATTTGTTTCCCAAGCGCCAAGGATTATTTGTTTCCTTGGGGCTTGAAACGAGTCGAGGATTTCCCATGGAGGCACTGGTGGCTCTGCGAGTTGACGCGGATCAGGAGGCTCTCGTCAAGGAGTGTTTGTATCCGTGAATCGAGGAGTTTGCTAGGGATTATTTGTTTCCCAAGCGCCAAGGATTATTTGTTTCCTTGGGGTTTGAAACGAGTCGAGAATTTCCCACGGAGGCACTGGTAGCTCTGCGAGTCGACGCGGATCAGGAGGCTCTCGTCAAGGAGTGTTTGTATCCGTGAGTCGAGGAGTTTGCTAGGGATTATTTGTTTCCCAAGCGCCAAGGATTATTTGTTTCCTTGGGGTTTGAAACGAGTCGAGGATTTCCTACGGAGGCACTGGTTGCTCTGCGAGTCGACACGGATCAGGAGGCTCTCGTCAAGGAATGTTTGTATCCGTGAGTCGAGGAGTTTGCTAGGGATTATTTGTTTCCCAAGCGCCAAGGATTATTTGTTTCCTTGGGGTTTGAAACGAGTCGAGGATTTCCCACGGAGGCACTGGTGGCTCTGCGAGTCGACGCGGATCAGGAGGCTCTCGTCAAGGAGTGTTTGTATCCGTGAGTCGAGGAGTTTGCTAGGGATTATTTGTTTCCCAAGCGCCAAGGATTATTTGTTTCCTTGGGGTTTGAAACGAGTCGAGGATTTCCTACGGAGGCACTGGTGGCTCTGCGAGTCGACGCAGATCAGGAGGCTCTCGTCAAGGAGTGTTTGTATCCGTGAGTCGAGGAGTTTGCTAGGGATTATTTGTTTCCCAAGCGCCAAGGATTATTTGTTTCCTTGGGGTTTGAAACGAGTCGAGGATTTCCCACGGAGGCACTGGTGGCTCTGTGAGTCGACGCGGATCAGGAGGCTCTCGTCAAGGAGTGTTTGTATCCGTGAGTCGAGGAGTTTGCTAGGGATTATTTGTTTCCCAAGCGCCAAGGATTATTTGTTTCCTTGGGGTTTGAAACGAGTCAAGAATTTCCCACGGAGGCATTGGTGGCTCTGCGAGTCGACACAGATCAGGAGGCTCTCGTCAAGGAGTGTTTGTATCCGTGAGTCGAGGTATCTGCTGTAGACACTGGTTTCTTCGGAGTTGGACTGAACCGTCGAGATTTGGCTTCGTCTTCTGGCGAAGCCCGTTGGGAAAGTATGGTTCCCTCTTTGTTTACGCCCTTAGATTGTATACATGGATCGATGTGATCTTAACTGTAGGGCCAAAGTTTTATCATCATTTTTTTTGTTTTATCTTCGCGATGCTCTATCATTTCAGCTTTTATATCCCGAAGGTCGCGATTGCCCAATCATTTCGGCTATTTTTCGCGGTGCCCAATCATTTTGGCTATTTATTTTATTTTTACTCGCTGCTTTTTATTGCGAGTTGCCCAATCATTTCGGCTATTTTGCATGCATAAATTTTTACTTGCTGATTTTTATTGCAAGTTGCCCAATCATTTCGGCTATTCCGTATGCATGTGTGGCCTACTGGCTTTCCGCCGTAAGCCTGAAATTAGACGCCGATTTCGGCATCAGCACCGCTACAACTGGGATATTACCAGGAGCGAATCATCATTCGCCTCTGTCGATGTCGAACAAAGATGGCTTAGCGAACAGGGTTAAGGCACTGTCGACTACGGCTTTTAACTTCATGAGCCGTAAGGGTCTCACAAAGGTATTTCTCCCTGCGAGTCGTGAGGATCTTGTAGGCGTATCTTCTCCTTAGGAATCGTGAGGATTCCTAAGCGTATGTTCCTCTATAAGTCGTAAGGATCCTACAAGAGGGTTTTCTCCTTGTAAGTCGAGAGGACTTATAAGGGTTGTTCATCATGCGAACATATCCCCAGTCTCGGATGAGACTTGATTAGGGAAATGTTTATTCGCGCCCGTGGATTGTATACAAGGGCCAGTATTGAGCCACTTGTTGGGCAATATCAGAAGTTGTAGGGGTTGCTTAAGCATAGGTGTAGGCCTCTGTAACTTAAGACTTTCAAATCTTATGAGCTGTGAGGGTCCCATAAGAGAGTTCTCCTTACGAGTCGTGAGGATCTCGCAAGTGTATTTTCTCCTTAGGAATCGTGGGGATCCCTAAGTGTGTTGTGCCCTTGTGAGTCGTAAGGATCTCACGCGGGTGGTTTCTCCTTACAAGGTCGAGAGGACCCTATAAGTGTCTTTTAACGAGGTTGCGCCCTTTCGGGTTTTCACAAACACTCGCCGGTAGTCCTGCTGTTTTTACTCACGGAGCCCTTTCAGGTTTTCATCCGTGCCCATTTTGCTTATGGACATACCTTTTTCTTTTTTTCTTTTTTTTATCTCGTCAGCCTAAAGATGCTGCGGTAGTAGTTTTAAGACGTTTCGGTCTGCTATTAGTTTAAGGACATTTCGGTCCGTCCAGGAGAAGGCTGGCTACTGCTTTAAAAGGTCGAGCTTAGGAAGATAGCGAGCGGACATAGTCGTCGTCATCTATCATTGACCTAGGCTGCGGCTCATTAAGCGTAGTATCTCTTTAGGAAGCGACCGTTTATTGGCCTGAAAGGCCTTTCACCGTGCATGTCCATGAGTAGATAGGCCCCACCCTGGTAGACCTTATCTATGATGTACGGGCCTCCATAGTTTGGCTCGAATTTTCCCCGCTTGGCGCGATTGGGGATCATAGGCCTTTTGACCACTAGCACAAGCTCGCCTTGGCGGAATGTCCTCGGTCGGGTCAGTCTTTCATATGAGCACGTCATCTTTGCTTTATAGGCCTCCAGATTTTGCTGTGCTATGAGCCGGGTTTCATCAAGGGCGTCAAGCTCCTCAAGCCGAAGGTGAGCATTTTCTTCGTCCGTTAGCTCGTAGTGGACTGCCACTCGTAGAGAGGGTAACTCTATCTTGAGGGGGAGTACTACTTCTGTACCGAACACCAACGCGTACGGCGTTGTGTTCGTGGCCGTCTTGAACGTAGTTCGATATGCCCAAAGAGCCTCATGCAGTCTCTCGTGCCAGTCTTTCTTATTTCGGGACACGGTTTTCTTTATGATCTTTGTCAAGGTCTTGTTGAAGGCTTCAGCTAGACCATTAGCTCGCGGATTGTAAACTGAAGAATATCTCCAGTTTATATTATGCTGTTGCATGAAGCGACTGATCTTGTGGCTTCTGTAAGCTGGCCCGTTATCGGAGATGATCCGTCGCGGAGTTCCAAACCGATATATGACGTGCGTCTTGAAGAAGTGGAGGATATTTTCCGTCTTCAGTTCTCTTAACGGTATTGCTTCTGCCCATTTAGAGAAGTAGTCAGTTGTCGCCAGGATGAAACGATGTCCCCTAGACGATGCTGGTTCGACGGGGCCGACTATGTCAGTTCCCCACATCTCGAACGGCCAGCTAGCCACCGTTGGATGGAGTGGATTTGGATGCTGGTGGATGAAATCCCCATGAATTTGGCATGAGTGGCATTGCTTCGCATATTCGAGGCAGTCCTGAATCATCGTGGGCCAGTAGTAGCCCATCCGTTTTATCTTCAACTTCATCTTTGGGCCCGTTTGGTGAGAACCGCAGAGTCCGTCGTGAACTTCCTGAATGACTCTTTTCGCTTCGTCAGGTCCGAGACATCTTAGCCATAGAGAATTAAACGACCTCTTGTACAGAGTATCGTTGACGAAGGCGAAAGACAGAGCTCGTTTCATGAGCTGATGTCTTATGGACGCTTCTTCAGGCATTCGGTGGGACTTAAAGTAGTCTATGAAGACTTCCCTCCAATCCTCGGCCTTTTCCGGGTCTTTTATTTGCAGAGTTGTCTTCTCGCTCGCTCCCTTTTCTTCGAATAATTCCGGAGATATTTCTGCTGGGGTAAGCACTCGACGACTTTGTACCACGATTCTAACGTCATCGAGGTTCTCGTCTGCCGGCTCTTTAGCAAGTTTGGCCAACACGTCTGCTTTGCTGTTTTCTGCACGCGGTATATTCTCCAAAGTATAGGAGGGAATTTGGGTCAACAGTTGTTGCACATTTTCCCCATACTTCACCAATTCTGGTTTGCATGTCTGGTAGTCGTCGTTTACTTGACTAACGACCAGTTGGGAATCTCCATATATGAGGAGATTTTCAATTCCCATGTCGATGGCGATCTCGAGGCCCGCTATCAGACCTTCGTATTCGGCTTCATTGTTTGTCCTAGGCTATGTTAAGGAGAAAGCGAAGCGCATTATCCCTCCTTGTGGAGTTACAAAGATGAGTCCTACCCCCGATTTGATTATAGGGGTACTTTGTTTGCGCTTCCTTACGGAAGATGCTCCGTCGAAATAAAGCTCTCATCGGGTACTATCACCGTCGATTGCATCAAACGCATGTTCGTCTGGAAGATCGCAATTCAGAGGAGAATCGGCAGGTATCGGGTGTTCAGCGAGGAAGTCGGCGATGGCCTGACCTTTCACTGCCTTGAGAGGTTGATACGTTATCGAAAACTCCATCAAGAGTAGGGCCCATTTAGCGAGTCGTCCCGTCAATATGGCCTTTGACATCAAGTATTTAAGGGGGTCCACCTTTGAAATGAGACGGACCTCATGCGCCAACGCGTAGTGCCTGAGCTTTGTTATCGCGAAGATCAACGCCAGGCAGTGTTTTTCGATGGGTGAGTAGTTGCTTTCTGCCCCAGTAGAACTCGACTTAAGTAGTAGAGTGCTCTTTCTTTCCCTTGATCGTTCTCTTGTGCCCATAATGCGCCTATAGAACCTTCGAGGGCGGTTGTATAAAGAATGAGAGGCTTTCCCTTAACCGGAGCAGCCAACACTGGAGGGTTTTGCAGGTGCTGCTTGATCTCGTCTAGTGCGCTTTGGCACTTTTGATCCCAGACGAAAGGGGTTCCCTTCTTCATCAGGTGGCTCTAAGGACGGCACTTGCCTGAAAGATTGGCTATAAATCGCCGTATGTATGCGAGCTTCCCTTGGAGAGATCGCAACTGTTTAAGAGTTCTTGGCGGAGGCATTTCCATGATCGCTTTGATCTTTGACGGATCTATTTCAATACCTCGATGTCGAACAATGAATCCCAGGAATTTGCCTGAGGAAACTCCGAGTGCACACTTGAGCGGGTTCATCTTCAAGTTGTATTGCCGAAGGCGTTGAAATACGGTCTTCAGATGCTCGAGATGTTCCTCATATGATTTGCTTTTAATAACGAGGTCGTCGATATAGCATTCAACGATTTCGTGTATAAGGTCATCGAAGATCTTCGTCATGGCCCTTTGGTAGGTGGCACCGGCGTTCTTTAAACTGAATGGCATCACCTTGTAACAGAATATACCCAAAGGAGTCCTGAAGGCGGTGTGCTTCTGGTCTTCGGGATGCATCTTTATCTGGTTATACCCCGATGAGCCGTTCATGAAGGAGAAAATCTTATGCGTAGACGTATTGTCTATCATTAGTTCGGTGACTGGCACTGGGAAATCATCCTTTGGGCAAGCTTTATTGAGATCCCGAAAATCCACGCATATGCACACAGTCCCATTTTTCTTCATCACCGGGATGATGTTGGCGATCCATTCAGGGTATTGAACCTCCTGGATAAAGCCAGAGTCGATCAGCTTTTTGACCTCAGTGTTGATGCTCATCTCGAGCTCGAGCCGCATTCTTCTCGGCGCTTGTTTGACTGGCTTGATGTCCGGGGATATCGCCATTTTATGTACAGCAACTTCCGGATCTAGTCCTGGCATCCCGGAATAGTTCCATGCGAAGCAATCATTATGCTGTACAAGGACGTCTTTTAACGCAGCCACCCTTTCTTCAGATAGTAGCTCGCTGACAAACTTCGGTCGCGGGTCGTTTACCGTCCCCAACTCAATTTTCTTGAGGTTATCTGCAGTGGTATGGATTCCATCTTCCAGCTCTTTCGGTGCTGGTGGGAATTCTGAGATTACCTCGTCGTTGCTGTTTTCGAAGCACCAGGGAAGGTTGTCCATGTTCTCGGGCTCTTCTTTTAATATTGTTATCACATGACAAGTACGAATTCGCTTCCGATCCGAATGTGGAACCGGTTCTTCTTTCGTGGCCCTGGGCTTGTGCTTCTGTGGCGGTGCTACCCTCCAGTTGTCGGACAGAGCGAACTTGCTAAGCTGATACTGATCTTCGACCCAATTCTTGAAGGTGAAGCAATCTTCAAGAGGATGCCCTATTACTCGATGGTAAGAGCAATAGTCCGGGTGTGAGACTTCGCCCGCTTGTTCAGGGTGTTTAGACTCCGGCAATGTAAGTATTTGATGTTTTAGAGCAAGATCAAGTATCTTCTTCGTCTTGTCCCGAGGAAACGAGTACGCTCGACCCATTTTCTTCATGAGGGATAGATCAATAACGCTCGACTCCCGTTTGCGCGGCTTCTTAGCCCTACTTTGTTGCTGTTGAGCGCCTTTTTGGCATTTCGACTTATTTTTGCTTCTACGCCGAGCCTTCTTTATAACAGGTTGGCAAGGAGCGGCATCTTCATTCTTCATGGCCTGTTGGAGAAGGCGTTGCGTTTTGGCTTTCTCTTAGATGGCCATTTCGCAGTTATGATCTTCTCGGACTTTTTGACCAGCTTTCTTTATAAGTTTTTCCATTTGTTCCTCGAACGACGGACTGGGCTCCTTTGCATCTGGAACTTTCACGAGCTTAGGATTAGCGTCCTCCCATTGAGCATCCGCTTCTTCATTGAGGTCATACACGACGTAACAGCTGGGCAGTAACTCTCGTTTCTTTGACCGGGTGTATCCAAGTCCTTTTGTTTCCATTCTCCCGTTAGGCAGTTTGCGTTGAGTCCCGGGAACGTTCCAGACCCTGTCATAGAATTTGGCCTTTCTAATGGCCTGTTTGAAGGATATCCCCTGGCGTTTCAGCAGCTTCTTCAAACCTTCTGTATAATATCTGGGAAGACGGATAGGCTGAAGCCTGTCGAGCATAGGTTCCGCGCCATGCCAGATTTCATTTTTCACCTTGGTTTCTTCAGAGCGGTAGAACAGAATTGCTTTCTCGCTTTCTCGCCTGGGAAGGATGTAGAATGTTTGTAGCTCTTCTACATTGTAAATATTAAGTGCATCCAGTTCATTATGGTGTTTAAGCGGCACCATGGCGACTTGCAGACTTTGCTCTTCATCAGCGAACGTTCGTATTGAAGGTCGAGCAGAGAATACAGCGTGGACTTCATCTTCCGAGTCGCTGCCAAAAATCAACGTAGGAGCTGATGGTCCCGGCTTGTTGTGTTGGGGCGGATCCGAATAAACCATCTCCTCTTCTTCCTCAGTATCACTGCCGAAGACAGGGATGGTGGCGTTAGTTTTCTTCTCCGACTTATGACACTTCTCCGTGTCTTCGAAATCCGGTAAGAAGTATTTGGCGTCTTCGTATTTGCGGACCTCGTTCACAGAGAAAGGTTTCAGTTCTCCCGTCACGGTATACTCGAAACCATCCTTAAAATACTTCATACACTGATGTTGTGTAGAAGAGATGATGTTGTACTCGTGTAACCATGATCGGCCGAGCAAAGCGTTGTAGCATGTCTTGGCGTCTATAACATGGAACTTGATGTCCGTGACGAGTAGCCCAAAGCGTAGCGTCAGTATCACAGACCCGAGAGTTCTTGACGACTGGGAATCGAACCCGGAGATGGTGATCTTGTCACGAGCAAGGTGCTGGACGCTCATGAAGATTTCTTTTAACACCCGCACGTTGAGGAGATTAACGGAGGATCCATTGTCGATCAGGATTTTGCCTATCTTAATATCGTGGCAGTATCCTGAGACATAAAGGGGGCGGTTGTGTTCGCACGTCCCAAGGAGAAGGTCCTCATCGCCAAAAGTAACATCGGCCGTGTGCACTTCCTCCAATTCATCCTTCATCTTTTCCTCGGCCAGGCAAGCTTGGAATTGTTCCGGCTCTTGGAGTGCCTTAATTAACGAATCTCTCGCTTCTTTTGATAGCAAAAGAGCATCAAGAATGATGAGCTGTGAGGGTAGCTTCCTCAGATGCGCTAAGACGTTGTAATCCACCTTATTCTTCTTTGGTGGGTCCTTGGCGGCTAGCTCCTCCAGAACTTGGTCATCTAAGACGATATCTTCAGAGACCTTTTCTTTCCCTTTATCTTTTCTGCTTGAGGGTCCGAGGTTCTTTTCAGGCAGCGTCCGATTCCGCAGCCGAATATTTTCGCAGACCTTCGGCTCTTCTTCTTTTCCTGAAGTGGACTCTTTAAAGAGAGGGGCAAGTTCCAGCCCTCATCAGAATCGCTCCCGAATGTAGGCACTTGTGGCCCGCCAGTATTAACCATGCGACAATCGCCGGTAGTTCTTTCAAGCCCTTCGGTCGTATTTCTTTGTTCCCGACGAGTTTTGTGCTTTTCACGCTTAAAGCGTTGTCGATGAGCAACGTATCCTTGCCACCATCTATCGAAAGCTTTGCACTCTTGAGTGGGGTGCGAAATCTTTTGATGATATAAGCAATAGGAGGGGTGCGTTTCTATTTCACCAGTAATTTTTTCTTCAGAGGATGGTAGCTTCATGCCCATTGATATGGCCTTAGCAAACCTTTTCTTTATCTTGAATTGACTTTTGTCGGTAGCGAAGGTGTTTTGCTCCAGCGGGATCGTTTCAGCTCTTTCATCAAGTCGCTGGCGCTTGGCCCTTTCAAATATAGCCATCTCGCGTTCTCGATCAGCTTTACTTTTTAGTCGAGCTTCGTTAAGGAACGCGTCAATCATTTCAACTGATAGCTCCGGAATTTTTGATTCGGTATCTGCCCCCAGCGTTTTAGTGCCAGGAGTCTCCTCATCGTTCGCGATCGAATGGGAGATCATATGACAGATCGCCACATATTCCTCGGGTTCATCCAATGAACTTTCTCCCTCATCTTCTTCTTGAAAGACGTGATTGAGGAACTCTTGGAGCGTAATGGGAGTCCGTGCCTTTTGGTTGTATTCATCCAGCGCGTCAATCTGCTTTTGTAAGTCTGTGTGCTTGTCGCCAGGCTTCACGGGGTTCTTTGACTTCTTCTTCTTCTTCTTTTTCAAGGATTTTGACGGCTGGTTGCGAGTGCTTGAGCCACCACCATCGATCTTCGGAGTTGGACGTGGCTTCAACATCTTCTCAATGACCTGCGGTTCCAACGGGTTCTTCCATTTGATTGCTGGACATGTCTGAAGGTCGTTCAGCATCCTCTTTGTCTTGGCTGATAATACAACCTCCCAAGGAGCTTCTTCAACGACGGAGCATGTTGCCCCCGGCGTATTCGTCCCCTTAGAGGTGTGGGGCTGCGGGGGATTCACCTTCTATTTGTCAGATAAAGCGAACTTGCCCTGTCGGTACTGGTTTTCAAGCCAATTTTTGAAAACGTAGCCATCTTCAATCGGATAGCCCAGTACTCGATGATAAGGACAGTAATTAGGCTCGTTGACGTCACTTGGTTGCAACGGACGTTTTGGATCCGGCAGATTTATGAGTCTGTTGCACAACGCCAGCTCGAATAACCTCCTCGTTTTATCGCGGGGAAAAGAATAAGGACGTCCCATCCTATCCTCAAGGGGTACGTACGGGCGCATATTATTTTAACGAGCAACCGGCTTCGAGTCGCTCGGTTGTTGTTGAGCATTAGCGACGACAATCGCTTTTCCCTTCCCTTTATCACTTCGGGAGTCCAGCTTTGGAAGAGGAGGTTTATGGCCCATCTGATCCATCTGTGTTAGTTTGTCAATCAAGGCTTGCAAGTTAGTTGGCTTGAAGAACATCATAAATTGCGAGATGGTTGCTTGTGGATCGAGGGTTCCCACAAACATACCCACTGCGGGAGCTTCTTCAATGCGTTGCTCGAACTTCGACCATAAATTCCGCCATCGTATAGCGTACTGAACCCATGTCTCGCCGGGTTTTACCCTGGGGTTAATCAGTGCTGTCATCGGGGTACGTTCACTGGCGCTTGCGAAACGTTGAGTAAACAGTAGCTCCATTTCCGCGAAGGTTTTGATAGAGTCGTTCGGGAGTTCAGAGTACCACTCAAACGCCGTATCCGATAAACTTCCAACAAACTAGCGCAGTAAAAGCTTGTCATCTCCACCGGTATTGCCGCAAAGTGCCCTGAACTGGGCAACATGCTGGTGAGGATTGCCCGTCCCCTTGTAGACATGGAACTTGGGAATCGTATAACCGGGTGGGTACTTAATTTGATCGTACCAACTTGGATATGGCCGCCCCGTTTTTACTACCTGACCAGCCGCTTCGGTCGCATGATGAACCCGTATTTGCTGGGCGATGCATTCATCCAAATCGGCTTTTGAGATGGTATCCTCTTTAGCTGCGGATAGAGCCGGTGGAGGATTCGACGTCTCTCCCCTATCGTCTTCAAGAATGATCGGGGGATCTTCAGCAGGTGGATCTTGTTGAATCATCATACCCACCATATCCTGGAACAGGAGGGCCATTTTCTTTATGTTGGCTGCCTGCTCCGCAGCTTCTTTATCTTTCTTCTCTAATACGCGACGAAGGAATTCGGCGTCGGTTTCTTGTTCTTGACGCTCGTCCGAGGATGTTTCCGGGGTTTCTTTTGGCCCTGTAAGTGCGGCCATAGTGTTCATCATTTCTTGGAGCTTCTGCTGCTGCTCCTGAGCCTTGGTCACTGACCTCGTGTGCGGTCTATGACCTGTTGATATGCGGCTATCTTCTTTTCCCGATGCCATGTAAACCGTATGAACTGTTATGCCCCCTGACTTGGGGCGTTTAGGTTCACCATTTTTAACTTTTGCCGCTGACACGGGAGTTTTCTCTGGCCTCCTTCTTTTGTGGGCCATTGAGGTTGAAGGAACCGTTGAAGGGGGCAGCCTAGCAGCTGCTGTCCCCTGCTGTTTAATGGGACAGTCCTTGTCTTTTTCCCCTTTCGCCTTTTTCCGGTGACGAGAGTGACCTGGGTCAATCACAGAGTCTTGAACCCTCCGCCAAACTTTATAAATTTTTGAAGACAACCGTTGAGGGGGCTGTTCTCGTTTCGTTTCTGGAACTCTCTCCGCAGGTGGAGGAGATCTCTTCAGTGTAGCGGTTGGAGAGTTCTTCCGTACCCTCCTCAGCAGTTCAAAGCTGTTCCCAGTTGGAACAGCAGTGTTGATTTCCACCACTGGAGCCGGTGGAGTTAGCCCTGAGGGAGAGTTGCCCCCTACCTTCCTCACTCGTTGCCAATGGCGACGTCGAACATGACGAGCCGTTGGGACTAGCTCGGAGATTGAGACATCTTCTTTTTGCCCCCTGTCTGAATGAGGCGCCGCCGGTGTTAACCTCTTAAAGACTGAGGTTGTCTTCTGAGGTGTGATATCCAACCTATCGAAGACAGATCTTCAAGCAGGGACAGGAGCAGGAATCGTCAGCCTTGAAAAGACTGACTCTTTGACAGTGGAAGCCGCCTTGGCGACTTCTGAAGCAGCAATCCTTGCCTTCCTTGTGACAGCCAATTTAGAGTTCTGATTTAGCCTGGTGAAAACAGAGGCTGTTGGTTCGGCGGTGGGCGACCCATTGACAGGGGCCGTCGTAGCAGTGAGCCGGTCGAAGACCGACTTTTTATTCACTTCCGGTGCAGGTATTTGCGTAGGGAAGCTTGTAGGTGGGATCATGGTCCCAAAGAACAGACCAGTGATGGCTTGGGTCACCTGATCTACCGGAAGAGTGAGGAAGAAAGCCGCTTGGGGCCCATATGCTACACCTCCCGGTGAGGTGGAGCGTCCGTTGCAGTGGCACTTCGAGCAGTTGATGCAGTTAGAGGCTATTGAATCTTGAGTTTCTCTGCCAAGCACAAGACCAAATCTTAGTAACTTGAAATACGAAGGCAACCATTAACAAACCGCGATTGGTTCGCGAAGACGACACACAAAGTGTGGAGTGGAAAGAGGAAAAGGTCCCACCGGGCGTGCCAGAATCTGTTCCCCTCCGAAGGACGGTGCACAGGACCGCGATGTCCTGACGCTGAGATTCGGGGCAGATGCTATTTGGTTTTATCCGTCCACCTCTCCGAAGATGCCAAGTTGATTTATGGCACCGTGTATCGGAGGTTTAGACGGATGCGGCCGATGTAGCAGACTTTGTCAGATTCCCCCTCGCTTGAGGGGTTTTTGATTGTGGGGACGCTCTTCCCTGCAGGCGCAAGCCACTGCAGTTAATTACGCTACCGCATCGCGGTAGCCACTTTCTCCTTCTCCAGAATTTCACTTCGTATCGTGTGTGTTTGTTTTGTTTGTGGTTGCCCGTGGATTGTATATGGAGACTGAGTAATGCCGTCGCCCGTAGGACGTGGATTAGTCCAAATCCGTATTTATTTAGATTTGGGTTTGGTGTTTTTAGTTTAAGGATACGTTAGCTGCGTTGCGGCTAAGATCAACTTAAACGTTTGTTAAGGATACGATAGTCCTGTTTAAGACTAAGATCAACTTAACGTGATAATCCATTTAATATCTGGCCATCGGGACTCGTCACCTCTCTAACATCGTTGAAGAATTACAACGGCAGATGTCAGAGGAGTTCAGAGATGTACCCTTGAACCAAAGTTGATTTGGAGTTTTATAGTCCATTTAAATGTTTATGGATACGTTAGCCGTGTTTGGGGGGGCTAAGATCAACTTAAACGGGATCGTTTAGATCCGGCAAAAGAGCATTTGGAGGCTCTATTGCTCCAGTTTAGGGACGTGGTGTTCCATCATTAGTTTAGGGACGTTTCGGTCCAAGATATTAGTTTAAGGACGTCTCGGTCCAAGATATTAGTTTAAGGACGTCTCGGTCCAATATTCCAGTTTAAGGACGTGGTGGTCCGATATTAGTTTAGGGACGTTTCGGTCCAACATTAGTTTAAGGACGTTCCGGTCCAATATTCCAGTTTAGGGACGTGGTGGTCCGATATTAGTTTAGGGACGTTTCGGTCCAACATTAGTTTAAGGACGTTCCGGTCCAATATTAGTTTAAGGACGTTCCGGTCCACGAGTTTAAGGACCCCGCAGTCCGTATTCATGTGTGGTCGTTGGGACTCCTCGCCTCTCTGATGACGTTGAATGATTACAACGACGCGTATTAGAGGAGTTCGGAGATGTACCCTCGAACCGGATATAAATTGATTTAAGGGGGAGCTATGCTCAGTCAATTTAATTTGAAGACTTACGGCCAAAATTGGGCTAAGTCCAGTTGAAAATATTCAACACTTTTATTAAATAATGCATTGCATTTCTTCCATTTTTTTTGTTTGGGCTTTGCCCGTAAAAATGCAGAGCAACAATTTATCCTGGGCTCTGCTCATTTATAAATGATGCAAGGCATCTATTTTGTCTGGGCTTTGCCCCCTTTATAAATGCATAGCATTTTTATTATTTCGTTTGGGCTCTGCCCATTTATAAATGATGCAGAGCATCAATTTAATTAGGCATGTTTAGTCTTTTAAATGGTCCTGGCCCTTCAGGAAAGAAATGCATTGCATTTGTCAGGCGCTTTGCGCCAATTACTGAGCGCAAGCACTTGTGGTGAGGACACGTGTCATGCTCTGGTGAGCGCAAGCACAACAGCGCAGTGCGCTGCGCTGTTGCACTGCTGACACGTGGCGCGCTCTGGTGAGTTGCGCCAATTCCAGAGAGCGAAGCTCTTTTTCAAGAGCGCGTAGCGCAAGTGGTTCTATATCTGACACGTGGCGCTCTCTTAAGAGCGCAACAGCGCAGTTTGGAAGTGCAGAGCACTAAGAATCTTTTAGATTCAAGAACAGAAGTGCAAAGCACTATTTGATTTCTTGATCTAAATTAGATCAAAGAAAAATAAATTTTTTCTTTTTTGTTTCAAGAACCAGAGGTTCATAAAGGTGCAAAGCACCATTTTTATTTTGTTGTTTTCTTGTCTTTTAAAGAACCAGAGGTTCATGAGAAGTGCAAAGCACTGTTTATTATGTGAAGAACATTGATCTTGTTTTTTTAGATCAATGATTTATTAAAAGAGATTTCTTTCCTCTCTTGAAGGTCTTTACCCTTTTTTTTTCTTGAGGAGTTCTTCAGAGTTCTCTTTCTCTCTCTCTTTTTTTTTAGAAAATGTTGATGCCTTTGAATTGAGGCCTAGGGTCCTTTTTATAATGCCCATAAATTAGTTAAATTTGTCAAAGAGATCTTTCTCTGAGTGATTTGGGGAATTTTCCCCACCGTTGGAACTTTGATCCAAGGGCTTCTGCTTTGCAGAAGAAAATCTTCTTGTTTTAACCAGAACAGAAAAGATTTCTTAAAATTTTAATTCTGTTTGGATCAGATGCCCCAGCGTGTGACACGTGTCGTGCAGCGCACAGCGCAGCGCAACCGCGCTAGCGCATCTTCGCTGACACGTGTCGCGCAGCGCACAGCGCAGCGCACCTGCACTGACACGTGTCGCGCAGCGCAACTGCGCTAGCGCATCTGCGCTAGCGCATCTGCGCTGACACGTGTCGTGCAGCGCAGTGCCTGCGCAACTGAAGCGTTGCTTCCTTAAAATGGAGCTTTGCTCTGATTGGGCGTGCCTTCTTGGGCGCTGCGCTGACGTATCAGCGTCGGACACGTGGTGCGTTGCGCCCGGGATTTGAAGCGTTGCTTCAAAATTTGAATTTTGAATTTTCAGCAGAGCTTTGCTCTGATTGGGGGAAACACTCCTGTCCGACCATCCAATTCCTACCAGTCCTACCCGACTTTCCCTCCTTCACTAGACATTGCTTCTACACAGCCAATTGGGAGTTTCACGTATCCAAACAATTTCGAATCTTTTACCGAAACCCCTTCACAACCCATGTCTAGTTTGGAACAGTCGTTGGAAGCGTACATTGCAGTAACAAACAAAATGATTAGGAATGTGGATGCGTCCGTGGCCGCCCTTATGCAACCTAGTGAACCGGTCGCTAGTTTCCAACTTGCTACAAATTTTTCAATGTATAAGGAGGCGGTTGGACAGAGTGAGAATGTGAGAGGAGTTCCAAATCAAACCTACCCATACCCAATTGAATCCAACAACTCCAATTTTCAAACATGTGTCCAAAATGATGAGTTGTGCGACTTTGTAGTTCTTGATTTGCCAAATTGTGAAGAACCCCTTTCGAGTGAAACCACACTTAATCCTTTCGATCTTTACACCTCCACTCTAGAACCTAAATCGATAAATATCCATGCTTTTGATGAGGTGTCAGAAAAACTTGAGTTTCACTTGATTGAGAATATAGACGCCGGGAATATTTCGGATGATGAACCTGTCGATTTGATTGAAATTTTATGTCCAATTCATCATCCCGAGTCATTAAATGTTTATCCCGAACTTCACATGCGTCTAGATTTTGATGATAATGGCATGGGTGAGATAAATATTGAGGAGAATTATGAGGATAGTATTGAGGAGAGTATTGAGGATAATATTGAGGTTGAACCATTCTTGTTTGATGTGTCGGATTTTCCAATTCATCCTCTTGCACCTTTAACTAAATCACCCTCCCTCCTTTCCATCGCTCCGACTACGCCTAATATCACGCTTGAAGACTGTGAGCTTGAAAAATTTTCCTTTGACTCTGACACAGTCCTCACAGACGATAACACTTACGAGTGTTTCACTTTTTCGGACGATGTTGATGACTCACCGCCCGAGTTTGAGTCCTTTACATTTTCAGATGAGTTAGTTGAACCATCAGACTCGGTTGCTTACAGTAGTTTCGAACCATTGATGGAATCTTTTATGTTCGAGACAGTATACTACGGTGAGAATGAGACTATCCCTAATTCACTCCCTTTCGTCCTTCCTATCGTTCCGACCGTACAAGAGACCGTTACGCTTTCACCTCCAATACCAAGCTCGGCGTACCCATGCTTTCTTGCGAATCTTGAGGGATTTGACCCCATTTCTTGACGGGTTGATTGGTTAGCGCAATCACTTTTAACACATCGGTCATCACAAATTGCGCTAATTTATTCACTCGATTTACACTCTCAAGTTCGTGCTACACTTCTTTCTCTCTTTCGTCATTCTTCTCCTCCACCGAGACCATATTCCACTCTTCTTTCCACACGGTCTCGTGTGTTTCTCATCTCTTTTATTTCCACTCCATTCTTTCACCAACTCGACCATTACCACGATAAGATTTTTGAATGGTTGGTGCTAACCTTTGGCTTGTGTAAGGCCAAGCTTAAGTTTGGGGGGAACCTTGTTGTATATATGTATATATATTTTTGTTTTCTTTCTCTATAAAAAAATAATAATAAAAAAAAAATTCAAAACATTAAAAAAAAATTTATAAATAAATAAACAGGAGAGTGCCGACATTTTGACCCTCTTGGTGTAGCATGACAGTGAGGACACTGTCAAGTTTAAGTTTGGGGGTATGCTCGGTACGTTTTCTTCCTCCGCATTCATTTGTACATATTTTTGCATTTGCATACTTATTTGAAAACCCATAAAAATTTGAAAAATTTTAAAAATTATTGTATTCAATTTTGGCCATATTTGACTTGAGTTTGACAAATAGGTTAACTGGCTAGGAACAACTAGATCTTAGACTTAATAAATTAAAAACCCTAAAAATAACCTTCTTTAAAGTTTAACGGTAGAAAGTATATGTCTTTGTAGTTTATTTAGAAATAGGTAAATTTTGGGTTCACTTCTTGGGCTAAGTCGAAACAAAGGAAAGGTATTGATGTTCTTATTAGAGTATAAGTTTGAAAAATAGTTCGTAGCTTAAGTCTAGATTCTGAAAATGTATACCCTACAAATTGCACAATCACGCACCTTGAAACTTGGAATAGTAGAAGAGACCTTGAAATGCCCTTGTCTAAAGTCCTTAGTACAATGAAAATAAAAGAAAAAAAAGTGAATAAAGAAAAAAAAATGAACACTGCATTTTGTGATTACTTAAGGCTGCAAAAATAGAAAAATATTTAGCGAGGGTGCTTCATCACCTAGTGCTTTAGACCAACTGGTTTGGGAGTCACTGCTAAAAGCCTTGGGTGTTACAAGACTAGGAAGTACACTTTAAAGTTCAAGCGCATCTTGTAATCGGTTGTTGGTACCTCAAGAAGTATTAACGGTCGCATGAAGGATGTGTAAGCAAAATTCAATTAAAAATTCACCAATTAATAAGTGCTTTGGACAACGGACAAGAGTATGATTGCTTGATTTGAATTTCCAAGTGTAGGGGTGATATATACACACACGTAGGGATATGTGATTGGAGTTTAGATGAGAGAGAGGAGTGAAGAATAGAACTTGTATCTTTAATAGAGTTGATAGAAATTCCTAAGTGGAGATGGAACCCTAGAAGGAAGACTTAAGAAATGCCGAAAGCTAAGTAGGTCTGCAGAACATATATAATCTTAAGTTAAATGATGAGGAAGTGTGAAGAATATGGGTGGATGATTTATGAGTCGACGATAATAGAATTCCTTGTTAGAAAACCCAATTGGAGAACAAAAGTCAATGGGCCTAATTGATAGGATTTTGTCGGTAGTATCCGCTGAAAACCCTCAGGAGACAACACTCCTCCTACTAGGAACACCTAGAGGTTTAACGGCTTGTTGCACGAACTCTGTGCAATCGCGTTTCCCTGCGAAAGTGCGGTTAGGTTTTTGTAGAGAATAAAATTAAGTTTTCTCGAGGACGAGCAAAAGATAAGTTTGGGGGTATTTGTTCACACCATAATATTGTATTATTATATTCCCCATTCTTATTCGTTTAATAAATAAACAGGTGTTTTTGACGAATGTCTGCTACATATTACAGGTTACAGGTTCTGAGATCTAAAATAGTGTAAAAGATAGAAAATGATGCAAAAGAGGGACTTTGACCAACAAATAGAAGGATCTTAATCAAGCCTACACAAAAGAACAGTACAAGGCAACGCAAGGTCCAAGATTACAAAGCGAACGGTTAAAGTCCACTACAAGTATTCACTGGAAGAACTGGAGAATATCTAGAAGCCAAATGAAGAAAAGAACCAAATAAATAGAATGCCCAAAATTACCAGATGCTACACAAGAATTTATGAGTTGGAAATTTTACCATAATTTGGTGGAGGGTTTGACTGGTCAACCTAGGGGTATTCTTGTAAATGCAGACATGCGAATCAATTGTAATCTAGGGCTTCTTATCTTCTATAAATAGGAACTCTAAATCATTGTATTAGCTATGCCTCCCTGTGCCTCTTTTTATCAATAAAATTTTGATTTCTTTTGGAGAGCATCGATACCTCTTTTCATTTCAGAAATTCAGATCTGACAAGTCTTGTGTTGATGTTTGGAGAGAGCCATCTGTAAATTAAGTATTTAATTTCAATTCTTGCCCTAGGTAATTTTTCATTCTCTGCCCTAGTATAAATTTAATTCCTTGCCCTAGTTAGATAGTTAGATCTTTAATTCAATTGCCCTAGATTAATTTAGTTTTTAGATTTAATTAATCCATTCACACCGTTCGTAATTAACTCGTAAGAGCGACTAGGAAATTCACAACATCTCTGTGGACCGACCCGTACTCACCGGCTAGCTACCAAGCGACGCCGTTCTTGATTGCGGTTAATAGATAGTTTTTGAGATCAATCAGATAGCCGTGTACAGTTTGAGTTCACATCGACAGGAGGACAGTTAGCACATGTTCGCAACCGTCCTCAGTTATTAGATCGTATTCGAGAGACACAGCCCGCAGATGTTCGTATATCGGAGATTATGGATTAGGTTAGGCAGGGCAGAGAGTCAGAGTTCGTGATAGATGACCATGGAGTATTACGTTTTGGGACTCGACTTTCTGTGCAGGATTCGAATGGACTGAGACGTAAGATCTTAGAGGAGGCCCATCGATCAGCATACAGTATTCATCCTGGTTCCACCAAGATGTATCATGACTTGAAGGACGTTTATTGGTAGGAAGGAATGAAGAGGGATGTTGCAGAGTTTGTTTCAAGATGCTTGACTTGTCAGCAAGTCAAGGCCGAGAACCATAGGCTGGCAGGAGAGTTGCAGCCCTTGCCCATTCCGGAGTGGAAATGGGAGCATATTTCCATGGATTTCGTTGTGGGTGTACCCAGGACTAGCAAAGGGTATGATTCCATCTGGGTGATTGTAGATAGATTGACAAAGGAAGCTCACTTTCTTCCGGTGAAGACGACGTATGGGTTTGCGCAGTATGCTCAGATTTATATCGACAAGATTGTACGATTGCATGGAGTTCCGACGTGCATAGTATCCGATAGGGGTACCCAGTTTACCAGCAGGCTATGGTAGAAACATCATGAAGCTCTTGGTATACGATTGAGTTTTAGTACAACTTTTCACCCACAGACATATGGTCAGTCAGAGCGGACCATTCAGACTCTAGAGGATATGCTTAGAGCTTGCAGCCTTGATTTCGGTGGTAGTTGGGATCGTCACTTACCATTGATAGAATTCTCGTACAACAACAGTTTTCAGGAGATGATCCAGATGGCACCCTTTGAAGCTTTGTATGGGAGGAAATGTCGATCACCCGTTTGCTGGACAGAACTAGGCGAGAGTAGCATTTTAGGATCGCAGATAGTACAAGAGACTACGGAAAAGATTCAGTTGATACAGGACAGAATGAGAGCGGCCCAGTGCAGACAGAAATCATATGCAGATCGACGACGTCGTAGATTCGAGTTTCAGGTGGGAGATCATGTGTTCCTTCATGTATTTCCGATGAAAGGTGTGATGCGTTTCGGGAAAAGGGGAAGCTCAGCCCAGATATGTCGGACATTACGAGATTCTGGAGAGAGTGGATGCTGTAGCTTATCGTGTAGCACTTCCACCAAGTTTTCCGATGTGCATCCGGTGATTCACGTGTCTATGCTTCGCAAATATCTTCACGATCCTTCTCACGCGATCCAGCATCAGACCTTACAGCTTGAGCATGATTTATCCTACACAATGCCGCCAGTAGCTATTGTGACCGGTAGGAAAAGAAACTGAGATCAAGGGTGCTTCCATCTGTAAAGGTTCTTTGGCGACGAACGAATCGCGAGGAGATTACTTGGGAGACCGAGGATGCGATGCGAAGAAAATTTCCACATCTTTTTGAAGGTACGTCTAGTTAAGTTTTAAATTCGGGGACCGAATTTTCTTAAGAGGGGAATATTGTAACATTTTGGAAATTTAGAAATAAATAAAATTAATTAATTAAATAATAAAATGTTAATTTAAAAAGTTATTAAAACAAAATAGGACATTTTCATAAGTAGTATGTGAAACAAATTAAATTGAAATTTTAGTATATAACAAAAATCAATTACAAGGGTTTTAGTGATAAATTTATCTTCATTTTAATAAAATGGTGTATTTATAATAACATAGGTAGTGAGGGGTCTTTGTGTAAAATTTAGGAAAAAGTGCAAACTTGGAAATGTTGAGGGTGTATGTGGAAAAGGTTTAGATAATGTTTAGCTCAAAAATTATATCAAGATAAATCCAATTGGAGTGATAATGCATTGCCACCACCTTCTTGCATGCACAATTCATTTCATAACACCTCCTCCTTGCATGAGACTGTCACACCTTGCTTGATGACACCTCCTCCTAAACCTCACCCTTTTCCTTCACCATATATTAGGTGTTCAGATCATTTAATCAAATTAAAACTCTGAAAATTTCAAGGGAAAAAGAAAGATGACACTTAGAACTCACAAAGAGAAATAAAAGAAAAAAGAGAAGAGAAGAAGAACTAGGCTAAGGAGTTCACCATCAAGCTAGGCACTAGAAGCTTGTGCAACTTGGAGGGAGATCTTCTAGCAATCCTTTATAGGTAATATCGATAAACACAGTAGGATTAAATTCTGTAACTAGTTTAACATTGAAATCGAATATCGATAATATCGTATTTTGGTAAAACTTAGCTCTGTGTTAATCTGCTATTGTTAGTTATATGTATGCCCTAGAGGCCATTACTGTATATAGGATGTATATTGTAGTGGATGCTGGGACATATATAGGTAGGATTTTCTTGCTCGACATGATAGTACGCTATCCGGTTGCTCTTTATCTTAACATGTATACTTTCTGTCTCTCCGTTACATGTTGATAAAGCCCTTAAGATGTGTACTCGACTTCCAAGACTATGATGTAGATTATACTAGTGGGGCCTAGGTAGTCCATGAGTACATCCTTCAATGTTCCTAGTCGTGGGAATATCGAGACGGGGCATCGATATTCCAGAGTAGACTAGCGTATATCTTCTCGACCCATGTGATGGGCTATGGATGATCCCATATCCATTGGTGTTTGACATCAGAGATGGTATGCGGGTGCTCAGTGGAGACTGGGTACACTGAACGGACTCGCCGAGAACTCCCAGATGGTATTATACCTCACGTCAGATGGCAGTTCTCTGGTGACACTGGTACAGCTTAGTCTGTTGACCCGAGATCGTCATAGAGTCTCGTGTGTCTCCCAATGTGCTTTGATTTCCACCCTACCACGGCTCTACTGAGTCGTGTAAACAAATGGTTTTTGGGTACAGTCCCGATTCACATGGAGGCAATGAGCGATAGGAGGGGATTCGTCTCTCCCGGTATTGGGGGTTGATGTTGCGCTATGCTCGACTGGCCATAATTGGAAATCCCTGGCCAGGGTTGCAGTGATATACTGGTAAGAGTTATCAGTAGTTTCACGTTTGTTATGGACCTTACATCGGCATGACTTATCAAGCTACTGGGGTCTGACGTTTACCACCCCTAGGAGAGATATGCGACATATCAGACGAACAGACCGGACTGTACGGTAAGTGTTACTGGTTGGATTCACAGGAGTGTCAGCGGGCTTGCTCGTTGATCTTCTGATCGCTCAATACCCGGGTGGCCGTTACGTTTAGCAGACCGCTTGTGGCTTGTGGGTGTTTGATATGATCATCACCTACTGCCGGCGTATTGACGAGTCTTTAGAGTCCTACACAGAGGTTTCCTGGCTTAAGCGAAACGAAATAGGAGCGCATATGAGATATGTGCGGGACCGAGAATAATATCAGTATGTGATACAGAATTCTATTCTCGCGATTTGTATCATCGGACGGTTATATAAGATATAGCCGGGTTACCGAATCAAATGTTGATTCGATATATTGATACACTTGATATTAGTCGGTTATATTTAATATGACCGGATCATTAAATCAAGTGTTGATTTAATGATTTAATGTATAATTATATATTTGATATATTACTTTACATTAACTAGTATTTGTTCACTTAAGATGGATTTTCTCACTTGATGTGCACATTGTATATATGATATATGTTTGTGCACTAGTTTGTATCATGTTTGATGATACATGCAAAGTTGGGTGTGTGTATGCTTTAAACCATGTTTAGGTTAATGGTTAGGGTTTTGACTTATTTATTTATTTCATTTATTTTTGGCAAAAACAAAATGGTTTCTTTCTTTGCTTCATGAAACTTCTTAGCTTCTTTGAAAGTCTTGACCATTTTGTTTTTTCCTTAACCTAACCTGTCACGACCCAAAATTTGGCCCGTGACGGCCCTAATACTACGCAACGCCTAAAGATGTAGCGCGGTAAAAGAAAGCCAAAACCCAGAAATCTAAACCATGAAAAATACGGAAAAGATAATATAAGTTTTGAAACTATTGAAATCGCAACCCAAATTCTTTAAAAGTCTGATTTTCCTTCTTTAAAATTTTAGCAACACCCCTTTTTAATGAAAACCAGTCAGGATGAATACAATACAAATATACGACGCCGTAGCGAAGAAATAAAGACAGTAGAGAGGAGCTTTATATAAATAAAAGACATCAAATCCACAATAATACACACTAACGTCCTCACCAAGTCTCTATGTCAAATATACAATAGTAGATGGAGAGTACAATATACAACGAAGGTACAATATGAAATACAGATAACCGTTCAACCCACCTAAGCAAAATGGTACTGTGAGCTGATGCGGTGTCTGTAGCAAAAGGTGGTAGCTGGATAGCTGAATAAAGGAATAGCCTGCCTCGACTACTCTGGGGAAAGACCTGAAACACCTGTGGCACAACGGGGGTGAGTTGCCAACTCGTGAATAGTATAAAACATATGCAGGTAATCGCAGGAATGCACGTACAGCATGAATCTAAGATATGCGATTACAATAATAATATATCATGCAAATGCTGAAATAGGGAGAGTATACTAGCAGGTACAATCAATATGTGAAGCAATGATGGCATGATAGTAGTATGCAATGTCTATGCAATAGAGATATGAGAAAGCAAATATGCAACTATCATAAGGGTACACTACAAGTACTACCAATATATGAATCTGTGCATAAGATAGGTAATGGTGAGGTATAGGGTGGAATATGTCATTTTCCACGGAAACCTGACGTCGTGGCAGGATCACAATCCATCAAGATACTCCAATCCCAAATCCTCAGATCAGCCCCCACATTGGGCACTCACATCATATAAGTCTCACATCTCCTCAATGTACAATATCGAGTAATCTCCTATATCCCGAATGTACAAATCACCAATCACATAGGTATGTCCAATATCCAATCTCAATGAATCACCTAGTATCCCAAGTCCAATCTCAAGTATGTTTCTAACATCCTAAAGGTATGTATATATATATGTACAGAAATAAATATGATGGGGGCAATACACATATATTAGCGTCCCATACCACTAATATTGGTGTAAGGGTATATATAACAACGGCTAAATCCCCTGTTATATATACAAAAAGGGGGTTAAAGAAATATCATGAAACCGTGTGCCAAGCATCGACACAGAAATCCTCGTATATGGGGCTCCGTCAGTCCGGATCAGCCCACGGGGTCCGTCTGCAGTGTCGGCCCTCGGCCTCGACAGTACAGGTCATCCCGCATCCATCTCTCTACTCTGGCCAGTAGCCTCCAGACAACTGCCAGGTCCAAACAATCACCGGTAGGTACTCGCCCGCCTCCAGGCTCAATCGGCAAACCCATCGATCTTCTTGCCGAGGGGAACCATACCGGGCCCCACCATGTACTCTCATACGGCAACCACACCTCGTATGGAGCATAAAATCAGCACCGATAAAACTCATGGGGGACGCTCGAAATATCATATCAAGGAAACCGGGTTGTTACATGTATGCATAATTTCATGAACTCCCGCGGTTCCCAAATCCCGAAAACATCATGAAAAATCCAGATAAACAATGCGCAATCCAGGAATAATGTATGCGATATATCTGAATGCGAGCAGGTAAACACAAGTATATAGCTGAACCAGATGTATGCGAAATCATGATAAGGTACAGCTAAGTAACATCAGTAAATGTGAATATGCGACAACAACTGAGTATGTATCTAACATACAGGTGTAGCGAAGTATAGGTATCTACCTATAGAAACTGATGTCGTATACCCCCCTGGGTATAAGTAACATGTAAGTGCACGGCGGCGCCCCGGCCGTCAATCCGACGGCCAAAAGCGAAAGCGGTGATAAAATTAAATTTTGCGGACTTAGCAAACCGGCACCACCGCGCACTAAACACCCGGATCGTAACCATTAACAAGTCTAAGCTAACTAGAAGAAGGGTTAGAGATATACCGACGATCCAAGTCCTCCGGTCTTCTCGTCATGGTCCCGATCTCCTGCGGAAAAGCCCCGTCTCCTCCTCGTCGCCGGAAATGCACCACATCGCCTACTTTGTTTACGGGCTCCCACCTCAATGCCGAGGCAACTCGGGCACGAAGCCGGCTACTCGACGTGCCCAAGGTTCGTTGTAGAATATGTAGTCCTCAAGTCTCACTTTTGGGGTTGTAGGAATTGCCTTTTGGTGGAGGGATGAACAATGGAGTTTGGAGATGGAACTTGTATGAATTTTCCAAAGCCAAATGAGTGTAATCCCCTCATGTAAAAAATGGGACAGCCCCTCAAGAGGAATGGCCGGCCACTACAAGGGGGAGTGAGGGAGAATGAGGGAGAGTGTGATAGAAAATGTGAGAGCCATCCTATAATGCAATGGAGAGAGAGAAAGCTATCATAAGGAAAATAATGATCACCAAGAAAAGTCCTCACTCAACAACCATACCATCTCCCATCATCAACAATCATCAAGCATGATGACTTCAAAAAGTCAAGCCATCATGAAGAGGTCAAGGTCAAGGAATGGTGCATATCATGAAAGCCATCATGATGCAACAAGATGCAAAGGACCCCCTTCACAAACACTTATTTGCAACTATGCAAATAAGCCCTCCTCCACCAAACTTCGGCCAATGAACGATACAAAGGAAATCGGCCGAAACGAAAAGCAAACTGGCAACTCCAGAAAACTGGTCCCGTAATAAATTACAGGAAAACCCCAATACTGTGCATACACACGCGCATCTGTATTTCGACCGAAATACAAATGCAATGAGACAAAGTCTACACTGTACTATACTAGGATCCGGCTTATACCAAAACCGGCTAGTAATATCTGTTCGATCCTGATCCGTGCAATACCGCACGTATCTGATCGAACCCTGCCATATAACCATACGGCCTATAGTACAAACTGTCCGATCCTGATCCGTGCAATACCGCACGTATCTGATCGGACCTTGCCATATCTCCATACGGCCTCTACAACCTTTCGCCCGAAAGCTGAGTAACTGAATGTGGGGGACTCTAAAGACTCGTCAACACCTTGGTTGTGGATTTAACCACTAGCACGTCAGAGGTATAAGCCAATACATAACGGGCTACCAGGTATTGACTAAAAAGGACGTCGATGAGCGAACTCATCCTGACACCCTACTGAGCCTGTCAGTGACAATATCCGTGCAGTCCGGTCCGTTCGTCTATGAGTATCGCATGGCGGGCCTAGAGGGTTGGTAAAAGTCAGACCCCCAAAAGCGGTACAAGTCGTGTCGGAGTGTAGCCCAGAACACCCTGAGATACTACTGGAATACCTACCAGTAAATCTCCTTGCCTTGGCCAAGGACTTTGTGTAATGGCTCTCCTAGACACAGCACGACCTCACCCCCAATACCGGGAGAGACGAACCCCTGAAGATACGCTCACTGCCTCCATGTGGCTCGGGACTGTACCCAACTAAAACCTGTTTGCACGACTCCTTTGAGCCGTGGTAGGGTAGTAATCAAAGTACAGTGGGAACTCACACGAGACAAATGACGATCCCCAGGTCGATGAACTAATCTGCACACATGTCACCAGGGAACTGCCATCTGACGTCTGGTATATGACCAACTAGCAGGTTCCCGGCGAGTCCTGTCCGGTGTACTCATAACCCAATGAGCACCTGTATACATCTTAGGTGATCCAACTGACACCAGTGGCTTGTGAGACCGGCCACCGCCCCTCGTCGGGGTCTCGACTGTATACACTAGTCTACTAATGGAGTATCGATGCCCGGTCTCGAAACTCCCACGACTAGGGACCTTTTAAGGATATGCTTGTAGACCCCCAGCTCCCACTTATATGATCGCCCTCATACTGCTGGTGGTCAAGCAAGAATCCTAGGGGCTCTATCAACGTGTAATAGCGACGTGTCAGGTCACCTAAAACAGTACACGATGATAAAGGTAAACCAGATAGCATACTATCATCTCGAGTAAGACTGTCCTACCGAGATAGGTCCTCCCACAATCATTACAATCACGTACCTGTGACCTAATAATTGACTCTGAGGGCACTATCTCCAACAATCTCCCACTTGCACTCAAGGCTAATTATTGCGATGTCGCATACTCACAGCCCGTGTGATACCGAACATCCAACTCCTCTACTAGTCAGTCTCACAAAGCTCGTTTGCGGAACTATTGCGTTCGAGGAATAGCCTCAGTGAGTGGATCCGCTTAGTTGTTTCTTCCTTTGTCTCTCTATATCTCAAGTTCGCGGAGAAAGCCATCTCCCGAAAAGAGCAATACCTATCTCAGAATATGTCTGGATGTCTGATGGGACATAGCTCATAAATGAACTCCAAATCCAAACTTCTTAGACTGTATCGTCAACTGAACTTAATCAGTATCCTGCGCCATGCCTCCCTCAGTATTGCTTTGGATCACCTGTCCAAAATACCGCCCCTCGTCAGAGGGAAAACTATAACTCTGACAACCTCCTTGTCGTCCATGTCACCTTGGAAGCCTGGAATGATAACTGTTTCCCGAATGAGGCTGTCGTTATCATATCCCTAGAACATCCACTTATGTTCTATAACTGCTTCCGAATGCTTCTCCAGGATTGGATTAATGTCAACTTATTGCATCTAGTGCAAGAACAACATCTGGTGTGGTACTTGACATCTCACGATTGACTCAATTGCCTGAGCAAGTGATCTGCCAATCATGCCCGTCCCTCTCCCCTTTAGTCTGTAAGACACCTTTGGAGAGGGTGACTCCATTACCTGCAGGTACACTACCCTGCCAGGAGTCGTCCATCCTAAATACTCTTAGAATGCTGTCAAGTACCCTGATTGGGAAACCACCCAAATCTAGATCTAAGACCATAGATCTAGTAACCAGTATGTCTGATATAAAATCCATTTCCATTGTGGAGAAACAACTGTGTGACGACCAAAGTATAACCGATCGTAGTGTAGGAGTTTCTTTTCCTACTCTGTGTATATCATCCAAATACCAGGATATCACACCCTACTACCTTCTCAACAGATCCATCCTCTATTCTGATGAAGTCAAACCCATGACTGTCACGTCAGAAATAGATGATCTATCTCCGCTACTTCTGCTCTAGTCTATAAATAGACAGAAGCAACCTGTCCACCAATGCTTCCGCTGCTCCCACTGACTACGACAACCCTCTGGCAGAGTCATATAGACGCACACTTCTAAAACTGGTTTAGAACGACGCTATACTCATCCTCCCGCCGGGTCTCGTAACCTGGAACAACAGCAATGGCAATTGTGGGTAAACAAGAACTTCCCTGTCACTGTCCTTGAGGCTACCGTAGTGCCTCTCGGGTGCCTGAAGTTACCCACCTTATCTGCGGAGTGGCCAATGGAATGTCAATCCAGATTGAATCTTTAGGTTCCTTATCAAATCTTCAGTAATCGTTTGTGGTTCTGGAATCACTTCCAGTTCTACCATACTCCCACTACTGTTTTCTGAAAAAATCCATTTTTAATAAAACTGTGGCGAGTCTAGAACAATATCGCTATTGTTCATCCAGATGGTAGAAAGTCAACCCTCGTCATAGCCTGGGTCAACCCACAAACAGCCATTACAGAAACGTGCCTTGAGTTGTCCAGTGTCTGGTTTTAATCATAAACCGGACAACTCCCCGTACCTTAACATCGTTAAGATATGAACTGTTCTATATCCAATATAGAAACAGAGGCACTGATTTAATTGAACCAGATTCAAATCATGCAGCTGTCCCCAGCGCATGTCAACTAAATGGAAGGAGGCCGATCAGCGTTACTCAACTTAGGAATACTTCCAATTATGAGTAACCTGAAAGAGAAGCAAGATCTCTTTATCATTACTATCAACTGAATACCACACACAAGTATCTACATCTTCGATCTCTTTGAAGAATCCCGATACTTGCTATACCTGGTTCTCTACTCTATTCAAATACCTATAACTTCTCCAAATTCGGACCCTGTGTTTCCACGAAACACCTGTCTAAAAACTAGAGAAGTCATAAGTAAACCGAATATAGTATGAGGACCACCCCTCTGTCCTGATGGACCCTGGACAACATACAATACTCTGTATAAGTCCCTTGAGTCTGATAACTCATTCACTGTGTGTCGTAGGTTGAAAACTGTACTTATGGTTAAGAAGAATTACACCGCTGTTCAATGCTCCTTACCTAACCATCCACTGATATAGGTAAATGTCGTAGACATAATTTCAAAAAGGTATATCTCACTCTATGAAAATAGACGTACAGATATATCAATTTGAAATTGGTGCATAACAGCGGATATTCAAAACCAAATATTTGCCACCCGGCAAACAGCCCAGGTGATTTTCTCAAATATCACCGATTACAACGAATCCCGATATAATGAGGATAATCACCTAATTCCCAATAACTTACTCCCACTCATCATCTGTAAAACCATACAGATGTGAGAATCGTACCTGGTAAATACATACCCTGGAGTAAGTATCTAATCGGGAAAACAGTTTTCCTTTAACATTACACAGTGAAACTGAAACATTGAAATGTTCCGATGGGGTATTCTGGTATTCCTAGTAATGCCTCTTCCAGATTCACGACTGTAACCGTATAGTTCTTTGCCACCTCTCCAAATCCCTTCATATGTCTTTAGTCTTTACCTTCTGCACACTCTTTTAGGCCAAATGGTTTTCTTCCTTCCCTACCGTTCGGCACCAGCCTATGGTTTGGAAGAAGACTATCCAATAAGCATAATGGGTGTACTGTCCCAATCCTAGGAACACTCGCAATGAGAGAGGGTGAAGATAAAAGACAACCGAATAAACCTTATTCCTATTTCTCCTGAACCAGAATCCATCCCCGAACTGGAACCAGTTCCATTCGAGTTCGTATATAACCATACGATGGAGTATCCAAATAAACTGTGGATCTTCGTAGTGATACGGAGTGTCCTGGAGAAATACAAAGGTGATGTGGGAGTGGTAACGAAATATTTGGTTTGGTCATGAATATCTGTTGCAATTTACTTTGCCCTCTTACTAATCCCTTGCTTTGTCTGAACTTAATACCTTCTGCACACCATCGTTAGGCTAATTGGTTTTCTTCATTCCCTACCGGTCGGCACCAGCCTAAGGTTTGGAAGAAGACTATCCAATTTGCGTAATAGGTGTACTACCCCTAAACCAAGGAGTACTCATAACCTGAGAGATGGTAAAAGGAAAAGACAACTGAATAATCCTATCCGTTTTCTCCAGAACCGGAAACCATCCTCGAATAAATCCCTTCGAGTTCGTATCTAACCATACGATGGTTTTGTCCAATGGAAGTGGACGTTCGTAGTAAAACGGGGTGTCCTGGAGAAAAGGGTAAAAGTAGGAAGTGGCAATGAGGTTTGCAACTCTGACAATCCAAAAGCCGGTGTCAAGAAGGTTCGGTTAATTTGGTCACTGAGTCAAAGTCTTAGGGTCGGGTCAATGATCGCTGCCAGAGAGAGAGAGAAAAGAAACACTCAGCGTGCACTCTAACCTAGATCAGAATGGTTACCAATTTATCTAATCTGGAATCCTCCCACTGTACCTCAAATTCTCCTCCAAACCTGAAAGAAGAATTAGTCGGGATCACCCGAGGAGTAAACTAACTCATCAGTGGGAATCGGGATCCAACTATCATCGCATGACAACGTGACGGAATCCGCTCACGGTGTCACACTCCAGAAGGTATGCGCATATCTGACAAGTTTCAGTTCTTTTGAAACTCCCGATGTAATTTCTGCCCCATGCTCTTATGACCTTGGCGTGAGGTCAAAATATCATAAGTCACATGTCAAGTTCTGCCCGTCATTATCCAGGTTAATCTGAACCCACCCGTACATACCCTTGACGTAGGCCAAAATAGTAGTACGACTGTCCCAAACCAACGCATCTATCTATGCAACAGATAAATACCCGGCAGCTACCAATCACTATGCCTTGGCGTGAGGTCAAAATACATAGCTTGAATACTACCGAATATTTAACTGAAATGACGGAGGGCTACGAATGGTTTCTGGCGAAAACCTTTAACGTAATGAACTTGATATCGTCGAAGGAACGGATAGCTTTTTAGAAATATAGTGACGACAACTTCCGCTAAAGAGGTCACTCCCGGTGAAGGGATCTCGGCTCTTTCCCCGTAGAATGGGGTGCAGGATATTCCAACTGAATACCACGGTGCAAAGCAAAAGTAATCGGCTATAGTGAAGTTAATGCCCTGACGCAAACCTTTTGTCCAAGGGGTCACTCCCGGTGAAGGGATCTCGGCCCTTGCCTCGTCGACTGAGGAGCAGGATATTCCAACTGAATACCACGATGCAAAACAAAAGTGAACATCCTTGCAATAACAGCTTTTTGAAAAGTGTTCCAACAACATCAGATTAGGTTTGTTTTAACTTGCATTGATCCGAATCAATGCAGTCCCATCAATTGATCACACCAAAAAGAACGAAAATATACTGATGTACGTATATGCCATCCGCATTCGCCACTGGGTCCCGTCATTACCCGTTAGGTTAGCTAACTAACGACAGAGCGGGGACTGGACTAGCGCGGATGCAAAACATATACAACATCTACTAATATATATACCAATATATTATATTCGCTCAAGGCGTGAATAAAATGCAACATCACAGAAATGTACAGCATCACAGAAACAATACAGATATCTGGGATCCCCGGATTTCACAGAGCCGCTGAAACCCGACGTTCCCCTGGTCGTGTGGATAGCCTGTGCAATGAAATCCTAGACCCCTACGGGCGCGGCAAGTTACCCGCCAAAACCTGAAGCGAGGCAGCCCCCTTCAGCAACGTGAATGGACCACCCAGCACTTCACGGAATCCGGTAACTTGGGCACCCCTCCTGGGTCAACCTTTACCCCCTACGAGTGCGGCGAATAGCCCGCCAATCCTAGAGTGAAGCCCCTTCCGTCTCAATGCCATGAGATGCGGGCTTGTTGCCCTCCAGAACTCGGCTATCCGTGCACCCCTCCGCGGGGCAATCCTAGTACAGAAAGTAAAATTACATACAACGGGTACATCGACCGCAACCAGGTCGTGCCCCAAAATAATAATACAAACAGGCAGTGACGGCAGTCCACATGTCGGACGCTCGCCCCGCAATATCAAATGTACAAAATACAACAAAACTGTACTAGCATTGCATCCAGGCTATCCCCCACGACCGATCCGCAACATCACAGCAAAAACAAAACATCAACGTGAAAGTCACGTTCGCAAGTCCGTCTAACCGGGCTATAGCAGTTAGACCGGATTTACCGATCAAGTGACATTCACGGTCGCAGATATAATGTAAATACTGTGAAAAATGTGTTTAAAATATCCGATCGATCAAAAATTAACAAGTGGGCCCCCAATCAAAACTGTAGCACTCACAGAAAACCTGGGCCCAATTTTAATATTCCAAAACCCATATTTTAAGCCCAGAAGGCCTCTGTAAAAAATTGGTGAAGTGATCTCCACAGTGTGCGGCGGAAGGGCGGCGGGAAGGGGGTTTTCGCGGCGGTTCCGCGCTCCCACTGTGGAGTTACTTCGTCGAATTTTTACTGAGCTCTTAGATTTTCCAGTACATCAATATTTTACAACCTGAAAAATTTTTCGACACCAAAAATTTCCAACAGAAAACTGTCGTGAGCAAATACGGGTTTTTGGACATTTCGATCGATCGGAACTCAAAAAAACACATTACACAAAGCTAGACTAAGTTAATGGGGAGGCTCTGATACCACTGTAAGTGCACGGCGGCGCCCCGGCCGTCAATCCGACGGCCAAAAGCGGAAGCGGTGATAAACTTAAATTTTGCGGACTTAGCAAACCGGCACCACCGCGCACTAAACACCCGGATCGTAACCATTAACAAGTCTAAGCTAACTAGAAGAAGGGTTAGAGATATACCGACGATCCAAGTCCTCCGGTCTTCTCGTCATGGTCCCGATCTCCTGCGGAAAAGCCCCGTCTCCTCCTCGTCGCCGGAAATGCACCACATCGCCTACTTTGTTTACGGGCTCCCACCTCAATGCCGAGGCAACTCGGGCACGAAGCCGGCTACTCGACGTGCCCAAGGTTCGCTGTAGAATATGTAGTCCTCAAGTCTCACTTTTGGGGTTGTAGGAATTGCCTTTTGGTGGAGGGATGAACAATGGAGTTTGGAGATGGAACTTGTATGAATTTTCCAAAGCCAAATGAGTGTAATCCCCTCATGTAAAAAATGGGACAGCCCCTCAAGAGGAATGGCCGGCCACTACAAGGGGGAGTGAGGGAGAATGAGGGAGAGTGTGATAGAAAATGTGAGAGCCATCCTATAATGCAATGGAGAGAGAGAAAGCTATCATAAGGAAAATAATGATCACCAAGAAAAGTCCTCACTCAACAACCATACCATCTCCCATCATCAACAATCATCAAGCATGATGACTTCAAAAAGTCAAGCCATCATGAAGAGGTCAAGGTCAAGGAATGGTGCATATCATGAAAGCCATCATGATGCAACAAGATGCAAAGGACCCCCTTCACAAACACTTATTTGCAACTATGCAAATAAGCCCTCCTCCACCAAACTTCGGCCAATGAACGATACAAAGGAAATCGGCCGAAACGAAAAGCAAACTGGCAACTCCAGAAAACTGGTCCCGTAATAAATTACAGGAAAACCCCGATACTGTGCATACACACGCGCATCTGTATTTCGACCGAAATACAAATGCAATGAGACAAAGTCTACACTGTACTATACTAGGATCCGGCTTATACCAAAACCGGCTAGTAATATCTGTTCGATCCTGATCCGTGCAATACCGCACGTATCTGATCGAACCCTGCCATATAACCATACGGCCTATAGTACAAACTGTCCGATCCTGATCCGTGCAATACCGCACGTATCTGATCGGACCTTGCCATATCTCCATACGGCCTCTACAACCTTTCGCCCGAAAGCTGAGTAACTGAATGTGGGGGACTCTAAAGACTCGTCAACACCTTGGTTGTGGATTTAACCACTAGCACGTCAGAGGTATAAGCCAATACGTAACGGGCTACCAGGTATTGACTAAAAAGGACGTCGATGAGCGAACTCATCCTGACACCCTACTGAGCCTGTCAGTGACAATATCCGTGCAGTCCGGTCCGTTCGTCTATGAGTATCGCATGGCGGGCCTAGAGGGTTGGTAAAAGTCAGACCCCCAAAAGCGGTACAAGTCGTGTCGGAGTGTAGCCCAGAACACCCTGAGATACTACTGGAATACCTACCAGTAAATCTCCTTGCCTTGGCCAAGGACTTTGTGTAATGGCTCTCCTAGACACAGCACGACCTCACCCCCAATACCGGGAGAGACGAACCCCTGAAGATACGCTCACTGCCTCCATGTGGCTCGGGACTGTACCCAACTAAAACCTGTTTGCACGACTCCTTTGAGCCGTGGTAGGGTAGTAATCAAAGTACAGTGGGAACTCACACGAGACAAATGACGATCCCCAGGTCGATGAACTAATCTGCACACATGTCACCAGGGAACTGCCATCTGACGTCTGGTATATGACCAACTAGCAGGTTCCCGGCGAGTCCTGTCCGGTGTACTCATAACCCAATGAGCACCTGTATACATCTTAGGTGATCCAACTGACACCAGTGGCTTGTGAGACCGGCCACCGCCCCTCGTCGGGGTCTCGACTGTATACACTAGTCTACTAATGGAGTATCGATGCCCGGTCTCGAAACTCCCACGACTAGGGACCTTTTAAGGATATGCTTGTAGACCCCCAGCTCCCACTTATATGATCGCCCTCATACTGCTGGTGGTCAAGCAAGAATCCTAGGGGCTCTATCAACGTGTAATAGCGACGTGTCAGGTCACCTAAAACAGTACACGATGATAAAGGTAAACCAGATAGCATACTATCATCTCGAGTAAGACTGTCCTACCGGGATAGGTCCTCCCACAATCATTACAATCACGTACCTGTGACCTAATAATTGACTCTGAGGGCACTATCTCCAACATAACATATGTAGGAAATCCCTCCCGGTATAGGTAAAATATGTAGGAGGTATACCTGTAGCTGTATCGCAAAGTGAAAATATACCTATCACTAAAGGTATGATACACTATAGGTATACCGATAAGCTAGATGTCAAGTATGGCAAGCAATGGTAGCTATAAGGGGTAGTGTGTGACATGGCAATTATTGACGGTGTGTGTGTAGCATGCAATCCGTGCTCGTGCAACATGAACCGTCAATAATGTGTGTAGTGTCCTACGGCTGCTAGTCACAGTATATAACTATATCAAAGAAATGCAGTAAATGCACAATTCTACAATGACGTAGAATATGCGACAGGAAATTGAATCCTAGCCCAGACGCATAACGCCATGCGGGCGATTCCCCTGTAGATGTTATATCTACTCACCTACACTCCACGCTGGGTGAATCCTATCATCTGCTCCCCCTGTAGCCGTGTCCGTAGTCCCTGCCTGCAAACCTGCAAATAAGACATGGAAATCACATATAAGCCAAATATCTCGCGAAACGCGATATCGAATCGAAACGAGAAACTCGCGTCGCGAACTAAACGCGCGTGTGCACGATTCGCTGAATCGTGTGTGTACGCGTCTAAAACCCATCGCGACACGCCGCGATACGCTGAATCACAGAACCCACTCACGTATCGCGCGTATCGCGCAAACACAAATAACACCAAAACGACATATAGTCCCAGATTTTCCTACAGGTAAGATATTACAAAACTAGACATGTCAAAGACCTAGAAAACACAGCAGGGAGCCCTATACCAAAACCCCAACACCCAAGCTCCCCACTGGGCCGCAATTTGCGGCCAAAACAAGGAAATTGGCGGCCAGAGTTAGGAGTTAGGGGGTCGTCTTCTGGTGGTGTTATCTAAACCTAGGTATCATGTCCCAGTTTTCTCAATTTTTACCTGAAGGCATCGGGTCTATAGCAGATTCCAAAAGTCACTAATATTATCTTAAAAACACTAATTGCACAATTAAAGAAACCTTATGGTATTTTAGTGAAATCTGGGGATTTCTCAGTTGAAGTGACCCTACTAACACTAAATTTACCTAGGGTAGCTAACCAAATTAACAATTTGCCATCACAACTCACAATCACCAAAATCTAGCACTAATTTAGCTAATTTAACACTAATCGAAGCAGTTAGCACACAAGCTACACAAACAAGCAATAGGGTTTAGAAAATATACCCTATGGGATCCTAGAAGCTGGTGACAAGGTGTATGGAGGGGGTGAGAGCTTCTGCAAGTGCTGGGCTCCTCCTGCTGCTGCTGTTTTGCTGCTGCTTCTGCTGCTGCCTCTAGTGCTGATGATGTTGCTGTTGTTATTGTTGTTGTTGTTGATAAGATGATGATGATGAAGCTGATGATGGTGAGGATGCTGCTGGGGCAGCTGCTGCTGCTGCAGCAAATGTGTGTGTGTGTGTGTTTGAGAGAGTGAAAGAAAAGAGAGGAAATGAGTGAGAAATGAGAGAAAAACCAAACCCCCTCCCATTCTCTTTCTCTTCCCTCATTAAATGAGGCATGGGCAAAGCCATAATGCCCATGCTCTCTCTCTCTCTCTCTCTCCCAAGGTCAACCAATCAACCATACTAAAATCCCATTTAAATTCATTTTTCCAAAATCATTTTAATTAAAACCAACCATAACACTATTAAACCCAAAACACCTAATACAACCTTAACACTAATTAAGCAATGGTTGAACTACAATTACATCCTAGTTAACATGCACAAGTGTGTGTGTGCCTAACAAAAATATAATAAAATACACAATAAATAGGATAAAATATTTAAAACTTAATTTGGTAAACTTTTTATTAAAAACCACATATTAAAATATAATTAGCTACAAAACGCATTCCAAGGTGTTACAATCTCCCCCCCTTAAAAGAAATTCGTCCCCGAATTTAAAAATATTCCGATACGCATACCTTCAAAGAGAAGATTAAAATCCTCAAATCTCGCTCGCAGCCTTCCAAGTGACTACCTCACTATACGGCTACGTCCAAGAAAACCCTTCACAGATGGCAAGACCTTTGACCGATGTTCCTCCACCAGCCGAGCCATTAACACACATGGCTGCTGGTGAACGAAAGATCGCGTCCAGCTCAATGGTCTGATGTCAAATCATGTGAGAAGGTCATGAAGGTAATTGTAAAGTATCATCACAAGGAATACGGGGTGAAATTCTAATAATCTGGGCGGAAGTGCCAAATTAAAGGCAACGAAACTAACTCGCTGATAGGATCTCAGAAGGACCTAAATCTTGGGATAAGCTTCCCAACATCCAGCACGTCGTTCATCGGAAAGTCCATAGGAATACATGATCTGTCCCTGCGAACTCGAGTCTATGACTATCACAGTCGTCATAAGACATCTGTTTGCAATGGACAGTTCTCATCCTGACCTGAACACAACTGGACCGTCTCCGAAGTCTCTAGACTAGCTGGGGTCCAAAGTCCTACTTACGCAGAGTCAGAAGACAACAGGCTGGCGATCGACACGACATAACCCCTAAGCCTAAGGGTGGCCAATTGGAGTGTCTCCTGCTAACGGCTATCGAAGGAGAACCCTAACGATGGCGAGTGACGATCCCAAGCTGCTGACGACCAAACAAAACAAACACACAACTTAACAAACACAAATGAGCACATTGAGTAAAACCGGACAACAAGAATCCGAATGGAGTCATACCCTAACTAACTGTGTAGAAACCATAACGGAATTCATGGAGATCTGCTCCCATTCCTTCTTCGGAACGGTAAAAAGATTGCAATTCTCCAGCCGGCCTCAGATGCTCGACCCAAAGCACACAACAAGACAGACACTTGAAACGAAACCTGAAACTTCTCCTTACATTCTTGTCCACTTGTAACTATCTCACAAGTCACGCCAAAGCTGGTGGAGCTTGAATGCATAGAGGGAGTTGACAGATGTGCATGTTCTAGGATTACACGTCTCTACCTGATAATGGCAAGTACACAAACGCGTCCCTAACTTAGCACACCATTGTCACAATTCAAGGTCTCCGAATCATTACCCAGCCGAATATGCTCAAGTATCTCTGACGTACGATCTTCGACGGGCAGTGTCTCGCGAAAACGATTTAAGGAAAGTGGTCGGGCGCGGACATGAGCAAGCTGTCCCCTCCGTAGAGACGAACTAAGCTATACTCGACGATCACACAAGAACTGTAAATCTGCAGAAGACTAACACAACAATCCAAATCTGCTGCAGGAAGATGTACATTAAGCTCTAGTGGTCCGTGGAAAATCTGACACGACTCTCAAGTAAGTAGTGTCTCCAATTCTCCAACGCAAAACCACCGCGGCCATCTCCAGATCATGAGTGGAATATCCTTCTCGTACTTCCTACAAACGTAGGGAAAGCAAAAGCGATATCTCTATAGTGTCACCTCAGTACACCCTCGAGCCCACTCAAGAAACATTACAGTTAAACAACAAAGTCGCCCGAACCAAAAGCAAAGAGAGACTGATGCAGTTGTTAACTGAATCTTCAACTGCCGAAAACTCCGTACACATGCCTCAGTCCACAGAAAAGAAACCTCCTTCTGGTCCATTTAGTCACTGGTGCAGCACCACTCTAGCAATCCTTCCTGAAACGACGGTAAAACCCTGCTAAGCCCAACAATCTGCGGATCTCCGTCCTGCACACATGTCTGGACTTAGGCCGTACGGTCACAATCTCCCTCGGAACCATACGAAACCGTCTCCCGTGACTACAAGACCTAGGAGTCAACACAAAACAAGCCTGAAGAAACACTCTGAGAATTTATCAAACTGCTGGTGCTCTCCCAGCATCTGCATAACAAATCCTCAAGTGCTACTCCTGTCCCTCAAGACACATTAAATAGACCAGAGTGTCGTAAATAACACAACAAAAACTGGTCGAGGAACGGCCTGAAGAAATCTGGTTCATCATATCTACGAATGCTGCTAGGGCATCAGGGAATCCAACGACTCACCGAAACACACAAAGCCCGTAGCACGCATAAGGCAGTCTTCGGAATGCCATCATCCCGAATCCGCAATAATGATGACCTGATCCCAAGCACACTTAGAAAAATGTCTCGCACTCTGGAGCTGATCGAAGAAATCGCCACGGCAAGGTGAAGGATACCTATCCGCACCGTAAGCCGGTTCAATTGACGATCCGTCGATACGCAACCCCAAACTGCCGTCTTTCTCCTTGACGAACAGAAATAGGAGCTTCCAAAAGCGAAACACTCAGACGCACAAAACTCCCCAAACCAAAACTCTGCAGCTGATCCTTAAGCTCCCTCAGCTTCGCCGGCTCATCTGGAACAACGTCGGAAAACTCTCGCACGAAAAGAACCTGGTCCAACAATCCTACGGTGGCTCCGGTATCAAGAATGAACGTCAAGAATCCACGACATCTCCTCAGTAGCCGACTAGCTAAAAAGGCTGAATTCAAGCTGTGAGAGGCGGCACAACTATCCACCTGCACAACAAGAACTGACTTGCCTGGGAAAGCAAACCCTAACTTGCTTCCACACGGTAGTCCACAGACGCCTAACACGTAGCTGACCAGTCCGTGCCCAGGAGAACGTCAAATCCAACATCCCTAGAAGGATCAAAACGACGGACGAAATCTCTATCTCCTATCCGATTGGCACAAAACTGAAATACGTGTCGCGCAACAAAAGAATCGCTGACAGAAGTCAACACCACTACGACTAATCTACCCAACCACGGTACAAGCAAGAGAACAAACGAATACCTGAGAAGAACATATAACTCAAGGGTACCTGAAAACTCCACATTGGACGTCTGCGCGTCCCGATGAGTAGAAGCAAACTCCTGTGTCTGCCCTCTACTCGCAGCTGGATGAACTCCTCTGGTAGCCTGAGCCCTCTGAGCAAATCCTCCACGTCCACGGCCTCTCTGAATACGATCCTGACGCCGTGCTGAGGAACAATCCCTGACGAAGTGCTGAAGGCTTCCGCATCGAAAACATCCACGTGCTGACTGCTGACCATCCTGGGGATGAGAGCTGAACGACTGTCCTCGTCCTAAGCCTCTGCTACTCCCGTAGTGGCCACGAAATCTGTCTCGACGACCAAACCTCTGTCTCTGGGCTGGTACGCTGGTACGAGTCCTCCACTGTCCTGGAACTCTCTGAGCCTCTGTAATATGCGCCTCGTCAACTGGAGCTGCAACCACTGGTGCTATGTAGGTGACGGACTGCTGCATACTGATCGTAAGGGATAGCTGAGTAACGGGGGTGACAACCTCCTGTCGTAGCTCCCGAACAACGTCAACTAAAGAACTCATCGTCTGGCAGAACTCCTGCATCTCTACCAAAAGTCTATCCATAGTATAGGTCGTAGGCTGCTCCGTCTGCACCTGTGCAACTAGAGTGCCATCCTGGTCAGTACTCGTCTCACCCGAGCTAACTCTGACCTCGGCCCTCGCTGCATCACTCTGAGTCCCCATAGTCATCGGCGGCAAGGCTATAAATAGATATAAGATGAGATTCGATAAGAATGAGGAAATCGAATCCCAAAGATATGAATCATCAAGGAAGGAATGTCAAGCAATTGTACTTAGGTCACTTAATGCAAGGTACCGCGCTGTGGGTATGCTGCAGACATACACACACTACGTTACTCTGCTTAAGCTGCCTACTCCATCATACTAAGGTCATCCTACACTCCGAAAGGTAAAACCTAACGCTCTGATACCAACTTTGTCACGACCCAAAATTTGGCCCGTGACGGCCCTAATACTACGCAACGCCTAAAGACATAGCGCGGTAAAAGAAAGCCAAAACCCAGAAATCTAAACCATGAAAAATACGGAAAAGATAATATAAGTTTTGAAACTATTGAAATCGCAACCCAAATTCTTTAAAAGTCTGATTTTCCTTCTTTAAAAATTTAGCAACACCCCTTTTTGATGAAAACCAGTCAGGATGAATACAATACAAATATACGACGCCGTAGCGAAGAAATAAAGACAGTAGAGAGGAGCTTTATATAAATAAAAGACATCAAATCCACAATAATACACACTAACGTCCTCACCAAGTCTCTATGTCAAATATACAATAGTAGATGGAGAGTACAATATACAACGAAGGTATAATATGAAATACAGATAACCGTTCAACCCACCTAAGCAAAATGGTACTGTGAGCTGATGCGGTGTCTGTAGCAAAAGGTGGTAGCTGGATAGCTGAATAAAGGAATAGCCTGCCTCGACTACTCTGGGGAAAGACCTGAAACACCTGTGGCACAACGGGGGTGAGTTGCCAACTCGTGAATAGTATAAAACATATGCAGGTAATCGCAGGAATGCACGTACAGCATGAATCTAAGATATGCGATTACAATAATAATATATCATGCAAATGCTGAAATAGGGAGAGTACACTAGCAGGTACAATCAATATGTGAAGCAATGATGGCATGATAGTAGTATGCAATGTCTATGCAATAGAGATATGAGAAAGCAAATATGCAACTATCATAAGGGTACACTACAAGTACTACCAATATATGAATCTGTGCATAAGATAGGTAATGGTGAGGTATAGGGTGGAATATGTCATTTTCCACGGAAACCTGACATCGTGGCAGGATCACAATCCATCAAGATACTCCAATCCCAAATCCTCAGATCAGCCCCCACATTGGGCACTCACATCATATAAGTCTCACATCTCCTCAATGTACAATATCGAGTAATCTCCTATATCCCGAATGTACAAATCACCAATCACATAGGTATGTCCAATATCCAATCTCAATGAATCACCTAGTATCCCAAGTCCAATCTCAAGTATGTTTCTAACATCCTAAAGGTATGTATATATATATGTACAGAAATAAATATGATGGGGGCAATACACATATATTAGCGTCCCATACCACTAATATTGGTGTAAGGGTATATATAACAACGGCTAAATCCCCTGTTATATATACAAAAAGGGGGTTAAAGAAATATCATGAAACCGTGTGCCAAGCATCGACACAGAAATCCTCGTATATGGGGCTCCGTCAGTCCGGATCAGCCCACGGGGTCCGTCTGCAGTGTCGGCCCTCGGCCTCGACAGTACAGGTCATCCCGCATCCATCTCTCTACTCTGGCCAGTAGCCTCCAGACAACTGCCAGGTCCAAACAATCACCGGTAGGTACTCGCCCGCCTCCAGGCTCAATCGGCAAACCCATCGATCTTCTTGCCGAGGGGAACCATACCGGGCCCCACCATGTACTCTCATACGGCAACCACACCTCGTATGGAGCATAAAATCAGCACCGATAAAACTCATGGGGGACGCTCGAAATATCATATCAAGGAAACCGGGTTGTTACATGTATGCATAATTTCATGAACTCCCGCGGTTCCCAAATCCCGAAAACATCATGAAAAATCCAGATAAACAATGCGCAATCCAGGAATAATGTATGCGATATATCTGAATGCGAGCAGGTAAACACAAGTATATAGCTGAACCAGATGTATGCGAAATCATGATAAGGTACAGCTAAGTAACATCAGTAAATGTGAATATGCGACAACAACTGAGTATGTATCTAACATACAGGTGTAGCGAAGTATAGGTATCTACCTATAGAAACTGATGTCGTATACCCCCCTGGGTATAAGTAACATATGTAGGAAATCCCTCCCGGTATAGGTAAAATATGTAGGAGGTATACCTGTAGCTGTATCGCAAAGTGAAAATATACCTATCACTAAAGGTATGATACACTATAGGTATACCGATAAGCTAGATGTCAAGTATGGCAAGCAATGGTAGCTATAAGGGGTAGTGTGTGACATGGCAATTATTGACGGTGTGTGTGTAGCATGCAATCCGTGCTCGTGCAACATGAACCGTCAATAATGTGTGCAGTGTCCTACGGCTGCTAGTCACAGTATATAACTATATCAAAGAAATGCAGTAAATGAACAATTCTACAATGACGTAGAATATGCGACAGGAAATTGAATCCTAGCCCAGACGCATAACGCCATGCGGGCGATTCCCCTGTAGATGTTATATCTACTCACCTACACTCCACGCTGGGTGAATCCTATCATCTGCTCCCCCTGTAGCCGTGTCCGTAGTCCCTGCCTGCAAACCTGCAAATAAGACATGGAAATCACATATAAGCCAAATATCTCGCGAAACGCGATATCGAATCGAAACGAGAAACTCGCGTCGCGAACTAAACGCGCGTGTGCACGATACGCTGAATCGTGTGTGTACGCGTCTAAAACCCATCGCGACACGCCGCGATACGCTGAATCACAGAACCCACTCACGTATCGCGCGTATCGCGCAAACACAAATAACACCAAAACGACATATAGTCCCAGATTTTCCTACAGGTAAGATATTACAAAACTAGACATGTCAAAGACCTAGAAAACACAGCAGGAAGCCCTATACCAAAACCCCAACACCCAAGCTCCCCACTGGGCCGCAATTTGCGGCCAAAACAAGGAAATTGGCGGCCAGAGTTAGGAGTTAGGGGGTCGTCTTCTGGTGGTGTTATCTAAACCTAGGTATCATGTCCCAGTTTTCTCAATTTTTACCTGAAGGCATCGGGTCTATAGCAGATTCCAAAAGTCACTAATATTATCTTAAAAACACTAATTGCACAATTAAAGAAACCTTATGGTATTTTAGTGAAATCTGGGGATTTCTCAGTTGAAGTGACCCTACTAACACTAAATTTACCTAGGGTAGCTAACCAAATTAACAATTTGCCATCACAACTCACAATCACCAAAATCTAGCACTAATTTAGCTAATTTAACACTAATCGAAGCAGTTAGCACACAAGCTACACAAACAAGCAATAGGGTTTAGAAAATATACCCTATGGGATCCTAGAAGCTGGTGACAAGGTGTATGGAGGGGGTGAGAGCTTCTGCAAGTGCTGGGCTCCTCCTGCTGCTGCTGTTTTGCTGCTGCTTCTGCTGCTGCCTCTAGTGCTGATGATGTTGCTGTTGTTATTGTTGTTGTTGTTGATAAGATGATGATGATGAAGCTGATGATGGTGAGGATGCTGCTGGGGCAGCTGCTGTTGCTGCAGCAAATGTGTGTGTGTGTGTGTTTGAGAGAGTGAAAGAAAAGAGAGGAAATGAGTGAGAAATGAGAGAAAAACCAAACCCCCTCCCATTCTCTTTCTCTTCCCTCATTAAATGAGGCATAGGCAAAGCCATAATGCCCATGCTCTCTCTCTCTCTCTCTCTCTCCCCAGGTCAACCAATCAACCATACTAAAATCCCATTTAAATTCATTTTTCCAAAATCATTTTAATTAAAACCAACCATAACACTATTAAACCCAAAACACCTAATACAACCTTAACACTAATTAAGCAATGGTTGAACTACAATTACATCCTAGTTAACATGCACAAGTGTGTGTGTGCCTAACAAAAATATAATAAAATACACAATAAATAGGATAAAATATTTAAAACTTAATTTGGTAAACTTTTTATTAAAAACCACATATTAAAATATAATTAGCTACAAAACGCATTCCAAGGTGTTACATAACCATTACATCCTAACCCTAGTTTATTCTCTATATGTGTTTACTTCACCCATGGTTGTATTATGATAAGATTCACTTGAATTATTATTTTCAAGAATAATTCATTTTCTTTCTTCTTCTTCATCTTCTTCTTCAAGTGAAGAAACTATTCTTGAAAATTTCCAAGTGATGAAATCAAGTGAGAAATCCAATTCTAAAGTGAACCCACTTCCTAATTCTTCATCCTCTACCACTTGCCATGTAGTAGAGTGTGTTATCTTCACAAGTTTCATAACCTGGTGAAGGTGGAGCTTGAGTTTGAGTCGCTTCGACATAGATCATCTTCGGCATCGAAGTCAACGACCAAGCCCGATCATTTCTCCGACGAAACCATCGCTAGAGTCCGGGATCCCGATGATCGCAGCGGAGGGACGTCATCACGGAGCTAACGAAGTGGAGGACCGGATCTACAAAGCTTGTAGTCTTTTTCACTTATAGCTAATGTAGTTTACTTGCTTGTTTCGCCTATCCTCTAGTTAACGATCTAGGATAGGGTTCTTTGGCACATGAAAAAATTTGATTTTTGCATGGTTGATCAGTTGTAGAACCTCATGGGTATGCCTAGGAACCCTACAGTGGTATCAGAGCCAGGTTAGAGCCTTAGGCGAAGTGTAGACGAAGTTAGAAGTCCGATCGAACCCGAAACCCTAATCGAATACCCCTCTCTGTACATTTTCTGAATTTGTGGATTTTTCTGAATTAAAAATACTCAAAAAATTCGGCAGGGTTTTATAAGAATTACTGTGCAAAACGTTGTCCTAACTCCATCAATGAGCCGCGGAACCGCGGCCGTACCCCATGTGGCGTGGCGGTTCCGCGGCCATACTGTTGCTTCGTTGACCACACTTTGCACAGTAATGTTTCTATTTGACTCCTGTGTTTTCTGGGTAATTTTAATCTTTACTCAAGAGTTGAGTTTTCTGGGTTGTATTGGGGACTCCATGTTTCGATCGGGAAGTTTAACTTCGTCTGTATGTTTTTCCGGGTATTTTAGAACATGTTAAAAAGTTTGACCGGATATAAATACCCACTTTTTCCCCTGTCGGGAAATTTCCAAGTGTTGGATCTTTCCGTAGTTTAAGAACGTTCAAAGTAGTGCAAGTAACACGATGGACCCTCTAGAAGACAACAAACTTTAACTCGATTATGTGACCGTCTTGAACTGCCCTTTGAACCTTAGGGTTCGGGGCAGTACGGCGTGCCACATGTGAGGCGTTGGCTTGACCCTTCTACGGCTGGACCGTCGGTATTGAGGCATGAAGTGAATGTTTTTAAACTTATTTCAAGTGTTGAGCTGTTTCGGGAAAACTTGGGTGTTTGATTGTTCGATCGGAAAGTTTAACATTTTCTGTTTATCTGGAATGTGATACAATATTTTGAATTCACAAGTAGTTATGAGATAACTAATATGAATGTTATAAACATAGCACTCTAGTCTCACTTGATCGGTTGCCACGGAATTTTGATGCAATCAAAAGTCCGTCGCAATCGCGTAGCGTACGCGGATACTCGCCGGTAAACGTAATAGACAGCTACACCCTATAGCCCCGACCAAGTGACTGTAGGAGAACCCCGTCGCCAAAAGTATCCGTTCAGGTGCTCACGGCAGCGGTGTTCCGCCTTGGTGCACTTCGTCGACGGCATCGGGGGTGCGGTCGTCTACTAAAGTTTGCAATGAGCATTCGTTCTGGATGTCGGGAATCTTGTTGAATTGCCCGACTTGATTTGAAAAGAGTTTTCGATGATGAGACTAAAATGCGGGGTTTATAATTGTTAGGCATGCGATGTCTAAGGAATTCATTTAGTAAGGCATGCGATGTCTAAAGAGGTTGCGGATTCCAACTGTTGTAGTTTTACACTTTCTTTTCTGCGACCGTAAGTGTAATATGTGATATCGCCGGTTTCGTTGCTATATGTCAACGACAATTGGGATGGGCATATTTACTTACGTTGATGACATGTGATGTTATGTGTTGCTGGATATGTTATATTGGATCGTCGTGTTTGAATAGCCGGGGTTTTTATGTGAGATAGGTGTTTTTCATTTTCATTCATGTAAAAACTTGTATGTAATATTCTTTTATTGGGGCACTTCCAGGTTGCGGAAGATGTCACCTTTGTATATTATTTACTTTTCCGCACTAGGATAGACCCAAGGAGGAGAGCACAAGTAACCGGGTTCTAGGGTCCAGTGGGAGACCATCTTGAGGAGTCGAGTCCGGGTCTCCTAACCCTAGAATTGGTAGGGTTGCTTGCCGCTCTCGTAGGGGTCTAGGGTTGTGGGATTGTCTATTCATCACGCCCGTGGAATCCGTGTTTTATTCAGGCTCAAAATAAAACACGGACGTCCTAGTATATCCAATATTTCATATGTTATTTTCTGCTGCGTTATCTGTGATGTGATCATGTGATTTGTTCAGATAAATATTGTATATAGTATATATGATATATTATATAGACGTTGCTTATGTTTTACACCCGCGCTAGCCCTGCCTCGCTCTGGCGTTAGTTACCTAACCTAACGGTGCAGACGGGACATCGAGGCGAATGTGGATGGCATAAGCGTACGTTATATTTATCTGTGATGTTTAGGTGGACTTAAATGATGGGACATTCATTAATGAGATTAATGAAAGAAAATAAACCTAAAAGATGTTGTGGAATCGAATTTCAAAAATAAAACAGGTAGCTACAGTTCTTGCTTTGCATCGCGGTGTTCCTTGTAGAACATCCTGCACCTTATTCGATGAGGAAAGGGCCGACGATCCCTTCACCGGGAGTGACCCCTTTAGCAATAACTGGCAGATGCTACAACCCTCGGTTTGTATTTTGATTGCTTCTATAGTTTTTGCTTTGCACAGCGGTATATATGATATATCCTGCACCTTATTCGATGAGGAAAAGGCCGACGATCCCTTCACCGGGAGTGACCCCTTTAGCAAAACTAAAAAAGCCTCAAAAACACTCCATTTAAAACCCATTTGATTCCGCAACGAGATCAAGTTCAAAGCGTTAAAGGTTTTCTTAAAAACCATCCGCAACCCTCCGTCATTTTAGGAAGTAGAGTACTTAGTATTCGTGCTGTGTTTGTTGACCATAGTCAAGACACAGTGTACGGTAGCTAAGTGATGTCTTCCTACACCGCATATGATGCGATTAGTTAGGACAGTCATGTGACTTTGTTGACCTTAGTTAAGGGTCATGTGGGTGGGTCTAATTAATCACGAAATGACGGGTAGAACTTGACTAGTGCTTATGATTTGTTGACCATAGTTAAGGTCATAAGTGCTAGGGGTAAAAACCATTATCGGGAGTTTCAAGTGTTGAAATTTGCAATGAGATTGCATACCTTCTATATGATAGTTGGATCCTGATACCCACTGCGAGTAATTGTTACTCCTGGAAGAGTTTTGCACTTTACAATTAGCCGATCAAGTAGGTGTCTAGAAAGGTGTCAACGGGGTTATGCCTCTGGGAAAACGAGGTTTACTTTAATTAGGCCCGTGTGAAAGCACGGGGAACGTCCCTCAAAGTACCGACACTGGCATTGCTGAAAGATTGGCGAACTTATGGAGTGAAATTAATCCCCGCTAGTCTTTCCTTTTAGGGTTTGAAGGAAGATTTGATAAAAAACAGTGGGAGCCATCCTGATTAGATAAAATAAATAACCAATCTAGTCTTGTAAGAGCGCACGCAGAGTGTTTTCTTCTCTCTCTCTCCAGGTAGCGACCATATCAAGCCTTAATCAAGATAATAATATGGATGTATTGACCGAACCAGCTTGTTTTACTGAGCTGGGGAACGTTGGTCCCGCTCCAAGTTATAATTGTTATAAGACCGAGCAGGAAATAGAGGAATACCAGAATTCCTATGCCGCCCAAACGAAGAAAGTGCATATAATGCATCTCCTTCGGGTGTGTTCATTATAAAGAACTGTTTCTCAGTGTCCTCTACGTCCTAGGTATTAGATACCGGATCAGGATCCCGCAAATGTAATCCGTTACATGGGCAACAGAAAGGTAGAGAACTGAGAACGGGTGATAAGTTTCATGAGACAGAAAACGGTGCAAGTGTTGCAGCCAAGTCTGTTGGTCACTGTCACCCTGTACTTCCAAATACATTGATTCTGAACAAATGCTATTAGATACCGAACCTGATATACAAAATCATATCAATCTCTTTATTACTAAAGAAGGATATAATTTTGTATTGTTGGATAATGTTTTGAACATTTCCTATATCAAAAGTTGATCAGTTCAGGCACGTTATCTAAAAGCATTGACGTTCTAAATCAAACTACAGTTCCTAGTATACAGAGCACACACAAGAAGAAGAGTTCAGAAATGAACGATTCCTTCTTGAGGTATTGTATACTAGGTCATATCAATGTGACCCGACTAGCTTAAGTTACATTTTAGATGCATATTTAAATCAGTTTGAATTTACATCTTGTGAAACTTGCCAGTCATGCCAAAAAGATTAGATGACCACACCTCTGTTTATTAGAAACAAAGAAAGAGTTAGTGAACTTTTGGGATTGATACATGCTGATGTATGAAAGGTCCCCTGTCTACATATGCCAAGACTGGTTCTTTGTACTTCATTACATTCTCTGATGATCTCTCAAGATTTAGATATATGTTCCTGTTGAAACACAAGTCCGATGCTTTTGAGATATTCACAGAATATAAATTAGAAGTAGAGAACCAAAATACGGGTATAAGTAATATGACCTTTGATGTGATCAGGGAGGAGAATACTTGAGCATGGAAATCCTGGACTATTCTAAATGAGAATGAGATTCTCTCTCGGCATTACTCCTCCGTATGCACCATAGCACGATGGTATATCGGGGCGGAGCAATAGCACCCTATATGATATGGTGTGCTCTATGATGAGTACTACTGAGTTTCCTATTTCCTTTTGGGAGTTATGCACTTGAGAAGATGCATACCTATTGAATAGGGTTCAAATCAAATCAGTTGCCTACCACTTCATATGTGATATGGAAAGGGAAGAGCCCATATCTTAAGTATGTTAAGATTTGGGGTTGTCCAGTATATGTCTAACAGCATAATCCGGACAAGCTCGAGGCAAAGTCAGATCTGTGGAAGTTTGTTGGATATCCCAAGCATAAGCAAAGGAATATCTTCTACCAAACCGAGGAACAAAAATGTTTTGTTTCTCAAACATGCCACCTTTGTGAAAGGGAATTTCTTTTGAAGAAATTAGTGGTCATGAGGTAGAACTGGAAAGAGTTCCAGCTATACAAACTACAGCAGATGATTTGGTAGAACCAAAGGATTCAGTAGATTCCAACGAACCTCGGCCTCTCCACCGATCTAGTAGGGTTCCTCACCCACCTAAGAGATACTTCGGTTTCTCGATGAAAGTAGGAGCGAGGATTGCATCATGGGATGATGACCCAACTAGTTTCGAGCAGGCCATCGAGAGTAGGGACTCTGTAAGAATGGCTGGATGCTTAGCGATCTGAGATGGAATCCATATACACCAACAAAGTATGGACTTTGGTTGCTATATCTGAAGGGTTAAATCCCCATCAGGAGCAAGTATATCTTGAGAAGATTACTTGGTGTACATGGAAAAGTTGAGACTTTCAAAGCTAGACTTGTTAAAGGTTTGCATCATAGACCAATTGTGGCTAATAATGAAACCTTTTCTAGGGCCTATGCTTAAGATCCATCTAGATCCTACTTGCCACGGCTACATACCATGACTACGATATCTGGTGGTTGGGTGTCATGACAGCTTTTCTAAAATGATGTTTTAGAAGAGAGCGTCTATAAGTTCACAGCCAGAGGGCTTCGTAGACAGTGGGAGCAGCGGAAACGTGTACAAGTTGCTTTATAGGATAAAGCAGGCATCGCGGAGTTGGAACGTATGTTTTGATGTGGTAGTCAAAGAGTTTGACTTCATCAAAATGGTAGATGAACCTTGTATATACAAAAAGGTAGTAGGGAGTATGGTGGTGATCCTCGTAGAGTACATGGATGACATACTCTTGATAGGGAAGGAGTTTCTTATGCTACGCTCCGTCAATCTCCGCTTATCAGAAGGATTCTCCATATAGGATCAAAGTGATACCTCCTAAATCCTGGGTTTTGGATCTATGAGATAGATCTAATTGGATGTTAGAATACTCACTAGTTGTAGTGAGAAGGTATCAATCGATCCTGGGGAGAATCACTGGAAAAGTTCCATGGTGATAAGAACGAATGAATGTCAGTCGCAGGCATTGTCTTTACCCTCAGTGGAGGGACGGTATGTTGGAAGAGTTCCAAGCTAGATACCGTGGCAAACTAGACGATAAAGGCTGGTAACATCGCTATTAAAGATACTACCAAAGAGGAAGTTTGGGTGTATATTGGTTCATAAGATGAACTAGGTTCCTACCATTGTATGACAATGGAAGAGTGGCTTTGTCCCAGGAACCCTGGTCCCATCAGTGACCCAGACATATTCTGAGGCTGCATCACCTGATCATGGGGATAGTTGATCTCTAGGGTGATCGAGATTAGGAGAGTAGACTCAGAGGATAACACGGCGGATTCACTCACAAAGGCTTTTTCCCAGAGAGAGACTTATATGGGATGGTTGAGTATTAGATACTGCAACCACTGCTACAGATGGCCCTAGTGCAAGTGGAAGATTGTTAGTTATATGTATGCCCTAGAGGCCATTACTGTACATAGGATGTATATTGTAGTGGATGCTGGGACATATATAGGTAGGACTTTCTTGCTCGACATGATAGTACGCTATCTGGTTGCTCTTTATCTTAAAATGTATACTTTCTGTCTCTCTGTTACATGTTGATAAAGCCCTTAGGATGTGTACTCGACTTCCAGGACTATGATGTAGATTATACTAGTGGGGCCTGGGTAGTCCATGAGTACATCCTTCAATGTTCCTAGTCGTGGGAATATCGAGACGGGGCATCGATATTCCAGAGTAGACTATCGTATATCTTTTCGTCCCATGTTATGGGCGATGGATGATCCCATATCCAATGGTGTTTGACATCAGAGATGGTATGCGGGTGCTCAGTGGAGACTGGGTACACTGAACGGACTCGCCGAGAACTCCCAGATGGTATTATACCTCACGTCAGATGGCAGTTCTCTGGTGACACTGGTACAGCTTAGTCTGTTGACCCGAGATCGTCATAGAGTCTTGTGTGTCTCCCACTGTGCTTTGATTTCCACCCTACCATGGCTCTACTGAGTCGTGCAAACAATTTGTTTTTGGGTACAGTCCCGATTCACATGGAGGCAATGAGCGATAGGAGGGGATTCGTCTCTCCCGGTATTGGGGGTTGATGTTGCGCTATGCTCGACTAGCCATAACTTGAAATCCCTGGCCAGGGTTGCAGTGATATACTGGTAAGAGTTATCAGTAGTTTCACGCTTGTTATGGACCTTACATCGGCATGACTTATCAAGCTACTGGGGTCTGACGTTTACCACCCCTAGGCGAGATATGCGACATATCAGACGAACAGACCGGACTGTACGGTAAGTGTTACCGGTTGGATTCATAGGATTGTGAGCGGGCTTGCTCATTGATCTTCTGATCGCTCAATACCCGGGTGGCCGTTACGTTGAGAAGACTGGTTACGGCTTGTGGGTGTTTGATATGATCACCACCTACTGCCGGCGTATTGACGAGTCTTTAGAGTCCTACACAGAGGTTTCCTGGCTCAAGCGAAACGAAATAGGAGCGCATATGAGATATGTGCGGGACCGAGAATAATATCAGTATGTGATACTGAATTCTATTCTCGCGATTTGTATCATCGGAGGGTTATATAAGATATAGCCGGGTTACCGAATCAAATGTTGATTCGATATATTGATACACCTGATATTAGTCGGTTATATGTAATATGACCGGATCATTAAATCAAGTGTTGATTTAATGATTTAATGTATAATTATATATTTGATATATTACTTTACATTAACTAGTATTTGTTCACTTAAGATGGATTTTCTCACTTGATGTGCACATTATATATATGATATATGTTTGTGCACTAGTTTGTATTATGTTTGATGATACATGCAAACTTGGGTGTGTGTATGCTTTAAACCATGTTTAGGTTAATGGTTAGGGTTTTGACTTATTTATTTATTTCATTTATTTTTGACAAAAACAAAATGGTTTCTTTCTTTGCTTCATGAAACTTCTTAGCATCTTTGAAAGTCTTGACCATTTTGTTTTTTCCTTAACCTAACCATTACATCCTAACCCTAGTTTATTCTCTACATGTGTTTACTTCACCCATGGTTGCATTATGATAAGATTCACTTGAATTATTATTTTCAAGAATAATTCATTTTCTTTCTTCTTCTTCATCTTCTTCTTCAAGTGAAGAAACTATTCTTGAAAATTTCCAAGTGATGAAATCAAGTGAGAAATCCAATTCTAAAGTGAACCCACTTCCTATTTCTTCATCCTCTACCACTTGCCATGTAGTAGAGTGTGTTATCTTCACATGTTTCATGACCGAGTGAAGGTGGAGCTTGAGTTTGAGTCGCCTCGACGTAGATCATCTTCGGCATCGAAGTCAACGACCTAGCCCGATCATTTCTCCGACGAAACCATCGCTAGAGTTCGGGATCCCGATGATCGCAGCGGAGGGACGTCATCACGGAGCTAACGAAGTGGAGGACCGGATCTACAAAGGTTGTAGTCTTTTTCACTTGTAGCTAATGTAGTTTACTTGCTTGTTTCGCCTATCCTCTAGTTAACGATCTAGGATAGGGTTCTTTGGCACATGAAAAAATTTGATTTTTGCATGGTTGATCAGTTGTAGAACCTCGTGGGTGTGCCTAGGAACCCTACAGCTATGACTTAAGAAATAAATAATTTAACCAAACAATGCCTTAATATTGTATGTTGGACCAAGAACAAACCCTAGGAGTACGAACCCATGAGCTCGGATTTTGGGTGGCGAGAGATAGGGCAGATCCGGCATCGCCGAATTTCTGGTAGGGTTTGGTGTTTGGGGTTTTAGGGTAGGTCTCTGTATAGGTGTTGGGGTATTTTGGTATTGTTTATTTAAGTCAAATTAGCAGTATATAAAATCAGGGAACTAATATCGGAAAAGGGATCAAAAGTTCTCAAATACGACACGGTAAATTAGTAACGCGTTTAAGTTTTCTGTTGCAAGCAGCGAGGGGTTAAAAATCTAGTTATTTTAAGGGTTTGATAGTTTAAAATAGTCGTATGTAATATAATTAGTACGTAAGTGTAGGGTTCCTAGGCACACAAATGAGGTCTCACAAGGCATCAACCATGCCAATTTCAAATTTTTCCGGTGCCGAGAAACCCTAATATAGATCGTTAACTAGAGAATAGGCGAAACAACAAGCTAGTAAACAACTTTACTGCTAAATGAAAGAGACTACAACCTTTGTAGATCCGGTCCTCCACTTTCTTAGCTCCGTGATGATCTCCCTCCGCTGCGATCATCGGATCCCGGACTCTAGCGATGGTTTCGTTGAAGAAATGATCGGGCTAGGTCGTCGACTTCGAAACCGGCGATATCACAATTGTCGTTGACATATAGCAACGAAACCGGCGATATCACATATTACACTTACGGTCACAGAAAAGAAAGTGTAAAACTATAATAGTTGGAATCCTCAAACGCTTTAGACATCGCATGCCTAAACAAATGAATTCCTTAGACATCGCATGCCTAACATTTATAAACCCCGCATTTTAGTCTCATTATCGAAAACTCTTTTCAATATCAAGTCGGGTAATTCAACAAGATTCCCGACATCCTGATCGAATGCTCATCGCAAACTTCAGTAGACGGCCGCACCCCCGATGCCGTCGACGAAGTGTACTAAGGCGGAACACCGCTGCCGCGAGCACCCGGACGGATGCTTTCGGCGACGGTGTTCTCCTACAGTCACTTGGTCGGGGCTATGGGGTGTAGCTGCCTATTAAGTTTACCCAGCGAGTATCCGCGTATGCTACGTGATTGCGACGGACTTTTGATCACATCAAAATTCCGTGGCAACCGATCAAGTGAGACTAAACTGCTATGCTTATAACATTCATTCAGTTATCTCATAACTACTTGTGAATTCCAATTATTGTATCTCATTCCGGATAAATAGAAAATGTCAAACTTTCCGATCGAACAATCGAACACCAAAGTTTTCCCGAAACAGCTCAACACATGAAACAAGTTTAAAAACATTCACTTCATGCCTCAGTACCAACGGTCCAGCCGTAGAAGGGTCAAGCCAACGCCTCATATGTGGCACGCCGTACTGCCCCAAACCCTAAGGTTCAAAGGGCAGTTCAAGACGGTCACATAATCGAGTTAAGGTTTGTTGTCTTCTAGAGGGACCATCGTGTTACTTGCACTACTTAGAACGTCATTAAACTACGGAAAAATCCAACAATTGGAAATTTCCCGGCAGGGAAAAAAGTGGGTATTTAAATCCGGTCGAAGTTTTTAACATTTTCTAAAATTATCCGGAAAAACCCATAGACGAAGTTAAACATCCCGATCGAAACACCGAGTCCCCAATACAACCCAGAAAACTCAACTCTTGAGTATAATTTAAAAATTCCCAGAAAATACAGCACTAATAGATATGAGTTACTGTGCAAAAATTAATGAAAGAAATGACCATACGGCCGCGGAACCGCCGCATGAGGCAAGCTTTTGCCGCGGTTCCGCGGCTATTTGATCGATTTACTGGCTCGTTTTGCACAGTAACTCCTAGAAAACCCTGCTGATTTTTCTGCATATTTTTAATTTGGAAAAAACCCAGTTTTGAAAAAATGTACAGAGAAGGGTTTTAAACTAGGGTTTCGGGTTCGATCGGACTTCTAACATCGTCTACACTTCGTCTAAGGCTCTGACCTGGCTCTGATACCACTGTAGGGTTCCTAGGCACACAAATGAGGTCTCATAAGGCATCAACCATGCCAATTTCAAATTTTTCCGATGCCGAGAAACCCTAATATAGATCGTTAACTAGAGAATAGGCGAAACAACAAGCTAGTAAACAACTTTACTGCTAAGTGAAAGAGACTACAACCTTTGTAGATCCGGTCCTCCACTTCCTTAGCTCCGTGATGATGTCCCTCCGCTGCGATCATCGGATCCCGGAGTCTAGCGATGGTTTCGTCGAAGAAATGATCGGGCAAGGTCGTCGACTTCGATGCCGAAGATGATCTACGTCGAGGCAACTCAAACTCAAGCTCCACCTTCACCAAGTCAAGAAACTTGTGAAGAAAATGCCCTATACTACTTGGCAAGTGGTAGAGGATAAATAAATAGGAAGTGGGTTCACTTTGGATTTGGATTTCTCACTCGGAATCAACTCTTGACATTTTTGAAGCAAGCTTTTCTTTTTCTTCACTTGAAGAAGAAGATGAAGAAGAAGAAGAAGAATCAAATTATTTTCAAAAAGAAAATGAAGTGATATCTATCATTTAGCAACCATGGGTGAGTTAACAAGTGTAGAGAATAAACTATGCTTTAAGTGAATGGTTAGGGTTAAGGAAAGAAACAAAATGGTCAAACCTTTTTCAAAGCTTCATGAAGCTTCAAGTATAAAACAAAAATCCACCATTTTATTTTCTTGCCTAAAAATAAATGAAAAGAATAAATAAATAAGTAAATCAAAACCTTAACCATTAACCTAATCATGGTTTAATCATACACACCCAAGTTTGCATGTATCATCAAACATGATACAATCTTGTACACAAAAATATATCACATATACAATTTGCACAAACAAGTGAGAAAAATATCTTAAGTGAACCAATATTAGTTAATGTAAAGTAATATATCAAATATATAATTATACATTAAATCATTAAATCAACACTTGACTTAATGATCCGGTCATATTGCATATAACCGACTAATATCAATAATAACAACTTATCGAATCAACACTTGATCCGATAACCCGGCTATATCGCATACAACCGATCAATGTTACATATCGCGAGAATAGAATACAGTATCACATACTGGAATTATTCTCGGTCCCACACATATCTCATATGCGCTCCTATTTCGTTTCGCTTGAGCCAGGAAACCTCTGTGTAGGACTCTAAAGACTCGTCAATACGCCGGCAACAGGTGATGATCATATCAAACACCCACAAGCCGCAAGCGGTCTGCTAAACGTAACGGCCACCCGGGTATTGAGCGATCAGAAGATCGATGAGCAAGCCCGCTCACACTCCTATGAATCCAACCAGTAACACTTACCGTACAATCCGGTCTGTTCGTCTGATATTTCGCATATCTCGCCTAGGGGTGGTAAACGTCAGACCCCAGTAGCTCGATAAGTCGTGTCGATATGAGGTCTATAACAGTTCGAGAAACTACTGGTAACACTTACCAGTAAATCTCAGCATCCCTGGCCAGGGATTTCTGGTTATAGCCAATCGAACACAGCGCAACATCAACTCCCTATACCGAGAGAGACGAATCCCTTCCTATCGCTCATTGCCTCCATGTGACTCGGGACTGTACCCAAAAACCACCGTTTTGCATGCCCTCTTGGACGTGGTAAGGTGGAAATCAAAGCACAGTGGGAATCACACAAGACTCTATGACGATCTTGGGTCTACAGACTAACCTGTACCAGTGTCACGAGAGAACTGCCATCTGACGTAAGGTATAATACCATCTGGGCGTTCTCAGTGATTCCGTCTAGTGTACCCAGTCTCCACTAAGCACCCGTATATCATCTCTGATGTCAAACACCAATGGATATGGGATCATCCATCGCCCATCTGTATGGGTCGAGAAGGTATACGCTAGTCTACTCTGGTATATCGATGCCCCGTCTCGATACACCCACGATTAGGGACCTTGAAGGATGTACTTATGGACAACCATGTCCCTACTAGTATGATCAGCATCATAGTCCAGGCAGTCAAGTACATATCCTAAGGGCTTTACCAACATGTAACAGAGAGACAATCAGTGTACACGTTAAGGTAAAGAGCAACCAGATAGCATACTATCATGTCGAGCAAGAAAGTCCTCCCTATTTATGTCCAAGCATCCACTACAATATACATCCTATGTATAGAATTGGCCTCTAGGGCATACATATAACTAACAATCCCCCACTTGCACTAGGGCCATCTGATAGCAGTGGCTGTAGTATCTCATACTCAACCATCCCATAAAAGTCTCTCTCGGTGAAAATGCCTTTGTGAGTGGATCCGCCGTGTTGTCCTCTAAGTCTACTCTCCTAACCTCGATCCCTTGGAGATCTACCATCTCCATGATCAGGTGACACTGCCTCAGAATATGTCTGGATCACTGATGGGACGGACGTTCCTAGGCATAAGCCACAACACCATTGTCACACAATGGGAGGAACTAAGTTCATCTCATGAACAAATATACACCCAGACAGCCTCTTTGGTAGCATCTTAAGTAGCGATGTATTCAGCCTTTATCGTCTAGTATGCCACGGTATCTAGCTTGGAACTCTTCCAACATACCGTCCCTTCACTGAGGATAAAGACAATGCCTGTGACTGACATTCAGTCGTCCTTATCACCTTGGAACCTTTCCAGTGATTCTCCCCAGGATCGATTGATACCATCTCACTACAACTAGTGAGAATCCTAACATCCATTTAGATCTATCTCATAGATCCAAAACCCAGGATTTAGTAGGTATCACTTTGATCCTATGTGGAGAATTATTGTGATAAGCGGAGATTGATCGAGCATAGCATAGGAAACTCCTTCCCTATCAAGAGTATGTCATCCACGTACTCTACGAGGATCATCACCATACTTCCTACTACCTTTTTTTGTATATACAAGGTTCATCTACCATTTAGATGAAGTCAAACTCTTTGACTACCACATCAAAAAAGATGTTCCAACTCCGCGATGCCTGCTTTATCACATAAAATATCTTGCTCACGTTTCCGCTGCTCCCACTGTCTACGAAGCCCTCTGGCTGTGTACTTATAGACGCTCTCTTCCAAAACATCATTTAGAAAAGCTGTCATGACACCCAACCACCAGATATCGTAGTCATGGTATGTAGCCGTGGCAAGTAGGATCTGGATGGACTTAAGCATAGCTACTTAGAAAAGGTTTCATCATAATCCATACCTGGTCAATGATGCAAACTTTTAACAAGTCTAGCTTTGAAATTCTCAACTTTTCCATCTCAGATCGCTAAGCATCCAGCCATTCTTACAGAGTCTCACTCCTGATGGCCAGCTCGAAACTAGTTGGGTCATCATCTCATGATGCAATCCTCGCTCCCACTGTCATAGAGAAACCGAAGTATCTCTCTGGTTGGTGAGGAACCCTACTAGATCGGCGGAGAGGCTGAGGTTCGTTGGTAACTATTGAATCCTTTGGTTTTATCAAATCATCTGCTGTAGTTTGTATAGCTGGAACCTTTCCAGTTCTACGTTACAGACCTTGCCTCGAGCTTGTCCGGATTTTGCTTTTAGACATAGGCCGGTCAACCCCAAATTATAACTAGCTTAAGACATGGGCTCTTCCCATACCATATCTCATATGGAGTGGTAGGCTGTGATCTGATTCGAACCTAATTCAATAGGTATGCAGCTTCTCAAGTACATAACCCCCAAAAGGAAACAGGTAACTCAGTAGTACTCATCATAGAGCGCACCATATCGAATAGGGTGCAATTGCTCCACCCCGATATACCATCGTGCTATGGTGTATACGGAGGAGTAATGCTGAGAGAGAATCTCATTCTCTTTTAGGATAGTCCAGGAATTCTATGCACAAGTATTCTCCTCCCTGATCGCATCAAAGGACATAATGCTTATACCCTTATTTTGGTTCTCTACTTCTAACTTATATTCTGTGAATATCTCAAAAGTTTCGGACTTGTGTTTCAACAGGAACATATGTCTTGTAACGTTTTGAAAATCGTTTCGGTGAAATTTCGAAAAATCGGTAAAATAAGGGGGTTTTCTGTAAAAAGTCAAAATACAAATATCTTATTATAAAAATTAAATATACATATTCTAGCTATATAATTGCTATTATTTGGTGTTTATTGAGCCGCTGGTGAAATTTCAAATTTTCTGAAAAAAAATATTATTTTATTATTATTTAAGCCGTCACTAATACATTTAATTAGGGAAAATTACAAATTAGAATGAGTTGAAACAAATTTTGTGCATCATAAAACATTAAATAAAATTTTATCATGTGGTTTTTGGAACGAAATCATTTGCCAAAACGGTTTAGAAATTATTGAAGAAAAAGGCTTTTTTTTAGCGTAAATGGATGTTTGGGGTATTATATTTATCATTTTTCATCACCCCACACCCGTACCCACATCCACACACTCCCATTTACTTCTCCCCTTGAAGAATTTAGCAGCCCCCATTTTTTTTCCCCACTTGAATTTCAAAGGAAAGAAATGAAAGAAAAGAAAAGAAAATGGAGAAATGAGGTGGACCTTTGACCTTGAATTGACTTTGACTTCTCCCCCCACTTTCTCTACATCCCTCTCTCTCCTCTCCCACTCCCATTCCAGCAGCCCCTCCCTCCTACAGCAGCAGCAGCCCCTCCCATTTCCCTTCTCTTTTCTCTTCAAACTTCATCAAAAATTGCCTCAAATCCATCAAAAAAATCCCAAAACCCAAATCCGACTCCTACCCATTTTAGCTTAGCCCGTATAGCATGGATCTTTGTGAAAAGAGAGCATTTTGGGAGGCCATGGATGCTTGTGGATTTTCAAATGTTTTTGGGTATAATTCTAAAACATTTTTGCTTAATTTGTTACTAATTTCATAAAGCTAAACTACTTAAGTGTTAATTAGGCTTAAGTTGCAAGTTTTGGAATTCAAGTTATGAATTTGAATGCAAGTTAGGGTTTTATAAAATTGGTGTATGGTTGTGTGTTATATTTAGGCTTTTTGTCATGTTAATACAAGATTAGTAGCTTGTGCTAATGGTTAGTTTAAAAATTGTGTTAATTTGCTAATTTGCTTACTAGGTTTTTGAAATTGGTTAAATACTTGGGATTAAAAATGTGTTTAGGTTTTTCATGACTTCATTAACTTTATTAAGTGTGGTTTAATGCTTTAGATCATGCAAATCTAAGCTAGATTGTAGTTTGTGCATTTTTGCTTTGAAATTGTTAAATTTTAGGTATTTTGTAAACTAGAATATTAGGGTTTTTGGAATTTAATGAGATTAAATTCCGGGAATTGTTTATATGACTTATTTAAGATATTTAATAAATATATTGGCCGCTACATTCATTTAAACATCCTGTTTTGTACAAAAACGGTGAATTGTGCTTGTTAGATTTTCGGAAAAATGACTTTTTAAGTAAAATTGGGGTTTTTGTGAGTTTTAACCTAGTTTATATTAAAATTAGTGTTCGTGAATGTGCAAATGAGAGTGATTGGATTTTTCTCGATGGTTTAACGTTTGTACATCGACATCGAGGGTTGGTTTGACTATTCTTGCATGCGTAGGCGATAGGTTTGGACCTATGCGTGATACGCGTGCGGATTTGATTTTCGTATGCCGTTTCGATTTCGAATTTAGTTTTAATGCGATATGGTGCGTTATGATATGTAGGTACCCCCATGTGGACTTCGAGACGAAAAGCAAGCGCGTGGCGACGTCGGCACCGGCTAGCGAGGACCAGGTGAGTAGATTTATATCTACGGGGAGAAGTCGGGTGAATGGCGTATAGCACCCCCGCAGTCCGTGGTGGTGTATACGGATGCGTATACACACCAACAATTATTATATGTTATTTGGGATTAATAACGATGCTTAGGATGGATATTGGTGTGTTGGATTACTTTAGTGTTGCGAACCCTAGGGTAGTGTTGCACTACACATACACACATACATACTTGCATACATTCCTATTGATATGTGCTCATGGGATTCTTTATAGTTATGGGTTCACATGGGTATGGGACTATGTGTTCATATACGGATTTGAGGATGATACTTGGGATTGAGCTGAGTCGATGAGATTTGATTTGAGGCTGTGAGATCGGTGATATAGCAGGGTTCGTATTTGAGATACGACATGACGTTGTAGCGGGTCCTTGACGTGGTGTTTCACACACGTCCATGCATACATAGGCGGTATCAGTATGGTACTAGACGTAGATCAGTACCGCGATCATGATATTTGATAAAGAGGATACCAGGTGAATAGTATGATGAATGTGATATTGACCCGTACCCAGATTTGGGATGTCGTACGATGGATTTACGTACGAGCTATATCTTGATGATTGATCCGCACTCTTGACTTGGGTTGTCTGATTTTAGATATGGTATTGGATATGATATTATTGAGGCAGGATCACCGACTAATATATATACAGGTACGTATATGTATCGACTCAGATGTTAGGCGGTTTCCTTACCTGTAGTTCAGCTTGTTAGCTTAGCCCTTTAGTTTAGTTTAGTTGTTAGATTAGATTCGATTCTTTCCTATTTCAAAAACTAACGAATCGTGGGTATTTTAAAAGACAGCCCAAGGGATCCTACGGATATTTCAAAAGACGTATCTTTTCATAAAAACACTGTAGCCCCTATTTTCAAAACCCCATGATTCGTGTTATTTCAAAAGGCACTATTTGTAGGACTTATATTAGATTATTACAGATTAGTTATCGTTGTGTCTAGTATTCAGCTCCCGCACATTATTGTTGTTCGCTCTGCCTCGCATACTTATTTTGCTGCATATTCCATTATTGATATCATGCTGTTAGGACACCAGCACCATTACCGATGATGCGTATGTACCACGTACACCTACTTGCCGGCTCACACACATCTTCATCGGTAATTGCCATGTCACGTACACTTTAGAGAATATATTTGCTTGACTTAGCTTGTTAGTTAGTAGTTTGATATGATATTAGTGTACCTGCCTTACATGCCTAATTTATTAATCATACATTGCAACTTGGTTATTGATACCATATGCATTCATTATCATTGACATATGCACTTGTGATGATTTCTTGAGATTTATGATATTTCTGGATTTCGTGGAAAGCCGCAAAATTTACAACTTATGATCTTTTAAAATATAAAATGTTGCGGTTTTCTAGTGATGTAAAGTGTCGTCCACCATGAGTTTGCTGTGGTTTTCGAGATCCGTGTCGAGGAGTGGAGGAACCGTCACGGGTACATGGTGGGCCCGGTGCAAGAGGAATGTGGTGTTGACGTTGAGCCCGGCAGGGGAGCACTACCGACCGGTGATATTACCCGACGTGTCGGATATCCGGAGGATACCGTCGTGGTCTTGAGATGGATGGTAGGGGCTGGTCTGGACTGACGGCGTCCTAGATATTGAGATTGAGACATTGATATTTCGAGACAGTGAGATTTATGTTTTGTGTCGATGCTAGACACTGTTGATACTGATTTCATTTATGGTACCTCACTTTAAAAATACAGAAATCTCACTAATTTATGAAAACAGTTTCTTCATTTACATGTATTATGTTTTCATGCATTCATACCTCACTCATATGATATATTGCTACCTGAGGCACTGACACGGGCACATGAGTTTACACTCGGGTTAGATACTACCCTAGCCATTGTTATAGGCTGCATGTTATATACATTTTTGAGGATATATTATGATCATTGACCTAGGATTGTGTTATTTATGCGATTTCTGTACGTAGATGTTTTTCTATTCACGAGTTGGCAACTCACCCCCGTTGTGCCCCAGTTTCTTGCAGGTTTTGCCGTACAGGTTTATTTACGGCTTTGCGGCATAGTTTCGTTCGGGTGATTTGCTAGTAGGTGGGTTTACTTGTATCGTACCCCCATTATATATCTTGTATATCATTATTCTGTTGTATCTAGAAGTTCCATCAACCAAACATGTATTTATTGAGATAGAGACCAGTGTTGTTTATTCTTTCGACCTTAGACTCGCTCGTTATATTTCAGGTGATTTTGAGTTTCCTTTTGAGTTTTGATCCTCGCCGTTGGCGTTGTATATTATTTTGCTTGTGTGGTTGTGACCGTCGATTGACGAAGAGCTAGCTCCCGCTTGGGGATGCCTTTTTCTTGATTTCGTATACTATTCATGTTGTATCCCGTTTGGGGGCCAGTATTTACAAAGGAGACTCTGCCGAAATTTTCAGTAAATTTTTGATGTTTTAAAAACCGCATAATTCGGCTTATGCTATTGAAATTACTTGCTTTAAGTTGGTTTTTCCTGCACTCTACTACTTTTCTTGGTTTGGATTTCTGGGTTTTCGGTTTACTTAGATTACGTACGTCTCGAGACGTTCGTAGTTTAAGTGCCGGTCATGTTCCGTACTTTCGGGTCATGACAAAGTTGGTATCAGAGCGTTAGGTTTTACCTTTGGAGCGTAGGATGACCCTTGGTTGATGGAATAGGTGACTAAAGTAGAGTGACGTACCGTTGGTATGTTCCGCGGCATATTTACGACACGCCACTCCACTTAAGAAGCCTTAGGATGTACATTTCCTTGTTCAGTATTATATTCCTTCCTGATCTAGCCTCATCGTTACCAGTTTGGTTTTGCTGCCACGATTTCGGGCAGGGAGAGCTACGGCTAGAGTTGCGGTCAGCAGGAGCTCGTCACAAACGAGGACTGACCAGGGCGTGATTCCGGCGACACCCGATTGTAGAGAGGTGTCTTTTGATTGTGTTTTCGCATCACGAGCGTTGATGGATCGCTGTATGAGATTACTCGGACGGACAGATCAGCACCAGAGGATTGAGCCAATGATAGAAGGTCGCTAGTCACCCACGGATGAATGACTGAGACATGTGGTTCGTTTCGCCTACCCGATGAGAGGTCATCAGATAGATTGATTCCAGCTAGAGACGACTTCACGCGGAGACGTTGGGAGTCGACAGAGACGATCGAATGTCAGAAACCTATTATTCCAAGTTTAAAGTAGTCGGAAGGACATGTAGGCAATTCTATGGTCCCTCTAGAAGAATGAAACCCTAACTCGACATAATGACCGTGTGAAAGCCTTTGAACCTTAGGGTTTGCGGCAGTTCTACGGCGCCATTAGTGATGCTTGGGTTTGCCCTTCTACGGCTGGACCACCGATGCTGTGGTATGTACTCGATACTATTAAACTGTACCAAGATGTTGAGCTCTTGGGGGATTATGAGGTTTTGACGAATCGATCGAATGGTTCGACTTCAATCGGATGCTAGGTGGTGAGATGCATTCTTGGGAGACTCCAGATAGGAGGATAGCCGTTGGAGCTCAGTCCATGCAGCCACGACGAGACGAGTCCGAAGCGGTCGACATTAGAGAAAAGTGGAGTAAGAGGTTCGCACCAGATCTAGATGAGATGAAGTTCCACTCCGCCGACATCAAAGAGGCGATGCGCATGCCGAGGCATGGTACTTGGACTTGCCTTCCAGAAGGAGTCGCGATGAGTATGCAGTCGTTCCAGAGCAAGATGCAGATATAGGAAATGACAATGACTTCCGGACAGTTGGCAGAGACGAGACATGGAAGAGACCGTGAGCAGGATTCCTTCCAGGACACTGCTGCAATGATACTTGCACCCAGGATCAGATGTGTCACGTACATTCAGAGAGCCAGAGGCCGACGCCAGTAATATGCTGTCTTACGAGTGGTCACGATGATTGACCAAGAGATGACCAGAGAAGTGCCAGAACGGAATCGTCCCCGTTAGCACACCTGACAGGGCCGATGAGCCGATGGACCGGAAGATTGGTAATTCACAGTAAAGACCTTGACCCAGGAGTGGTCATGGTTACGCACGCCAGCAGGACAGAGTTCATGATCATCGACGAGACGTCCCACTAGTGACCGCGACAGTTGGCCGAGATTCTTAGAGGATGCGCTTGAGCAGTGCTATTCCGCCATTATTGATTACGATGTTTTGGGTGATTTATTCGTATGATTTGATTTTGATGATTGAGGATTTACGATCTTTGCACAGTGTTGCACTTGATATCGTTTTCGTGCTTCAGTTTCACATGTTTGTGATTTTACGATTTTAAACAGTTGAGTTGGTTTCGTGCGTATGCATGCACACGATTTCGTTCCTGCACTCGGTATAGTTTATATATGCTTGCAGTGCAGTGATACGCCTTTTGTGCACTTAGATGCACTGGACTTCGATTTCGATTGTGATACCCGATATTTGTTTTGTGCACCTTGTGCACCTGATTGATTTTGCGCACGTTCGGCGCTTGATATTGGATTTCATGATTTCGTGCACGATAGATGCACCTGATTTTGCTGTCAGGCACACATGTTGCCTACGACAGATGTTTCGTGCACACCCGATGCACTTAGATGTTGTTTCTGTGCGCATGTATGGCACATTCATGGATTTTGATTTCCATGCGCACCAGACGCACGTAGCATTCATGTGCATATTTTGGGATTGATTTCGTATAGAGCAGTACGTTTTTATGATATTGCTATGTATTTTCGTACTGAGCAGGACTAGTCAGAGGACAGTACCTGAATATATTTTGCATGCATTGATAGTTAGTGAAGGGATTTCCAAAAAGCGAGCTATAGCCTCAGTATTTACCTACGTGTCTGATATGACACGAAATGTTTAAAACAAGGAGACCCTTCTAAATTGTTTCCAAAACGGCGGAACGTACATTTCAAACAAAGGTATATATGTATATAGTTATTTTCTTATGATAGACATCCGCCACTGTGCAGTGTTATACGCGTTGCACAGCGACTTAAAGAGATTTGGCATGCATTTCCTTCAGATACTTACAGATATAGATTCGATATTTACATGTATAGTTTCGAGTTATATCATATTGGTTTGATTTAGATTTGGCATTGATGTCTTCTCCATGACTCCGATGATTGCGGAATGCTTGACGGAGTTTTGATTTGAGTTATATACTCATTTTTCAAGCGCATGCGCTGCGCTACGAATTGTTTTATGTAGTTACAATTTCGGAGCCCGGACGACTTGATGGTTTTTCTTAGATGTTTTAGTATTTGGGGGGGTTTGAATTTAAATTCGGGGACCGAATTTCTTTAAGGGGGGAAGATTGTAACGTTTTGAAAATCGTTTCGGTGAAATTTCGAAAAATCGGAAAAATAAGGGGGTTTTCTGTAAAAAGTCAAAATACAAATATCTTATTATAAAAATTAAATATACATATTCTAGCTATGTAATTGCTATTATTTGGTGTTTATTGAGCCGCTGGTGAAATTTCAAATTTTCTGAAAAAAATATTATTTTATTATTATTTAAGCCGTCACTAATACATTTAATTAGGGAAAATTACAAATTGGAATGAGTTGAAACAAATTTTGTGCAACATAAAAGATTAAATAAAATTTTATCATGTAGTTTTTGGAACGAAATCATTTGCCAAAACGGTTTAGAAATTATTGAAGAAAAAAGGCTTTTTTTTAGCGTAAATGGATGTTTGGGGTATTATATTTATCATTTTTCATCACCCCACACCCGTACCCACATCCACACACTCCCATTTACTTCTCCCCTTGAAGAATTCAGCAGCTCCCATTTTTTTTCCCCACTTGAATTTCAAAGGAAAGAAATGAAAGAAAAGAAAAGAAAATGGAGAAATGAGGTGGACCTTTGACCTTGAATTGACTTTGACTTCTCCCCCCACTTTCTCTACCTCCCTCTCTCTCCTCTCCCACTCCTATTCCAGCAGCCCCCCCTCCTACAGCAGCAGCAGCCCCCCTCCTATTTCCCTTCTCTTTTCTCTTCAAACTTCATCAAAAATTGCCTCAAATCCATCAAAAAAATTCCCAAAACCCAAATCCGACTCCTACCCATTTTAGCTTAGCCCGTATAGCATGGATCTTTGTGAAAAGAGAGAATTTTGGGAGGCCATGGATGCTTGTGGATCTTCAAATATTTTTGGGTATAATTCTAAAACATTTTTGCTTAATTTGTTACTAATTTCTTAAAGCTAAACTACTTAAGTGTTAATTAGGCTTAAGTTGCAAGTTTTGGAATTCAAGTTATGAATTTGAATGCAAGTTAGGGTTTTATAAAATTGGTGTATGGTTGTGTGTTATATTTAGGCTTTTTGTCATGTTAATACAAGATTAGTAGCTTGTGCTAATGGTTAGTTTAAAAATTGTGTTAATTTGCTAATTTGCTTACTAGGTTTTTGAAATTGGTTAAATACTTGGGATTAAAAATGTGTTTAGGTTTTTCATGACTTCATTAACTTTATTAAGTGTGGTTTAATGCTTTAGATCATGAAAATCTAAGCTAGATTGTAGTTTGTGCATTTTTGCTTTGAAATTGTTAAATTTTAGGTATTTTGTAAACTAGAATATTAGGGTTTTTGCAATTTAATGAGATTAAATTCCGGGAATTGTTTATATGACTTATTTAAGATATTTAATAAATATATTGGCCGCTACATTCATTTAAACATCCTGTTTTGTACAAAAACGGCGAATTGTGCTTGCTAGATTTTCGGAAAAATGACTTTTTCGGAAAAATGACTTTTTATGTAAAATTGGGGTTTTTGTGAGTTTTAACCTAGTTTATATTAAAATTAGTGTTCGTGAATGTGCAAATGAGTGTGATTGGATTTTTCTCGATGGTTTGACGTTTGTACATCGACATCGAGGGTTGGTTTGACTATTCTTGCATGCGTAGGCGATAGATTTGGACCTATGCGTGATACGCGTGCCGATTTGATTTTCGTATGCCGTTTCGATTTAGAATTTAGTTTTAATGCGATATGGTGCGTTATGATATGTAGGTACCCCCATGTGGACTTCGAGACGACAAGCAAGCGCGTGGCGACGTCGGCACCGGCTAGCGAGGACCAGGTGAGTAGATTTATATCTACGGGGAGAAGTCGGGTGGATGGCGTATAGCACCCCCGCAGTCCGTGGTGGTGTATACGGATGCGTATACACACCAACAATTATTATATGTTATTTGGGATTAATAACGATACTTAGGATGGATATTGGTGTGTTAGATTACTTTAGTGTTGCGAACCCTAGGGTAGTGTTGCACTACACATACACACATACATACTTGCATACATTCCTATTGATATGTGCTCAAGGGATTCTTTATAGTTATGGGTTCACATGGGTATGGGACTATGTGTTCACATACGGATTTGAGGATGATACTTGGGATTGAGCTGAGTCGATGAGATTTGATTTGAGGCCGTGAGATCGGTGATATAGCAGGGTTCGTATTTGAGATACGACATGACGTTGTAGCGGGTCCTTGACGTAGTGTTTCACACACGTCCATGCATACGTAGGCGGTATCAGTATGGTACTAGACGTAGATCAGTACCGCGATCATGATATTTGATAAAGAGGATACCAGGTGAATAGTATGATGAATGTGATATTGACCCGTACCCAGATTTGGGATGCCGTACGACGGATTTACGTACGAGCTATATCTTGATGATTGATCCGCACTCTTGACTTGGGATGTCTGATTTTAGATATGGTATCGGATATGATATTATTGAGGCGGGATCACCGACTAATATATATACAGGTATGTATATGTATCGACTCAGATGTTAGGCGGTTTCCTTACCTGTAGTTCAGCTTGTTAGCTTAGCTCTTTAGTTTAGTTTGGTTGTTAGATTAGATTCGATTCTTACCTATTTCAAAAACTAACGAATCGTGGGTATTTTAAAAGACAGCCCAAGGGATCCTACGGATATTTCAAAAGGCGTATCTTTTCATAAAAACACCGTAGCCCCTATTTTCAAAACCCCATGATTCGTGTTATTTCAAAAGGCACCATTTGTAGGACTTATATTAGATTATTACAGATTAGTTATCGTTGTGTCTAGTATTCAGCTCCCGCACATTATTGCTGTTCGCTCTGCCTCGCATACTTATTTTGCTGCATATTCCATTATTGATATCATGCTGTTAGGACACCAGCACCATTACCGATGATGCGTATGTACCACGTACACCTACTTGCCGGCTCACACACATCTTCATCGGTAATTGCCATGTCACGTACACTTTAGAGAATATATTTGCTTGACTTAGCTTGTTAGTTAGTAGTTTGATATGATATTAGTGTACCTGCCTTACATGCCTAGTTTATTAATCATACATTGCAACTTGGTTATTGATACCATATGCCTTCATTATCATTGACATATGCACTTGTGATGATTTCTTGAGATTTATGATATTTCTGGATTTCGTGGAAAGCCGCAAAATTTACAACTTATGATCTTTTAAAATATAAAATGTTGCGGTTTTCTAGTGATGTAAAGTGTCGTTCACCATGAATTTGCTGTGGTTTTCGAGATCCGTGTCGAGGAGTGGAGGAACCGTCACGGGTACATGGTGGGCCCAGTGCGGTACCCCGGGGCAAGAGGAATGTGGTGTTGACGTTGAGCCCGGCAGAGGAGCACTACCGACCGGTGATATTACCCGACGCGTCGGATATCCGGAGGATACCGTCGTGGTCTTGAGATGGATGGTAGGGGCTGGTCTGGACTGACGGCGCCCTAGATATCGAGATTGAGACATTGATATTTCGAGACAGTAAGATTTATGTTTTGTGTCGATGCTAGACACTGTTGATACTGATTTCATTTATGGTACCTCACTTTAAAAATACAGAAATCTCACTAATTTATGAAAACAGCTTCTTCATTTACATGTATTCTGTTTTCATGCATTCATACCTCACTCATATGATATATTGCTACCTGAGGCACTGACACGGGCACATGAGTTTACACTCGGGTTAGATACTACCCTCGCCATTGTTATAGGCTGCATGTTATATACATTTTTGAGGATATATTATGATCATTGACCTAGGATTGCGTTATTTATGCGATTTCTGTGCGTAGATGTTTTTCTATTCACGAGTTGGCAACTCACCCCCGTTGTGCCCCAGTTTTTTGCAGGTTTTGCCGTACAGGTTTAATTACGGCTTTGCGGCATAGTTTCGTTCGGGTGATTTGCTAGTAGGTGGGTTTACTTATATCGGACCCCCATTATATATCTTGTATATCATTATTCTGTTGTATCTAGAAGTTCCATCAACCAAACATGTATTTATTGAGATAGAGACCAGTGTTGTTTATTCTTTCGACTTTAGAGTTGCTCGGTATATTTCAGGTGGTTTTGAGTTTCCTTTTGAGTTTTGATCCTCGCCGTTGGCGTTGTATATTATTTTGCTTGTGTGGTTGTGACCGTCGATTGACGAAGAGCTAGCTCCCGCTTGGGGATGCCTTTTTCTTGATTTCGTATACTATTCATGTTGTATCCCGTTTGGGGGCCAGTATTTACAAAGGAGACTCTGCCGAAATTTTCAGTAAATTTTTGATGTTTTAAAAACCGCATAATTCGGCTTATGCTATTGAAATTACTTGCTTTAAGTTGGTTTTTCCTGCACTCTACTACTTTTCTTGGTTTGGATTTCTGGGTTTTCGGTTTACTTAGATTACGTACGTCTCGAGACGTTCGTAGTTTAAGTGCCGGTCATGTTCCGTACTTTCGGGTCATGACATGTCTGAATCTAAAGAGATCATCAGAGAATGTAATGAAGTACAAAGAACCGGTCTTGGCATGTGTAGACATGGGACCTTTATACATCAACATGTATCAATCCCAAGAGTTCACTAACTCTTTCTCTATTTCCAATAAACGGAGCTATGGTCATCTTATCTCTATGACATGACTGGCAAGTTTCACAAGATGTAAATTCAAACAGATTTAAATATGCATCTATGTGCAACTTAGCTAGTGGGGTCGCATTGATATGACCTAGTCTACAATACCTCAAGAAGGATCCGTTCATTTCTGAACTCTTCCTCTTGTGTGTGTTCTGTATACTAAGAACTGTAGTTTGATTTAGAGCGTCAATGCTCTTAGATAACGTGCCTGAACCGATCAACTTTTGATATAGGAAATGTTCAAAACATTATCCTACAATACAAAATTTATCATTTCTTTACTAATAAAGAGACTGATATGATTTTGTATATCAGGTTCGGTATCTAAAAACATTTGTTCAGAATCAATGTATTTGGAATACTGGGTGACAGTGACCAACAGACTTGGCTGCAACACTTACACCGTTTTCTGCCTCATGAAACTTATCACCCGTTCTCAGTTCTCTACCTTTCTGTAGCCCTATGTAACAGATTACATATCTGGGATCCTGATCCGGTATCAAATACCCAGGACGTAGAGGATACAGAGAAACAGTTCTTTGTAACGAACACACCCGAAGATGATGCATCAACATGCACTTTCTTCGTTTGGGCGGCACGGGAAATCTGGTATTCCCCAATTCCTGCTCTGTCTTATAACAATTGTAAGTTGGAGCGGGACCAACGTTCCCCAGCTCAGTATAACAAGCAGGTTCGGTCAAATATCCGTATTATTATCTTGATTAAGGCGTGATATGGTCGCTACCTGGAGAGAGAGAGAAGAAAACACTCAGCGTGCGCTCTTGCAAGAATAGATTGGTTATTATTTTATCTAATCAGGATGGCTCCCACTGTTTTAATCAAATCTTCCTTCAAACCCTAAAAGGAAAGACTAGCCGGGATTAATTACACACTACAAGTTCGCCAATCTTTCAGCCAGGCCAGTGTCGGTACTTTGAGGAGGTCCCCCGTGCTTTCGCACGAACCTAATTAATGTAAACCTCGTTTTCCCAGAGGCGTAACCTCGTTAACACCTTTCTAAACACCTACTTGATCGGCTAATTGTAATGTGTAAAACTCTCCCAGGAGTAACTCTTACTCACAGCGGGTATCGGGATCCAACTATCTCATAGAAGGTATGCAATCTCATTGCAAATTTCAACACTTGAAATTCCCGATAATTTTGCCCCTAACCTCCTATGACCTTGACAAAGGCCAATAAACCATAGGATGTTAGTCAAGTTCAACCCGTCATTTCCTGATTGAATTAAACCCACCAGCACGACCCTTGACAAAGGCCAACAAGGTCGCACGACTACCATAACCCAATCTGCATCATATGCATAAGCAGATAAGCACCAGTCTGCTACCGCACACTACGCCTTGACAAAGGCCAACAAACGTAGCATGAATACTAACTACTACTTATCTGAAATGAAGGAGGGCTACGACAGGTTTTTCTGAAAACCTATTGCGTAATGAACTTGATATCGTTGTAGAATCAAATGATTTTGAAATGGAGTGTTTTTGAGGCTTTTCTAGTTTTGCTAAAGGGGTCACTCCCGGTGAAGGGATCGTCGGCCCTTTTCTCGTCGAATGAGGTGCGGGATATATCATATATATCACTGTGCAAAGAAGAAACTATAGAAGCAATCAAAAGACAAACCGAGTGTGTAGCATCTGCTAGTTATTGCAAAAGGGGTCACTCCCGGTGAAGGGATCGTTGGCCCTTTCCTCATCGAATAAGGTGCAGGATATATCATATATACCGCTGTGCAAAGCAAGAACTGTAGCTACCTATTTTTATTTTGAAATTTGATTCCACAACATCTTTAGGTTTCTTTTATTTCATTAATCTCACTAATGAAGTCCCATCATTTAAGTACCTAAACATCACAGATAAATACGACGTACACTTATGACATCCGCATTCGTCTCGATGTCCCCTCGTACACCGTTAGGTTAGGTAACTAACGGTAGAGCGGGGCAGGGCTAGCGCGGGTGTAAAACATAAGTAACGTCTATATAATATATCATATATACTATATACAGTATCCATCACAGCATATCAAATGATCGCATCACAGATATCGCAGCAGAAAAAACATATGAAACATTGGATATACTAGGACGTCCGTGTTTTCAATACGAGCCAGTATAAAACACGGATTCCACGGTCACGATGAATAGCCAAACCCACACTCCTAGACCCCTACGAGAGCGGCAAGCAACCCTACCAATTCTAGAGTTAGGAGACCCGGACTCGACTCCTCGAGTTGGTCTCCCATTGGACTCCAGAACCCGGTTACTTGTGCTCCCCTCCTTGGGTCTATCCTAGTGCGGAAAAGAAAATAATATACATCAACGGTGACATCTTCCGCAACCTGGAAGTGCCCCAATAAAAGAATATTACACACAAGTTTTTTACATTAATGAAAATGAAAAACACTCATCTCACATAAAAAACCCCGGGCTATTCAAACACGACGATCCAATATAACATATCCAGCAACACATAACATCACATGTCATCAACGTAAGTAAATATGCCCATCCCAATTGTCGTTTACATATAGCAACGAAACCGGCGATATCACATATTACACTTACGGTCACAGAAAAGAAAGTGTAAAACTACAACAGTTGGCATCCGCAAACGCTTTAGACATTGCATGCCTAAATAAATGAATTCCTTAGACATCGCATGCCTAACATTTATAAACCCCGCATTTTAGTCTCATTATCGAAAACTCTTTTCAATATCAAGTCGGGTAATTCAACAAGATTCCCGACATCCTGATCGAATGCTCATCGCAAACTTCAGTAGACGGCCGCACCCCCGATGCCGTCGACGAAATGCACTAAGGCGGAACACCGCTGCCGCGAGCACCCGGACGGATGCTTTGGGCGACGGGGTTCTCCTACAGTCACTTGGTCGGGGCTATGAGGTGTAGCTGCCTATTAAGTTTACCCGGCGAGTATCCACGTACGCTACGTGATTGCGACGGACTTTTGATCACATCAAAATTCCGTGGCAACCGATCAAGTGAGACTAAACTGCTATGTTTATAACATTCATTCAATTATCTCATAACTACTTGTGAATTCCAATTATTGTATCACATTCCGGATAAACAGAAAATGTCAAACTTTACGATCGAACAATCGAACACCCAAGTTTTCCCGAAACAGCTCAACACATGAAACAAGTTTAAAAACATTCACTTCATGCCTCAGTACCAACGGTCCAGCCGTAGAAGGGTCAAGCCAACGCCTCACATGTGGCACGCCGTACTGCCCTAAACCCTAAGGTTCAAAGGGCAGTTCAAGACGGTCACATAATCGAGTTAAGGTTTGTTGTTTTCTAGAGGGACCATCGTGTTACTTGCACTACTTAGAACGTCATTAAACTACGGAAAAATCCAACAATTGGAAATTTCCCGGCAGGGGAAAAAGTGGGTATTTAAATCCGGTCGAACTTTTTAACATTTTCTAAAATTATCCGGAAAAACCCATAGACGAAGTTAAACATCCCGATCGAAACACCGAGTCCCCAATACAACCCAGAAAACTCAACTCTTGAGTATAATTTAAAAATTTCCAGAAAATACAGCACTAATAGATAGGAGTTACTGTGCAAAAATTAATGAAAGAAACGACCATAGGGCCGCGGAACCGCCGCATGAGGCAAGCTTTTGTCGCGGTTCCGCGGCTATTTGATCGATTTACTGGCTCATTTTGCACAGTAACTCCTAGAAAACCCTGCTAATTTTTCTGCATATTTTTAATTTGGAAAAAACCCAGTTTTGAAAAAATATATAGAGAAGGGTTTTAAACTAGGGTTTCGGGTTCGATCGGACTTCTAACATCGTCTACACTTCGCCTAAGGCTCTAACCTGGCTCTGATACCACTGTAGGGTTCCTAGGCACACAAATGAGGTCTCATAAGGCATCAACCATGCCAATTTAAAATTTTTCCGGTGCCGAGAAACCCTAATATAGATCGTTAACTAGAGAATAGGCGAAACAACAAGCTAGTAAACAACTTTACTGCTAAGTGAAAGAGACTACAACCTTTGTAGATCCGGTCCTCCACTTCCTTAGCTCCGTGATGATGTCCCTCCGCTGCGATCATCGGATTTCGGACTCTAGCGATGGTTTCGTCGAAGAAATGATCGGGCTAGATCGTCGACTTCGATGCCGAAGATGATCTACGTCGAGGCAACTCAAACTCAAGCTCCACCTTCACCAAGTCAAGAAACTTGTGAAGAAAACACCCTATACTACTTGGCAAGTGGTAGAGGATGAAGAAATAGGAAGTGGGTTCACTTTGGATTTGGATTTCTCACTTGGAATCAACACTTGACATTTTTGAAGCAAGCTTTTCTTTTTCTTCACTTGAAGAAGAAGATGAAGAAGAAGAAAAAGAATCAAATTATTTTCAAAAAGAAAATGAAGTGATATCTATCATTTAGCAACCATGGGTGAGTTAACAAGTGTAGAGAATAAACTATGGTTTAAGTGAATGGTTAGGGTTAAGGAAAGAAACAAAATGGTCAAAGCTTTTTCAAAGCTTCATGAAGCTTCAAGTATAAAACAAAAGGCCACCATTTTATTTTCTTGCCTAAAAATAAATGAAAAGAATAAATAAATAAGTAAATCAAAACCCTAACCATTAACCTAATCATGGTTTAACATACACACCCAAGTTTGCATGTATCATCAAACATGATACAATCTTGTGCACAAAAATATATCACATATACAATGTGCACAAACAAGTGAGAAAAACATCTTAAGTGAACCAATATTAGTTAATGTAAAGTAATATATCAAATATATAATTATACATTAAATCATTAAATCAACACCTGACTTAATGATCCGGTCATATTGCATATAACCGACTAATATCAATAGTAACAACTTATCGAATCAACACTTGATCCGATAACCCGGCTATATCGCATATATCCAGATCAATGTTACATATCGCGAGAATAGAATACAGTATCACATACTGAAATTATTCTCGGTCCCGCACATATCTCATATGCGCTCCTATTTCGTTTCGCTTGAGCCAGGAAACCTCTGTATAAGACTCTAAAGACTCGTCAATACGCCGGCAGCAGGTGATGATCATATCAAACACCCACAAGCCGCAAGCGGTCTGCTAAACGTAATGGCCACCCGGGTATTGAGCGATCAGAAGATCGACGAGCAAGCCCGCTCACACTCTTGTGAATCCAACCAGTAACACTTACCGTACAGTCCGGTCTGTTCGTCTGATATATCGCATATCTCGCCTAGGGGTGGTAAACGTCAGACCCCAGTAGCTCGATAAGTCGTGTCGATATGAGGTCTATAACAGTTCGAGAAACTACTCGTAACACTTACCAGTAAATCTCAGCAACCCTGGCCAGGGATTTCCGGTTATAGCCAATCGAACACAGCGCAACATCAACTCCCTATACCGGGAGAGACGAATCCCTTCCTATCGCTCATTGCCTCCATGTGACTCGGGACTGTACCCAAAAACCACCGTTTTGCATGCCCTCTTAGACATGGTAAGGTGGAAATCAAAGCACAGTGGGAATCACACAAGACTTTATGACGATCTCGGGTCTACAGACTAACCTGTACCAGTGTCACCAGAGAACTGCCATCTGACGTAAGGTATAATACCATCTGGGAGTTCTCGACGAGTCCGTCCAGTGTACCCAGTCTCTACTGAGAACCCGTATATCATCTCTGATGTCAAACACCAATGGATATGGGATCATCCATCGCCCATCTGTATGGGTCGAGAAGGGATACGCTAGTCTACTCTGGTATATCGATGCCCCGTCTCGATACACCCACGACTAGGGACCTTGAAGGATGTACTTATGGACTACCATGTCCCCACTAGTATGATCTGCATCATAGTCCAGGCAGTCAAGTACACATCCTAAGGGCTTTACCAACATGTAACAGAGAGACAATCAGTGTACACGTTAAGGTAAAGAGCAACCAGATAGCATACTATCATGTCGAGCAAGAAAGTCCTCCCTATATATGTCCAAGCATCCACTACAATATACATCCTATGCATAGTAATGGCCTCTAGGGCATACATATAACTAACAGTAAGAACTTGTATTTTCATATTCTCCATATCGGAGTTAGCCGTTTCCTTATACATGTTAATTTCGATGTTAGATTCAAATACGATAACTTCGGAGGCCGCAAGGAAAGGAAAAGGATTGACGATTTCTGAGTAGTTTACGACGTATTCCGGTGAGTAGACTAAATATCTACCAGGGGATCTTGTAAATATGGCATGATACGCCCGTAGTTAGGTTTAAATACAAGTTTTGCTTTTGTATGTTAAATTTATCATATGCATTCTTAAATTTATATATACCTCCAGGATTAGTACTTGTTAGAACACTGCACCATTATCGACGAGTTATGCCGCACATGCACATATCTACATGTTACACTACACCTCGTCGATATTAACATGTCACTTCCCACTTAGAAATTATTCGGTTGAAAACGATTCTTATCATTCCTTAAGTATCAATAGTCGTAGTAATTAGCATATATGACATCATATTTCGTATTCAAGTATTAGTAGTTGATATAAGAGGCATTTGTATTATTGAGGATTTATGGTTTTAAGTTTTCATATACTATTACCAAAAATCAGTGATTTTCATGATTATGTGTCACGTCCACCATGAGATGTCGTTTTTATGATTTGGCTTTATTCCAGACCGAGTTGGGGGTCATACGGTTACGGATTTACAATTTTATCCAGACTGAGTCGGGGGGCATACAGTTGGATACATGGTGGACCCGGTCGAGACCGAGGGGCAGGATAGATGCACTTTAGGCGGGGAGCCTAACGATGATACTCAATTCCGGAGACAGTTATGAACACGGTGGATATCTAGATGATATCGACCGGTGTTATTGATTACAGGATCGTTCGAGGAATGATAACTGATGAAACACTGAAGATTTGTGTCAATCTTAGGCAAGGAAAAAAGAACATGATTTGGGAAATAACTGATGAGATTTCGGTTTTGATTCATACATGGAGTATTACATATTCATTCCTCCACCTGTTATCATGCATCGCATTCACTATTGTTGAAATTAGTTCTAGTTCGTCATATTTACATTATCAGCTGTTATATGTTAGTTATAATCACTGAGTTGGCAACTCACCCCCGTTGTGCCACCGTTCCTTGCAGGAGTCGAGTGGACGGTTAGCCACAGTGCAGATCCACTTATCAGATTTTATCGCATCTTTTGCTAGGTGGGTTACATATATAGTAACCTTTTCTTTTGGTATTGTATATTGAATCTATAGTATCTCCATCAGACCCTGTATTATGACTTAGTATGAGAGGTGGTTGTATGTATATTATTTGACAGATGTAATCATTTAGTTATATTAAAATGATATTCTTTTACTTATGTCTGAAATTCTTATTGTTGTCATATAAAGTTATATATTTATTTCCACGGTTGACATTGTTGACCCCAACCAGGGATGCAACCAAATTAAACACTTTATACTTGCTTTTATTATTATTTCAATAGGAAGTTACGGTTAAAATCTTAAATACTCAAAACAGCGATTTTTACTTAAAAACTAAATTTTCCTGAAGTTCCGCAAAAAGGGTTTTGATCTTGGTTTTTGGCTTACTCGGGTTGTGTAGATATCTTTAGATATTATACAATCTAAGTGCCGGTCACATCCAAACTTTGGGTCGTGACAGATGCAAGGTCCATAAAGGTTCGAGATACTACTGATAACACTTACCTGTAGATCTCAGCAACCCTCACCAGAGATTTCCTATTATGGCCAATCGAGCATAGCGCAACATCAACTCCTAATACCGGGAGAGACGAATCCCCTCCTATTGCTCATTGCCTCCATGTGACTCAGGACTGTACCCAAAAACCACCTTTTTGCATGAACTCTTGACCGTGGTGTAGGGTTACTAGGCACTCTCACAAGGGTTTATAAGGCATCAACCATGCCCGATTCAAAATTTAGACATGCCGAACAACCCTAACCAAGATCTTTAAACTAGAGATTAGGCGAAACAAAGCATGTTAAACACTTTAACATCTAAGAGTTTGGGATTACAACCTTTGTAGTTCGGTCCTTCACTTCATAAGCTCCGTGTTGAGGTCCCTTCGCTACGATCATCATGTACCCAGACTCTAGAGAGGCTCCACGAAGAGAACGATGCAAACTTGCTTCCGATCTTCGATAACAAAGATGATCTACCATGAAGAAACTCAAGCCCAACTTTTTGCTTCACTAATCAAGTATTAGCAAAGAGAACACCCCAATCTAAATGGCTAGAATAGATTAGGATGATGAAGTAGGAATTTAGCTCTCATTTGTTTTCTTTAACTCACTCATTTTCATCACTAATGAAAAAGCTAGAAAGCTTTTCATCAAGAACTCAAGGAAGAAGAAGAAGAATCCTTTGTGATGAATAATGAAACTCTAGTCTATGGTTAGAATTGCAACCATGGGCTAAGTATGAAGACTTAACCCATGTAGAGATTTAACTAGGGTAAAGGGTTGGGTTAGGTTAAGAAAATATCTATGCAAAATATCCAAGTCAAAGTCAAACCTTCAAGAAGCTTCTTGAAAGCTTCATGAAGACTTAACCCTAATCCAAACCCTAACCTCAATTAAACTCCACAAAATATGTTGCATTTGTAACCATAACATGTTACAATATTATATATCACATATACAATATTTATTGTAACAAAATAAAATAATACTATTAACATATATCACATATATATCAATGTATTACCTGAGTGAGAAAAAGAATCTTTAAGTGAGCTTTTATTAGTTAATGTAATTTAATATATCAAATATATAATTATACATTAAATTATCGAATCAACACTTGATCCAATAATCCGGCAATTTCTTAAATAACCGACTAATAAAATCTGTATCAGTTCATCGAATCAACACTTGATCCGATGACCCGGCTATATCACATATACCCAGCCGATATCTCATACCGCGAGAATCTAATACGGTATCGCATACACGTATTATTCCCGGTCCCGCACATATCACATATGTCCAACTACTCCGTTTTGCTTGAGCTAGGAAACCTCTGTGTAGGACTCTAAAGAATCGTCAATACGCCGGCAGTAGGTGATGATCATATCAAACACCCACAAGCTGCAAGCGGTCAGCTAAACGTAACAGCCACCCAGGTATTGAGCGATCAGAAGATCAACAAGCAAGCCTGTACTTTCTCCTGCTAATCCAATCAGTAACACTCCCGTACAGTCCGGTCTCTTCGTCTGATATGTCGCATATCTCGCCTAGGGGTGGAAAACGTCATACCCCAGTAGCTTGATAAGTCGTGTCGATATGAGGTCTATAATAGTTCGAGAAACTACTGATAACACTTACTAGTAAATCTCAGCAACCCTGGCCAGGGATTTCCAGTTATAGCCAATCGAACACAGCGCAACATCAACTCCCTATACCGGGAGAGACGAATCCCCTCCTATCGCTTATTGCCTCCATGTGATTCGGGAATGTACCCAAAAGCCATCTTTTTGCATGCCCTCTTGGACGTGGTATGATGGAAATCAAAGCACAGTTGGAATCACACATGACTCTATGACAATCTCGGGTCTAGAGACTAACCTGTACTAGTGTCACCGGAGAACTGCCATCTAACGTGATGTATAATACCATCTGGGAGTTCTCGGCGAGTCCGTCCAGTGTACCCGTCTCCATTGAGCACCCTACACCATCCTTGATGTCAAACACCGATGGATATGGGATCATCCATCGCCCATCATATGGGTCAAGATGCGTATACGCTAGTCTACTCTGGTGTATCGTTGCCCTGTCTCGATACACCCTCGACTAGGAACAATTATAGGATGTACTCGTCGAGTACCGTGGCCCCACTAGTATGATCTCATCATATTCCCAGTAGTCGAGTACATATCCTAAGGGCTTTATCAACATATAACATAGAGACAATCAGAGTACATGTTAAGATAAAGAGCAACCAGATAGCGTACTATCATGTCGAGCAAGAAAGTCCTCCCTATATATGTCCAAGCATCCACTACAATATACATCGTATATACAGTAATGGCCTCTAGGGCATTCATATAACTAACAATCTCCTACTTGCACTAGGGCCATCTGTTGTGGTATCACATATCCAACAATAAGCTGTGGTTGAAGTATCTCTTACTCAACCATCCCATAAAAGTCTCTACTGGGAAAAAGGCCTTTGTGAGTGGATCCGCGCTGTTGTCCTCTGTGTCTACTCTCCTAATCTCGATCTCCCTGGAGATCAACCATCACCATGATCAGGTGATACTACCTAAGAATTATATCTGGATTGGACGGGGGTTCCTTGGCATAAGCCACAACTCCATTGTCACACAATGGTAGGAACGAAGTTCATCTCATGAACTTATATATATCCAGACTGCCTCTTTGGTAGCATCCTTGGTAACGATGTATCTTGTCTTTAATCGTCTAGAAAGTCACGGTATCTATCTTGGAACACTTCCAACATACCGTCCCTCCACTGAGGGTAAAGACAATGCCTGCGACTGACATTCAGTCGTCCTTATCACTGTGGAACTTTTCCAGTGATTCTCCCCAGGATCGTTTGATACCATCTCACTACACCTAGTGAGAATCCTAACATCCATTTAGACCTATCTCATAGATATAAAACCTAGGATTTAGGAGGTATCACTTGATCTATATGGAGAATCCATGTGATAAGCGGAGATTGACCGAGCGTAGCATAGGAAACTCCTTCCCTATCAAAAGTATGTCATCCACGTACTCTACGAGGATCACCACCATACTCTTTACTACCCTTTTGTATATACAAGGTTCATCTACCATTTTGATGAGGTCAAACTCTTTGACTACCACATCAAAACAGATGTTCCAACTCTGCGATGCCTGCTTTATCACATAAAACAACTTGCACACGTTTCCGCTGCTCCCACTGTCTACGAAGCCCTCGGGCTGTGTACTTATAGACGCACTCTTCCAAAACATCATTTAGAAAAGCAGTCATGACACCCAACCGCCAGATATCGTATCATGGTATGTAGCCGTGGCAAGTAGGATCTGGATGGACTTAAGCATAGTTTTGAAAGTCTCAACATTTCCATGTACACCAAGTAATCTTCTCAAGATATACTTGCTCCTGATGGGGATTTAACCCTTCAAATAAAGCAACTAAAGTCCATACTTTGTTGGTGTATAAGGATTCCATCTCAGATCGCTCAGCATCCAGCCATTCTTACAGAGTCCCACTCCTGATGGCCAGCTCGAAACTAGTTGGGTCATCATCTCATGATGCAATCCTCGCTCCCACTGTCATAGAGAAAACCGAAGTATCTCTCAGGTGGGTAAGGAACGCTACTAGATCGGCGAAGAGGCTGAGGTTCGTTGGAAACTATTGAATCCTTTGGTTCTACCAAATCATCAGCTGCAGTTTGTATAGCCGGAACTCTTTCCAGTTCTACCTCATGACCAATAATTTCTTCACAATAAATTCCTTTTCACAAAGGTGGCATGCTGAGAAACAAAACATCTTTTGTTCCTCGGTTTGGTAGAAGATATTCTCTTGCGAATGCATGGGATATCCAACAAACTTCCACAGAACTGACTTTGCCTCGAGTTTGTCCGGATTTTGCTTTTAGACATAGGCCGGACAACCCCAAATATTAACTTACTTAAGATATGGGCTCTTCCCATTCCATATCACATATGAAGTGGTAGGCAACTGATTTGATTGGAAACCTATTCAATAGGTATGCAGCTTCACAAGTGCATAACTCTCAAAAGGAAATAGGAAACTTAGTAGTACTCATCATAGAGCGCACCATATCAAATAGGGTGTGATTGCTCCGCCCCGATACACCGACGTGCTGTGGTGTATACGGAGGAGTAATGCTGAGAGAGAATCTCATTCGCCTTTAGAATAGTCCAGAAATTCCGTGCTCAAGTATTCTCCTCCTTGATCTCATCAAAGGACATAATACTTATACCCAGTTTTTGGTTCTCTCCTTCTAACTTATATTCTGTGATTATCTCAAAAGTTTCGGACTTGTGTTTCAACAGGAACATATGTCTGAATCTTGAGAGATCATCAGTGAATGTTATGAAGTTCAAAGAACCGGTCTTGGCATGTATAGACAGGGGACCTTGCATACATCATCATGTATCAATCCCAAAGTTCATCTAACTCTTTCTCTTTTTCCAATAAATAGAGCTGAGGTCATCTTATCTTTGTGACATGACCGGAAAGTTTCACAAGATGTAGATTCAAACTAATTTAAATATGCATCTAAATGTAACTTAGCTAGTCGGGTCACATTGATATGACCTAGTGTACAATACCTCAAGAAGGATTCGTTCATTTCTGAACTCTTCCTCTTGTGTGTGTTCTGTACATTAAGAACTGTGGTTTGATTTGGAACGTCTATGCTTTTAGATAACGTGCATGATCCGATCAACTCTTGATATAGGAAATGTTCAAAACATTATCCAACAATACAAAATTATATCCTTCTTTACTAATAAAGAGACTGATATGATGTTGTATATCAGGTTCGGTATCTAATAACATTCGTTCAGAATCAATGTATTCTGGTAATACAGGGTGATAACTACCAACAGACTTGGCTGCAACACTTGCACCGTTTTCTATCTCATGAAACATATTACCCGTTCTCAGTTCTCTACCTATCTGTAGCCCATGTAACAAATTACATTTGCGGGATCCTGATCTGGTATCTCATACCCAGGACGTAAATGATATTGAGAAACAGTTCTGTGTAATGAACACACCCGAAGAAGATGCATCAACATGCACTTTCTTCGTTTGGGCGGCACGGGAATTCTGGTAATCCCCTATTTCCTGCTCTGTCTTATAACAATTATAAGTTGGAGCGGGACCAACGTTCCTTAGCACAGTATAATAAGAGGGTTCGGTCAATACATCCGTATTATTATCTTGATTAATGGTGACATAGTCGCAACCAGGAAAGAGATAGAAGAAAACACTCAGCGTGCGCTTTTACAAGATTAGATTGGTTATCTATTTCTCTAATCAGGATGTCTCCCACTGTTTTAGTCAAATCTTCCTTCAAACCCTAAAAGGAAATACTAGCCGGGATTAATTACACTCTACAAGTTCGCCAATCTTTCAGCCAGGCCAGTGCCGGTATTTTGAGGGAGGTTCCCCGTGCTTTCGCGCGGACCTAATTAAAGTAAACCTCGTTTTCCCAGAGGCGTAACCCCGTTAACACCTTTCTAGACACCTACTTGATCGGCTAATTGTGATGTGTAAAACACTCCCAGGAGTAACTCTTACTCGCAGCGGGTATCGGGATCTAACTATCTCATAAAAGGTATGCAATCTCATTGCAAATTCAAACACTTGAAATTCCCAATAATATTTTACCCCTAGCGTCCTATGACCTTGACGGAAGCCAAACTACCCATAGTCCGCTAGTCAAGTTTAGCCCATCATTTCCTGATTGAATTAAACCCACCCGCACGACCCTTGACGGAGGACAAAATACGCCGTACGAATACCCTAATCCAATCGCATCGTATGCTAGCAGATAAGCACTAGTTAGCTACCGTACACTACGCCTTGACGGAGGCCAAACTACCACAGCACGAATACTAAGAGTACATATCTGAAATGACGGAGGGCTACACAGGTTTTTAAGAAAACCATGAGCGTAATGAACTTGATATCGTTGTAAAATCGAGTGATTTTAAATGGAATGTTTTTTAGGCCTTTTCTAGTTTTGCTAAAGAGGTCACTCCCGGTGAAGGGATCGTCGGCTCTTTCCTCATCGAATAAGGTGAAGGATATTTCACAAATATCACTATGCAAAGCAAAAACTATAAAAACAATCAATAGACAAACCGAGTTTGTAGCATCTGCTAGTTTCGCTAAAGAGGTCACTCCCGATGAAGGGATCTCGGCTCTTTCCTTATCGAATAAGGTGTTGGATGTTCTACAAGGAACACCGCTATGCAAAGCAAGAACTAGAGCTACCAGTTTTTAAAAAAGTTTCTACAACATCATTAGGTTTCTTTTAATTTCATTAATCTCATTAATAAAGTCCCATTTTATTATGCTTCACAAGCATCACATTTGAAACGAAATCTGCAATATAACATAAATCTCATATATATAATATAAACATTCGTCTCAGGCAGTAATATGATCTCATCACAGAACATTGCAGCAGAAGAACAAATATGAAATATTGGATAAACTAGGACGTCCGTGTTTTAATACGAGCTTGTATAAAATACGGATTCCACGGTCGCGATGAATAGCCAAACCCACATCCCTGACCCCTACGAGAGCGGCTAGCAACACTGTCAATTCTAGGGTTAGGAGACCCGGTCTCGACTCCTCGAGATGGTCTCCCATTGGACCCAAGAACCCGGTTACTTGTGCTCCTCGCCTTGGGTCTGTCCTAATGCGGAAAAGTAAATAATATACAATGGTGACATCATCCTCAGCCCGGAAGTACCCCAATAAAAGAATATTACAATTGAATTTTACATGAATGAAAATGAAAAACTCTCATCTCACATAAAACCCCCGGCTATTCAAAACACGATGATCCTATATAACATATCACAGCAACACATAATATCTCATATCATCAACGTAAGCAAGTATGCGTATCCCGATTATCGTTGATGTATAGCAACGAAGCCGGCGATACACCACATACTACGCTTACGGTCGCAAAAAAGAAAGTGTAAAACTACAACAGTTGGAATCCGCAACCTTCTTAGACATCGCATGCCTAACCAAATGAATTCCTTAGACATCGCATGCCTAACAATTATAAACCCCGCATTTTAGTCTCAATATCGAAAACACTTTTCAATATCAAGTCGGGCAATTCAACAAGATTCCCGACATCCTTATCGAATGCTCGTCGCAAACTTTAGTAGAAGGCCGCACCCCCGGATGCCGTCGACGAAGTGCACTAAGGCGGAACACCGCTGCCGCGAGCACCCGAACGGATGCTTTTGGCGACGGGATTCTCCCGCAGTCACTTGGCCGGGACTATGGGGCGTGGCTATCTATTAAGTTTACCCGTCGAGTATCCGCGTACACTACGTGATTGCAACGGACTTTTGATCACATCAAAATCCCGTGGCAACCGATCAAATGAGACTGAACTGCTAGATTTATAACATTCAAATTAGTTATCTCATAACTTCTTGTGGATTCCAAATATTGTATCACATTCCAGATAAATAGACAATGTTAAACTTTCCGATCAAATAAACAAACACCTAAGTTTTCCTAAATGGTTCTCAACAAATTAAATTAGTTTAAAAACATCTATCACATGCCACAGTACCAATGGTCCAGCCGTAGAAGGGTCAAGCTAACGCCTCACATGTGGCAACGCCGTACTGCCACAAACCCTAAGATTTAGAGGCAGTTCAGACGGTCACATAATCGAGTTATGGTTTGTGTTCCTCTAGAGGGTCCACCGTGTTACTTGCACGACTTAGAACGTTCTTAAACTAAGGAAAAATCCAACACTTGGAAATTTTCCGGCAGGGGAAAAAGTGAGTTATTGATATCCGTTCGAATTTTTTGACACGTTCTAAAAATTACCCGGACAAACTAAACGAAGTTAAACTTTCCGATCGAATCAACGAGTTCCCAATACATCCCAGAAAACTCAACACTTGAGTAGAATTAAAAATTCCGAGAACTATAAAAAAGGACCCAGGAATATATTTCTGAAGTAGTGGGCCCCAACTCCAATTATTGGCCGTGGAACCGCCGCCTAACGCGTGGTTTGGCCGCGGTTCCGCAGTCACGTGAGGGATTTAGTGGTCCGTATTTCACAGTAATTCCTATATTTTCCTGCATGATTTTATGAATATTTGTAATACGAAAAAATCAACATTTTAAATTTTTTTCCAGAAACTAGGTTTTATCGGGTATTCGGAGTTCGATCGGACTTTAAACTTCGCCTAAACTTCACCTAAAACTCTAGCTTGGCTCTGATACCACTGTAAGGTTACTAGACACTCTCACATGGGTCTATAATGCATTAACCATGACCGATTCAAAATTTAGACGCGCCGAACAACCCTAACCAAGATCTTTAAACTAGAGATTAGGCGAAAAAAAGCATGTTAAACACCTTAACATCTAAGAGTTTGGGATTACAACCTTTATAGTCCGGTCCTTCACTTCATAAGCTCCGTGTTGAGGTCCCTTCGTTGCGATCATCATGTACCCGGACTCTAGAGAGGCTCCACGAAGAGAATGATGCAAACTTGCTTCCGATCTTCGATAACAAAGATGATCAACCATGAAGAAACTCAAGCCCAAGCTTTTGCTTCACTAATCAAGTATTAGCAAAGCAAACACCCTAATCTAAATAGCTAGAATAGATTAGGATGATGAAGTAGGAATTTAGGTTTCATTTGTTTTCTTTAACTCACTCATTTTCATCACTAATGAAAAAGCTAGAAAGCTTTTCATCAAGAACTCGAGGAAGAAGAAGAAGAATCCTTTGTGATGAATAATGAAACTCTAGTCTATGGTTAGAATTGTAACCATGGGTTAAGTATGAAGACTTAACCCATGTAGAGATTTAACTAGGCTAAAGGGTTGGGTTGGGTTAAGAAAATATCTATGCAAAAATATCCAAGTCAAAGTCAAAGTTTCAAGAAGCTTCTTGAAAGCTTCATGAAGACTTAACCCTAATCCAATCCCTAACCTCAATTAAACTCCATAAAACATGTTGCATTTATAACTATAACATGTTACAATATTATATATCACATATACAATATTTATTGTAACAAAATAAAATAATACTATTAACATATATCATATATATCAATATATTACCCGAGTGAGAAAAAGAATGTTTAAGTGAGCTTTTATTAGTTAATGTAATTTAATATATCAAATATATAATTATACATTAAATTATCGAATCAACACTTAATCCAATAATCCGGCTATTTCATAAATAACCGACTAATTAAATCTGTATTAGTTCATTGAATCAACACTTGATCCGATGACCCGGCTATATCACATATACCCGGTCGATATCTCATATCGCGAGAATCTAATACGGTATCGCATACATGTATTATTCCCGGTCCCGCACATATCACATATGTGCTCCTACTCCGTTTTGCTTGAGCCAGGAAATCTCTGTGTAGGACTCTAAAGAATCGTCAATACGCCGGCAGTAGGTGATGATCATATCAAACACCCACAAGCTGCAAGCGGCCAGCTAAACGTAACAGCCACCCAGGTATTGAGCGATCAGAAGATCAACAAGCAAGCCTGTACGTTGTCCTGCGAATCCAATCAGTAACACTCCCGTACAGTCCAGTCTCTTCGTCTGATATGTCGCATATCTCGCCTAGGGGTGGAAAACGTCAGACCCCAGTAGCTTGATAAGTCGTGTCGATATGAGGTCTAAAACAGTTCGAGAAACTACTATAACACTTACCAGTAAATCTCAGCAACCCTGACCAGGGATTTCCAGTTATAGCCAATCAAACACAGCGCAACATCAACTCCCTATACCGGGAGAGACGAATCCCTTCCTATTGCTCATTGCCTCCATGTGATTCGGGACTGTACCCAAAAGCTACCTTTTTGCATGCCCTCTTAGACGTGGTATGATGGAAATAAAAGCAAAGTGGGAATCACACAAGACACTATGACGATCTCGGGTCTACAGACTAACCTGTACCAGTGTCACCGGAGAACTGCCATCTGACGTGAGGTATAATACCATCTCGGTGTTCTCGGCGAGTCCGTCCAGTGTACCCAGTCTCCACTGAGCACCCGTACACCATCCTTGATGTCAAACACCGATGGATATGGGATCATCCATCGCCCATCATATGGGTCAAGATGCGTATATGCGAGTCTACTCTGGTGTATCGATGCCCTGTCTCGATACACCCTCGACTAGGAACAGTTATAGGATGTACTCGTCGACTACGGTGGCCCTACTAGTAAGATCTCATCATAGTCCCAGTAGTCGAGTACATATCCTAAGGGCTTTATCAACATGTAATATAGAGACAATCAGAGTATATGTTAAGATTTAGAGCAACCAGATAGCGTACTATCATGTCGAACAAGAAAGTCCTCCCTATATATGTCCAAGCATCCACTACAATATACATCGTATGTACAGTAATGGCCTCTAGGGCATACATATAACTAGTATGGTGGAAATCAAAGCACAGTGGGAATCACAAAAGACTCTGTGACGATCTCAGGTTGATAGACTAACCTGTACCAGTGTCACCAGAGAACTGCTATCTGACGATAGGTATAAAACCATCTAGGAGTTCTCGGCGAGTGCGTTCAGTGCACCCAGTCTCCACTGAGCACCCGTATACCATCTCTGATGTCAAACACCAATGGATATGGGATCATCCATCGCCCATCACATGGGTCGAGAAGCGTATACACTAGTCTACTTTGGAGTATCGATGCCCTGTCTCGATACTCCAACGACTAGGAACATTTAAAGGATGTACTTGCCGACTACCATGTCCCCACTAGTATGATCTGCATCATAGTCCTGGTAGTCAAGTACTCATCCTAAGGGCTTTATCAACATGTAATAGAGAGACAATAAGTGTACATGTTAAGATAAAGTGCAACCAGATAGCATACTATCATGTTGAGCAAGAAAGTCCTCCCTATATATATCCAAGCATCCACTACAATATACATCACATGTACAGTAATGGCCTCAAGGGAATACATATAACTAACATGAACTGGGTGCCTCGGTCGGACACAATACAAGTCGGGACGCCATGTAGTCGCACAATATCATCAATGTATATCTGGGCATACTGAGAAAATCCGAAAGTGGTCTTCACTGGCAGAAAGTGAGCCGCTTTCGTCAATCGTTCCACGATCACCAAAATAGAGTCATACCCTCGACTGGTCCTGGGTAGACCCACAATGAAGTCCATAGAAATCTACTCCCACTTCCACTCCGGAAAGGGCAAAGGCAGTAACTCTCCCGCTGGCCTCTGGTGCTTGACCTTGACTTGCTGACAAGTCAAGCATCTTGAAACAAAGTCTGTGACATCTCTCTTCATCCTTTCCCACCAGTAAACGTCTCTCAAATCATGATACATCTTAGTGGAGCCGGATGAACACTGTATACCGATCAATGTGCCTCCTCAAGAATCTCACACTTCAGTCTCTCAGAATCTTGTACACACAGTCGAGTCCCAAATCGTAGTATCCCCTGATCATCGATCACGAACTCGGAATCTCTGCCCTGTCTACCCTGCTCCATAATCTATGAAAAATGGTCATCACTGGACTGTGCCTCATAGATACGGTCAAGTAATTGTGGACGTGCACGGATATACCCAAGCTGTCCTTCGGTCGGAGTAAACTCGAACTGCACTCGGCTATCGCATAGAATCTGCCAATCTGCCGACGAGTGCCTCTGAACTGCGCTCAAACAAGATAAACTGCCTCCGGGCCTCCGGCTCAAAGCATCTGCCACTACATTCGCCTTGCCCGGATGATAAAGAATCTCGCAATCATAGTCTTTCACTAGCTCCATCCAACGGTGCTGTCTCAAATTTAGATCCCGCTACTGAAAGATATACTTCAAGCTCTTGTGGTTCGTGAATATCTGGCACGACTCGCCGTATAGGTAATGTCTCCAGATCTTGAGCGCAAAAACCACCGCAGCCATCTCTAAGTCATGAGTGGGATAGTTCTGTTCATGCTTCTTCAGTTGCCGAGAAGCATAAGCGATGACCCTACCGTGCCGCATCAACACACAGCCTAGCCCCACTCGAGAAACATGACAATAAACCACAAAACCGCCCGATCCCGAATGTAATGATAACATTGGTGTAGTAGTCAAACGAGTCTTAAACTGCTGAAAGCTATACCGCATGCCTCGGTCCAAACAAAAGGAACACCTTTCCGGGTCAACCCGGTCAACGGTGCAGCGATACGGGAGAAATCCTGAACAAAACGTCGATAGTAGCCGGCCAGGTCTAGAAAGCTGCGGATCTCTATAACTGATACCGGTCTGGGCCAATGCTGAAAGGCCTCGATCTTCTTCGGGTCCACACGTATACCATCTCTCGTAACCACATGACCCAAGAAATCATCACTGTCAAGCCAGAATGAGCACTTGGAGAATTTCGCGAACAGCTAGTGCTCTCTCAAAGTCTGCAATGTGATCTACAAGTGCTGCTCGTGCTCCTCTCGGCTCCAGGAATATACTAAGATGTCATCAATGAATACGATGATGAACTGATCAAGATACGGCCTGAAAATGCGGTTCGTCAAGTCCATAAACGTTGCAGGGGCATTGGTGAGCCCGAACGACATCACCAAGAACTCGTAATGTCCGTAACGTGTGCGAAAGGCAGTCTTCGGAATATCATCCTGTTGAACCCGCAACTAATGGTATCCAGATGCAAGTCAATCTTCGAGAAATGTCCCGCACCCTAGAGCTGGTCGAATAAATCATCAATACGAGGTAAGGGATATTTGTTCCACACTGTCACCGTATTCAACTAACGATAGTCAATGCACACACGCAAACTGCCGTCCTTCTTCTTGACGAACAGAACACGAGCACCCCAAGGGGACACACTCGGTCGAATAAGCCCTTTATCTAGCAAATCCTGCAACTGATCTTTCAGCTCTTTAAGCTCTGCCGGGGCCATTCGATAAGGCGGTATGGAAATAGTCCCCGTACCGGAGATCAAGTCGATGCAGAACACAATATCACGCTCAGGCGGTAAATGAGGCAGCTTGTCAGGAAAGACATCGGGAAACCCTCTCACAATCGGGACCTGGTCCAACGGGACCTCTGCAGCTCTAGTATCACAGACATACGCTAGGAATCACTGACATCCTTTCCTCAAGAGCTGACCAGCGCGAAGAGAAGAAATCAAGTTGGGAAGGGTGACGCTACGGTCTCCCTAAATAACAAGAACTGGCTCACACGGAAAACTAAATCTAACTGCCTTCTCACAGCAGTCCACGGATGCATAACAAGTGGCTAGCCAGTCCATGCCCAGAAGAACGTCAAAGTCTAACATATCAAGGAGAATCAAATCAACCGAAGAATCCCTCTCCCCGATACGAACAGAACACGATCGAAACACAAATCGAGCAGCAAACGACTCACCTACCGGAGTAATAACAATAAGCGGCTGATCTAACGACGATGAATATCGGCCCAACATCGGTGCAATGTGTGTAGACATATACGAATGTGTGGAACCTGGGTCGAATAATACTCGTGCGTCGAAAGAACATACTAGCAAGGTACTTGTCACAACGGCATTGGATGCCTGCACATCTTACGGAGTCAAAGCGAACACTCGGACCTGTCCCCCACTAATAGCTGCCTCACCTCTGCCTCGGCCTCTGCCTCCTCGTCCTCACTGAACAGGAGCACCACGCCTACGGCCTTTAGGAGCGTCTGCCTAGCGTGGAGTACCACCAGGGGTAGGAAGTAGAGCTCTATGAGCAGGGGGTGAGGGTGGAAGGGTCACATAGGGAACTATCGTCTCACCCTGGCACCTCACGGTACAATTCTTGAAAAGGTGACCTGGACTCCCACACCAATAACATCCTGGCGATGGCGGCTGCCCTGGTGAATAGGAGATGAACACCTTGTAGGGTTAGCATAGCACCATAGAAAGGTTTAGGAAGGCATCACACATGCCATATTGAAATTTTTGTGGTGCTAAACAAACCCTAACCAAGATCTTAAGTAGAGACTTAGGAATAAACATGCGTGTAAACAACTTTACATCTAAGAGTTAGGGATTACAGCCTTTGCAGTCCGTTCCTTCGCTTCATAAGCTCCGTGTTGAAGTCCCTTCGCTACGATCATCAAGTACTTAGACTCTAGAGAGGCTCCATGAAGAGAAAGATGCAAGCTTGCTTCCAATCTTCAACAACTAAGATGATCTATCTTGAAGAATCTCAAACCCAAGCTATTGCTTCACTAATCAAGTATTAGCAAAGCAAACACCCTAATCTAAGTGGCTAGAATAGATGAGGATGATGAAGTAGGAATTTAGCTCTCTTTTGTTTTCTTTATCTCACAAATATCCATCACAAACCCAAAAGCTAGAAATCTTTTCAAAGAGGAAGAAGAAGAAGAAATCTATTTGTGATGAATAATGAAAATCATTGTTATGGTTAAAAATCAACCATGGGTTAAGAATGAAGGCTTAACCCTTGAAGAGAATAAACTAAGGTAATGGGTTTTGGGTTGGGTTAGAAATTATCTATACAAAATATCTTAGCAAAAAATAAAAGAAAGCTTCATGAATCTTCATGAAAAAGCTAACCCAAAAGCTAACCCAAATCAAAACCCTAACTTATTTAAACTCCACAAAACATATTGCATTTGTAATCATAACTTCTTACAATATTATATATCACATATATAATATATTTTGTAACAAAATAAAATAATGCAATTAACATATATCACATATATATCAATGTATTATCCAAGTGAGAAAAATAATCTTTAAGTGAGCTAATATTAGTTAATGTAATATAATATATCATGTATATAATTATACATTAAATTATCGAATCAAAACTTGATCCGATAATCCGGCTATTTCATAAATAACCGACTAATATAATCTGTATCAGTTCATCGAATCAACACTTGATCCGATGACCCGGCTATATCACATATACCCAGCCGATATCACATATCGCGAGAATCTAATACGGTATCACATACTCGTATTGTTCTCGGTCCCGCACATATCACATATGTGTTCCTACTCCGTTTTTCCTGAGCCAGGAAACCTCTATGTAGGACTCTAAAGAATCGTCAATACGCCGGCAGTAGGTGATGATCATATCAAACACCCACAAGCTGCAAGCGGTCAGCTAAACGTAACAGCCACCCAGGTATTGAGCAGTCAGAAGATCAACAAGCAAGCATGTACATTCTCCTGCGAATCCAATCAGTAACACTCCCGTACAGTCCGGTCTCTTCTTCTGATATGTCGCATATCCAGTCTAGGGGTGGTAAAACGTCAGACCCCAGTAACCGATAAGTCGTGTCGATATGAGGTCCATAACAGTTCGAGAAACTACTGATAACACTTACCAGTAAATCTCAGCAACCCTGGCCAGGGATTTCCAATTATAGCCAATTGAACACAGCGCAACATCAACTCGCTATACCAGGAGAGACGAAACCCCTCTTATCGCTCATTGCCTCCATATGATTCGGGACGGTACCCAAAAGCCACCGTTTTGCATGCCCTCTTGCACGTGGTATGATGGAAATCAAAGCACAGTGGGAATAACACAAGACTCAATGACGATCTCGGGTCTACAAACTAACCTGTACCAGTGTCACCAGAGAACTGCCATCTGACGTGAGGTATAATACCATCTGGGAGTTCTCGGCGAGTCCGTCCAGTATACCCAGTCTCCACTGAGCTCCCGTATACTGTCTCTGATGTTAAACACCAATGGATATGGGATCATCCATCACCCATCTAAATGGATCGAGAAGCATATTGTAACCCTTCAAAAATCGTTTAGGCAGTTTTTCGGTAATCGGCCAATTTTTCGGCTTTTTCCGTAAAAAGTCAAAATTGATATTTTTCATTATAGACCTAATTATACAAAATTTAAATAAGATATTACTATAATTTTGTCACTAAAATGTCATTTATAATTTTCTAGTTAAAAAAAAAAATTTCGTAATTAATTATTTTTTTATTATTTTAAGCCTTTTTAAATACATTTAATTAGGGGTAAATACAAATTTAATTAGGTAAATTTCTTAATTAGGAGTCTTTATAAGCTAAAATAAGGTGTAAAAAAATTTGTGTCATGACTTTCACATTTTTAGTTTTGGGGTTAGAAATTTAATGAAAAAAATGAAGTAAAATGGGGTTTTTTGTAAAAAGGTTGATGTGAAATGCATTAATTGAGATTGGAGGAGTCTTTTTGGCCTAGAATCATCTACACAAAACCCCCATTCCCTTTCTTGACCTGCTGGCCGAGCTCCCCACAGCAGCAACCTCCATTTTCCCACTTCTTTCTTGCTTCAATTTCATGCCAAAATTCATCAAAAATGCACAAATTACTTCTCCAATTCAAAACAAAACCCTAATCCACTCTCTCCTCAAGCCAAATTAGTTCAAAACTTGGAGAAAGGAGGCTTCTTTGGTGGCTTGAGCAAGCTAGGGTTCACACTTGGGAGGTATAAATCCAAATCTAGTTGTTAATTGTTGTTTAAGTTGCTAGATTTAGTAGTTTTAGTGTGTAATTTGCTTATGAATTCTTGTTTAGGAAATTCAAGAAAGGGAATTGATGTTGTAATTAGGGTTTGTAGAATGGTTGATGGATTTAAGTTAGGGCTTTGGTTATCCAATTGGTTAGAGTGATTAATTGAGCGATGTTGCGTTCGCTAGATCGATAAAATTTCGACATTTACATAGAATCGCTATGCTATTTGCTTACTAGTTTTTCTAAAATTTTAGGAGGCGATCTAATTGTGTTATTTAGGCGATATAATTAACATCTTATACGACTATTAGGGTGTGTGAATACGTAGTTTTGTTTAGTCGGGTTTTAGTTTGACAATTTCCCCGATACGGCGATTTTAGTTAAGGTTTTAGCGATTTTCGTGTATTTTCCGCGTACCGAGTGCACGTTGTGATTAATCCGAGAGCGTCGATCTTTTCATAGTGTGAGTTGCATCATTTCGGAAATCTGTAACCTTATATTGTGTGTTATGCAATTTTAGGATCGGTCGGGGAAACTTCGGATACGGCGCGCAAAGGCAAGGCGGTGGCCGGATCAGATTAGCGGGGATTTCTGGTGAGTAGATATATTCATCTATGGGGGAATCGTTTGGATGGCGCGAGGCGCCCCTCCTCCCTAGTTAGGATTACTCTACTTTATGCAATAATTATATTGTTAGCTAGCTTATCCATTTATGTACATTGCATACCCTTACAGCTAACCCTATACTAGATTGCATGGACATTAATATGACATTCATATATACATATGCGATATCATTTCGTAGGACACGAACACCTTACCATTGGCATCTATTGCACGCGCACTATTCATGTGACACACACGCCTTTGGTATTTGCCATGCCACGTGCACTATAAAACCTGTTTAGCTTAGTAACGCCATTGCATTCATGCATGATATTTGAGATTGTATCGCATGCATATACCTCGCATTACTATCATATTTACATAGATTTCTAGCCAATCTCTCACATCATATACATTGATATCATAGACACTTATCATATACAACATGTGGACATTATGATTTCTTGAGGATTTCAGTTTGCTGCGATTTCTGGATTTTTTGGGGAAAACCGCAAGAATTTAACAAAGCTTATATTTATCATTTTTTTAAAACAAAGTTGCGGTTTTCTCGTGACGTATGTGTCGTCCACCATGAGTTTTCATGTTTTCTGTTGGATTTCGAGACCCGATTCGAGGAGTGGATGAACCGTCTCGGGTACATGGTGGGCCCGGTATGGTACCCCGGGGCAAGAAGATCGAGTTGTAGACGATGATCCTGGCAGGGGAAGGCTACCTACCGGTGATGTCTGGCGCGGCGGATATCCGGAGGATACCGACCGTTGTCGTGAGATTTATGATATGGGCCGATCCGGACTGACGGAGCCCGACATTGAGACAGATATGATTCCTATTTGGTGTCGATGCTTGACACGTGTTTTCTGAGGATTTCTTGATGATATTTAGCTATTATGCAGACTTTCGTTTTCTAAAAGTTAAGAATCCAGTAACTTTAACATTTAAAACACTTAAAGAGTTAGGAAAGATATTGCATACATGTGCATGCATACTAGAGTTATTATATCACATATGGACATACATGTTGTTCCGCATTGCGTGCATTCTTACGATTGCCTTACTAGATGTTATATTTACTCACGAGCTGGAAACTCACCCCCGTTGTGCCACAGTGTCTTGCAGGTCGGACCCGTCAGTCTTGTAGCGGCGGGCTATCTTGTCATCAGTTCTTTTTGCTCAGACTCGCGACATCGCCCGTAGGTGGGTTGCGAGTATACTTTATTTCTTGTTGTTTTATCATTGTATCTAGTATTCTCCATCTACCACTTGTTTTGTATATGCGACCTAGTGATGAGAATGAGAGATATGTATATTTGTGGTTTCTTTTGGGTCGAGCTCAATTGAGCCGGCGTTGCGTTTTTCTGATATTTTGGGTTTCTTCTGCTCTTTTCTTGGTATTACTATTATATTGCATGTGGTTGTGATCCGCCTTGGGCGAAGAGCTAGCTCCCGCTTGGGGATGCCATTTTTATAATTACAGGTTTATTATCTTGTTGTACCCAGTTTGGGGGATAGAAAATACAGGGGAGACTCTGCCGAAATTTTCGGAAATTTTTGATGTTTTTTTTAAGGATTCTATGCAACTTAAATGATTTAAAAACCGATTTTTATTAAGGTTTTCCTTCACTCTCTTTTGATTTTGGTTTAGATTTTCTGGGTTTTGGCTGACTTAGGTTACGGTACGCCTTTAGACGTCTCGTAATCTAAGTGCCAGTCACGTTCCGTACTTTCGGGTCGTGACAAAGTTGGTATCAGAGCATAGGTTTTACCTTTCTGAGTGTAGGACGACCCTGGTAGATGGAGTAGGTGACTTAAGCAGAGTGGCGTAGCGTGGGTATGATCCGCGGCATACTTACGATACGGTACTCCGCCTAAGTAACCTTAGGACATAATTGCTTGTATTTCCTTTCTTGATTCCTTGCATTCCTTGATTCAATTGCAATGTCCTTATCGGTCCTGTTTCTTATTCCAGCTTCGATGCCGCCAAAGACTACGAGAGCTCAGCGGGCTGCCGCTAGGGATGAGATTCGGGCGGGCCCGTCTGAGGCGAGGATCGAGCAGGATGATACACATGTCCCTCAGGGTCATACTGATCCGCCTCATCCAGACCGTATTTCCAGATTAGAAGCCGGCATGCAAGAGTTGCGGCAGATGATGGGATCTTTAGTTGAGTCCAGCCGGGCACAGAGATCCGAGGACGTTCCTTCCACCCCACAGACCACGATCGTACCTGCTGCACAGATGGTCAGTCCTGCTGCTACTACGGAGACTATTCCTGTTTCACTACAGGAGTTTATGAGATTGAGACCTCCATCTTTTACCGGTACAGATGCGACAGAGGACCCACAGACATTTCTCGATAGGATGGCACGGATTGGCCGTTCGTTGAGGTGTTCTGAGGATAGATTGGTGGAGTTTGCGAGTTTTCGTCTGGAGGGTCTTGCCCAGACATGGTACGACTCAGTAGAGAGAGGCCGAGTTGCAGGTCTGCCTTCTATGACCTGGGATGAGTTTACAGCTGCATTTCTTGCCCGTTTTCTTCCGGAGAGTGTCCGAGATGCTCGAGCCCGTAGTTTTGAGTCTTTGCGCAAGACTCCTGGGATGACAGTGTCGGAGTATGATATACAGTTTACCCAGTTGTCTCGATATGCACCGTACCTAGTCGACACAGAAGAGAAGAGGATAAAGAGGTTTGTACGAGGGCTTGATACACAGCTATTCCTTGCCATCGGCACCCAGCACTTTGATACATACGCAGCCGCGATGGACGCAGCCTTACTTTTGGAGGAGCGTATTTCTGAGACTCCGGTCGCTTCTGGGCCGAAGAGGATCCGTACTGATACGCCAGCTCAGCGGCAGATGGGCAGACGTCGTGATAGATTATTTCCGGGAGATGGCGGAGGCAGAGGATTGAGACGAGGTCAGTTATTTGGTTCATATCCACAGACCCAGCAGTCGTCTCCAGGATGTTTTCGGTGTGGGAGTCAGTACCACCGTATCAGAGACTGTACCATGGGACGTCCGGGCACGGCGACAGTCCCGCATGTGACTTTACCACCTTCACCACCTTCGCAGAGAGCTTTACTTCCTCCTTCTGATGATGCTTCACACCAGCCAGATGCTTCTAGAGGCCGTGGGCGTGGCGGTCCGGTTCAGAGAGGACGAGGCGACAGAGGTAGAGTCAGAGGCCGAGGTAGAGGCAGAGGACAGCCAGCTATTAGTGGTGGACAGGCCCGAGTGTTCGCGTTGACTCCTCAGGATGCACAGGCATCCAATGCCGTCGTGACAGGTACTCTGCCAGTATGTTCTTTTGATGCACGGGTATTATTTGATCCAGGCTCCACACATTCCTATGTATCCACGTATTTTGCACCGAGGTTGGGCCGAGAGTCTTGTCCGTTAGATCAGCCGCTTGTCGTTATTACCCCGGTAGGCGAGTCTTTTGTTGCCCGTTTTGTATACCGATCTTGTTCCGTTCGTATCGGGGAGAGAGATTCTTCAGTAGATTTGATTCTCCTCGATATGCTTGACTTTGACGTTCTTCTTGGTATGGACTGGCTAGCCACCTGTTATGCATCTGTGGACTGCCGTGAAAAGGCTGTCAGATTCAGTTTTCCTGGTGAGCCGGTTCTTATTATTCAGGGAGATCGTAGCGCTACCCTTCCCAGCTTGATTTCTTCTCTTCGTGCCGGTCAGCTCTTAAGGAAAGGGTGTCAGGGATTCTTAGCCTATGTTTGTGATACTAGCTCCACAGAGGTTCCGTTGGACCAGGTCCCCGTTGTGAGAGAGTTTCCTGATGTATTCCCTGACGAGCTGCCTGGTCTGCCACCAGAGCGCGAGATTGAGTTCTGTATTGACTTGATCCCTGGCACGGGGCCTATTTCTATACCTCCTTATCGGATGGCCCCGGCGGAGCTGAGAGAGCTAAAGGATCAGTTACAGGACTTGCTGGACAAGGGGCTTATCCGACCGAGTGTGTCACCTTGGGGTGCTCCCGTCCTATTTGTTAAGAAGAAGGACGGAAGTATGCGTTTATGCATTGATTATCGTCAGCTGAACCGGGTTACTGTGCGGAACAAGTATCCCCTACCCCGCATTGATGACTTATTTGATCAGCTCCAGGGTGCAGGGTTTTTCTCGAAGGTTGATTTACGGTCAGGTTATCACCAGTTGCGGGTTCGGAAGGAGGATATTCCGAAGACCGCCTTCCGTACTCGTTATGGTCATTACGAGTTCTTGGTGATGTCGTTCGGGCTCACCAATGCCCCGGCAGCGTTTATGGATTTGATGAACCGCGTATTCAGACCGTATCTCGATCAGTTCATCATTGTGTTCATTGACGACATCTTGGTTTATTCTCGGAGCCGGGAGGAGCATGAGCAGCACTTACGTATCACATTACAGACTTTGAGGGAGCATCAGCTGTTCGCCAAATTCTCCAAGTGCGCATTCTGGCTAGACAGTGTCGACTTCTTGGGTCATGTGGTGACGAGAGATGGTATTTGCGTGGACCCGAAGAAGATCGAGGCAGTTCAGCGTTGGCCTAGACCAGTATCAGTTACAGAGGTTCGCAGCTTTCTAGGTCTGGCCGGCTATTATCGACGTTTCGTCCAGGATTTCTCCCGCATTGCTGCACCTTTGACCGGGTTGACCCGGAAGGGGGTTCCTTTTGATTGGACCCAGGCATGTGAGGATAGTTTCCAGCAGTTGAAGACTCGTCTGACTACTGCACCAGTGTTAGCATTGCCTTCAGGATCAGGCGGGTTCGTGGTATATTGTGATGCTTCTAGAGTGGGGCTGGGATGTGTATTGATGCAGCACGACAGAGTTATCGCGTATGCTTCTCGGCAGCTGAGGAAACACGAACAGAACTACCCCACCCATGATTTAGAAATGGCTGCAGTGGTATTTGCACTCAAGATCTGGAGACATTACCTATACGGTGAGTCGTGCCAGATATTCACTGACCACAAGAGTTTGAAGTATATCTTCCAGCAGCGAGACCTGAACCTGAGACAGCGCCGTTGGATGGAGTTGGTGAAGGATTACGACTGCGAGATTTTATACCATCCGGGCAAGGCGAATGTGGTGGCAGATGCTTTGAGTAGGAGGCCCGGAGGTAGCTTATCTTGTTTGAGCGCAGTACAGATGCAGTCGACGGCGGATTGGCAGGTTTTATGTGATAGCCGAGTGCAGTTCGAGTTTACTCCTACAGGGGGACAGCTGGCCCATTTCAGAGCACGCCCACAGTTACATGACCGTATCCACGAGGCACAGTCCGGCGATGCCCGTACATTAGAGATTATTGAGCAGATTAGGCAGGGCAGAGTTTCTGAGTTCGTGCTTGATGATCAGGGGATACTTCGATTTGGGACTCGACTGTGCGTGCCAGATTCAGAGGGACTGAGGCGTGATATTCTCGAGGAGGCACATAGATCAGTATACAGTGTGCATCCAGGTTCCACCAAGATGTACCGTGATTTGAGAGAGGTTTATTGGTGGGACGGGATGAAGAAGGATATTACAGATTTTGTGTCGAGATGCCTGACTTGTCAGCAAGTCAAGGCCGAGCACCAGAGGCCAGCCGGCGAGTTACAGCCTTTGCCCATCCCTGAGTGGAAGTGGGAGCAGGTCTCCATAGACTTCGTTGTGGGTCTACCCAGGACCAGTCGAGGGTACGACTCTATTTGGGTGATTGTCGATCGACTGACGAAAGCGGCTCACTTCCTGCCAGTGAAGACCACTTTTGGATTTTCTCAGTACGCCCAGGTTTATATTGATGAGATAGTGCGACTGCATGGCGTTCCGACTTGCATCGTGTCCGACCGTGGCACCCAGTTTACCAGCCGATTGTGGCAGAAACTACAGGAAGCTTTGGGCACCCGATTGAGTTTTAGCACAGCCTTTCATCCTCAGACTGACGGTCAGTCGGAGCGTACGATTCAGACTCTTGAGGACATGCTCAGAGCTTGTGCTTTAGATTTCGGTGGTAGCTGGGATCGTCATTTGCCTTTGATCGAGTTTTCCTACAATAATAGCTTCCAGGAGACGATTCAGATGGCACCTTTCGAGGCTTTATATGGGAGGAGATGTCGATCGCCGGTATGTTGGACAGAGCTCAAGGAGAGCAGTATTTTGGGGCCGCAGATCGTACAGGAGACGACCGAGAAAATACAGCTGATTCGGGACAGGATGAGAGCGGCATAGAGCAGGCAGAAATCTTATGCTGACAGGCGTCGTCGCCGACTCGAGTTCGCTGTTGGCGATCATGTTTTCCTGAAGGTCTCTCCGATGAAGGGTGTGATGAGATTTGGACGGAAAGGGAAGCTGAGTCCTAGATATGTTGGTCCTTTCGAGATCCTAGAGCGTGTTGGTCCAGTCGCTTATCGGTTAGCTCTTCCGCCCAGCTTCCCCGATGTTCACCCCGTATTCCATGTCTCGATGCTCCGCAAGTACCTTCATGATCCTTCCCAGGCGATTCAGCACCAGACGATCCAGTTAGAGCGTGATCTTTCTTTCACCGAGCAGCCGGTTGTCATCTTGGATCGGCAGGTGAAGAAATTGAGGTCGAAGGTCATACCGTCTGTCAAAGTCCTTTGGCGTGGCCCGAACAGCGAGGAGGTCACCTGGGAGACCGAGGTCGAGATGAGGAAGAGATATCCCCATCTTTTTGAAGGTACGCGTAGTTAAATTCTAAATTCGGGGACCGAATTTCTTTAAGGAGGGAAGATTGTAACCCTTCAAAAATCGTTTAGGCAGTTTTTCGGTAATCGGCCAATTTTTCGGCTTTTTCCGTAAAAAGTCAAAATTGATATTTTTCATTATAGACCTAATTATACAAAATTTAAATAAGATATTACTATAATTTTGTCACTAAAATTTCATTTATAATTTTCTAGTTAAATAAAAAAAATTTCGTAATTAATTATTTTTTTATTATTTTAAGCCTTTTTAAATACATTTAATTAGGGGTAAATACAAATTTAATTAGGTAAATTTCTTAATTAGGAGTCTTTATAAGCTAAAATAAGGTGTAAAAAAATTTGTGTCATGACTTTCACATTTTTAGTTTTGGGGTTAGAAATTTAATGAAAAAAATGAAGTAAAATGGGGTTTTTTGTAAAAAGGTTGATGTGAAATGCATTAATTGAGATTGGAGGAGTCTTTTTGGCCTAGAATCATCTACACAAAACCCCCATTCCCTTTCTTGACCTGCTGGCCGAGCTCCCCACAGCAGCAACCTCCATTTTCCCACTTCTTTCTTGCTTCAATTTCATGCCAAAATTCATCAAAAATGCACAAATTACTTCTCCAATTCAAAACAAAACCCTAATCCACTCTCTCCTCAAGCCAAATTAGTTCAAAACTTGGAGAAAGGAGGCTTCTTTGGTGGCTTGAGCAAGCTAGGGTTCACACTTGGGAGGTATAAATCCAAATCTAGTTGTTAATTGTTGTTTAAGTTGCTAGATTTAGTAGTTTTAGTGTGTAATTTGCTTATGAATTCTTGTTTAGGAAATTCAAGAAAGGGAATTGATGTTGTAATTAGGGTTTGTAGAATGGTTGATGGATTTAAGTTAGGGCTTTGGTTATCCAATTGGTTAGAGTGATTAATTGAGCGATGTTGCGTTCGCTAGATCGATAAAATTTCGACATTTACATAGAATCGCTATGCTATTTGCTTACTAGTTTTTCTAAAATTTTAGGAGGCGATCTAATTGTGTTATTTAGGCGATATAATTAACATCTTATACGACTATTAGGGTGTGTGAATACGTAGTTTTGTTTAGTCGGGTTTTAGTTTGACAATTTCCCCGATACGGCGATTTTAGTTAAGGTTTTAGCGATTTTCGTGTATTTTCCGCGTACCGAGTGCACGTTGTGATTAATCCGAGAGCGTCGATCTTTTCATAGTGTGAGTTGCATCATTTCGGAAATCTGTAACCTTATATTGTGTGTTATGCAATTTTAGGATCGGTCGGGGAAACTTCGGATACGGCGCGCAAAGGCAAGGCGGTGGCCGGATCAGATTAGCGGGGATTTCTGGTGAGTAGATATATTCATCTATGGGGGAATCGTTTGGATGGCGCGAGGCGCCCCTCCTCTCTAGTTAGGATTACTCTACTTTATGCAATAATTATATTGTTAGCTAGCTTATCCATTTATGTACATTGCATACCCTTACAGCTAACCCTATACTAGATTGCATGGACATTAATATGACATTCATATATACATATGCGATATCATTTCGTAGGACACGAACACCTTACCATTGGCATCTATTGCACGCGCACTATTCATGTGACACACACGCCTTTGGTATTTGCCATGCCACGTGCACTATAAAACCTGTTTAGCTTAGTAACGCCATTGCATTCATGCATGATATTTGAGATTGTATCGCATGCATATACCTCGCATTACTATCATATTTACATAGATTTCTAGCCAATCTCTCACATCATATACATTGATATCATAGACACTTATCATATACAACATGTGGACATTATGATTTCTTGAGGATTTCAGTTTGCTGCGATTTCTGGATTTTTTGGGGAAAACCGCAAGAATTTAACAAAGCTTATATTTATCATTTTTTTAAAACAAAGTTGCGGTTTTCTCGTGACGTATGTGTCGTCCACCATGAGTTTTCATGTTTTCTGTTGGATTTCGAGACCCGATTCGAGGAGTGGATGAACCGTCTCGGGTACATGGTGGGCCCGGTATGGTACCCCGGGGCAAGAAGATCGAGTTGTAGACGATGAGCCTGGCAGGGGAAGGCTACCTACCGGTGATGTCTGGCGCGGCGGATATCCGGAGGATACCGACCGTTGTCGTGAGATTTATGATATGGGCCGATCCGGACTGACGGAGCCCGACATTGAGACAGATATGATTCCTATTTGGTGTCGATGCTTGACACGTGTTTTCTGAGGATTTCTTGATGATATTTAGCTATTATGCAGACTTTCGTTTTCTAAAAGTTAAGAATCCAGTAACTTTAACATTTAAAACACTTAAAGAGTTAGGAAAGATATTGCATACATGTGCATGCATACTAGAGTTATTATATCACATATGGACATACATGTTGTTCCGCATTGCGTGCATTCTTACGATTGCCTTACTAGATGTTATATTTACTCACGAGCTGGCAACTCACCCCCGTTGTGCCACAGTGTCTTGCAGGTCGGACCCGTCAGTCTTGTAGCGGCGGGCTATCTTGTCATCAGTTCTTTTTGCTCAGACTCGCGACATCGCCCGTAGGTGGGTTGCGAGTATACTTTATTTCTTGTTGTTTTATCATTGTATCTAGTATTCTCCATCTACCACTTGTTTTGTATATGCGACCTAGTGATGAGAATGAGAGATATGTATATTTGTGGTTTCTTTTGGGTCGAGCTCACTTGAGCCGGCGTTGCGTTTTTCTGATATTTTGGGTTTCTTCTGCTCTTTTCTTGGTATTACTATTATATTGCATGTGGTTGTGATCCGCCTTGGGCGAAGAGCTAGCTCCCGCTTGGGGATGCCATTTTTATAATTACAGGTTTATTATCTTGTTGTACCCAGTTTGGGGGATAGAAAATACAGGGGAGACTCTGCCGAAATTTTCGGAAATTTTTGATGTTTTTTTTAAGGATTCTATGCAACTTAAATGATTTAAAAACCGATTTTTATTAAGGTTTTCCTTCACTCTCTTTTGATTTTGGTTTAGATTTTCTGGGTTTTGGCTGACTTAGGTTACGGTACGCCTTTAGACGTCTCGTAATCTAAGTGCCAGTCACGTTCCGTACTTTCGGGTCGTGACACATATGCTAGTCTACTCTGGTATATCGATGCCCTTTCTCGATACACCTACGACTAGGAACATTTGAAGGATGTACTTAGCGACTATACTGTCCCCACTAGTATGATCTACATCATAGTCGTGGTACTCAAGTACTCATCTTAAGGGCTTTATCAACATGTAATATAGATACTATCAAAGTACATGTTAAGATAAAGTGCAACAAGATAGCATACTATCATGTCGAGCAAGAAAGCCCTCCATATATATGTCCAAGCATCCACTACAATATACATCGCATGTACAGTAACGGCCTCTAGGATATACATATCACTAACAATCTCCCACTTGCACTAAGGCCATCTGTTGTAGTATCTCATACCCAACAATCAGCTGTGGTTGAAGTATCCCATACTCAACCATCCCATAAAAGTCTCTGCTGGGAAATAAGCCTTTATGAGTGGATCCACGCTGTTGTCCTCTGTGTCTACTCTCCTAACCTCAATCTCCCTGGAGATCAACCATCACCATGATCAGGTGATACTGCCTATGAATATGTCTGGATTTCTGATGGGACGGGGGTTCCTAGGCATAAGCTACAACTCCATTGTCACATAATGGTAGGAACAAAATTCATCTCATGAACTTATATATATCCAGACTGCCTCTTTGGTAGCATCCTTAGTAACGATGTATCTAGCCTTTAATCGTCTAGTATGTCACGGTATCTAGCTTGGAACTCTTCCAACATACCGTCCCTCTTCTGAGGGTAAAGACAATGCCTGTGACTGACATTCAGTTTACCTTACCAGCCTGGAACCATTCCAATGATTCTCCCCATGATCGTTTGATTCCATCTCACAACTCCTAGCGAGAATCCTAACATCCATTTAGATCTATCTCATAGACCCAAAATCCAGGATTCAGGAGGTATCACATTGATCCTATACGGAGAATCCTTCTGATAAGAGGAGATTGACCGAGCGTAGCATAGGAAACTCCTTCCCTATCAAGAGTATATCATCCACGTACTATATAAGGATCACCACCATACTCCCAACTACCTTTTTGTATATACAAGGTACATCTACCATTTTGATGAAGTCAAACCCTTTGACTACCACATCAAAACAGATGTTCCAACTCCGCGATGCCTGATTTATCCCATAAAACAACTTGACATGTTTCCGCTGCTCCCACTGTCTACGAAGCCCTCTGGCTGTGTACTTATAGACGCTCTCTTCCTAATCACTATTTAGAAAAGCTGTCCTGACACCCAACCGCCAGATATTGTTGTCATGGTATGTAGTAATGGCAAGTAGGATCTGATGGACTTAAGCATAGTTTTCAAAGTCTCAACTTTTCCATGTATACCTAGTAATCTTCTCAAGATATACTTGCTCCTGATGGGGATTTAACCCTTCAGATAAAGCTACCAAAGTCCATACTTTGTTGGTGTATATGGATTCCATCTCAGATCGCTAAGCATCCAGCCATACTCATAGAGTCCTCACTCTTGATGGCCTGCTCGAAACAAGTTGGGTCATCATCTCATGATGTAATCCTCGCTCCCACTGTCATAGAGAAACCGAAGTATCTCTCAGGTGGATGAGGAACCTTACCCGATCGGTGGAGAGGCTGAGCTTCGTTGGAAACTATTGAATCCTCCGGTTCTACCAAATCATCAGCTGCAGTTTGTATAGCTGGAACTCTTCCAAGTTCTACCTCATGACCACTAATTTCTTCATAAGAAATTCCTTTTTTCTCAAAAAAGTGGCATGCCGAGAAATAAAACACCTTTTGTTCCTCGATTCGGTAGAAGATATTTCCTTGCTAATGCTTGGGATATCTAACAAACTTCCACAGAACTGACCTTGCCTTGAGTTTGTCCGGATTTTGCTTTTGGCATAGGCCGGACAACCCCAAATCTTAACATCCTTAAGAGATGGGCTCTTCCCATACCATATCATATATGGAGTGGTAGGCATCTGATTTGATTGGAACCTTATTCAATAGGTATGCAGCTTCACAAGTGCATAACCCCTAAAAGGAAATAGGCAACTCAGTAGTACTCATCATAGAGCACACCATATCACATAGGGTACGATTGCTCCGTCCCGATACACCGATGTGCTGTGGTGTATACGGAGGAGTAATGCTGAGAGAGAATCTTATTCTCGTTTAGAATAGTTCATGAATTCCGTGCTCAAGTATTCTCCTCCCTGATCACATCAAAGGACATAATACTTATACCCGTTTTGGTTCTCTACTTCCAACTTATATTCATTGAATTTCTCAAAAGGTTCAGACTTGTGTTTCAACAGGAACATGTGTTCGAATCTTGAGAGATAATCAATGAATGTAATGAAGTACAAAGAACCGGTCTTGGCATATGTAGACAGGGGACCTTACATACATCATCATGTATCAATCCCAAGAGTTCACTAACTCTTTCTCTGTTTCCAATAAACGGAGCTGTGGTCATCTTATCTTTGTGACATGACTGGAAAGTTTCATAAGATGTAAATTCAAACAGATTTAAATATGCATCTAAATATAACTTAGCTAGTCGGGACGCAGTTGATATGACCTAGTCTACAAATACCTCAAGAAGGATTCGTTCATTTCTGAACTCTTCTTCTTGTGTGTGTTCTGCACATTAAAAACTGTAGTTTGATTTAGAACGTCTATGCTTTTAGATAACGTGCCTGAACCGATCAACTCTTGATATAGGAAATGTTCAAAATATTATACAACAATACAAAATTATATCCTTCTCTACTAATAAAGAGACCGATATGATGTTGTATATCAGGTTCGGTATCTAATAACATTCGTTCAGATTCAATGTATTTATTAATATAGGGTGATAACTGCCAACAGACTTGGCTGCAACACTTGCACCATTTTTAACTCTTTAAAACTGTTAGTTATATGTATGCCCTAGAGGCCATTACTATACATAGGATGTATATTGTAGTGGATGCTGGGACATATATAGGGAGGACTTTCTCGCTCGACATGATAGTATGCTATCTGGTTACTCTTTACCTTAACGTGTACACTGATTGTCTCTCTGTTACATGTTGGTAAAGCCCTTAGGATGTGTGCTTGACTACCTGGACTATGATGCGGATCATACTAGTGGGGACATGGTAGTCCATAAGTACATCCTTCAAAGACCCTAGTCGTGGGTGTATCGAGACGGGACATCGATATACCAGAGTAGACTAGCGTATACCTTCTCGACCCATACAGATGGGCGATGGATGATCCCATATCCATTGGTGTTTGACATCAGAGATGATATACGGGTGCTCAGTGGAGACTGGGTACACTGGACGGACTCGCCGAGAACTCCCAGATGGTATTATACCTCACGTCAGATGGCAGTTCTCTGGTGACACTGGTACAGAGTAGTCTGTTGACCCGAGATCGTCATAGAGTCTTGTGTGGTTCCCACTGTGCTTTGATTTCCATCTTACCACGTCCAATAGGGCGTGCAAAACGGTGGTTTTTGGGTGCAGTCCCGAGTCACATGGAGGCAATGAGCGATAGGAGGGGATTCGTCTCTCCCGGTATAGGGAGTTGATGTTGCGCTGTGTTCGATTGGCTATAACAGGAAATCCCTGGCCAGGGTTGCTGAGATTTACTGGTAAGTGTTACCAGTAGTTTCTCGAATTGTTATAGACCTCATATCGACACGACTTATCGAGCTATTGGGGTCTGACGTTTACCACCCCTAGGCAAGATATGCGACATATCAGACGATCAGACCGGACTGTACGGTAGTGTTACTGGTTGGATTCACTGGAGTGTGAGCGGGCTTGCTCGTCGATCTTCAGATCGCTCAATACCCGGGTGGCCGTTACGTTTAGCAGACTGCTTGCGGCTTGTGGGTGTTTGATATGATCATCACCTGCTGCCGGCGTATTGATGAGTCTTTAGAGTCCTACACAGAGGTTTCCTGGCTCAAGCGAAACGAAATAGGAGCGCATATGAGATATGTGTGGGACCGAGAATAATGCGTGTATGTGATACCGTATTCTATTCTCGCGATGAATGTGTCGAATGGTTGTATGCGATATAACCTAGTTATCGAATCAAGGATTGATTCGATAAATCGATACATTGGATATTAGTCGGTTATATGCGATATGACCGGATCATTAAATCAAGTGTTGATTTAATGATTTAATGCATAATTATATATTTGATATATTACTTTGCATTAACTAGTATCGGTTCACTTTAAATGGATTTTCTCGCTCGGGTGTGCGCATTGCATATGCGATATGATTTTGTGCACATGCTTGTATCATGTTTGATGATACATGCCTTTTTAATTAAGTGTATAGAATTAAACCTTGGTTAATGGAATGGTTAGGGTTTGCTATTTGCTTATTCATTTTATTCATTTATTTATTTATCTTTTTCTTATTGGAAAAAGGAAATGAAATGATAAAATGGTGGCATTTCTTTTGAACATTCATGAAGCTTCATGATTGCTTTGACTTGATGACCATTTTGTTTTTAGCTTAACCCTAACCATTGCATCAAACCATGATTAGTTCTCTACACTTAACTATGGTCAAGTTATGATAAGAATTGATATTCTTTTCTTTTTTAATTTGAACTTATCATATCATTTCTTCTTCTTCTTCCTTGAACTCAAGAAGAAACCTTCACTTCATCAATGGTGGATTGATGAAATGAGTGAGAAATCCAATTCTAAAGTCTACCCACTTCCTATTTCTTCATCCTCTACCTCTTGCCAAGTAGCAGAGTGTGTTTCCTTCACAAGTTTTCATGACTTGGTGAAGTTTGGTGCTTGATCTAGTGATGCTTCGACGTAGATCATCTTCGGCACGTCGTCGATGACCTAGCCCGTTCATTCTCCGATGAAGCCGACGCTGGAGCCCGGATTTGATTTGGACAGCGGAGAGGACCTCATCTCGGAGCCATGGAGGTGGAGGACCGGATCTACAAAGGTTGTATTTCCGTATCTCTTAGTTAAGTGCTAACTAGTTTTCTTTTTCGCCTAGACATCTAGCCAACGATCCGTACACTAGGGTTTCTCGGCACCATAATTTTTGAAATTGGCATGGTTGATGCCTTGTGAGACCTCTTGAGAGTGCCTAGGAACCCTACAGTGGTATCAGAGCTTAGCTAGAGCCTTAGGCGAAGTCTAGACGCAGTTTGAAGTCCGATCGATCGAAAATCCGAACCCAAAATAGCTCTCTGGACTTTTTCTAAAAACTGGGATTTTTCCAGATTAAAAATTCGTAAAAAATTCAGCAGGAAATTCTAAGAATTACGGCGCAAAAATTTATTCATGAACAGTATAAACGGCGGCGGAACCGCGGCATAAGCCTAGCTTATGCGGCGGTTCCGCGGCTATCTGGTGACGTCAGCCCACTTTGTTTGCACAGTAATTCCTGATAAATTATGCTGAGTTTTCTGGGAATTTTTAAAATTTATTCAAGAGTTGAATTTTCTGCTGTGTATTTGGGGATTCGGCGTTTCGATCGGAGTATCAAATTTTGTCTGTGTGGCTTTCCGGATAATTTTTAGAATATGTTAAAAAGTTCGACCGAATATAAATACCCAATTTTTCCCCTGTCGGGAAATTTCCAAGTGTTGGATTTTTCCGTACTTTAACGACGTTCTAAGTAGTGCAAGTAACGCGATGGACCCTCTAGAAGACAATAAACCTTAACTCGATTATGTGACCGTCTTGAACTGCCCTTTGAACCTTCGGGTTTGGGGCAGTACGGCATGCCACATGTGAGGCGTTGGCTTGACCCTTCTACGGCTGGACCGTTGGTACTGAGGCACGAACTGAATGTTGTTAGACTTATTTCATGTGTTGAGCTGTATCGGGAAAACTTGGGTGTTCGATTGTTCAATCGAAAAGTTTAACATTTTTTAATTATCCGGAATGGGATACAATAATTGGAATTCACAAAGAGTTATGAGATAACTGAATGAATGTTATAAACATAACAGTTTAGTCTCAACTGATCGGTTGCCACGGAATTTTGAGGTGATCAAAAGTCCGTCGCAATCACGTAGCGTACGCGGATACTCGCCGATAAACTTAATAGACAGCCTCGCTCCATAGCCCCGACCAAGTGACTGTAGGAGAATCCCGTCGCCGAAAGCATCCGTTCGGGTGCTCGCGGCAGCGGTGTTCCGCCTTGGTGCACTTCGTCGACGGTATCGGGGGTGCGGCCGTCTACTGAAGTTTGCGACGAGCATTCGATCAGGATGTCGGGAATCCTGTTGAATTCCCCGACTTGATATTGAAAAGTGTTTTCGATTTTGAGACTAAAATGCGGGGTTTATAATTGTTAGGCATGCGATGTCTAAGGAATTCATTTGATTAGGCATGCGATGTCTATGCAGGTTGCGGATTCCAACTGTTGTAGTTTTACACTTTCTTTTCTGTGACCGTAAGTGTAATATGTGATATCGCCGGTTTCGTTGCTATATGTCAACGACAATTGGGATGCACATATTTACTTACGTTGATGACATGTGATGTTGTGTGTTGCTGGATATGTTATATTGGATCGTCGTGTTTGAATAGCCGGGGGTTTTTATGTGAGATGAGTGTTTTTCATTTTCATTCATGTAAAAACTTGTATGTAATATTCTTTTATTAGGGCGCTTCCAGGTTGCGGAAGTTGTCACCCTTTGTATATTATTTACTTTTCCGCACTAGGATAGACCTAAGGAGGAGGGCACAAGTAACCGGGTTCTGGAGTCCAGAGGGAGACCAACTCGAGGAGTCGAGTCCGGGTCTCCTAACTCCAGAATTGGTAGGGTTGCTTGCCGCTCTCGTAGGGGTCTAGGGGTGTGGGTTTGGCTATTCATCGCGACCGTGGAATCCGTGTTTTATACTGGCTCGTATTGAAAACACGGACGTCCTAGTATATCCAATATTTCATATGATTCTTCTGCTGTGATATCTGTGATGTGATCATGTGATGTTCTGTGATAGATACAGTATATAGTATATATGATATATTATATAGACATTACTTATGTTTTACACCCGCGCTAGCCCTGCCCCGCTCTGCCGTTAGTTACCTAACCTAACGGTGCACGAGGGGACATCGAGGCGAATGCGGATGGCATAAGTGTACGTCGTATTTATCTGTGATGTTTAGGTACTTAAATGATGGGACTTCGTTAATGTGATTAATGAAAGTAAAAGAAACCTAAGATGTTGTAGAATCGAATTTCAAAATAAAACAGGTAGCTACAGTTCTTGCTTTGCACAGCGGTATATGTGATATATCCTGCACCTTATTCGATGAGGAAAGGACCGAGATCCCTTCACCGGGAGTGACTCCTTTAGCAATAACTGGCTAATGCTACACACTCGGTTTGTCTTTTGATTGCTTCTATAGTTTCTGCTTTGCACAGTGATATATATAATATATCCCGCACCTCATTCGACGAGGAAAGGACCGACGATCCCTTCACTGGGAGTGACTCCTTTAGCAAAACTAGAAAAGCCTCAAAAACACTCCATTTCAAAATTCATTTGATTCTACAACGATATCAAGTTCATTACGCAATAGGTTTTCAGAAAAACCTGTCGTAGCCCTCCGTCATTTCAGATAAGTAGTAGTTAGTATTCGTGCTGCGTTTGTTGGCCTTTGTCAAGGCGCAGTGTGCGGTAGCTAACTGGTGCTTATCTGCTTATGCATATGATGCAGATTGAGTTAGGGTAGTCGTGCGACCTTGTTGGCCTTTGTCAAGGGCAGTGCGGGTGGGTTTAATTCAATCAGGAAATGACGGGTTGAACTTGACTAGCATCCTATGGTTTGTTGGCCTTTGTCAAGGTCATAGGAGGTTAGGGGCAAAATATTATCGGGAATTTCAAGTGTTGAAATTTGCAATGAGATTGCATACCTTCTATGAGATAGTTGGATCCCGATACCCGCTGCGAGTAAGAGTTACTCCTGGGACAGTTTTACATATTACAATTGGCCGATCAAGTAGGTGTCTAGAAAGGTGTTAACGAGGTTACGCCTCTGGGAAAACGAGGTTTACATTAATTAGGTTCGTGCGAAAGCACGGGGGACCTCCCTCAAAGTACCGATACTGGCCTGGCTGAAAGATTGGCGAACTTGTAGTGTGTAATTAATCCCGGCTAGTCTTTCCTTTTAGGGTTTGAAGGAAGATTTGATAAAAAGCAGTGGGAGCCATCCTGATTAGATAAAATAATAACCAATCTATTTTTGCAAGAGCGCACGCTGAGTGTTTTCTTCTCTCTCTCTCCTGGTAGCGACCATATCACGCCTTAATCAAGATAATAATACGGATTATTGACCGAACCCGCTTGTTATACTGAACTGGGGAACGTTGGTCCCGCTCCAACTTATAATTGTTATAAGACAGAGCAGGAAATTGGGGATTACCAGAATTCCCGTGCCGCCCAAACGAAGAGAGTGCATGCTGATGCATCATCTTCGGGTGTGTTCATTACAGAGAACTGTTTCTCAGTATCCTTTACGTCTTGGGTATGTGATACCAAATCAGGATCCCCGATATGTAATATGATACATAGGGCTACAGAAAGGTAGAGAACTGAGAACGGGTGATAAGTTTCATGAGGCAGAAAACGGGGCAAGTGTTGCAGCCAAGTCTGTTGGTCACTGTCACCCTGTATTACCAATACATTGATTCTGAACGAATGTTATTAGATACCGAACCTGATATACAAAATCATATAAGTCTCTTTATTAATAAAGAAAGGATATAATTTTGTATAGATGGATAATGTTTTGAACATTTCCTATATCAAAAGTTGATCGGTTCAGGCACGTTATCTAAAAGCATTGATGTTCTAAATCAAACTACAGTTCTTAGTATATGGAACACACACAAGAGGAAGAGTTCAGAAATGAACGGATTCTTCTTGAGGTATTGTAGACTAGGTCAGATCAATGTGACCCGACTAGCTGAAGTTACATTTAGATGTATATTTAAATTAGTTTGAATTTACATCTTATGAAACTCGCCAGTCATGTCACAGAGATAAGATGACCATAGCTCTGTTTAATGGAAACAGAGAAAGAGTTGGTAAACTCTTGGGATGATACATGTTGATGTATGTAGGTCCCCTGTCTACACATACCAAGACTGGTTCTTTATACTTCATTACGTTCTCTGATGATCTCTTTAGATTCAGACATATGTTCCTGTTGAAACACAAGTCTGAACCTTTTGAGATATTTACAGAATATAAGTTAGAAGTAGAGAACCAAAATACGGGTAAAAGTATTATGTCCTTTGATGAGATCAAGGAGGAGAATACTTGAGCACGGAAATCCTGGACTTTTCTAAAGGAGAATGAGATTCTCTCTCAGCATTACTCCTCCGAATACACCATAGCACGATGGTATATCGGGGCGGAGCAATCACACCCTATATGATATGGTGTGCTCTATGATGAGTATTACTGAGTTACCTATTTCCCTTTAGGGGTTATGCACTTGAGAAGCTGCATACCTATTGAATAGGTTCGAATCAAATCAGTTGCCTACCACTCCATATGAGATATGGAAAGGGAAGAGCCCATGTCTTAAGCTAGTTAAGATTTGGGGTTGTCCGGCCTATGTCTAAAAGCAAAATCCGGACAAGCTCGAGGCAAGGTCTGTAATGTAGAACTGGAAATGTTCCAGCCATACAAACTGCAGCTGATGATTTGGTAGAACCAAAGGATTCAGTAGATTCCAACGAACCTCAGCCTCTCCGCCGATCTAGTAGGGTTCCTCACCCACCTGAGAGATACTTCTGTTTCTCTATGACAGTGGGAGCGAGGATTGCATCATGAGATGATGACCCAACTAGTTTCGAGCTGGCCATCGAGAGTAAGACTCTGTAAGAATGGCTGGATGCTTAGTGATCTGAGATGGAATCCTTATACACCAACAAAGTATGGACTTTAGTTGCTATATCTGAAGGGTTAAATCCCCATCAGGAGCAAGTATATCTTGAGAAGATTACTTGGTGTACATGGAAAAGTTGAGACTTTCAAAGCTAGACTTATTAAAGGTCTACATCATTGACCAAGTATGGATGATGATGAAACCTTTTCTAAGTAGCTATGCTTAAGTCCATTCAGATCCTACTTGCCACGGCTACATACCATGACTACGATATCTGGCGGTTGGGTGTCATAACTGCTTTTCTAAATGATATTTTAGAAGAGTGCGTCTATAAGTACACAGCCAGAGGGCCTCGTAGACAGTGGGAGCAGCGGAAACGTGTGCAAGATGCTTTATAGGATAAAGCAGGCATCGCGGAGTTGGAACATCTATTTTGATGGATTAGTCAAAGAAGTTGACATCATCAAAATGGTAGATGAACCTTGTATAAACAAGAAGGTAGTAGGGAGTATGGTGACGATCCTCGTAGAGTACGTGGATGACATACTCTTGATAGGGAAGGAGTTTCCTATGCTACGCTCGATCAATCTCCGCTTATCACAATGATTCTCCATTTAGGATCAAAGTGATACCTCCTAAATCCTGGGTTTTTGGATCTATGAGATAGATCTAAATAGATGTTAGGATACTCACTAGTTGTAGTGAGATGGTATCAATCGATCCTGATGAGAATCACTGGAAGGGTTCCAGGGTGATAAAGACGACTGAATGTCAGTCACAGGCATTGTCTTTAACCTCAGTGGAGGGACGGTATGTTGGAAGAGTTCCAAGCTAGATACCGTGACATACTAGACGATAAAGGCTGGATACATCGCTACATAAGATGCTACCAAAGAGGCTGTCTGGGTGTATAACTGTTCATGAGATGAACTTAGTTCCTTCCATTGTGTGACAATGGAGTTGTGGCTTATGCCAAGGAACGTCCGTCCCATCAGTGATCCAGACATATTCTAAGGCAGTATCACCTGATCATGGAGATGGTTGATCTCCAGGGTGATCGAGGATAGGAGAGTAGACTCAGAGGATAACACGGCGGATCCACTCACGAAGGTCTTTTCCCAGAGAGAGACTTTCATGGGATGGTTGAGTATGAGATACTGCAACCACTGCTACAGATGGCCCTAGTGCAAGTGGGAGATTGTTAGTTATATGTATGCTCTAGAGGCCATTACTATACATAGGATGTATATTGTAGTGGATGCTGGGACATATATAGGGAGGACTTTCTCGCTCGACATGATAGTATGCTATCTGGTTACTCTTTACCTTAACGTGTACACTGATTGTCTCTCTGTTACATGTTGGTAAAGCCCTTAGGATGTGTGCTTGACTACCTGGACTATGATGCGGATCATACTAGTAGGGACATGGTAGTCCATAAGTACATCCTTCAAAGTCCCTAGTCGTGGGTGTATCGAGACGGGGCATCGATATACCAGAGTAGACTAGCGTATACCTTCTCGACCCATACAGATGGGCGATGGATGATCCCATATCCATTGGTGTTTGACATCAGAGATGATATACGGGTGCTCAGTGGAGGCTGGGTACACTGGACGGACTCGCCGAGAACTCCCAGATGGTATTATACCTCACGTCAGATGGCAGTTCTCTGGTGACACTGGTACAGAGTAGTCTGTTGACCCGAGATCGTCATAGAGTCTTGTGTGGTTCCCACTGTGCTTTGATTTCCATCTTACCACGTCCAAGTGGGCGTGCAAAACGGTGGTTTTTGGGTGCAGTCCCGAGTCACATGGAGGCAATGAGTGATAGGAGGGGATTCGTCTCTCCCGGTATAGGGAGTTGATGTTGCGCTGTGTTCGATTGGCTATAACAGGAAATCCCTGGCCAGGGTTGCTGAGATTTTCTGGTAAGTGTTACCAGTAGTTTCTCGAATTGTTATAGACCTCATATCGACACGACTTATCGAGCTATTGGGGTCTGACGTTTACCACCCCTAGGCAAGATATGCGACATATCAGACGATCAGACCGGACTGTACGGTAGTGTTACTGGTTGGATTCACCGGAGTGTGAGCGTGCTTGCTCGTCGATCTTCAGATCGCTCTATACATGGGTGGCCGTTACGTTTAGTAGACCGCTTGCGGCTTGTGGGTGTTTGATATGATCATCACCTGCTGCCGGCGTATTGACGAGTCTTTAGAGTCCTACACAGAGGTTTCCTGGCTCAAGCGAAACGAAATAGGAGCGCATATGAGATATGTGCGGGACCGAGAATAATGCGTGTATGTGATACCGTATTCTATTCTCGCGATGAATGTGTCGAATGGTTGTATGCGATATAACCTAGTTATCGAATCAAGGATTGATTCGATAAATCGATACATTGGATATTAGTCGGTTATATGCGATATGACCGGATCATTAAATCAAGTGTTGATTTAATGATTTAATGCATAATTATATATTTGATATATTACTTTGCATTAACTAGTATCGGTTCACTTTAAATGGATTTTCTCGCTCGGGTGTGCGCATTGCATATGCGATATGATTTTGTGCACATGCTTGTATCATGTTTGATGATACATGCCTTTTTAATTAAGTGTATAGAATTAAACCTTGGTTAATGGAATGGTTAGGGTTTTCTATTTGCTTATTCATTTTATTCATTTATTTATTTATCTTTTTCTTATTGGAAAAAGGAAATGAAATGATAAAATGGTGGCATTTCTTTTGAACATTCATGAAGCTTCATGATTGCTTTGACTTGATGACCATTTTGTTTTTAGCTTAACCCTAACCATTGCATCAAACCATGATTAGTTCTCTACACTTAACTATGGTCAAGTTATGATAAGAATTGATATTCTTTTCTTTTTTAATTTGAACTTATCATATCATTTCTTCTTCTTCTTCCTTGAACTCAAGAAGAAACCTTCTCTTCATCAATGGTGGATTGATGAAATGAGTGAGAAATCCAATTCTAAAGTCTACCCACTTCCTATTTCTTCATCCTCTACCTCTTGCCAAGTAGTAGAGTGTGTTTCCTTCATAAGTTTTCATGACTTGGTGATGTTTGGAGCTTGATCTAGTGATGCTTCGACGTAGATCATCTTCGGCACGTCGTCGACGACCTAGCCCGTTCATTCTCCGATGAAGCCGACGCTAGAGCCCGGATTTGATTTGGACAGCGGAGAGGACCTCATCTCGGAGCCGTGGAGGTGGAGGACCGGATCTACAAAGGTTGTATTTCCGTATCTCTTAGTTAAGTGTTAACTAGTTTTCTTTTTCGCCTAGACATTTAGCCAACGATCCGTACACTAGGGTTTCTCGGCACCATAATTTTTGAAATTGGCATGGATGATGCCTTGTGAGACCTCTTGAGAGTGCCTAGGAACCCTACAAAAACTTATCACCCTTTCTCAATTCTCTACCTTTCTGTAGCCTTGTAACAGATTACATTTGATGGATCCTGATAAGGTATCTCATACCCAGGACGTAAAGGATACTGAGAAACAGTTCTCGGTAATGAACACACCCGAAGAAGATGCATCGTCATGCACTTTCTTCGTTTGGGCGGCACGGGAATTCTGCTAATACCCTATTTCCTGCTCGGTCTTATAACAATTATAAGTTGGAGCGGGACCAACGTTCCCTAGCGCAGTATAACAAGCGGGTTCGGTCAATACATCCGTATTATTATCTTGATTAAGGCGTGACATGGTCGCTACCTGGAGAGAGAGAGAAGAAAACAGTCAGCGTATGCTCTTGCAAAATTAGATTGGTTATTAATATATCTAATCAGGATGGCTCCCACTATTTTAGTCAAATGTTCCTTCAAACCCTAAAAGGAAAGACTAGCCGGGATTAATTACACGCTACAAGTTCGCCAATCTTTCAGCCAGGCTAGTGCCGATACTTTGAGAAAGGTTCCCCGTACTTTCGCACGGACCTAATTAAAGTAAACCTCATTTTCCGAGAGGTTTAACCCCGTTGACACCTTTCTAGACACCTACTTGATTGGCTAATTGTAATATATAAAACTCTCCCAGAAGTAACTCTTACTTGCAGCAGGTATCGGGATCCAACTATCTCATAGGAGGTATGCAATCTCATTGCAAATTTCAACACTTGAAATTCCCGATAATATTTAACCCCAAGCATCCTATGACCTTGACAGAGGTCAACAAACCATAGGCTGCTAGTCAAGTTCAACCCGTCATTTCCGGATTGAAGTAAACCCACCAGCACGACCCTTGACAGAGGTCAACAAGGTCGCACGACTACCCTAAATCAGTCACATCATATGCTTATACAGATAAGCACTAATCAGATACCGCACACTACGCCTTGACAGAGGCCAACAAACGCAGCACGAATACTAACTATTACTTATCTAAAATGACGGAGGGCTACGACAGGTTTTTAAGAAGACCCTTTTGCGTAATGAACTTGATATCGTTGTAGAATCGAGTGATTTTCAAAAGGAGTGATTTTTAAGGCTTTTACTAGTTTCGCTAAAGAGGTCACTCCCGGTGAAGGGATCTCGGCTCTTTCCTTATCGAATAAGGTGCAGGATATTTCACAAATACCACTATGCAAAGCAAAAACTATAAAAACAATCAAAAGACAAACCGTGTTTGTAGCATCTGCTAGTTTCGCTAAAGAGGTCACTCCCGGTGAAGAGATCTCAGCTTATCGAATAAGGTGCTGGATGTTCTACAAGGAACACCACTATTCAAAGCAAGAACTAGAGCTACCAGTTTTTGAACAAGTTTCTACAACATTTTTAGGTTTCTTATATTCCATTAATCTCATTCATGAAGTCCCATTATATTATGCTTCATAAGCATCACATTTGAAACGAAATCAGCAATATAACATATATCTCATATATATAATATAAAACATTCGTCTCAGGTAGTAATATGATCTCATCATAGAACATTGCAGCAGAAGAAATACATATGAAATATTGGATATAATAGGTTGTCCGTGTTTTATATTAAGCCAGTATAAAACATGGATTCCACGGTCGCGATGAATAGCAAAGCCCACATCCCTATACCCCTACGAGAGAGGCAAGGAACCCTACCAATTCTAGAGTTAGGACACCCAGTCTCGACTCCTAGAGATGGTCTCCAACTGGACCCTAGAACCCGGTTGCTTGTGCTTCCCGCCTTGGGTCTATCCTAATGCGGAAAAGTAAATAATATACAATGGTGACATCTGTAGGGTTCCTAGGCACTCTAGTGAGGACTCCCAAGCCATCAACCATGGCAATTTCAAAAATTATGGTGCCTACAAACCCTAAACTACGGATCGATAACTAGATGTCTAGGCGAACAAGAACTAGTTAACAAATTAACTAATGAGAATACGGAAATACAACCTTTGTAGATCCAGTCCTCCACCTCCACGGCTCCGCAACGAGGTCGTCTCCGCTGTCCAAGTCAAATCCGGGCTCTAGGATCGGCTTCGTCGGAGAATGGGCAAGCTAGATCGTCGATGTCCATGCCGAAGATGATCTACGTCGAGGCATCGCTAAATCAAGCTCCGACTTCACCAAGTCAAGAAACTTGTGAAGTAAACACACTCTACTACTTGGCAAGAGGTAGAGGATGAAGAAATAGGAAGTGGGTTAACTTTAGAATTGGATTTCTCACTCAAATCATCAATCCACCATTGATGACCTCAAGCTTCTTCACTTGAAGCAAGGAAGAAGAAGAAGGAAAATGTTATGATAAGTTAAAAGAATAAGAAAAGAAAATGAATTCTTATCATAATTTTAACCATGGTCAAGTGTAGAGAATGAATCATGGTTAGTGTGAATGGTTAGGGTTAAGGATGAGATAAGTATGGTTGACTTTATCAAAGCTTCATGAAGCTTCAACTAAACTCCAAATCTAGCAACCATTCTTTTCTCTTCTTTTCCAAAATGAATAAATAAATAAATAAAGGAATAAATAAAGGAAATGAAACCCTAGCCATTCTTTTAACCATGGTTTAATTCTTTGCACTTAACCAAGTAAACATGTATCATCAAACATGATACAATCAAGTGCACAAAATCATATCGCATATGTAATGCGCACATCCGAGTGAGAAAATCCATCTTAAGTAAACCGATACTAGTTGATGCAAAGTAATATATCAAATATATAAATATGCATTAAATCATTAAATCAACACTTGATTCAATGATCCGGTTATGTCGCACACAACCGACTAGTATGCAATATATCGGCTTATCGAATCAACGCTTGAATCGATAACTAGGTTATATCGCATACAACCATTCGATACATTTATCGCGAGAATAGAATACGGTATCACATACACGCATTATTCTCGGTCCCGCACATATCTCATATGCGCTCCTATTTCGTTTCGCTTGAGCCAGGAAACCTCTGTGTAGGACTCTAAAGACTCGTCAATACGCCGGCAGCGGATGATGATCATATCAAACATCCACAAGCCGTAAGCGGTCTGCTAAATGTAACGGCCACCCGGGTATTGAGCGATCTGAAGATCGACGAGCAAGCCCGCTCACACTCCAGTGAATCCGACCAGTAACACTACCGTACAGTCCGGTCTGATCATCTGATATGTCGCATATCTCGCCTAGGCGTGGTAAACGTCAGACCCCAATAGCTCAATAAGTCGTGTCGATATGAGGTCTATAACTGTTCGAGAAACTACTGGTAACACTTACCAGCAAATCTCAGCAACCCTGGCCAGGGATTTCCTGTTATAGCCAATCGAACACAGCGCAACATCAACCCCCATATACCGGGAGAGACGAATCCCCTCCTATCGCTCATTGCCTCCATGTGACTCGGGACTGTACCCAAAAACCACCGTTTTGCACGCCCTCTTGGACGTGGTAAGATGGAAATCAAAGCACAGTGGGCACCACACAAGACTCTATGACGATCTCGGGTCAACAGACTACTCTGTACCAGTGTCACCAGAGAACTGCCATCTGACGTGAGGTATAATACCATCTGGGAGTTCTCGGCGAGTCCGTCCAGTGTACCCAGTCTCTACTGAGCACCCGTATATCATCTCTGATGTCAAACACCGATGGATATGGGATCATCCATCGCCCATCTGTATGGGTCGAGAAGGTATACGCTAGTCTACTCTGGTATATCGATGCCCCGTCTCGATACACCCTCGACTAGGGACTTTGAAGGATGTACTCATGGACTACCATGTCCCCACTAGTATGATCTGCATCATAGTCCAGGTAGTCAAGTACAGATCCTAAGGGCTTTACCAACATGTAACAGAGAGACAATCAGTATACACGTTAAGGTAAAGTTCAACCAGATAGCATACTATCATGTCGAGCAAGAAAGTCCTCCCTATATATGTCCCAGCATCCACTACAATATACATCCTATGTATAGTAATGGCCTCTAGGGCATACATATAACTAACAATCTCCCACTTGCACTAGGGCCATCTGTAGCAGTGGTTTGAAGTATCTCATACTCAACCATCCCATAAAAGTGTCTCTCTCTGGGAACAGGCCTTTGTGAGTGGATCCGCTGTGTTGTCCTCTGAGTCTACTCTCCAAACCTCGATCACCCTGGAGATCAATCATCTCCATGATCAGGCGATGCTGCCTTAGAATATGTCTGGATCACTGATGGGACGGACGTTCCTTGGCATAAGCCACAACTCCATTGTCACACAATGGGAGGAACATAGTTCATCTCATGAACCATTATACATCCAAACAGCCTCTTTGGTAGCATCTTAAGTAGCGATGTATCCAGCCTTTATCGTCTAGTATGTCACGGTATCTAGCTTGGAACTCTTCCAACATACCGTCCCTTTACTGAGGGTAAAGACAATGCCTGCGACTGACACTCAGTCGTCTTTATCACCCTGGAACACTTCCAGTGATTCTCCTCAGGATCGATTGATACCATCTCACTACTACTAGTGAGAATCCTAGCATCCATTTAGATCTATCTCATAGATCCAAAATCTAGGATTTAGTAAGTATCACTTTGATCCTATATGGAGAATCCTTGTGATAAACGGAGATTAACCGAGCGTAGCATAGGAAACTACTTCCCTATCAAGAGTATGTCATCCACGTACTCTACGAGGATCGTCACCATACTCCCTACTACCTTTTTGTTTATACAAGGTTCATCTACCATTTTGATGATGTCAAACTCTTTGACTAATCCATCAAAACAGACGTTCCAACTCCGCGATGCCTGCTTTATCCTATAAAGCATCTTGCACACGTTTCCGCTGCTCCCACTGTCTACGAAGCCCTCTGGCTGTGTACTTATAGACACACTCTTCTAAATCATCATTTAGAAAAGCAGTCAAGACACCTAACCGCCAGATATCGTAGTTATGGTATGTAGCCGTGGCAAGTAGGATCTGGATGGACTTAAGCATAGTCACTTGAAAAGGTTTCATCATGATCCACGCCTGGTCAATGATGCAAACTTTTAACAAGTCTAGCTTTGAAAGTCTCAACTTTTCCATCTACACCAAGTAATCTTCTCAAGATATACTTGCTCCTGACGGGGATTTAACCCTTCAGATATAGCAACCAAAGTCCATACTTTGTTGGTGTATAAGGATTCCATCTCAGATCGATAAACATCCAGCCATTCTTACAGAGTCTCACTCCTGATGGCCAGCTCGAAGCTAATTGGGTCATCATCTCATGATGCAATCCTCGCTCCCACTGTCATAGAGAAACTGAAGTATCTCTCAGGTGGGTGAGGAACCCTACTAGATCGGCGGAGAGGCTGAGGTTCGTTGGTATCTACTGAATACTTTGGTTCTATCAAATCATCAGCTGTAGTCTGTATAGCTGGAACCTTTCCAGTTCTACATTACAGGTCTTGCCTTGAGCTTGTCCGGATTTTGCTTTTAGACAAAGGCTGGACAACCCCAAATCTTAACTAGCTTAAGATATGGGCTCTTCCCTTTCCATATCACATATGAAATGGTAGGCAACTGATTTGAGTGGAACCCTATTCAATAGGTATGCAGCTTCTCAAGTGCATAACTCCCAAAAGGAAATAGGTAACTCAGTAGTACTCATCATAGAGCACACCATATCAAATAGGGTGTATTTGCTCCGCCCCGATATACCATCGTGCTATGGTGTATTCAGAGGAGTAATGCTGAGAGAGAATCTCATTCTCCTTTTAGAATAGTTCAGGAATTCCGTGCACAAGTATTCTCCTCCTTGATCTCATCATAGGACATAATACTTATACCCGTATTTTGGTTCTCTACTTCTAACTTATATTCTGTGAATATCTCAAAAGGTTCGGACTTGTGTTTCAACAGGAACATATGTCTGAATCTCGAGAGATTATCAGAGAATGTAATGAAGTGCATAGAATCAGTCCTGGCATTTGTAGACAGGGGACCTAACATACATCAACATGTATCATCCCAAGAGTTCACTAACTCTTTCTCTGTTTCCAATAAACGGAGCTGTGGTCATCTTATCTTTGTGACATGACTAGCGAGTTTCACAAGATGTAAATTCAAACTGATTTAAATATGCATCTTTATGTAACTCAAGCTAGTCGGGTCACATTGATCTGACCTAGTCTACAATACTTCAAGAAGAATTCGTTCATTTCTGAACTCTTCCTCTTGTGTGTGTTCCGTATACTAAGAACTGTAGTTTGATTTAGAACATCAATGCTTTTAGATAACGTGCCTGAACCGATCAACCTTTGATATAGGAAATGTTCAAAACATTATCCAGCAATACAAAATTTTATCATTTCTTTACTAATAAAGAGATTGATATGATTTTGTATATCAGGTTCGGTATCTAATAACATTCGTTCAGAATCAATGTATTGATAATACAGGGTGACAGTGACCGACAGACTTGGCTGCAACACTTGCCCCGTTTTCTGCCTCATGAAACTTATCACCCGTTCTCAGTTCTCTACCTTTCTGTAGCCCTATGTAACAGATTACATATCTGGTATCCTGATCCGGTATCATATACCCAGGACGTAAAGGATACTGAGAAACAGTTCTGTATAATGAACACACCCGAAGATGATGCATCAGCATGCACTCTCTTCGTTTGGGCGGCACGGGAAATCTGGTATTCCCCAATTTCCTGCTCTGTCTTATAACAATTATAAGTTGAAGCGGGACCAACGTTCCCCAGCTCAGTATAACAAGCGGGTTCGGTCAATAATCCGTATTATTATCTTGATTAAGGCGTGATATAGTCGCTACCTGGAGAGAGAGAGAAGAAAACACTCAGCGTGCGCTCTGTCAAGAATAGATTGGTTATTATTTTATCTAATCAGGATGGCTCCCACTGCTTTTTATCAAATCTTCCTTCAAACCCTAAAAGGAAAGACTAGCCGGGATTAATTACACACTATAAGTTCGCCAATCTTTCAGCCAGGCCAGTGTCGGTACTTTGAGGGAGGTTCCCCGTGCTTTCGCACGAACCTAATTAATGTAAACCTCGTTTTCCCAGAGGCGTAACCTCGTTGACACCTTTCTAGACACCTACTTGATCGGCTAATTGTAATGTATAAAACTCTCCCAGGAGTAACTCTTACTCGCAGCGGGTATCGGGATCCAACTATCTCATAAAAGGTATGCAATCTCATTGCAAATTTCAACACTTGAAATTCCCGATAATGTTTTGCCCCGAACGATCTATGACCTTGACAAGGTCAACAAACCATAGACCGCAAGTCAAGTTCTACCCGTCATTTCTTGATTGAATCAAACCCACCCGCACGACCCTTGACAAGGTCAACAAGGCCGCACGACTACCCTAACCCAATCTGCATCATATGCATAAGCAGATAAATACTGGTTAGCTACCGCACACTGCGCCTTGACAAGGTCAACAAACGCAGCACGAATACTAAACAGGATTTATCTGAAATGACGGAGGGCTACGACAGGTTTTTCTGAAAACCTATTGCGTAATGAACTTGATATCGTTGTAGGATCGAATGGTTTTAAAATGGAGTGCTTTTGAGGCTTTTCCAGTTTTGCTAAAGGAGTCACTCCCGGTGAAGGGATCGTCGGTCCTTTCCTCGTCGAATGAGGTGCAGGATATATCTCATATACCGCTATGCAAAGCAAAAACACTTAAAAGCAATCAAAAGACAAACTGAGTGTGTAGCATCTGCCAGTTATTGCTAAAGGAGTCACTCCCGGTGAAGGGATCTCGGTCCTTTCCTCATCGAATAAGGTGCAGGATATATCTCATATACCGCTATGCAAAGCAAGAACTGTAGCTACCTGTTTTATTTTGAAATTCGATTCTACAACATCTTAGGTTTCTTTTATTTCATTAATCATATTAATGAAGTCCCATCATTTAAGTACCTAAACATCACAGATAAATACGACGTACACTTATGCCATCCGCATTCGCCGCGATGTCCCCTCGTGCACCGTTAGGTTAGGTAACTAACGACAGAGCAGGGCAGGGCTAGCGCGGGTGTAAAACATAAGTAACGTCTATATAATATATCATATATACTATATACTATATCTATCACAGAACATCACATGATCACATCACAGATATCGCAGCAGAAGAATCATATGAAATATTGGATATACTAGGACGTCCGTGTTTTCAATACGAGCCAGTATAAAACACGGATTCCACGGTCGTGATGAATAGCCAAACCCACACCCCTAGACCCCTACGAGAGCGGCAAGCAACCCTACCAATTCTAGAGTTAGGAGACCCGGACTCGACTCCTCGAGTTGGTCTCCCACTGGACTCCAGAACCCGGTTACTCGTGCTCCCCTCCTTGGGTCTATCCTAGTGCGGAAAAGTAAATAATATACAAACGGTGACAACTTCCGCAACCTGGAAGCGCCCCAATAAAAGAATATTACATACAAGTTTTTACATGAATGAAAATGAAAAACAATCATCTCACATAAAAAACCCCCGGCTATTCAAACCACGACGATCCAATATAACATATCCAGCAACACATAACATCACATGTCATCAACGTAAGTAAATATGTCCATCCCAATTGTCGTTGACATATAGCAACGAAACCGGCGATATCACATATTACACTTATGGTCACAGAAAAGAAAGTGTAAAACTACAACAGTTGGAATCCGCAACCACCTCAGACATCGCATGCCTGACCAAATGAATTCCTTAGACATCACATGCCTAACAATTATTAACCCCGCATTTTAGTCTCATAATCGAAAACACTTTTCAATGTCAAGTCGGGTAATTCAACAAGATTCCCGACATCCTGATCGAATGCTCGTCGCAAACTTCAGTAGACGGCTGCACCCCCGATACCGGCGACGAAGTGCACCAAGGCGGAACACCACTACCGCGAGCACCCGAACGGATGCTTTCGGCGACGGGGTTCTCCTACAGTCACTTGGTCGGGGCTATGGAGTGAGGCTGTCTATTAAGTTTACCCGGCGAGTATCCGCGTACGCTACGTGATTGCGACGGACTTTTGATCACATCAAAATTCCGTGGCAACCGATCAAGTGAGACTAAACTGCTATGTTTATAACATTCATTCAGTTATCTCATAACTTTTTGTGAATTCCAATTATTGTATCCCATTCCAGATAAATAGAAAATGTTAAACTTTCCGATCGAACAATCGAACACCCAAGTTTTCCCGATAAAGATCAACACATGAAACAAGTCTAAAAACATTCAGTTCGTGCCTCAGTACCAACGGTCCAGCCGTAGAAGGGTCAAGCCAACGCCTCACATGTGGCACGCCGTACTGCCCCAAACCCGAAGGTTCAAAGGGTAGTTCAAGACGGTCACATAATCGAGTTAAGGTTTGTTGTCTTCTAGAGGGACCATCGCATTACTTGCACTACTTAGAACGTCTTTAAACCTCGGAAAAATCCAACACTTGGAAATTTTCCGGCAGGGAAAAATTGGGTATTTTTATCCGGTCGAACTTTTTTAACATATTCTAAAATTATCCGGAAAAATACATAGACAAAATTTGACAATCCGATCGAATGTACGAACCCCCTATACAACCCAAAATACTCAACTCTTTATTTCAGAAAAAAATATTCCAGGAAAACCAACACTGCAAAATAGGAATTACTGTGCAAAATTGAATGCCTAATAAGACAAAAGTGCGGCGGAAGGGCCACATTAGCACGCTAATGCCGTGGTTCCGCCGCACTTTAGAAAGATCATTAGGTAATTTTTGTATCGTAATTCTTATATTTACCTGCTGATTTTTCTGCATATTTTTAATTTGCAAAAATCCACATTTTACAAAAAAGTCCAGAGAGCATTTTAAAGTCGGGGTTTCGGGTCGATCGGACTTCTAACTCCGTCTACGCTACGCCTAAGGCTCTAGCTAGGCTCTGATACCACTGTAGGGTTCCTAGGCACTCTAGTGAGGACTCCCAAGCCATCAACCATGGCAATTTCAAAAATTATGGTGCCTACAAACCCTAAACTACGGATCGATAACTAGATGTCTAGGCGAACAAGAACTAGTTAACAAATTAACTAATGAGAATACGGAAATACAACCTTTGTAGATCCAGTCCTCCACCTCCACGGCTCCGCAACGAGGTCGTCTCCGCTGTCCAAGTCAAATCCGGGCTCTAGGATCGGCTTCGTCGGAGAATGGGCAAGCTAGGTCGTCGATGTCCATGCCGAAGATGATCTACGTCGAGGCATCGCTAAATCAAGCTCCGACTTCACCAAGTCAAGAAACTTGTGAAGTAAACACACTCTACTACTTGGCAAGAGGTAGAGGATGAAGAAATAGGAAGTGGGTTAACTTTAGAATTGGATTTCTCACTCAAATCATCAATCCACCATTGATGACCTCAAGCTTCTTCACTTGAAGCAAGGAAGAAGAAGAAGGAAAATGTTATGATAAGTTAAAAGAATAAGAAAAGAAAATGAATTCTTATCATAATTTTAACCATGTTCAAGTGTAGAGAATGAATCATGGTTAGTGTGAATGGTTAGGGTTAAGGATGAGATAAGTATGGTTGACTTTATCAAAGCTTCATGAAGCTTCAACTAAACTCCAAATCTAGCAACCATTCTTTTCTCTTCTTTTCCAAAATGAATAAATAAATAAATAAAGGAATAAATAAAGGAAATGAAACCCTAGCCATTCTTTTAACCATGGTTTAATTCTTTTCACTTAACCAAGTAAACATGTATCATCAAACATGATACAATCAAGTGCACAAAATCATATCGCATATGTAATGCGCACATCCGAGTGAGAAAATCCATCTTAAGTAAACCGATACTAGTTGATGCAAAGTAATATATCAAATATATAAATATGCATTAAATCATTAAATCAACACTTGATTCAATGATCCGGTTATGTCGCACACAACCGACTAGTATGCAATATATCGGCTTATCGAATCAACGCTTGAATCGATAACTAGGTTATATCGCATACAACCATTCGATACATTTATCGCGAGAATAGAATACGGTATCACATACACGCATTATTCTCGGTCCCGCACATATCTCATATGCGCTCCTATTTCGTTTCGCTTGAGCCAGGAAACCTCTGTGTAGGACTCTAAAGACTCGTCAATACGCCGGCAGCGGATGATGATCATATCAAACATCCACAAGCCGCAAGCGGTCTGCTAAACGTAACGGCCACCCGGGTATTGAGCGATCTGAAGATCGACGAGCAAGCCCGCTCACACTCCAGTGAATCCGACCAGTAACACTACCGTACAGTCCGGTCTGATCGTCTGATATGTCGCATATCTCGCCTAGGGGTGGTAAACGTCAGACCCCAATAGCTCAATAAGTCGTGTCGATATGAGGTCTATAACTGTTCGAGAAACTACTGGTAACACTTACCAGCAAATCTCAGCAACCCTGGCCAGGGATTTCCTGTTATAGCCAATCGAACACAGCGCAACATCAACCCCCATATACCGGGAGAGACGAATCCCCTCCTATCGCTCATTGCCTCCATGTGACTCGGGACTGTACCCAAAAACCACCGTTTTGCACGCCCTCTTGGACGTGGTAAGATGGAAATCAAAGCACAGTGGGAACCACACAAGACTCTATGACGATCTCGGGTCAACAGACTACTCTGTACCAGTGTCACCAGAGAACTGCCATCTGACGTGAGGTATAATACCATCTGGGAGTTCTCGGCGAGTCCGTCCAGTGTACCCAGTCTCTACTGAGCACCCGTATATCATCTCTGATGTCAAACACCGATGGATATGGGATCATCCATCGCCCATCTGTATGGGTCGAGAAGGTATACGCTAGTCTACTCTGGTATATCGATGCCCCGTCTCGATACACCCTCGACTAGGGACTTTGAAGGATGTACTCATGGACTACCATGTCCCCACTAGTATGATCTGCATCATAGTCCAGGTAGTCAAGTACAGATCCTAAGGGCTTTACCAACATGTAACAGAGAGACAATCAGTATACACGTTAAGGTAAAGTTCAACCGATAGCATACTATCATGTCGAGCAAGAAAGTCTTCCCTATATATGTCCCAGCATCCACTACAATATACATCCTATGTATAGTAATGGCCTCTAGGGCATACATATAACTAACAACATCATCCTCAACCCGGAAGTGCCCCAATAAAAGAATATTACATATAATGAATTTTACATGAATGAAAATAAAAACCCTCATCTCACATAAAACCCCCGGCTATTCAGAACACGACGATCCAATATAATATATCACAGCAACACATAATATCTCATATCATCAACGTAAGCAAGTATGCGTATCCCGAATGTCATTGATGTATAGCAACGAAGCCGACAATACCCCACATACTACGTTTACGGTCACAGAAAAGAAAGTGAAAAACTACAACATTTGGAATCCACAATCACTTTAGACATCTTAAATCCGAAATATCACATAGTTCGCTTTTCATGCCTAACTATATGAATTCCACATATTGTATCACATTCCAGATAAATAGACAATGTTAAACTTTCTGATCGAATAAACAAACACTCAAGATTTCCCGAATAGCTCAACACTTGAGCGGAGTTCTAAAAGTCCCAGAACATATCACAACCGCTATGAACCAGCCGTAAAAGGGTCAAACCAACGCCTCACATGTAGCAACGCTAAACTACCACAAACCATATGGTTCAGTGGCGGTTTTGATGGTCACATAATCGAGTTAAGGTTACGTTCTTCTAGAGGGTCCACAAATTCGCTTGCATGATTTCTGAAAGTTTTAAACTCAGGAAAAATCCAACACTTGAAAGTTTTTCCGACAGGGGAAAAAGATAGTTATTGATATCCGTTCGAAGATTTTAACACGTTCTAAATTACCCGGAAAAACTTAAACGAAGTTAAACTTTCCGATCGAATCAATGAGTTCCCAATATTTCCCAAAAAGCTCAACACTTGAGTAGAATTAAAAATTCCTAGAAGCATGAAAAAGTACCCAAGAATAAAGCCCTGAAGTATTAGCCCCTAACTCCCAAAGTTGGCCGTGGAACGGCCGCCAAACGCTTGGTTTGGCCGCGGTTCCGCGGTCCCTTGAGGGAGTTATGGCTTCGTACTTCACAGTAATTCTTAGAATTCCCTGCATGATTTTCTGAGTATTTTTAATATGAAAAATTTCAACGTTTGAAAAAATTTCCAGAGAAGGGGTTGTTTCCGGGATTTCGGAGTTCGATCGAACTTTAAATTTCATCCAAACAATGCCTAAAGCTCTAGCCTGGCTCCGATACCACTGTAGGGTTAGCATAGCACCTTAGCAAGGTTAAGGAAGGCATCACACATGCCATATTGAAATTTTTGGGGTGCTAAACAAACCCTAACCAAGATCTTAACTAGAGACTTAGGAATAAACATGCATGTAAACAACGTCATATCTAAGAGTTAGAGATTACAACCATTGTAGTCTGTTCCTTCGCTTCATAAGCTCCATGTTGAGGTCCCTTCGCTGCGATCATCAAATACCCGGACTCTAGAGAGGCTCCATGAAGAGAAAGATGCAAGCTTGCTTCCAATCTTCAACAACTAAGATGATCTATCTTGAAGAATCTCAAACCCAAGCTATTGCTTAACTAATCAAGTATTAGCAAAGAAAACACCCTAATATAAGTGGCTAGAATAGATGAGGATGATGAAGTAGGAATTTAGCTCTCTTTTGTTTTCTTTATCTCATAAACATCCATTACAAACCCAAAAGCTAGAAAGCTTTTCAAAGAGGAAGATGAAAAAGAAATCTATTTGTGATGAATAATGAAAATCATTGTTGTGGTTACAAATCAACCATGGGTTTAGAATGAAGGCTTTACCCTTGTAGAGAATAAACTAGGGTAAAGGGTTTTGGGTTGGCTTAGAAAATATCTATACAAAATATCTTAGCAAAAAACAAAAGAAAGCATCATGAAGCTTCATGAAAAAGCTAACCCAAAATCTAACCCAAATCAAAACCCTAACTTGTTTAAACTCCACAAAACATGTTGCATTTGTAATCATAACTTGTTACTATATTATATATCACATATATAATATATTTTATAACAAAATAAAATAATACAATTAACATATATCACATATATATCAATGTATTATCCAAGTGAGAAAAAGAATTTTTAAGTGAGCTAATATTAGTTAATGTAATATAATATATCATGTATATAAGTATACATTAAATTATCGAATCAACACTTGATCCGATAATCCGGCTATTTCATAAATAACCGACTAATATAATATGCATCTGTTCATCGAATCAACACTTGATCCGATGACCCGGCTATATCACATATACCCGGCCGATATCACATATCGCGAGAATCTAATACAGTATCACATAGTCGTATTGTTCTCGGTCCCGCACATATCACATACGTGCTCCTACTCTGTTTTGCCTGAGCCAGGAAACCTCTGTGTAGGACTCTAACGAATCGTCAATACGTCGGCAGTAGGTGATGATCATATCAGACACCCACAAGCTGCAAGCGGTCAGGTAAATGTAACAGCCACCCAGGTATTGAGCAATCAGAAGATCAACAAGCAAGCCTGTACATTCTCCTGCGAATCCAATCAGTAACACACCCGTACAGTCCGGTCTCTTCTTCTGATATGTCGCATATCCAGTCTAGGGTGGTAAAACGTCAGACCCCAGTAACCGAGAAGTCGTGTCGATATGAGGTCCATAACAGTTCGAGAAACTACTGATAACACTTACCAGTAAATCTCAGCAACCCTGGCCAGGGATTTCCAGTTATAGCCAATCGAACACAGCGCAACATCAACTCCCTATACCGGGAGAGACGAAACCCCTCCTATCGCTCATTGCCTCCATGTGATTCGGGATTGTACCCAAAAGCCACCGTTTTGCACGCCCTCTTGGACATGGTATGATGGAAATCAAAGCACAGTGGGAATCACACAAGACTCTATGACGATCTCGGGTCTACAGACTAACCTGTACCAGTGTCACCAGAGTACTGCCATCTGACGTGAAGTATAATACCATCTGGGAGTTCCCGGCGAGTCCGTCCAGTGTACCCAGTCTCCACTGAGCACCCGTATACTGTCTCTGATGTCAAACACCAATGGATATGGGATCATCCGTCGCCCATCTAAATGGGTCGAGAAGCATACGCTAGTCTACTCTGGTATATCGATGCCCTGTCTCGATACACCTATGACTAGGAACATTTGAAAGATGTACTTAGCGACTACACTGTCCCCACTAGTATTATCTACATCATAGTCGTGGTACTCAAGTACTCATCCTAAGGGCTTTATCAACATGTACAAAGAGACTATCAGAGTACATGTTAAGATAAAGTGCAACCAGATTTCATACTATCATGTCGAGCAAGAAAGTCCTCCATATATATGTCCAAGCATCCACTACAATATACATCGCATGTACAGTAATGGCCTCTAGGGCATACATATCACTAACATAACCGGCCTCACATCATGCCTCGACCACCACCACGGCCTAGAAAGAATCTGCCATGACCTCTGCCTGCCATGCCTCTGCCAAACTGTACTGGAGCTGGTATATCTTTACGAATCCTCTTCGGTCCCGAAATGAACGAAGTCTCCGAAATGCGCTCCTCCAAAAGTAAGGCTGTATCCACCGTAGCTGCATAAGTGTCGAAATGCTGGGCGCCAATAGTAAGAAATAACTGCGTGTCTAACCACCTTACGAACCTCTTTATGTGTTTCTCTTCAGTGTCCACGATGTAAGGAGCATATCGGGACAATTGAGTAAACTGGATGTCATACGCGTACACCGTCATCCCTGGAGTCTTGCGCAAAACCTCAAAATTACGGGCTCGAGCATCCCGGACGCTCTCCGAAAGGAAACGGGCAAGAAATACCGCTGTGAACTCATCCCAATCATAGGAGGTAGACCTGCAGCTCGGCATCTCTCGACTGACTCACACCACGTCTGACCAAGACCCTCTAGACGAAAACACACAAGCTCCACCCATCGATCGTCAGAACATCTCAGCCAACGGAAAATCCTAGCCATCCTGTCGAGAAATGTCTGCGGATCCTCTGATGCAACTGTGCCGTTGAAGACTGGAGGCATCAGCCTCATAAACTCCTGTAATGAAACGGGAATAGACTCGGTAGTAGTAGGAACAACTGTCTGGGCAGCAGATACATTCGTGGTCTGTGTAGTGGATGGAACATCCTCAGATCTATATGCCTGACTAGCCTCAACTAAAGATCCCATCATCTAACGTAACTCCTGCATACCGGTCTCTAGCCTGGCAATACGGCCTGGGGAAGGTGGATCAATCTTCCCCTGAGGGGTAGGCGTACCGTCCTGATCAGTCCTCACTTAAGACGAGCCCGCTCGAATCTCATCTCTGGCGGCAACCCTCTGAGCCCTCGTGGCCTTCGGCGGCATAATGGCTGGTACAAGAAACAGGATAATAAGAACAATGCAATAGAATCAAGGGATAAAAGGAATCGAAGAAGGAATTACAAGAAATTATATCCTAAGGTCACTTAGGCAGAGTACCGTATCATAAGTATACCGCGGAACATACACACGCTACGTCCCTCGGCTTAAGTCACCTACTCCATCTACCAAGAGTCATCCTACACTCAGAAAGATAAAACCTAACGCTCTGATACCAACTTTGTCATGACCCGAAAAATACGGAGCGTGACTGGCACTTAAAATATGAAATGTCTCAAGGCGTACGTAATCTAAGTAAGCCAAAGCCCAGAAATCAAAACCAATTAAAGAAATAGAGTGAAGGAAAACCAATTTAAAGAAAGCGATTTTAACCAAATAAGTCAAATCAAACTTTTAAAGAAACATCACACTTTCCCGAAAATTTCGGCAGAGTCTCCTTTGTAAATACTAGCCCCAAACAGTAACAAAAAAGAATATATGTACATAATGAGATAAAGCATCCCCAGGCGAGAGCTAGCTCTTCGCCAATGGTGGAATCATAATCACCCGCAATATATATCATCACCGTGCAAAATAAGCTTATAAAGGCAAAAAAGTAAGAAAGCATCACATCGACTCAAGTGAGCTCGACACCAGAGAAACAACATATATATACAAATCTCACTGTATCATCTCTAAGTCGCAAATACAATGGTAAAAGTGGTAGATACGGTAGATAGAGTACTCTAGATACAATAATAATGTAAACAAAATATCCTCGCAACCCACTTACGAGCAATGCCGCAAGTCCAAGCAAAGGGAAAAAAATGAGGAAGTACGCCCGCCGCTACTGTACTGACGGGTCGGACCTGCAAAATACTGTGGCACAACGGGGCTGAGTTACCAACTCGTGAGTAATAAGTAACATCTAATAAGGCTATCGTAAGTAAGCACGCAATTTCGTCACAGCCTACCTATACTAATGTGATGTGATGCAATAGTATGTATGCAACATGAATGCATAATTAACACGAGATCTGAATATGTTTAGTACGATAAAATCTGTATTCTTATCTTAGTAAAACTTCTGTAATTTAACTGTAGTATCATCAATGAAGTCAATAGAAATCTTTGTCAAGCATCGACACCAAATATGAATATCTCAATGTCTCGACATCTCAAGTCTCAATACCTCGATGTCCCAATGTATCGATATCTCAATATCTCGGGCTCCGGCAATCCGGACTGGCCCATATCATCAAATCTCATGACTACGTCGATATCCTTCGGATATCCGCCGCGTCACAAATAACCGGGCAATAGTGCTCCCCTGTCGGGCTCAACGCCATCATCTGCGACCATCTTGCCCCGGGGTACCGCACCGGGTCCCCCAGGCACCCACAGACGGTTCCTCCTCCTCCTCGAATCGGGTGTATGATACCGCTCAAGAACCGAGAAATCTCATGGTGGACGACACATACATCATATCACGAGAAAACCGCAACTTGCATTATTAAAATGATAACAGGTTTATAAAATTCTTGCTGTTTTCCCAAAAATCCCGAAATCTCATAATACTGAAATCCTCTAGAAAAATCACCATATCTACACATGTCGGCGATGATGAATGCCTATGGTATCATCAATATGAAATATGATGTGTGACTAGAAAACTATGCATGAACGATGATGCAGTGAGGTATATGCAATGACTAGTAATCCTACGTATCCATCCTGATGAATTGAATATACAAGTACAGGTTTACAAATCATATATGGTGTAATTGTTTTAGATTCTGATTTAAACAAGGTATACAGTGTTCGTGGCATAGCAATTACCAAGGCATGTGTGTCCACATGAATAGTGCCCGTGCAGCATAAACCAATGGTAATGGTGCAAGTGTCCTATGAGATGATATCACATACAAATATAAAAGTTGATGCAATGCAACGAGATGAGTAACTAGGAACTACGCATATAAGTGCAAGTACTAATAGAAATTCTAACTATCAGGCTCCTTACGCCATCCAGACGATTCCCCCGTAGATGTGTACATCTACTCACCGGAATGCCTCAGCTAGTCTGATCCAATCACCGCTTTTCCTTTCCGTGCCACGCCCGATGTCTCCGTGTAACGCCTTAGGATTTCGATTAGTGTTAATTAAGCGATAGTGCGGGTTTTCTGTAAAAAGTTTACCAATTCGGTTTCCTCATATTTTATAACATTTAATTAATAATTTATTATTATTTGTTATGGCTTGCACACACTTGTGCATGTTAATGTGAGGGTGTGTTTGTGTTAATCTAGTTTAGCAACTATGACAACTAAACCAAATCCTAATCCTTGCTTTGCTTTAACCCTAACCCTCTAGATATTTGAGAGAGATATTTCCTTTGTGTTTTGGATTGGTATGGAGGTGGCATGGTGACTCATAAGATAAGCTTACTAGCATTAATGGTTTCTTTAATGATGCTTGGTGCACTTACCCTCTCACCCTACACTCACCTCTCTCTCTTTATCTATCATTCTCTCTCACATCATCTCTTTCTCATTATATTTTCATCTCCTCATAGCTCTCAACTAAACAGTTATCCATTCTTCACTAATCCTTCACTAAACTTCTTCAAATCATCACCATATCACTTCTTAAGCCTTAATTTGCCTCTTGGATGCCTTGGAGCTTGGAAAGCTAGGATCTTTGAGCTTTTGTGGTTAGGTAATGTTCTCTTTCTGTTAAGTAAGTATTTTTAATGTTGCCTAGCTCGTAAGTTTCAGTTTAGAACGCGTAATGTTTCGTTTCATGCAAATATCGTAATTTTGGTGTCTTTTTGTGATATCTGTGATCTGGTGTGACCCCGAGAGTATACTAGAAAATCTAGCTATGTAGTTGTGTTGTACCAGAGACCCTAAGCCTTCACCTGAAGCACGAACCCATGGAGCTCGGTTTTGGCCGGTGAGAACCTATGAAATTCCGGCGACCTCGGTTTTTGTGTTGAGTTTGGGTGTAAGTTTTTGTGGGTAGCTGTCTACAGTGGTTTAAGTGTGTTTGGTCTTACTTGATTTTTGGGTTTTCACTGTATAAAAAATCTGGGATCACATAGCTTGTTTCTAGTGTTACGATTACGCGTATTACTTTATCCGACACGGTTCGGGTACTTTCTGCGGTTTTTACTCTTGAGTTGGTTTCGTAGTGTCGCTATGCACGTTAGCCATTAGACGAACACTTGAGAGTATGTTTGGAGTTGGTGCGTCGGTCAAACGTAGTTTGTACGTGTTATTGGTCAATTGCTAATATATACACTTGCTTTGTTGTTATGTGATTTTAGGATCGCAGGCGAGGACTTTGGACGCTGTAAAGAAGAGGAAGTGAGTGGTTGGCTTTACATAGCCAGGATCGTTGGTGAGTAGATTTAACATCTATAGGTGAATCGCCTGCATGGCGTTATGCATCAGGGCTAGATATGATATGATATTAGCCGCATGTTTATATTGTACATATAGGCATAAAACTTCATTGCATATTATTACTTGTTGTGCTTAGACTTGTACCTTTTGGACACTGCACTATTATTGACGGTTCATGTTACACGAGCACTAATTGTATGCTACACACACTCCGTCGATAATTGCCATGACACGCACAACCAATATACATACGAGGTATAGTTTACACCTATACACCTGTGATATTATATTGGTTAGGGACATTGAGACATTGATTCATATTCTTTTGTGCATATGATATATAACATACATGTATACTTACATGCTTACACATATGCCTTGACATTCCTACATACTAGTTACCCATATACCTATATGGTATTGTACCATTAGTGACAGGTATATACACATATGAGACATAGTTACATGTATATCTTACATACATACTTACACATACACCCGTATGGTATTACATCATTATTGATAGGTACATGCTCATACACCTTGCTGTAGTTACATGTTCACATTTATATGATGTTGCATTTGGTTTCGAAGAATTAGGAACCGCATGATATATATATATATATATATATATATATATATATATCAGTGGTATGGGACGCTCTTATATATGTACTCATATGTAATGATCAATGCAATTATATTTATTGATTTCTTGATGTTTTCTGGATTCGAGGAACGTGGTAGTTTCATGAAATTATGCATTATTTGAAAAACCCGGTTTCTTTTGATGATATTTCAGCATCCACCATAAGATTTTTCGGTTCTGATATATACTCCATGCGAGGAGTGGAGTGGGTCGTATGCGGGTACATGGTGGGGCCCGGAGGTACCCCGGGGCAAGAAGATCGAAGATGACAGCGATGAATTAGTGGGGGAATCCTACCTACCGGTGACTGTATTGGACTCAGCGGTGATCGCGGAGATACCAACCGGAGTCATGTACGTATGGAAACGTGGAATTTCGAGTGTCGAAACTGAGCATTCGGGTTTCGGTAGCGTATGATACGTACCTATCAGGGCCATTCGTGGTGACGACACCTGATAGATCAGTTGTTATGTGTCAATGCTAGACACTAGTTTTCATGATGTTTTCGGGTGTCGATGTTAGACACTCAGGTTTCATGAGACTTACAGGATGTGTTTTATTCCGTACTCAGCATTTATTTGATATGCATCGCGTAATGTATTAGTAGTACCGGATAGAGAACCTTCCATGACTGTTGCATATACATATTGCCATTTATTGCTATCAGCTTGCATGTGATAGATTCACGCAGTACGTGCATACTTGTGATTGCCTGTATATGTTATTTACTATTCATGAATTGGCAACTCACCCACATTGTGCCACAGGGTTGTACAGGTTGTCCCTCAGAGCAGTCAGAGACAGGGCTTTCTTCTTCCTATTGTATCATCTTTTGCAGCGGATACCGCTACGGATGACTGTGTACAGTTTTGCTATAGGTTGGTTTTGCGGTTATCCGATGTTGCTCATTGTATATTCGTTGTATCCAGTACTCTCCATCTACTACTATCATGTTTTGACTTAGAGACGAGATTTGAGGACGATATTGTATATTATTTGGTGACTTGGGGGTCTTTTATGCAGTTTTTATTTATATCGACTTTTTCATCGCTACGGCATCCTATATCTGTTGTGGTGGTTGTTTTCCGCCTTTGGGCGTGGATTTTTACTCCCGTTTGGGATGCTTTACTTATATCCTTGTTGTACCCCTTTTTGGGGGCTTGTTTTGACAAATGAGGTGCTGCCCAAATTTTTAAGGAAATAATGCTGTACTTTAAAGAATTTGTATTTAAGATTTCAAAAGTTGTAACAATGTTCTTATCACTTACTACTTTTGATAGTTTAGATTGCTGGATTTTTGGCTTACTTGAATTACGTTACGCCTGGAGACGTTACGTAGTTTAAGGGCCGTCACGTGCCAAATTTTGGGTCGTGACAAAGTTGGTATCAGAGCGCTAGGATTTACCTTTCGGAGTGTAGGATGACCTTGGTATGATGGAGTAGGTAGCTTAAGTAGAGTAATGTAGCATGTGTATGTCCACGGCATACTTACAACACGGTACTCCGCCTAAGTGACCTAAGTACTGATTGCTTGAAATTCCTTCCTTGATGATACATATCCTTGTGATTCGATTTTTGTGTTCTTATCGAATCCTATTTCTATTTATAGCCATATCCCACCGATGACTTTGAGGGCTTAGAGAGAGGCAGCGAGAGCCGAGGTCAGAGTTGACTCGTTTGGGACAAGGACTGACCAGGACGGCACGCTCGTTGCACAGGAGCAGATTGATCCGCCTTCGATAGATTGTATCGCTATGCTTGTGGCAGATATGCAGGACTTGCGCCAGACGATGAGGTCGTTGGTTGAGGCCATTCGAGCGCAGCGACAGGAGGTTGCCACCCCTGTTACCCAATTATTCCTTACTATCAGCACACAGCATTGTGACACGTATACAGCACCAGTGGACGCAGCCCTATTAGATGGGGAGCGTCTTTCCGAGACTTTGGGAGTTCGAGTACAGAGGAGGGCTCGTGCAGGTGTACCAGCCCAGACACAGAGGCTTAGTCGCCATGACAGATTTCATGCACGTCGCTGGAGTAGAAGAGGTTTGGGACGAGGACAGTCGTTTAGCTTTTATTCCCAAGAGGGTCAGCAGTTTTTATCTGGATGTTACCGGTATGGGAGTTTGGGTCATCGGGTTTGAGATTGTACTAAGCCACGTGAGTGCCAGGCAGCTGTACCGCGGAGAGGTCGTGGTCACAGAAGATTTGTTCCGAGTGTACAGGAGGGCAGAGGAGGAGTTCAACCAGTTGCTGGTAGAGGGTAGGCACGAGCGTTTGCTTCTACTCATCGGGACGCGCGGGCGTCCAATGCAGAGTTTTCAGGTATTCTTAATTCATATATTCTTTTGATTCGTATGTTGTTTAATTCGGGATCTATGCACTCGTTTGTTCTACACACTCATTCCGTGGTTGGGCCGAGAGCCGTGTTTGCTAGATCATCCGTTTGTTGTGTTTACACTTGTTAGCGATTCCTTAGTTGCGCAACACGTATTTCGGTCGTGTGCCATTTGGTTAGGAGATAGAGATTCGTCCATCAATTTGATCCTTCTAGAGATGTTGGACTTTGACGTTCTCCTTGGCACGGACTGGTTAGCTACGTACTATGTCTCTGTGGACTGCCGCGAGAAAACAGTCAGGTTTTGTTTTCCCGGCGAGTCAGTTCTTGTTGTGCAGGGGGACAGTGGTGCCACCCTCACAGCTTGAATTCAGCCTTTTACGCTAGTCGGCTTTTGAGGAGAGGATGTCGAGGATTCTTGGCTTTCATTTGTGATACCGGAGCCACAGTGGGTTCGTTGGACCGGGTTCCTATCGTGCGAGAGTTTTCCGACGTTGTTCCAAATGAGCCGGCGGAGCTTAGGGAGCTTAAGGATCAGCTGCAGAGTGGCTAGATTGGAGGACTTGTAAGTCCCAGTGTTTCGCTTTAGGGAGCTCCTATTCTGTTAGTCAAGGAGAAGGACGGAAGTTTGAGTTTGTGTATTGATTGATCATCAGTTGAACCGAGTTACGGTGCGGATAGGTATCTTTTACCCCGCATTGACGATTTCTTTGATCCGCTCCAGAGTGCGAGACATTTTTCTAAGTTTTTTTGGGATCTGGTCATCATTGGTTGCGGGTTCAGAGTGATGACATTGCGAAGGCTGCTTTTTATGCGCGCTACGGGCGGTATGAGTTTTTGGTGGTGTCGTTGGACTCACCAATGCCCTAGCAACATTCGTGGATGTGATGAACCAGATTTCCTTAGGCCGTTCCTCGACCAATTGGTTGTTGTGTTATGGATGACATTCTGGTCTATTCCAAGAGTCGTGAGGAACATCAGCGACACTCAAGGATTTACCTTGCAGACATTGGGAGAGCACCAGCTGATTGCTAAATTCTCGGAGTGTTCCTTCAGGCTTGATGGTGTTGACTTCCTAGGTCACGGGGTTACGGGAGACAGTATTCGTATGGACACGAGGAAGCTCTAGGCCGTACAGCTTTGGCCCAGACCTGTTCAGGGACAGAGGTCCACAGATTTTTGGGCTTAGCCGGTTTTTACTGCCGTTTCGTGTAGTATTTCTTGAGTATCGCTGCACCGTAGAACGTACTGACAAGGAAGGGGGTTCCTTTTCTTTAGACTGAGGCATGCGTACTGAGTTTTCAGTGGTTGAAGACTCGATAGACGACTGCACCAGATCTATCTTTGCTTTCTGGATCGGGCGACTTTGTTGTTTACTGTGATATTTCGCGAGTGGGGCTCGATTGTGTACTGATGTGGCACTATAGAGTTATCACTCATGCTTCCCGACAGTTGGAGGAAGTACGAGCAGGATTTATCCCACTCATGATTTGGAGATGGCCGCGGTGGTCTTGCGCTGAAGATTTGGGGACACTACTTGTTCGGAGAGTCGTGTCAGATTTTCACGAACTACCAGAGCTTTGTGTACATCTTCCTGCAGTGGGTTTTGATTTTTGAGACAGCGCCGTTGGATGGAGCTTGTGAAGGATTGTGTTTGTGAGATCCTTTATTACTCGTGGCAAGGCGATTGTGATAGCTGATGCTTTGAGTCATAGGCCTGGGGGTAGCTTGTTCCAGTTGTGCGCAGTTCAGAGACAGTCTTCTGCAGATTTACGATTCTTGGGCGATCGGGGAGTACAGCTTAAGTTCTCCTCTAATGAGGGGACATCTTGCTCATGTCCATGCCCATCCGCTTTTAGTTAATGATTTCGTGAGGCACAGCCCACCGATGCTCATTTGATTAAGATTCTGAGCATGTTCGGCAAGGTAAAGATTAGGAGTTCTTGATTTATGACCATGGTGTGCTACGTTTAGGGACGCATTTGTGTGTACCCGATACTGATGGGTAAAGACGCGAGGTCCTAGAGCAGGCACATCAGTCAGCTTTCTGTGTTCACCCCAAGTGCCACCAAGATGTAACGTGACTTGTGAGTTAGTTACAGGTGGGCAGGGTTAAAGAGTGAAGTTTCAGATTTCGTTTTGAAGTGCTTGGCTTGTTGCGAGCTAAGTTTGAGCATTTGAGGCCGGCTGGAGAGTTGCATCCTTTAACCGTTACGGAGTGGGAATGGGAGTAGATCTCCATGAAATCCGTTTTGGGTCTACCCAGGGCTAGTCGAGGGTATGACTCCATTCGGGTGATTGTTGTCCGGTTATGCTCAGTTTGCTCTGTTGTTCTTCCTTAAGTTGGTGCATTTGCACGGAGTTCCTTCATATGTTGTATCCAATAGAAGCACCCAGTTCGCTAGCCATCTTTGGCAGAAGCTTCAGGAAGCCATGGGTACTGGTTGAGCTTTAGCTCCACTTGTCCATCCGTAGGCCGATGGTCAGATAGAGTGGACTATACATACTCTGGAGGATATGCTTGTGCGTACGTACTTATTGTTTGTTGGCTGTGGGATTGTCACTTGCCATTGATAGGGTTCTCCTACGATAATGGTTATCAGGAAACGTTTCAAACGGCAACTTTTAGGCCTTGTGTGTAGGTTGTGTCGATCGCTAGTTTATTTTACTGACTCTGCAAGAGCAGGATTTTTGGACCCCAGCTAGTCCAGAGACTTCGGAGATGATCCAGTTGGTTCGGGTTAGGATGAGAGCAGCCCAATGCAGACAGAAATCTTATGCCGATCGTGGTGGTCGCAGACTTGAGTTCAAAGTGGGAAATCATGTATTCCTACGGATTTTCCGATGAATGGCGTGTTGAGTTTTGGGAAGCTTAGTCCCAGATTGTAGGTCCTTTTGAGATCCTCGAGCGAGTTAGTTCCGTTGCCTATAAGTTGGAACTTCCGCCCAGATTTTTGAGTATTCACCTCGTATTCCTCGTGTCGATACTTTGCAAATACCTTCATGACCTTTCTCACATGATTTAGCATCTGACAATTTAGCTTGGACGCGATTTTTTCATTCACCTGCAGCCGATAGAGTTAGCGGATCGGCAGGTGGAGAAACTTCGGTCAAGGGTCTTGCCATCTGTGGAGGTTTTCTTTGGCATAGCCCGTCTAGTGTGGGGATCACTTAGGAGGCTGCGAGCGAGATATGGATGATTTGCACTCATCTCTTTGAAGCTATGCATAGTAAGAATTTTAATTCGGGGACGAATTTTCTTTAAGGGGGAGATTGTAACGCCTTAGGATTTCGATTAGTGTTAATTAAGCGATAATGCGGGTTTTCTGTAAAAAGTTTACCAATTCGGTTTCCTCACATTTTAAAACATTTAATTAATAATTTATTATTATTTATTATGGCTTGCACACACTTGTGCATGTTAATGTGAGGGTGTGTTTGTGTTAATCTAGTTTAGCAACCATGAAAACTTAACCAAATCCTAATCCTTGCTTTGCTTTAACCCTAACCCTCTAGATATTTGAGAGAGATATTTCCTTTGTGTTTTGGATTGGTAAGGAGGTGGCATGGTGACTCATGGGATAAGATTGCTAGCATTAATGGTTGTTTTAATGATGCTTGGCGCACTTACCCTCTCACCCTACACTCACCTCTTTCTCTTTATCTCTCATTCTCTCTCACATCATCTCTTTCTCATTATATTTTCATCTCCTCATAGATCTTAACTGAACACTTATCCATTCTTAACTAATTCTTCACTAAACTTCATCAAATCATCACCAAATCACTTCTTAAGCCTTGATTTGCCTCTTGGATGCCTTAGAGCTTGGAAAGCTAGGATCTTTTATCTTTTGTGGTTAGGTAATGTTCTCTTTCTGTTAAGTAAGTATTTTTAATGTTGTGTAGCTCATAAGTTTCGGTTTAGAACGCGTAAAGTTTCGTTTTATGCAAATATCGTACTTTTAGTGTCTTTTTGTGATATCTGTGATCTGCTATGACTCTGATAGTATACTAGAAAATCTAGCTATGTAGTTGTGTTGTATTAGAGACCCTAAGCCTTCACCTGAAGCACGAACCCATAGAGCTCGGTTTTGGCCGGCGAGACCCTATGAAATTCCGGCGACCTCGGTTTTTGTATTGAGTTTGGGTGTGAGTTTTTGTGGGTAGCTGTCTACAGTGGTTTAAGTGTGTTTGGTCTTGCTTGATTTTTGGGTTTTCACTGTATACAAAATCTGGGATCACATAGCTTGTTTCTAGTGTTACGACTACGCGTGTTACGTTATCCCACACGGTTCGGGTACTTTGTGTGGTTTTTACTCTTGAGTTGGTTTCGTAGTGTCGCTACGCACGTTAGCCACTAGACGAACACTTGAGAGTATGTTTGGAGTTGGTGTGTCGGTCAAACGTAGTTTGTACGTGTTATTGGTCGATTGCTAATATATACACTTCCTTTGTTGTTATGTGATTTTAGGATCGCAGGCGAGGACTTCAGACGCTGCAAAGAAAGGGAAGCGAGTGGTTGGATTTACTTAGCCAGGATCGTTGGTGAGTGGATTTAACATCTATAGGAGAATCGCCCGCATGGCGTTATGCTTCAGGGCTAGATATGATATGATATTAGCCGCATGTTTATATTGCACATATAGGCATAAAACTTAATTGCATATTATTACTCATGCTTGGACTTGTACTTTTTGGACACTGCACTATTATTGACGGTTCATGTTACACGAGCACTAATTGTATGCTACACCCACTTCGTCGATAATTGTTATGACACGCACAACATATATACATACGAGGTATAGTTTACACCTATACACCCGTGATATTGTATTGGTTAGAGACATTAAGACAATGATTCTTATTCCTTTGTACATATGACATATAGCATACCTGTATACCTACATGCTTACACATATGGCTTGAGATGCCTACTTGCTAGTTACCCATATACCTATATGGTATTGTATCATTAGTGACAGGTATATACACATATGAGACATAGCTACATGTACATCTTGCATACATACTTACACAAACACCCGTATGGTATTACATCATTATTGATAGGTACATGCTCATACACCTTGCTATAGTTACATGTTCACCTTTATATGATGTTGCATTTGGTTTCGGAGAATTAGGAACCGTATTATATATATATATATTAGTGGTATGGGACGCTGTTATATATGTACACATATTTAATGATCTATGCAATTATATTTATTGATTTCTTGATGTTTTCTGGATTTGAGGACCATGCTAGTTTCATTGAATTATTCATTATTTGAAAAACCCGGTTTCTCTTGATATGATATTTCAGCATCCAATATGAGATTTCTCGGTTCTCATATATACCCCATGCGAAGAGTAGAGTGGGCCGTGTGCGGGTACATGGTGGGGCCCGGAGGTACCCCGGGGCAAGAAGATCGCAGATGATGGCGATGAGTTAGTGGGGGAATCATAACTACCGATGACAGTATTGGACTCGGCGGTGATCGCGGAGATACCGACCGGAGTCATGTACGTATGGATACGTGGAATTTCGAGAGTCGAAGCTGGGCATTCGGGTTTCGGTAGTGTATGATACGTACCTATCAGGGTCAGTCGTGGTGACGACGCCTGATAGATCAGTTGTTATGTGTCGATACTAGACACTAGTTTTCATGATGTTTTCGGGTGTCGATGTTAGACACTCAGGTTTCATGAGACTTACATGATGTGTTTTATTCCGTACTCAGTATTTATTTGATATGCATTGCTTCATGTATTAATAGTACCTGATAGAGTACCTTTCATGACCGTTGCATATACATATTCCCATTTATTGCTATCAGCTTGCATGTGATAGATTCACGCAGTACGTGCATAATTGCGATTACCTGCATATGTTAATTACTATTCACGAATTGGCAACTCACCCCCGTTGTGCCTGTCACGACCCAAAAGTACGGAACGTGACCGGCACTTACACTACGAAACGTCTCGAGGCGTACGTAATCCAAGTAAACCGAAAACCCAGGAATCCAAACCAAGAAAAGTAGTAGAGTGAAGGAAAACCAATTTAAATCAAGTAGTTTTAGTAGCATAAGCCGAATTATGCATTTTTAAAAACAACAAATATTTCCCGAAAATTTCGACAGAGTCTCCATTGTAAATACAGGCCCCGAAACGGGATACAACATGAATAGTATACGAAATCAATAAAAAGGCCTCCCCAAGCGGGAGCTAGCTCTTCGTCAATCGACGGTAACAACCACACAAGCAATATAATATACAACGCCAAGGGTGAGGATAAAAACTCAAAAGGAAACTCAAAATAACAAGAAATCCACAGAAATATAACGCGCGACTCTAAGGTCGAAAGAATAACATCACTGGTCTCTATCTCAAAAAAATACATGTTTGGTTGTTGGAACTTCTAGATACAACAGAGTAATAATATACATGGTATATAATGGGGGGTACGATACAAATAAACCCACCTACTAGCAAATCACCCGGAAAAGGAAGTAGTGCCAGCAAAACCGTAATGAAGCCTGTACGGCAAAACCTGCAAGAAACTATGGCACAACGGGGGTGAGTTTCCAACTCGTGAGTAGAAAAACATCTACGAACAGAAACCGCATGAACAACGGAATCCTACGTCATAAGATCATAATATATCCTCAAATATATAACATGCAGCCTATAACGATGGCTAGGATAAATATCTAACCCGAGTGTAATCCCATGTGCCCGTGTCAGTGCCTCAGGTAACAAAATATCATATGGATGATGCATGAATGCATGAAACAGAATGCATGTACTGAATAAAACTGCTTTCATAATTTAGTGAAATTTCTGAACTTTTAAAAATGAGGTATCATAATGAAATCAGCATAAACAGTGCCTAGCATCGACACAAAACAAATATCCAAATATCCCGATATCTCTATGTCGCAATCTCTGTACCTCGATATCTCAAATATCTCTGTATGTCTCAATCTCACTATCTAGGGCGCCGTCAGTCTAGACCGGCCCCTACCATCAATCTCAAGACCACGACGGTATCCTCCGGATATCCGCCGCGTCGGGTAATATCACCGGTCGATAGTGCTCCCCAGCCAGGCTCAACGCCATCATCTGCGATCCTCTTGTCTCGGGGTACCGCACCGAGTCCACCATGTACCCGAAACGGTTCCTCCGCTCCTCGAACTCGGGTCTCGAAATCCATCAGCAAACTCATGGTGGACGACTCATACATCATGGGAAAACCGCACTTTTTATTTAAAAAGAGAAAAAAAAAGTTTATATAAGTTTTGCGGTTTTCCCCTAAATCCAGAAAATCTAATGGAAATCTGAATCCAAATCATCAATAGCATGTAAAACCATGAATATAAGCATGAGAATCCATGAATGCGGCATAACAATGAATAACAGTCTGCATGAAGTAGCAAGTAATAACTACAATGTCTAAACTAGCATATAAGGCAAGTATACTAATATCATGTCTAAACTATTAGCTAACAACCTATGTCAAATGAAATAGTATTTTCTAAAGTGTTTGTGACATGGCAATTACCGATGAAGATGTGTGTGAGCCGGCAAGTAAGTGTTCGTGGTACATAAGCGTCATCGGTAATGGTGCTAGTGTCCTAACAGCATGATATCAACAATAGACTATGAAACATAATATAAGCATGCGATGCGGAGCGAACAACAATAATGAGCGGAAGCTAAATACTAGACACAAAGATAACAATCTATATTTAATATCAATCTAGTCTAACAACTACACTAACTAAAGGGCTAAGCTAACTGGCTACTGAAGGTAAGGAAACCGCCTAACATCTGAGTCGATACTTATATGTACATATATATTAGTCGGTGATCCCGCCTCGATAACATCACATCCGATACCATATCTATAATCAAATATTTCCAAGTCAAGAGTGCGGATCAAACATCAATATATAGCTCGTACGTAAATCCGTCGTACGGCATCCCAAATCGGGGTACGGGTCAATATAACATTCATCAAATTATTCACCTGGTATCCTCTTTATCAAGATCATAATCCGGTTACTGATCTATGTCTAGTACAATACTACTATCATCAATATACTCATGATCTGACTACTGATCGACAGTCTCGAACAAACCGATATCATCAGCACATATTATCATCAAGGGGTATGCATCGCCCAATACGGCCTAGTATCAATATCCTAGCATATCATATCTCATATCACGATCACATGTCGACCATTTTATTTATAACACTATTCACCCGTATCGTCGTCCCAAGATCCACTATAACATCAGGACGTATCTCAAGTACGAATCCTGCCATATCACCGTTCTCGCGGTCTCAATCAAATCTTATCGACTCATCTCAAATCCTAAATATTATCCTCAAATCCAGTATGCGAACACATAGTCCCATACCAATATGAACACATAACAATATAACCCCATATAAGCACGTATGAAAGAAGAATGTATGCAAGTATGGTGTGTGTGTGTAAATGTGGTGCAACCTCTACTCTAGGGTCTCGCAACACTAAACTAATCCGATCACACTCTAAATCCATCTATGTCATCGATAATCATCAAACAATACATAATCACTATGTGTGTATACGTATTCGTATACATCACCACGAACTGCGGGGGTGCTATACGCCATCCACCCGACTTCTCCCTATAGATCTAAATCTACTCACCTGGTCCTCGCTCGCCGGTGCCGACGTCGCCACGCGCTTGCTTGTCGTCTCGAAGTCCACATAGGGTACCTACATATCATAACGCACCGTATCGCATTAAAACCAAATTCGAAATCGAAACGGCATACCAAAATCATATCGGCACGCGTATCACGCATAGGTCAAAACCTATTGCCTACGCATGCAAGAATAGCCAAACCAACCCTCGATGTCGATGTACAAACGTCAAACCATTGAGAAAAACCCAAACACTCTCATTTGCGCATTCACGAACACTAATTATAATATAAAATAAGTTAAAATTCACAAAAACCCCAAATTCACCTTAAAAGCCATTTTTCCGAAAATCTAGCAAGCAAAAATTACCCGTTTTAGTACAAAACTCGACGTTTAAACAAATCTAGCGGCCATAATACTTATTAAATATCTTAAATAAGTAATAAAAATAATTTCCATAATTTAATCCCAATAAATTTCATTAACCCCAAAATTCTAGTTTACAATATACCCAAATTTTAACAATTTTATAGCAAAAATGCACAAACAACAATTTAGCTTGGATTTTCAAGAACTAAAAGCATTAAACCACTCAATATAATATTTATATTGACATGCAACCTTAATTAGAATTTTATCTCACCAAAATATAATTATTTTAAAAACCTAGTTTACAATTTATATAATTATCACAATTTAAATCAACAAAAATGCAAACTAGCAACTTAATTTGATTTAGCATAACCTTGATATGGCAAATACATCCCACAACCATAGTCTCACAACACAAAACCCTAACTAGATTTTTCACAAACCCTAATCTAAAGCTTCTCTTGCAAACCCACATCTTTCAATTAAACCATAAATTAGCACCTAATAAGCTTCATTAAGGAATTAAACCAACAATTGAACAATGGGTCAAAAATTATACCTCACAACCATGAATCAAACTTGAAATCTAGACCTCCAATTTGAAATCCTTGCACTAAGATCCATGCTAAAGAAGATGAGGGAAAATGGGTAGGAGTCGGATTTGGATTTTAGCTTGATTTTTGATGGAATTTGGACAATTTTTTTTTTGAGGGAAAATGAGGTGGGGATTTGGGGGAAGTTTCTGGACAGCAGGAAGGGGAGGGCTCGGCTGTAGGTGGGGGAAAAGAGGAGAGAGAGGGAGGTGGGGAAAATGATATCAAGTCAACCTAGTCAAAGTCCACTCTCATTTCTACATTTCCTTTTCTTTTCTTTTCTTTCCTTTTGCAACACAAGTGGGGAAAAGATTGAGGGAGGGGCTGCTGAATTCAGCCAAGAGAAAAGATAAATGGGGGTGTGTGAGTGTGGGTATGGATGTGGGGTGATGGAAAATGATAAGTACTATACCCCAAATATCCATTTACACTAAATTCACTATTTAAGCCTTTTTTTCTTCGATATTTTCTAACACCGTTTATCAACTGCATTTCGATTCAAAAACCACATGTTAAAATTCTGCTTAATGTGATATGATACACAAAATTTGTTTCAACTCATTCCAGATTGTAATTTTCCCTAATTAAATGTATTAGTGACGGCTTAAAATAATATTAAAATAATTAATTTCGGAAAATTTTTCAGAAAAATTGAAATTTCACCAGTGCCTCAATAAGCACCAAATATTAGCAATTACATAGCTAGAATATGTATATTTAATTTCATAATAAAGATATTTGTATTTTGACTTTTTAAAGAAAATCCCCTTATTTTACCGATTTTCCGAAATTTCACCAAAGCGATTTTCAAAACGTTTCAATCTTTCCGTCTTAAAGAAATTCGGTCCCCGAATTTAATTTAAAACTCCCCCAAACCCTAAAACGTCTAAGCAAAACCATCAAGTCGTTGGGGCTCCGAAATCGTAAATACATAAAACAAATCGTAGCGCAGCACATGCGCATGAACAATGAGCATATAACTCAAAATCAAAACTCCGTCAAGCATCCCGTAATCATCGGAGTCATGGTGAAGACACAATGTCAAATCCAATACCAAAACTAATATGATATAACTCGAAACTATACACGTAAACATCAAATCTATATATGTAAATATCCGAAGGAAATGCATGCCAAATCTTTTAAAGTCGCTGTGCAATGCGCATAACACTGCACAGTGGCGGACGTCTATCATAAGAAAATAACCATATACATATATACCTTTTGTTTAAAATATACGTTGCGCCGTTTTGGAAATAATTTAGAAGGGTTTCCTTGTTTTAAACGTTTCGTGTCATATCAGACACGTAGATAAATACTGAGACGATAGCTCGCTTTTGGGAATTCCCTTCGATAGCTATCAATGCATGCAAAATACATTCAGGTACTGTCCCCTGACTAGTCCTGCTCAGTACGAAAACACATAGCAAATATCATAAAAATGTACGGCTCTAAAAGAAATCAATCCCAAAATACGCATATGAATACTACGTGCGTCTGGTGCGCACGGACACGCACGGATATCAAAATCCATATATGTGCCATACATGCGCACAGAAACAACATCTAAGTGCATCGGGTGTGCACACAACATCTGTCATAGGCAACGTGTGTGCCTGACAGCAAGGACAGGTGTGTCTGACACGCACGAAGAATCTCGATTTAGTGCATCTGGTGTGCACCGAAATTGCTTCTCAAAACATGCGCTCAACATGCGCGAAAATCAAAACCAGGTGCATCCATCATGCATGAAATCATGAAATCCAATATCAAGCGTCGAACATACGCAAAATCAAATCAGGTGCACAAGGTGCACAAAACAAATATCGAGTATCACAATCGAAATCGAAGTTTAGTGCATCTAAGTGCACAAAATGCGTATCACCGCACTGCAAGCGTATGTGACTATACCGAGTGAAAAAATCAAATCGTATGTATATATACGCACAAATCAACTCAACTGTATGAAATCCATATAATCACAAATATAAGAAACCAAGGTACGAAAACTATCTCAAGTGCAACAACTGTGCAAAAATCGTAAATACTCAGTAGGTGCAACCATGGCGCATGAAAACAAATATCATGGAACTCCATCATCAAAATCAATCATGCAAATAGACCGCCCAAAATACAGAAATCAAATATGGCGGAATAGTCCCGCTCAAGCACATCCTCCAAGAATCTCTGGCCAACTTTCGTGGTCACTCATAGCATGTCTCGTCGACGATCCTGAACTCTGGCCTGCCGGTGTGCGCAACATGAGCACTCCTGGGACCTAGTCTTCTCGTAATTCATTCCAGAAAGGTCCTGTCGAGATCTTTCCCAAATTTCGTCTCTGCCGAACTGTCCGGAAGTCATTGTCCTTTACTATATCTGTTTCTTATTCCGGAACGGCTGCATACTCATCGCGACTCCTTCTGGAAGGTATATCCAAGCACAATGCCTCGGCATGCATATCGCATCTCTGATGTCGGCGGAGTGGAACGTCGTCTCATCAAGATCTCGTACGAACCACTTACTCTACTTTCTCTAATGTCGACTGCTTCAGACTCGTCTCATCGTGGCTGCATGGACTGAGCTCCTATGGCTATCCTCGCATCTGGAGTCTCCTAAGAAATGCATCTCACTACCTGGCATCCGAATGAAGTCGAACCATCCGATCGATTTGTCAAAACCTCATAATCCCCCAAGAGCTCAACATCTTGGGTACAGTTTAACAGTATCGAGTACGTACCACAGCATCGGTGGTCCAGCCGTAGAAGGGCAAACCCAAGCCTCACTAATGGCGCCGCGGAACTGCCGCAAACCCTAAGGTTCAAAGGCTTTCACACGGTCATTAAGTCGAGTTAGGGTTTCATTCTTCTAGAGGATCCATAGAATTGCCTGCATGCTCTTCCGAATACTTTAAACTTGGAATAATAGATTTCTGACATTCGATCATCTTTGTCGACTTTCAACAACTCCGCGTGAAGTCGTCTCTAGCTGGAATCAATCTATCTGATGACCTCTCATCGGGGTAGGCGAACGAACCACATGTCCTAGTCATTCATCCTCGGTGACTAGCGACCATCTATCAGCTCTAAGTACAACTCGTACTGCAATAGCTCCAATATCTGGGGAAATATCTCGTCGTTCGTAGCAATAACTGGCTCACTCGTCTGCACGCTGAACGGTGCATCAATCATCATGAATAAGCAATACGCCAACGGTCATCAAAATCTGGTTGACCTCTATCAGTGGCGCAATCCTCTGGTACTGATCAGCACGTCCTAGAAATCTCGTAAAGGCAATCTGTCAAACGCTCATGGCGCGAAACACAATCAGACGACGCATCTCAATGCAATCGTATGTCCCTGGAATCACGCCCTGGTCAGTCCTCGTTCGTGACGAGCTCATGCTGACCGCAACTCTAGCCGTAGCTCTCCCTGCCCGTAATCGTGGCAGCAAAACCATGACTGGTACCGATGAGGCTAGATCAGGAATGAATATAATACTGAACAAAGAAATGTACATCCTAAGGCTCCTTAAGTGGAGTAGCGTATCGTAAGTATGCCGCGGAACATACCCACGGTACGTCACTCTACTTTAGTCACATATTCCATGAACCAAAGGTCATCCTGCGCTCCGAAGGTAAAATCTAACGCTCTGATACCAACTTTGTCACGACCTGAAAGTACGGAACGTGACCGGCACTTAGACTACGAAACGTCTCAAGGCGTACGTAATCCAAGAAAACCGAAAACCCAGAATCCAAACCAAGAAAATTAGTAGAGTGAAGGAAAACCAATTTAAATTAAGTAGTTTTAATAGCATAAATCGAATTATGCATTTTTAAAAACAACAAATATTTCCCGAAAATTTCGGCAGAGTCTCCTTTGTAAATACAGGCCCCAAACGGGATATAACATGAATAGTATACGAAATCAATAAAAAGGCATACCCAAGCGGGAGCTAGCTCTTCGTCAATCGACGGTCACAACCAAACAAGCAATATAATATACAACGCCAAGGGTGAGGATCAAAACTCAAAAGGAAACTAAAAATAACAAGAAATCCACAGAAATATAACGCGCGACTCTAAGGTCGAAAGAATAACATCACTGGTCTCTATCTCAAAAAAAATACATGTTTGGTTGATGGAACTTCTAGATACAACAGAGTAATAATATACAAGTTATATAATGGGGGGTACGATACAAATAAACCCACCTACTAGCAAATCACCCGGAAAAGGAAGTAGTGCCAGCAAAGCCGTAATGAAATCTGTACGGCAAAACCAGCAAGAAACTGTGGCACAACGGGGGTGAGTTGCCAGCTCGTGAGTAGAAAAACATCTACGAACAGAAACCGCATGAACAACAACGCAATTCTAGGTCATATGATCATAATATATCTTCAAATATATAACATGCAGCCTATAACGATGCCTAGGGTAAATATCTAACCCGAGTGTAATCCCATGTACCCGTGTCAGTGCCTCAGGTAACAAAATATCATATGGATGATGTATGAATGCATAAATAGAATGCATGTACTGAATAAAACTGCTTTCATAATTTAGTGAAATTTCTGTACTTTTAAAAACGAGGTATCATAATGAAATCAGCATAAACAGTGCCCAGCATCGACACAAAACAAATATCCAAATATCCTGATATCTCTGTGTCGCAATCTCTGTACCTCGATATCTCAAATATCTCTGTATGTCTCAATCTCACTATCTAGGGCGCCGTCAGTCCAGACCGGCCCCTACCCTCAATCTCAAGACCACGACGGTATCCTCCGGATATCCGACGCGTCGGGTAATATCATCGGTCGGTAGTGCTCCCCTGCCAGGCTCAACGCCATCATCTGCGATCCTCTTGCCCCGGGGTACCGCACCGGGTCCACCATGTACCCGAAACGGTTCCTCCACTCCTCGAACTCGGGTCTCGAAATCCATCAGCAAACTCATGGTGGACGACTCATACATCATGGGGAAACTGCACTTTTTATTTAAAAAGAGAGAAAAGAAGTTTATATAAGTTTTGCGGTTTTCCCCTAAATCCAGAAAATCTCATGGAAATCCGAATCCAAATCATCAATAGCATGTAAAACCATGAATATAGGCATGAGAATCCATGAATGTGGCATAACAATGAATAACAGTATGCATAAAGTAGCAAGTAATAACTACAATGTCTAAACTAGCATATAAGGCAAGTATACTAATATCATGTCTAAACTATTAGCTAACAACCTATGTCAAATGAAATAGTATTTTCTAAAGTGTTCGTGACATGGCAATTACCGATGAAGATGTGTGTGAGCCAGCAAGTAAGTGTACGTGGTGCATACGCGTCATCGGTAATGGTGCTGTTGTCCTAACAGCATGATATCAACAATAGACTATGAAACATAATATAAGCATGCGATGCGGAGCGAACAACAATAATGAGAGGAAGCTAAATACTAGACACAAAGATAACAATCTATATTTAATATCAATCTAGTCTAACAACTACACTAACTAAAGGGCTAAGCTAACTAACTACTGAAGGTAAGGAAACCGCCTAACATCTGAGTCGATACATATATGTACATATATATTAGTCGGTGATCCCGCCTCGATAACATCACATCCGATACCATATCTATAATCAAATATTCCCAAGTCAAGAGTACGGATCAAACATCAATATATAGCTCGTACGTAAATCCGTCGTACGGCATCCCAAATCGGGGTACGGGTCAATATCACATTCATCAAATTATTCACCTGGTATCCTCTTTATCAAGATCATAATCCGGTTACTGATCTATGTCTAGTACAATACTATTATCATCAATATACTCATGATCTGACTACTGATCGACGGTCTCGAATAAACCGATATCATCAGCACATATCATCATCAAGGGGTATAGATCGCCCAATACGGCCTAGTATCAATATCCTAGCATATCATATCTCTTATCACAATCACATGTCTACCATTTTATTTATAACACTATTCACCCGTATCGTCGTCCCAAGATCCGCTATAACATCAGGATGTATCTCAAGTACAAATCTTGCCATATTACCGTTCTCGCGGTCTCAATCAAATCTTATCGACTCATCTCAAATACCAAATACTATCCTCAAATCCAGTATGCGAACACATAGTCCCATACCCATGTGAACACATAACAATATAACCCCATATAAGCACGTATGAAAGAAGAATGTATGCAAGTATGGTGTGTGTGTGTGTGTAAATGTGGTGCAACCTCTACTTTAGGGTCTCGAAACACTAAACTAATCCGATCACACCCTAAATCCATCTATGTCATCGATAATCATCAACAATACATAATCACTATGTGTGTATACGTATTCGTATACATCACCACGAACTGCGGGGGTGCTATACGCCATCGACCCGACTTCTCCCCGTAGTTATAAATCTACTCACCTGGTCCTCGCTAGCCGGTGCCGACGTCGCCACGCGCTTGGTTGTCGTCATAAAGTCCACATGGGGTACCTACATATCATAACGCACCGTATCGCATTAATGTAAGTCGATGTACAACACCCTAATACTTGTGGGGAGGCGGAATTATCAAAAACGAACTTGTTTAGTGAACAAACATCGACTAACCGCTTGAATCGAAGCTAAACGATAACTAACTTAAAACATAGAGTTTCTATGCTACTATGTTTAGGGATTATACCTAACGAATCGTGTCCTTCTTCTTTGCGAACTCCACCTCCTCCTCGGCCTTCTCGAAGTAGTAGACGATCCACCCGAGAGCTTTACTCCAAGCTTAGCCTCTAAACTTGAGGCAACTAAACTTCCCTAAGTGCTAATCAAAGAAGCTAGGTGTAATATAGAGAGGGTTATGGATTAAGTAGTCTAACTAATCCTTGTACTCAACACATGAGAGGGGAGGATTAGGGTTTGAAGAGGGAGAGCTTGAGGAGAGAGAAGGTGAAGATAATAATGAAGTGAGAATAATGAGTTATGATAATATATATCAAGCATTTCTTTTTATCAAGAAAAGAATAAGAAATGAATTTAGCAACCATGCTTGATAATATCTAGTGATGATTCACTCCATGAGTCATTAAGCATTTATCATGCATTAATGACATGGATGAATCATCCATATGACTTACTAATCACATTCATTGCATATGCCACCTAAACCTCCTTAGTCACCATCTTCTAGAAGCTTCTCGCGCAATTACGAGAACGCCCCTTCTTTCCGCAAAAATACGGAAAAACTTTAGACTGTATAAATCCAATAACCGGATACCAGTAACTGGCTTAAACCAAAGCCGACTGGTAAAAAACTGTCCGAAAGTCGTACGCGCGTAAACGCACGTATGCGTCCGAACCCTTATCGTAAAACCATACGACCTCTATATCGTTTCACCTGGAATAGGGAAACTCTCTGTGTGGGACTCTAGAGACTCGACTACTACGCTGGCAGTGGGTTTAACCACAGACCGCAAGCGGCACTAACTGCACGTAACGGTCCCCAGGTAGATGTCGATAAGAAGGCCGATGAGGGAACCCATCCGAACTCCTACTGAGTCTGATGTGACAATCTCCATACAGTCCGGTCCGTTCGTCCAAGACTATCGCATATCGGGCCTAGGGGGCGGCAAGCGTCAGTCCCCTAATAGCGGTATAAGTCGTGTCGGAGGGAAGCCCATTACATCCTGAGAAACTACTGGAACCTACCAGCAAATCTCGCTTGCCCTGGCCAGGGACTTTGCGTAATGTCTCTCTGACACAGCGCGATATCAACTCCCAATACCGGGAGAGACGAATCCTGTCTAACCGCCACTGCCTCCAAGTGCTCGGGACTGCACCCAACTGCTACCTGTTTGCACGACTCCTTTGAGCCGTGGTAGGGTAGCAATCTAAGAACAGTGGGACACACTCGAGGCTAAGTAGCAGTGTCAAGTCTGCGGACTATGATGTACTCATGTCACCAGGGAACTGTTCACTGACGACTGGTATAAAAACAACCAATAGTTCCCTGTGAGTCATGTCCGGTGTACCCGTAACCTAACGAGCACCTGCATACTATCTCCAGTACGACGTACTGACGGCTGTGGGACAGACCATCTCCCCAACTGGGATGAGAAGCGTACACACTAGTCTACTCTGGAGTATCGATGCTCTGTCTCGATAATCCAACGACCAGGGACCTGAATAAGGATGTGCTTGTAGACTACCCAGCCCCCACTAGTGTGACTGCCATCACAACGCTGGTAGTCAAGCAAGATCCTAAGAGCTCTATCAATACGTATACTCACATATTAAGATAGAAAAACCAAGTAGCATACTACCATGTTTAGCAAGACTGTTATATACATGTGAATATCCCAAGCTTCCATTAAGTAATATACAAACTAGTATGATACAGTAATGGCCTTCTAGGGCATAAACACTAACAATCTCCCACTTGCACTAGGGCCATGTACTGGCATATCGAAGACCAATGATCTCGAGTAGCCTCTCGAACTGAATCTGAGGTAGGGCCTTCGTGAATGGATCAGCAATGTTCTCTTCAGAAGCAACTCTCCGAACCTCGATCTCCTGACGATCAATGATCTCCCTGATCAGGTGATACCGCCTCAAGATGTGTCTGGACTTCTGATGGGACCTTGGTTCCTTCGCTAAAGCTATAGCTCCGTTGTTGTCGCAATACAGAGGTATTGGATCAGCTATGGTAGGAACCACCTGAAGTTCTGTTAGGAACTTCTTCATCCAGACTGCTTCTTTTGCGGCATCGCAAGCAGCTATATACTCCGCTTCCATCGTCGAGTCAGCAACGGTGTCCTGCTTGGAGCTCTTCCAGTACACCGCCCCTCCATTGAGGGTAAAGACATAACCCGACATAGACTTGGAATCGTCCTTATCACTCTGGAAGCCGGAATCAGCAAAGGCCTCCAACCTGAGGTCTTTTCCGACGTAAACAAAGAACATCTCCTTAGTCCTTCTCAGGTACTTGAGAATGTTCTTTACTGCTATCCAGTGCTTCTCCCCTGGGTCTGACTGATACCGGCTTACCACGCTCAGTGCGTAAGCTACATCTGGTCTGGTGCCCAACATCGCATACATTATAGAGCCTACCGCAGAAGCGTAGGGTATAATAGACATGCGTTCCCTTTCCAAATCAGTCTTGGGAGACATCTCTTTGGAGAGGGTGATTCCGTGACAAGCCGGTAGATTACCGCGCTTAGAATCTTCCATACTGAATCTTTTCAGTACAGTGTCGATATACCTGGACTGCGAAAGTCCCAACATCCTCTTGGATCTATCACGATAGATCCGGATCCCCAAAATAAAAGAGGCATCACCCAGTTCTTTCATGGAGAACCTTTGTGACAAGAATCCTTTGACAGATTGTAGCATAGGAATGTCATTTCCTATCAATAGAATGTCATCCACGTACAAGACGAGGAATACGACACTTCTGGCTACAACTTTACTATATATGCACGGTTCATCTGGATTTTTGATAAAGTCATATTCTTTGACTGTCTCATCAAAACAGATGTTCCAACTCCGCGATGCCTGCTTTAGTCCATAAATGGACTTAAGCAGCTTGCATACTTTCCCGCTGCTCCCACTCTGATTGAAACCCTCTGGCTGATCCATATAGACGCACTCTTCTAAATTTCCATTCAGAAAAGCCGTCTTTACGTCCATCTGCCAGATTTCATAATCATGGAAGGCAGCAATAGCAAGAAGGACCCGAATGGATTTGAGCATAGCCACTGGAGAAAAAGTTTCGTCATAGTCCAAACCAGGTCTTTGACGAAAACCCTTTGCAACAAGTCTAGCCTTATAAGTTTCCACCTGTCCATCTACACCAATCTTTTTCTTGAAGATCCATTTGCATCCTATGGGTTTTACCCCATCTGGAGCAAAGTCCAAAGTCCATACTTTGTTGGTGTACATGGACTCCATTTCGGTCCGCATTGCATCTAGCCATCGTACCGAGTCGCCGCTCTGGATGGCCTGCTGGAAGTCAGTAGGTTCATCATCATCTATGATGCAATCCTCTCTATCCCCATCTATGAGAAAACCGTAGTATCTCTCAGGCGGATGAGACGGCCTACTACTCCTACGGAGGGGTGCGGGAATGTCCTGCTCTTCTTGAACTACCGGTTCTACCAAACTTTCAGTATTAGTTTGTGGTTCTGGAATTTCTTCCAGTTCTATTTCGCTCCCACTTGATTCCTTTTCTAAAAACTGATGTTCTAGAAAATGGGCATTACGAGAAACAAATACCTTTTGTTCCTCTGCGTAATAGAATAGATATCCCCTGGAGTTCTTTGGATATCCCACAAACTTACACTTTACTGATCGTGCCTCGAGCTTGTCCACATGCTGCTTTTTAACAAAAGCTGGACATCCCTAAATCTTTATATACTGTAGATGGGGTTTCTTCCCGCTCCACATCTGATATGGAGTGGTAGGCACAGTCTTGGTAGGAACCATGTTCAAAAGATATGCCGCTGATTCTAGCGCATAACCCCAAAAAGATCGCGGTAACTCAGCATTACTCATCATGGATCGTACCATATCCAATAGGGTTCGATTCCATCTCTCTGATACACCGTTATGCTGTGGAGTGTATGGAGGAGTAAGCTGAGAGAGAATTCCTTTCTCTTTTAGGTAACCTAGGAACTCGGCACTCAAGTATTCACCACCTCGATCAGATCTAAGTGTCTTGATATTTTTGCCGGTTTGGTTTTCTACTTCATTCTTATACTCTTGGAATTTCTCAAAAGCGTCGGATTTATGTTTCATCAGATAAATGAATCCGTACCTTGAGTAATCATCCGTAAAAGTAATGAAATAGGAAAAACCACCTCTTGCATGAGTAGACATTAGACCGCATACATCACTGTGTATGAGTCCTAAGAGCTCCCTCGCTCTTACTCCATGTCCAGTAAATGGAGTCTTTGTCATCTTTCCTTTGAGACAAGATTGACAAGTGTCATAAGTTTGATATTCGAACGAGTCCAAATATCCTTCTCTATGCAACTTAGTCAACCTTCTCTCATTGATGTGACCCAGTCTACAATGCCATAAGAAAGCTTTATTTAAATCTGGAGACTTTCTTTTTAGTGTGTTCTGGACGTTGAAAATTTGGAGTTGGTTTAAAACATATATACCGTTATTTAGTGTACCGGACCCAATCAAACCATGATTAAGGTGGATGTTAACAACATCTCTTACAAACGTGAAATCATAACCTTTATTTGATAATAAGGAAACTGATATGATATTACACGTTAAGCTTGGTACAAAAAAACAGTTATGTAAAACCAAAATGTGTCCACTCGTCAATCCTAGGTGATAATCCCCGACGGACGCAGCTCCCACGCTAGCTCCGTTAGCAACCTTTAGGGTCATATCACCTTCCTTCAGCACTCTACGGTTTCTCAGTGCCTGCAATGAATTGAAAATATGAGATCCTGATCAGGTATCCAATACCCAGGAAGTAGAGTTGATCGACAGACAATTCTCAATTACAAACACACCTGAAGTCGAAGCCACAGCTTGCTTCGGTTCCTGGTTCTTGGCGTTCCACGCCTTGCAATCCTTCTTCCAGTGCCCTTTCCTGTGACAATGGAAGCACTCATCCTGGCCAACTACCGGTACCGCAAACTTTTTCTTTCCCTTCCCTCCCACCTTACTAACACCTCCTCTAGGTTTGTTGGCTGCCTTCTTCTTCCTTCCTTTGGCCTTAGCCTTGGACCCGGAAGAAGATGCACCGCTAACAAACATAGCGGGTGTTTCCCTTGCTTTCTGCAAGGTGCCCTCTGCACTTCTTAACATGTTCAGGAGTTCCGGAAGTTCAACTTCTTTTCTTTGAAGGTTGAAGTTCAGGATAAACTGGGCGTAGGTGTGAGGAAGGGACTGGAGAATAAGGTCTGTATAGAGCTCATTATCCAAAGTCGTCCCAAGGTCTGCGAGCTCTTCAATATAGCCGATCATCTTTAGGACATGTTCTCCTACTGATGACCCGACAGCCAACCTCGCTCGAAACAAGTTCTTAGAGGTCTCGTATCTTGCTATACGGGATTGCTCTCCATAAAGTTCCTTTGTATGGAGAAATATGCCATCTAGGGTCATATCCTCGTGCCTCCTCTGATGTTCATTGTTCATTGAGGCAAGCACGATGCACTTGGCTTTCGCGCAATCTAAATCCCAGGTTTTGCGGATTTCCTTATCCGCATTGATGGATTTGGGACCAGGGATAGCAGGTGCCGTAGCGGTGAGGACGTACCCCAATTTGTCATAGGTCAAAGCCATTTTGACATTCCGCAGCCAATCTTTATAGTTTGGCCCAGTAAGTATATTTTTCTCTAAAAGTAACTTAAGTCCAGTCATTTTCAGGGTCGCTGCAATTAGGAGAGAGAGAAGAAAACTCTTTAGCATGACGCTCTTGCAAGTTTAGAGTGGTTTTTAGTTTATCTAAACTGGATGGCTCCCACTGTTTCTCGAATCCTTCCTCAAACCATAAAAGAAGAATTAGCCAGGACTATTCTCACCGTACAATACTTGCTTAACCGTTCAGCCAGGCCAGTGTCGATACTTCGAGGGAGGTTTTCCAACGCTTTCGCGAAGTTCCTTAATTAAATAACCTCTTTTCTCTGGGGGCGTAACCCCGCTGACACCTTTCTTGACACCTACTTGGTTTATAGCATTGATCGTTAAGTGACGAATCTCCTGATAAGTAGCATATACTCACAGTAGGATCGGGATCCAAATATCATTGTATGAAAATGTTGAAGGAATCCTACCAACATTCATCAAACTCCAAATGGTATGCAACTCTTTGCAAATTTCAGTTTCTTTAGAAATTCCCGATATATATTTTTTTTTGCCCCATGCTCTTATGACCTTGGCGTTAGGTCAAAATGTCATAAGTCACATGTCAAGTTCTACCCATCATTATCTTGTCAATTTGAACCCATCCGTATATATCCTTGACGTTTGGCCAAAATGATAATACGACTGTCCCGAACTAACTCATCTATCTATGCAACAAATGAATACCCAGTAGCTACCAAACACTATGCCTTGGCGTTAGGTCAAAATACATAGCTTGAATACCACTGAATACCCAGATGAAATGACGGAGGGCTACGATTGGTTTTGGCGAAACCGTGAACGTAGTGAACTTGATATAACCGAAGGAACCTGATAGCTTTTAAAAGGAGTGGTTAAAGCTCCGCATTTAAAAATATCTGTTTTCAAAATTAACCGAGTGGTTTCTTTTAAATTGTTCCAACGATTAAACTTTTTGGTTTATTTTCTTTGCATTATAAATAATGTGTCCCATCATTAACCTATCATTGCAGAAAACAACGAAAATACAACGTCCTCTTATGCCATCCGCATTCGCCACGGGGTCCCGTCATCACCCGTTAGGTTACTTAACTAACGACAGAGCGGGGGCTGGGCTAGCGCGGGTGTAAAACATAAGTGACGTCTAAATATCTATCATATATATAGATATTTTACATTCGTCTGACGCAATGATATTCATTCCAGATCACAGATGAACTTAATTGGATTTGCAAGCAATCCGTGTTTGTTTTGAGCCTGCAACAAAATATGGATTACACAGTTGTGATGAATAGCCATTACCCCACCCACGACCCCTACGGGTGCGGCAAACTACCCACCCTGCAGTTTGTGCACCCCACCTTGGGTCTGTCCTAGGAGCAAAAATAGTAAAATGAAATAATACAACGGTGGCTACAACCGCAACCTGGATGTGCCCCGCAAAATAATATTACAACAAATTACATTTACATCAAATGAATTAAATAATAACCCATCACATAACCCCGGCTATACATCACAACAGTCCAACACAGTTCATATGCACAAACAGATAAAATTCATTTCAGAAATGTGCAACCCCCTGCCAACTGACATACTAGCAGTTAAGGGAGGTTTACGAACACATTATACAATCACAGATATAATCCAACAAGCAAATACTGTATAATTTCGATCGATTAAACACTTTTAATTTTGCTCCAAAACTGCTCTGCAAATCTGAAACCTGAGCAAAAATTAAATATTCCAGAAAATCCCAAATATCACACAGAACCAACACAGGAAAATTGGGTTCATGACTCGGCAACTCGGCGGCGGAACCGCGGCGGATCGGTGGGATCCGCCGCGTTTCCGCAGCGTTTTAGCCGAATCATGTGCCCAATTTTCTTGGGTTTTCTTCTACTGTCTTTTTAAGCTTTCTGAACCTCCATGAAAAATTTTAGGACTTCATTTAAAAATCGACAGAAACTGAAGTTTTCGGGCTTTTCCGGTTTCGTTTTTTCCGTTCGAAATTCATACAAATTTGCAAGTAAGTTATTTATTGTTTAGTGAGGCTCTGATACCACTGTAAGTCGATGTACAACACCCCAATACTTGTGGGGAGGCGGAATTATCAAAAACGAACTTGTTTAGTGAACAAACATCGACTAACCGCTTGAATCGAAGCTAAACGATAACTAACTTAAAACATAAAGTTTCTATGCTACTATGTTTAGGGATTATACCTAACGAATCGTGTCCCTCGTCTTTCCGAACTCCACCTCCTCCTCGGCCTTCTCGAAGTAGTAGACGATCCACCCGAGAGCTTTACTCTAAGCTTAGCCTCTAAACTTGAGGCAACTAAACTTCTCTAAGTGCTAATCGAAGAAGCTAGGTGTAATATAGAGAGGGTTATGGATTAAGTAGTCTAACTAATCCTTGTACTCAACACATGAGAGGGGAGGATTAGGGTTTGAAGAGGGAGAGCTTGAGGAGAGAGAAGGTGAAGATAATAATGAAGTGAGAATAATGAGTAATGATAATATATATCAAGCATTTCTTTTTATCAAGAAAAGAATAAGAAATGAATTTAGCAACCATGCTTGATAATATCTAGTGATGATTCACTCCATGAGTCATTAAGCATTTATCATGCATTAATGACATGGATGAATCATCCATATGACTCACTAATCACATTCATTGCATATGCCACCTAAACCTCCTTAGTAACCATCTTCTAGAAGCTTCTCGCGCAATTACGAGAACGCCCCTCCTTTCCGCAAAAATACGGAAAAACTTTAGACTGTATAAATCCAATAACCGGATACCAGTAACTGGCTTAAACCAAAGCCGACTGGTAAAAAACTGTCCGAAAGTCGTACGCGCGTAAACGCACGTATGCGTCCGAACCCTTGTCGTAAAACCATACGACCTCTATATCGTTTCGCCTGGAGTAGGGAAACTCTCTGTGTGGGACTCTAGAGACTCGACTACTACGCTGGCAGTGGGTTTAACCACAGACCGCAAGCGGCACTAGCTGTACGTAACGGTCCCCAGGTAGATGTCGATAAGAAGGCCGATGAGGGAACCCATCCGAACTCCTACTGAGTCTGATGTGACAATCTCCATACAGTCCGGTCCGTTCGTCCAAGACTATCGCATATCGGGCCTAGGGGCGGCAAGCGTCAGTCCCCTAATAGCGGTATAAGTCGTGTCGGAGGGAAGCCCATTACACCCTGAAAAACTACTGGAACCTACCAGCAAATCTCGCTTGCCCTGGCCAGGGACTTTGCGTAATGGCTCTCTGACACAGCGCGATATCAACTCCCAATACCGGGAGAGACGAATCCTGTCCAACCGCCACTGCCTCCAAGTGCTCGGGACTGCACCCAACTGCTACCTGTTTGCACGACTCCTTTGAGCCGTGGTAGGGTAGCAATCTAAGAACAGTGGGACACACTCGAGGCGAAGTAGCAGTGTCAAGTCTGCGGACTATGCTGTACTCATGTCACCTGGGAACTGTTCACTGACGACTGGTATAAAACCAACCAACAGTTCCCTGTGAGTCCTGTCCGGTGTACCCGTAACCTAACGAGCACCTGCATACTATCTCCAGTACGACGTACTGACGGCTGTGGGACAGACCATCTCCCCAACTGGGATGAGAAGCGTACACACTAGTCTACTCCGGAGTATCGATGCTCTGTCTCGATAATCCAACGACCAGGGACCTGAATAAGGATGTGCTTGTAGACTACCCAGCCCCCACTAGTGTGACTGCCATCACAACGCTGGTAGTCAAGCAAGATCCTAAGAGCTATATCAATACGTATACTCACATATTAAGATAGAAAAACCAAGTAGCATACTACCATGTTTAGCAAGACTGTTATATACATGTGAATATCCCAAGCTTCCATTAAGTAATATACAAACTAGTATGATACAGTAATGGCCTTCTAGGGCATAAACACTAACAATTAAAACCAAATTCGAAATCAAAACGGCATACGAAAATCAAATCGGCACGCGTATCACGTATAGGTCAAAACCAATCGCCTACGCATGCAAGAATAGCCAAACCAACCCTCGATGTCGATGCACAAATGTCAAACTATCGAGAAAAACCCAAACACTCTCATTTGTGCATTCACGAACACAAATTATAATATAAAATATGTTAAAATTCACAAAAACCCAAAATTCACCTTAAAAGCCATTTTTCCGAAAATCTAGTAAGAAAAAATTACCCATTTTAGTACAAAACTCGATGTTTAAAAAAATCTAGCGGCCATAATACTTATTAAATATCTTAAATAAGTCATAAAAAAATTTCCATAATTTAATCCTAATAAATTTTATTAACCCCAAAATTCTAGTTTACAATATACCCAAATTTTAACAATTTTATAGCAAAAATGCACAAACAACAATTTAGCTTGGATTTTCAAGAACTAAAAGCATTAAACCACTCAATATAATATTTATAATGACATGCAACCTTAATTAGAATTTTATCTCACCAAAATATAATTATTTTAAAAACCTAGTTTACAATTTATATAATTATCACAATTTAAATCAAAAAAAATGCAAACTAGCAACTTAATTTGATTTAGCATAACCTTGATATGGCAAATACATCCCACAACCATAGTCTCACAACACAAAACCCTAACTAGATTTTTCACAAACCCTAATCTAAAGCTTCTCTTGCAAACCCACATCTTTCAATTAAACCATAAATTAGCACCTAATAAGCTTCATTAAGGAATTAAACCAACAATTGAACAATGGGTCAAAAGTTATACCTCACAACCATGAATCAAACTTGAAATCTAGACCTCCAAATTAAAATCCTTGCACCAAGATCCATGCTAAAGAAGATGAGGGAAAATGGGTAGGAGTCGGATTTGGATTTTAGCTTGATTTTTGATGGAATTTGGACATTTTTTTTTAGGGAAAATGAGGTGGGGTTTTGGGGGAAATTTCTGGACAGCAGGAAAGGGAGGGCTCGGCTGCAGTTGGGGGAAAAGAGGAGAGAGAGGAAGGTGGGGAAAATGATATCTAGTCAACCTAGTCAAAGTCCTCTCTCATTTCTACATTTCCTTTACTTTTCTTTTCTTTCCTTTTGCAACACAAGTGGGGAAAAGATTGAGGGAGGGGCTGCTGAATTCATCCAAGAGAAAAGATAAATGGGGGTGTGTGAGTGTGGGTATGGGTGTGGGGTGTTGGAAAATGATAAGTACTATACCCCAAACATCCATTTACACTAAATTCACTATTTAAGCCTTTTTTTCTTCGATATTTTCTAACACCTTTTAACAACTTCATTTCGATTCAAAAATGACATGTTAAAATTTTGCTTAATGTGATATGATGCACAAAATTTGTTTCAACTCATTCCAGTTTGTAATTTTCCCTAATTAAATGTATTAGTGACGGCTTAAAATAATATTAAAATAATTAATTTCGGAAATTTTTTTAGAAAATTTGAAATTTCACCATTAGCTCAATAAACACCAAATACTAGCAATTACATAGCTAGAATATGTATATTTAATTTCATAATAAAAATATTTGTATTTTGACTTTTTACATAAAAGCTCCTTATTTTACCGATTTTCCGAAATTTCACCAAAGTGATTTTCAAAACGTTACAGTGCCATAGGGTTGTACAGGTTGTCCCTTAGAGCAGTCAGAGGCAGGGCTTTCTTCTTCCTATTATATCATCTTTTACAGCGGATACCGCTACGGCTGACTGTGTGCAGTTTTGCTATAGGTGGGTTTTACGGTTATACGATGTTGCTCATTGTATATTTGTTGTATCCAGTACTCTCCATCTACTACTTTCACGTTTTGACTTAGAGACGAGATGTGAGGACGATATTGTATATTATCTGGTGACTTGGGGGTCTTTTATGCAGTTTTTATTCATATCGTCTTTTTCTTCGCTACGGCATCGTATATCTGTTGTGGTGGTTGTTTTCCACCTTTGGGCGTGGATTTTTACTCCCGTTTGGGATGCTTTACTTATATCCTTGTTGTACCCCTTTTTGGGGGCTTGTTTTTATAAAGGTGGTGCTGCCCAAATTTTTAAGGAAATAAAGTTGTACTTTAAAGAATTTGTATTTGAGATTTCAAAAGTTTTAATAATGTTCTTATCACTTATTACTTTTGATGGTTTAGATTGCTGGGTTTTCGGCTTACTTGAATTACGTTATGCCTGGAGACATTACGTAGTTTAAGGACTGTCACGTGCCAAATTTTGGGTCGTGACACTACGCGACCGATCCTAGAATCACACAATGAAACACACATAAGGCTAATATTCGGCAAAAACGCGATATCAAGACCATACGAGAAAACTAGAGCCACAGCTAAACGCGTGTGCACTCGAAGCACCCGAACGTGTGCGCTAATGTCTGAAACCACCCCGATTGGCTATGATACACGACAGACACCAAACCAAGAATCGCAACGTACGTGTCGCGCAAGTCACAATACTAAAAATATAGGTAATTGGTCCCCGATTTTATCCGGAGCAGAAACCAAGAAAACAAGCAATACAAAATACCATAAAATACCTACAAACAACTACCTGCAAAATTTCAACACCTAAATCCACAGGGGGGCCGGCTGGCTCGGAAAACATAGGGGTCTCGCCGGGTCAGGTAGGGTGAAACAGGTCCGGATTTCTACACTACACTCTAATCACAATGTATAGTCTATTGTATATGCTTGTTTATTCCAAAAACAACCACAGAAATAGCAGATTCACCGTATCCTAAAACTTGATTTAAAACCGTATTAAAACACTAATTTGCAACATTAAGGTATTTTAGTGTAAACTTGGAGAATGAATTGGATTATATGACACTAACCACTCTTAATTATCCTACTCAAGCCATAAAAACCCTAACTTAACCTAATCTCCTCTTAAATCTCAAAATTAGCACTAATTACCACTTAAACACTAAATTAAGTTCATTAAACCAAAATTTTAGCAAAGAAGTGATTAAGTTAGGCTTATACCTCAAGATGGTTAAGAAGGTGATCCAAACATTCTAGTACTTATGGAGACTTGCCAAGAACCATGCTAGATTGAAAAAGGGAATTTAGTGATGACTTTGGCTAGAATTTGTGTTAAAATTGTGGACTTTTTGATGGAAATGGAGGCTTAGCAATGAGAGAAGAAGAAGAAGAAGAAGATGATGATGAAGGGGGAGAGGGCTGCTGGGTCCTTGCCGAGAGCTGATGGGGAGAGAGAGTGTGTGTGAGGGTGTGTATGTGTTCAAAGTCAGGTCCCCCCATGCCTCATAAATGCACCATGCTACACCTTTTCATTTCTTCTTTCCATTTTCTTTTTTTTAAAATTGAATTCTAGAACCATAGAAAGAATTAGAATGAAGGGCATTTTACAAAATTAGTTTTAAGTTGTCATGGTTGCTAGGACACATATTAACCTAGGGTAACACTAGATTTGTGTATGTTTAATTAAAAATTTAGCTTAGTAAATAATAAATAAGCAAAATAGATAGTTAAGTGAACAATAATTTAAATGTTAACTAATAAAAGACAATTATATATGTAATTACAAAATTTCACAATTAAAATAGATTTATTCCAGTCGATGTAGAAAATAGTTATTAATTTGGTTTTTATGAAAATCACGTATTATCACTAATTAACATATAATTGACCAAAACGAATTTTCAAAGCGTTACAGGCTTCTAGAAGAGGGGACACTTATTAGGGTTTATTGTTTTTGGATTAACTTTAATAGGTGGAGGAAATGAGGTGGATTAAGCATTGAACCGAGCATGGCTACTTGGTGACTCATGGTCATGAGTCACCACAAGATATTTTTGAGGGTTTGTAGATATTTGGTTATGATATTTATCTCACAAAATATCTCATATTCATCTTTCTATTCTTAGTGGGCAGCCAAGCCACTTCTTCAATTCTCACAACTCCTTCTCATTTCCTCAAGCCTTTTCTTCTTCCCTCAAACCCTAGACCTCTCATGAGTTGAGAAACTTAGGGTTACAAGATACAACGCACTCCATCTATTCTCTTTAAACAACCTAGGCCATCTAGTCTAGCAAGCTAGTTGCCCTAGTTACCTCGGAGTTGAGGTTGGAGCTCGAACTATAGACTCTTGGTGGATCGTTATTGACTCAAGGAAGCCGACGAGGAAGCCACGATCCGTTTCGATCCTCAGAGCCTACGATGACGAGGAGGACAGCGATGTAGACCCGAAGGACTTGTATCGTGAGGTATAATCTCTTATCCGAGTAGATAACCTCTCCATAAATCATGCAAGTTACGGTTTAGACATGATCCGGGAGCTCGAGTCCGTGTTGTGATACTTTGATAATCGTTTATCACAACTTCCACCTCCCCGCGGTCACGCGGGGTGCGTGACATGGACTTACAATCTAAGTACAGTAGGAACACACTCGAGACGAATAGTGATGTCAAGTCAACGGGCTAACCTATACTCATGTCACCCGGTGACTGCTAAGTGACAATAGGTATAATACCAACCAGCGGTTCCTATCGATTCTTTCCTGTGTAACTCATAACCCAATGAGCACATGTGTACTATCTCCGGTATCGCATACCAATGGGTGCTGGATAGGCCATCTCCCTAACTGGGATGAGAAGCGTATACACTAGTCTACTCTGAAGTATCGATACCCTGTCTCGATAATCCTACGACTAAAGACAATTTTAAGGATGTGCTTATAGACTACCCAGCCCCCACTAATTTGACTGCCATCACAACAATGGTAATCAAGCAAAGATACTAAGGGCTCTATCAATATGTATTAGCGATATGCTAAAAGAAACATATACACATATTAAGATAGAATCAAACCAGATAGCATACTATCATGTTGAGCAAGACTGTTATTATATCTGCGTATATCCCAAGCTTCCAAAATGTAATCCAATACTATACAATAATAGCCTCTAGGGCATATATCACTAACATACATTTTGTTAACTAGTTTTTACAAAACTAATCAATGTGGATTCCAAAAATTGTATCTCATAACTAAAGTTATTTGGATGATGTTAAACATTTCAATCGATATTTCAAACAATACCAATTCACTGAAAGTGTACGCTAGCACTGCAACGGGGTTTAAACGGGCATCACACATGAAATTTTAAGAATTTCGTCTGCTAAAGAACACTAACCAAGATCTTTACTAGAATATTAGGGTTTTATAATGTGATGATATGAAAACTAAGAGAAGGGAAGGAGGCTCCAGCCGTTAGAGACCGTGTCCTTCTCTTCAAATGCTCTGAGTAGTAGTCCACGCGACTCAACTAGGCTCCACTTGAAGAATGAACAAGGTTCCTCAGATGATCTTCGTGCTAAAGAGGATCCACCCAAAGTCCTCCAATCCAAGCAACCTCTTCACTAAACTCTTTGGTGAAGGAAACACACTATACTAGAGTGCTAATGAAGTGTAGGATGGTGAAGTAGAGGTTTTATATGCTCACTAGGGCTTCAAGCTCTATGGTTCACATCACATATCAGGGTTTAAAGCTTGATGTATGAGGTGAAGAAAATGGAGAATGCTAGAACTTATCTCATAAGCTCAAGAAGGAGATAAAGAAAAATAACTCAACTGAATAATCAAGTGTTGAATGAAAACCCCCTTGACCTCACTTATTCAAGCATGGAATAAATTGCAATAAGAAATTGCAACCATGCTTGAATAGTGAGTCAAGAGTAATAAACAAATGATAAAGCGATAAAGCCCATGCTTGCTCATTCTACAAATATCTCCATATATTACACCTCATTTTCTATTTTCAATAAATAGAAAATCATGCCATGCTTCATTATATATATATCACATATATATTAATAATATATATTATGAAGAATAATTAGTGAGGTAATAATATTAGTTAATATATAATTATATCAAATATAATATATATCAAATTATTAAATCAACACTTGATTTAATAATCTAGTTATATCACATATAACCGACTAATATCATTTATCTTTATATCACATTATCAAATCAACACTTGATTCGATAATCCGGTTATATCACATATAACCTAATCGATATCAAATAACCGCCAGATTAGAATACGGTATCATATACTCGTATTTAATCTGCCCCCCACCCATATCAGCATATGTGCCCTATTTCGTTTCGCTTGAACCAGAAAATTTCTGTGTGGGACTCTAAAGACTTATCAATACGACAGCAGTAGGTGATGATCATATCAGTCACCCACAAGCCTTCAGCGGTACTAGCTGGACGTAACGGCTACCCAGGTATTGAGCGATTAGAAGATCTACAAGAAAGCTTGTCCAAACTCCCATGAAGCCTATAGGTAACACTTACCGTACAGTCCGGTCTCTTCGTCTGATATATCGCATATCAAGTCTAGGAGTGGTATCGTCAGACCATAATAACTTGATAAGTCATGTTGATGTAAGGCCTATAACGGTATGAAAAACTACGGATAACACTTACCAGTAAAACCCATCATCAGCCCTGGCCAGAGACTTACAGTTATAGCCAATCGAGCATAGCGCAACATCAACCCTCAATACTGGGAGAGATGAAACCTCTCCTATCGCTCATTGCCTCCATGTGACTCGGGACTGTACCCAAAATCCACCTGTTTGCACGACTCCTTTGAGCCGAGGTATGGAGGAAATCAAAGCACAGTGGGAGCCGCACAAGACTCTATGACGATCTCGGGTCTACAGAATAACCTGTAACAGTGTCACCAGAGATCTGCTATCTGACGATAGGTATAATACCAACTAGGAGTTCTCGGCGAGTCCTGTTCGGTGTACCCATTCTATAATGAGCACCTGTGTACAATCTTTGATGTCAAACACTAATGGATATGGGATCAACCATCGTCCCATACATGGTCAAGAAACGTACACACTGGTCTACTCTGGTGTATCGATGCCCTGTCTCGATATATCCTCGACTAGGAACTATTGAAGAATGTGCTTATGGACTACCCAGGTCCGAGTAGTATGATCCGCATCATAGTCCTGGTAGTCAAGACAGCATCCTAAGGGATTTATCAACATGTATATGTGAAACGGTATAATAATACCAGTGAACATGTTAAGATAAAGTAAACCAGATAACATACTATCATGTCGAGCAAGAAAGTCCTCCATATATATGTCTAAGCATCCACTATATCATACAATAATGGTCTCTACGGCATACATATCACTAACAATCTCACACTTGCACTAAGGCCAGTTGTTGTAGTATCTTATACCCAACATCACAGAAAGTCTCTCGATTAGCATCTGGGGGAGGGCCTTAGTGAGTGGATCAGCTGTGTTATCCTCAATGTCAACACTCCTGACCTCGATCTCCCGGAGATTTTCTATCTCCCTCATCAGGTGATACCGCTTAAGAATATGTCTGGATCGCTGATGGGACTGGAGTTCCTAGTCCAAAGCCATAACTCCATTGTTATCACAATACTCAGGTATTGGATGCTCAATGGTAGGAACCGCACCAAGTTCATCTCATGAACTTCTTCATCCAAACAGCCTCTATGGCAGCATCGTTGGTAGTGATGTATTTATCCTTCATCGTCGGGTCTGCTACGGTATCTAGCTTGGAACTCTTCCAACATACCGTCCCTCCAATGAGGGTGAAGACAAAACCCGAGACCGACTAACTGTCGTCCTTATCACTCTGGAAGCTCGAATCCGTAAAGGACTCCTACTTGGAGTTCACCTTTACCATACACCAAGAACTTCTCTTTAGTGCTTCTCAAGTATTTAAGAATGTTCTTCACAGCTGTCCAGTATTTCTCCCCTGGATCTGATTGATACCTACTCACTACACCTAGTGAGTAAGCTACATCTGGTCTGGTACATAACATCGCATACATGATTGACCCGACTGCCGAAGCATAGGGTATCCCTTGCATGCGAGCCCTCTCCAAATCAGTCTTGGGATACATCTCTTTGGAGAGAGTGATTCCTGAACAAGTGGGTACATTACCACGCTTAGAATCTTCCATACTAAACCTTTTTAGTATGGTGTCTATGTACCTAGATTGGGACAATCCCAACATCCGTTTAGATCTATTTCTATAGATCTTAATCCCCAGGATGTAGGAGGCATCAGCTAGATCTTTCATGGAGAACTTGTGTGATAAGAAGAGCTTGACCGAGTGTATCATAGGAACATCGTTTCCTATCAAGAGTATGTCATCCACATTCAATATGAGGAAGACAACCTTACTCTCTACTACCTTCTTATATATACATGGTTCACCTACATTTTTGATGATGTCAAACTCTTTGACAACTTCATCAAAACAGATGTTCTATCTCCGCGATGCTTGCTTTAATCTGTAGATGGATTTAAGCAGCTTGCACACACTTCTGCTGCTCCCACTGTCTATGAAGCCCTCTGGCTGTGTCATGTACACGCTCTCTTCTAAATCACCATTTACAAAAGTTGCCTTGATGTGCAACAGCCAGATTTCATAGTCATGGTATGCAGCAACGGCAAGTAGGATCCTAATGGACTTAAGCCACTGGAGAAAAAAGGTTTCATCATAGTCAACACCTGGTCGTTGACGAAAACCTTTTTCTACAAGTCTATCTTTGAAAGTCTTAACTTTTCCATCTACACCAATTATCTTCTCAAGATCCATTTGCTCCCGATGGGTTTTACCCCTTCAGGAGCAACTTTCAAAGTCTATACTTTGTTGGTGTACATGGATTCCAGCTCAGATCGCATAGCATCCAGCCATTTCACAGAGTCTCCACTTGTGATGGCCTGCTCAAAACTAGTTGGGTCATCATTTTCTATGATGCAATCCTCGCTCCCACCATCTATGAGAAAACCGTAGTATCTCTCAGGTGGATGAGGAACCCTACTAGATCTGCGGAGTGGATGGGGTTTGTTGGGTGCTATTGGATCATCTGATTCCACCAAATCGTCAGTTGTAGTTTGTTCTGTTAGAACTTCTTCCAGTTCTACCTCATTACCACTAATCTCATTCACAAGAGATTACTTTTCTAAAAAGGTGGCATGTCGAGAAACAAACACCTTTTGTTCCTCGGTGTGGTAGAAGATATACCCTCGCGATTGTTTGGGATATCCTACAAACATGCACAGAACTGACCTTGCCTTGAGCTTGTCCGGATTTATCTTTTTAACATAGGCCAGACAAGCCCATATCTTAACTCGTTTAAGAGATGGTCTCTTCCCATTCCATATCTCATATGGAGTGGTAGGCAACGGATTTGGTCGGAACTCTATTCAATAGGTATGCAGCTATCTCAAGTGCATAACCCCAAAAGGAAATAAGCAACTGAGTAGTACTCATCATAAAGAGCACCATATCTAATAGGGTGCAATTCCTCTGCTCCGAAACTCCATTGTGTTGTGGTGTATGCGGAGGAGTAAGCTGAGAGAGAATACCATTCTCTTTTAAGTAGTCTCTGAATTCCGTGCTCAAGTATTCTCCTCCCCGATCGAATCGAAGGATTTTAATACTTTTACCTGTTTGGTTCTCAACTTCATACTTATATTCCTTCAATTTCTCAAAAGATTTAGATTTGTGTTTCAACAGGAACACATGTCCGAATTTTAAGAGATCATCGGTGAATGTAATAAAGTACGAGGAACCATTCCCGGTATGTGTAGACATAGGACCGCATACATCACTATGTACCCGTCTAAGAGTTCAGTATCTCTTTTTTCGTGTCCAGTAAACGGAGATTTGGTCATCTAGCCTTTGAGACATAACTGGCAAGTTTCATAAGATGTAAATTCGAACGGATTCAAATATGCACCCTTATACAACTCAGCCAGTCTTGTTGCAGTGATCTGACCTAGTCTACAATACCACAAGAAGTCTTCGTTCATTTCTAAACTGTTCCTCCTGTGTATGTTTTATATACTTAGAACTGTAGTTTGATTTAGAATGTTTATACCGTTATACAATATACCATACCCAATCAACACTTGATTCAGGAAAACATTCACAATATTTTTGGTACGAAATAAAAGTCGCTCAAAATCATTGTGTTACCACTTGGTAATACAAGGTGATATTCGCCAATTGCTTTAGCTGCAACAATTGCACCATTCCCTACTACTAGAGACATATCACCATTTCCCAGTTCTCTACCTTTCTATAGCCCATGTAACAAATTACATAAGTGGGATCCTAATCCGGTATCCAATACCCAGGACGTAGAGCAAATTGAGAAACAGTTCTCAGTTACGAACACACCCGAAGACGATGCATCAACATGCTTATTCTTCGTTCGGATTGCGTGGGAATCCTGATATTCCCCTATTCCTTGCTCAGACTTATGACAGTCATAAGATAGAGCGGAACCAAGCCCAGTATAATAAGTGGGTTCGATCAAGACATCTATATTATTATCTTGATTAAGGCATGTCATTGGTCGCTACAAGGAGAAAGAGAAGGATAATCACTTTGCGTGTGCTCTTTGCAAGATTAGATTTGTTATTATTTCATCAAATCAGGATGGTTGCCACTGTTTTTATCAAATCTTCCTTCAAACCCTAAAAGGTAAGATTAGCCGGGATTAATTACACCCTACAAGTTCGCCAATCGTTCGGCCAGGCAGGTATTGGTACTTCAAGGGAGTCTCCCCATGCTATCGCATGGAACTAATTAAATAACCTCGTTTCCGCAGGGGCTTCACCCCGTTAAGACCTTTCTTAGACACCTAATTGATCGGCTAATTTAAAGTGCAAAACTATCCCATGAGTAACTCTTACTCGCAGTAGGTATCGGGATCCAACGATCATATAGAAGGTGTAGGGTTCCTAGGCACCCTAATGAGGTCTCACAAGGCATCAACCATGCCAATTTCAAATTTAAACGATGCCGAGAAACCCTAGAACGGATCGTTGGCTAGATTTCTAGGCGAAAAGTAAACTAGTTAACACTTAACTATAAGAATACGGAAATACAACCTTTGTAGATCCGGTGCTCCACCTCCACGGCTCCGCAATGAAGTCCTCTCCGCTGTCCAAATCGAACCATGACTCTCACGGTGGTTTCATCGGAGAAAAGGCCGGGCTAGGTCGTCGACAACGTGCCGAAGATGATCTACGTCGAAGCATCACTAGATCAAGCTCCACCTTCACCAAGCCATGAAAACTTGTGAAGGAAACACACTCTACTACTTGGCAAGAGGTAGAGGATGAAGAAATAGGAAGTGGGTAGACTTTAGAATTGGATTTCTCACTCTAATTCATCAATCACCATTGATGAAGCAAGCTTTTTCTTCATTGAAGAAGAAGAAGAAGATGAAGAAAGAATTATGATAAGTTAATTGAATAGAAAAGAAAATCAATTCTTATCATAATTGTAACCATGGTAAAGTGTAGAGAGCTAACTATAGTTCAATGAATGGTTAAGGTTAATGAGATGAAGACAAAAGGGTTTCTTTGGTCAAAGCTTCATGAAGCTTCATGAAAGAATGAAACCCTTTTGTTTTTCTTTTCTCATTTCATTTCTTTTAATCCAAATTAAAAAATAAATGAATGAATAAAAGAAAACCTTAACCATTTACTTAACTAAGGTTTAACTCTTTACACAAACCCTAGCATTATTGCATCATCAAACATGATACATCCAAGTGCACAAAAATATATCACATATACAATGTGCACATGCGAGTGAGAAAATCCATCTTAAGTGAACCGATACTAGTTAATGCAAAGTAATATATCAAATATATAATTATATATTAAATCATTAAATCAACACTTGATTTAACGATCCGGTCATATCGCATATAACCGACTAGTATCCTATGTATCGGTTTATCAAATCAATGCTTGAATCGATAACTAGGTTATATTGCATACAACCAATCGATACATTTATCGCGAGAATGGAATACGGTATCACATACACGCATTATTCTCGGTCCCGCACATATCTCATATGCGCTCCTATTTCGTTTCGCTTGAGCCAGGAAACCTCTGTGTAGGACTCTAAAGACTCGTCAATATGCCGGCAGCAGATGATGATCATATCAAACATCCACAAGCCGCAAGCGGTCTGCTAAACGTAACGGCCACCCGGGTATTGAGCGATCAGAAGATCGACGAGCAAGCCCGCTCACACTCCAGTGAATCCAACCAGTAACACTACCGTACAGTCCGGTCTGATCGTCTGATATGTCGCATATCTCGCCTAGGGGTGGTAAACGTCAGACCCCAATAGCTCGATAAGTCGTGTCGATATGAGGTCTATAACAATTCGAGAAACTACTGGTAACACTTACCAGTAAATCTCAGCAACCCTGGACAGGGATTTCCTGTTATAGCCAATCGAACACAGCGCAACATCAACCCCCTATACCGGGAGAGACGAGTCCCCTCCTATCGCTCATTGCCTCCATATGATTCGGGACTGTACCCAAAAACCACCGTTTTGCACGCCCTCTTGGATGTGGTAAGATGGAAATCAAAGTACAGTGGGAACCACACAAGACTCTGTGACGATCTCGGGTCAACAGACTACTCTGTACCAGTGTCACCAGAGAACTGCCATCTGACGTCAGGTATAATACCATCTGGGAGTTCTCGGCGAGTCCGTCCAGTGTACCCAGTCTCTACTGAGCACCCGCATATCTCCTCTGATGTCAAACACCAATGGATATGGGATCATCCATCGCCCATCTGTATGGGTCGAGAAGGTACACGCTAGTCTACTCTGGTATATCGATGCCCCGTCTCGATACACCCACGACTAGGGACTTTGAAGGACGTACTTATGGACTACCATGTCCCCACTAGTATGATCCGCATCATAGTCTAGGTAGTCAAGTACACATCCTAAGGGCTTTACCAACATGTAACAGAGAGACAATCAGTGTACACGTTAAGGTAAAGAGCAACCAGATAGCATACTATCATGTCGAGCAAGAAAGTCCTCCCTATATATGTCCCAGCATCCACTACAATATACATCCAATGTACAATAATGGCCTCTAGGGCATACATATAACTAACAATCTCCCACTTGCACTAGGGTCATCTGTAGCAGTGGTTGTAGTATCTCATACTCAACCATCCCATAAAAGTCTCTCTCTGGGAATAGGCCTTCGTGAGTGGATCCGCCGTGTTGTCCTCTGAGTCTACTCTCCTAACCCCGATCCCTTAGAGATCAACCATCTCCTTGATCAGGTGATACTGCCTTAGAATATGTCTGGATCACTGATGGGACCTGCGTTCCTTGGCATAAGCCACAACTCCATTGTCACACAATGGGAGGAACATAGTTCATCTCATGAACCAATATACACCCAAACAGCCTCTTTGGTAGCATCTTAAGTAGCGATGTATCCTGCCTTTATCGTCTAGTATGCCACGGTATCTAGCTTGGAACTCTTCCAACATACCGTCCCTCCACTGAGGGTAAAGACAATGCCTGCGACTGACATTCAGTCGTCTTTATCACCCTGGAACACTTCCAGTGATTCTCCCCAGGATCAATTGATACTATCCCACTACAACTAGTGAGAATCCTAACATCCAATTAAATCTACCTCATAGATCCAAAACTCAGGATTTAGGAGGTATCATTTTGATCCTACACGGAGAATCTTTGTGATAAACGGAGATTGATCGAGCGTAGCATAAGAAACTCCTTCCCTATCAGGAGTATGTCATCCACGTACTCTACGAGGATCATCACCATACTCCCTACTACCTTTTTGTATATACAAGGTTCATCTACCATTTTGATGATGTCAAACTGTTTGACTAATCCATCAAAACAGATGTTCCAACTCCGCGATGCCTGCTTTATCCTATAAAGCATCTTGCACACGTTTCCGCTGCTCCCACTTTCTACGAAGCCCTCTGGCTGTGTACTTATAGACACTCTCTTCTAAACATCATTTAGAAAAGCTGTCATGACACCCAACCACCAGATATCGTAGTCATGGTATGTAGCCATGGCAAGTAGGATCTGGATGGACTTAAGCATAGCTACTTTAAAAGGTTTCATCATTATCCACACCTGGTCAATGATGCAAACTTTAACAAGTCTAGCTTTGAAAGTCTTAACTTTTCGATGTACACCAAGTAATCTTCTCAAGATATACTTGCTCCTGATGGGGATTTAACCCTTCAGATATAGCAATCAAAGTCCATACTTTGTTGATGTATAAGGATTCCATCTCAGATCGCTAAGCATCCAGCCATTCTAACAGAGTCTTACTCCTGATGGCCAGCTCGAAACTAGTTGGGTCATCATCTCATGATGCAATCCTCGCTCCCACTGTCATAGAGAAACCGAAGTATCTCTCAGGTGGGTGAGGAACCCTACTAGATCGGCGGAGAGGCCGAGGTTCGTTGGTAACTATTGAATCCTTTGGTTCTATCAAATCATCTTCTGTAGTTTGCATAGCTGGAACCTTTCCAGTTCTACATAACTAACCTTGCCTCGAGTTTGTCCGAATTTTGCTTTTAGACATAGGCTGGACAACCCCAAATCTTAACTAGCTTAAGATATGGGCTCTTCCCTTTCCATATCACATATGAAGTGGTAGGCATCTGATTTGATTCGAACCCTATTCAATAGGTATGCAACTTCTCAAGTGCATAACACCCAATAGGAAAAAGGTAACTCAGTAGTACTCATGATAGAGCACACCATATCATATAGGGTGTGATTGCTCCGCCCCGATATACCATCGTGCTATGGTGTATTCGGAGGAGTAATGCCGAGAGAGAATCTCATTCTCCTTTAGAATTGTCCAGAAATTCCGTGCTCAAGTATTCTTCTCCTTGATCTCATCATAGGACATAATACTTATACCCGTATTAGTTCTCTACTTCTAACTTATATTCTGTGAATATCTCAAAAGGTTCGGACTTATGTTTCAACAGGAACGTATGTCTGAATCTTGAGAGATTATCAGAGAATGTAATGAAGTAAAAGAACCGGTCTTGGCATGTGTAGACAGGGGACCAACATACATCAATATGTATCATCCCAAGAGTTTACTAACTCTTTCTCTGTTTCCAATAAACAGAGCTGGTGTCATCTTATCTTTGTGACATGACTGGCAAGTTTCACAAGATGTAACTTCAAACTGATATAAATATACATCTAAATGTAACTTTAGCCAATCGGGTCGCATTGATATGACCTAGTCTACAATGCCTCCAGAAGAATTCGTTCATTTCTGAACTCTTCCTCTTGTGTGTGTTCCGTATACTAAGAACTGTAGTTTGATTTAGAACATCAATGCTTTTAGATAACATGCCTGAACCGATCAACTTTTGATATAGGAAATGTTCAAAACATTATCCAACAATACAAAATTTTATCATTTCTTTACTAATAAAGAGACTGATATGATTTTGTATATCAGGTTCGGTATCTAACAACATTCGTTCAGAATCAATGTATTGGTAATACAGGGTGACAGTGACCAACAGACTTGGCTGCAACACTTGCCCCGTTTTCTGCCTCATGAAACTTATCACCCGTTCTCAGTTTTTCTACCTTTCTGTAGCCCTATGTAACATATTACATATCTGGGATCCTGATCTGGTATCACATACCCAGGACGTAGAGGATACAGAGAAATAGTTCTTTGTAATGAACACACCCGAAGATGATGCATCAGCATGCACTCTCTTCGTTTGGGCGGCACGGGAAATCAGGTATTCCCCAATTTTCTGCTCTGTCTTATAACATTTATAAGTTGGAGCGGGACCAACGTTCCCCAGCTCAGTATAACAAGCGGGTTCGGTCAATAATCCGTATTATTATCTTGATTAAGGCGTGATATGGTCGCTACCAGGAAAGAGAGAAGAAAACACTCAGCGTGCGCTCTTGCAAGAATAGATTGGTTATATTTTATCTAATCAGGATGGCTCCCACTGCTTTTTATCAAATCTTCCTTCAAACCCTAAAAGGAAAGACTAGCCGGGATTAATTACACACTACAAGTTCGCCAATCTTTCAGCCAGGCCAGTGTCGGTACTTTGAGGGAGGTCCCCCGTGCTTTCGCACGAACCTAATTAATGTAAACTTCGTTTTCCCAGAGGCGTAACCCCGTTGACACCTTTCTAGACACCTACTTGATCGGCTAATTGTAATGTATAAAACTCTCCCAGGAGTAACTCTTACTCGCAGCGGGTATCGGGATCCAACTATCTCATAGAAGGTATGCAATCTCATTGCAAATTTCAACACTTGAAATTCCCGATAATTTTGCCCCTAGCGTCCTATGACCTTGACGCAGGCCAACAAACCATAGTGCGCTAGTCAAGTTCAACCCGTCATTTCCTGATTGAATTAAACCCACCCGCACGACCCTTGACGCAGGCCAACAAAGTCGCACGACTACCCTAATCCAATCTGCATCAATGCATAAGCAGATAAATACTAGTTAGCTACCGCACACTACGCCTTGACGCAGGCCAACAAACGTAGCACGAATACTAACTAGCACTTATCTGAAATGACGGAGGGCTACGACAGGTTTTTCTGAAAACCTATTGCGTAATGAACTTGATATCGTTGTAGGATCGAATGAATTTTGAAATGGAGTGTTTTTGAGGCTTTTCTAGTTTTGCTAAAGGAGTCACTCCCGGTGAAGGGATCGTCGGTCCTTTTCTCGTCGTATGAGGTGCGGGATATATCATATATATCACTGTGCAAAGCAAAAACTCTTAAAAGCAATCAAAAGACAAACCGAGTGTGTAGCATCTGCCAGTTATTGCTAAAAGAGTCACTCCCGGTGAAGGGATCTCGGTCCTTTCCTCATCGAATAAGGTGCAGGATATATCACATATACCTCTGTGAAAAGCAAGAACTGTAGCTACCTGTTTTAATTTTGAAATTCGATTCTACAACATCTTAGGTTTCTTTTATTTCATTAATCATATTAATGAAGTCCCATCATTTAAATACCTAAACATCACAGATAAATACGACGTACACTTATGCCATCCGCATTCGCCTCGATGTCCCCTCGTGCACCGTTAGGTTAGGTAACTAACGACAGAGCGGGGCAGGGCTAGCGCGGGTGTAAAACATAAGTAACGTCTATATAATATATCAAATATACTATATACGTATCTATCACAGAACATCACATGATCACATCACAGATATCACAGCAGAAGAAACATATGAAATATTGGATATACTAGGACGTCCGTGTTTTCAATACGAGCCAGTATAAAACACGGATTCCACGGTCGCGATGAATAGCCAAACCCACACCCCTAGACCCCTACGAGAGCGGCAAGCAACCCTACCAATTCTAGAGTTAGGAGACCCGGACTCGACTCCTCGAGTTGGTCTCCCACTGGACTCCAGAACCCGGTTACTTGTGCTCCCCTCCTTGGGTCTATCCTAGTGCGGAAAAGTAAATAATATACAAAGGGTGACAACTTCCGCAACCTGGAAGCGCCCCAATAAAAGAATATTACATACAAGATTTTACATGAATGAAAATGAAAAACACTCATCTCACATAAAAACCCCCGGCTATTCAAACACGACGATCCAATATAACATATCCAGCAACACATAACATCACATGTCATCAACGTAACTAAATATGCGCATCCCAATTGTCGTTGACATATAGCAATGAAACCGGCGATATCACATATTACACTTACGGTCACAGAAAAGAAAGTGTAAAACTACAACAGTTGGAATCCGCAACCACCTCAGACATCGCATGCCTGACCAAATGAATTACTTAGACATCGCATGCCTAACAATTATAAACCCCGCATTTTAGTCTCAAAATCGAAAACTCTTTTCAATTTTAAGTCGGGCAATTCAACAAGATTCCCAACAGCCTGATCGAATGCTCGTCGTAAACTTTAGTAGGCGGCCGCACCCCCGACGCCGTCGACGAAGTGCACCAAGGCGGAACACCGCTACCGCGAGCACCCGAACGGATGCTTTCGGCGACGGGGTTCTCCTATAGTCACTTGGTCGGGGCAATGAAGTGAGGCTGTCTATTAAGTTTACTCGGCGAGTATCCGCGTACGCTATGTGATTGCGACGGACTTTTGATCACATCAAAATTCCGTGGCAACCGATCAAGTGAGACTAAACTGCTATGTTTATAACATTCATTCAGTTATCACATAACTTTTGTGAATTCCAATTGTTGTATCACATTCCGGATAAATAGAAAATGTTAAACTTTCCGATCGAACAATCGAACACCCAAGTTTTCCCGATACAGATCAACACATGAAACAAGTCTAAAAACATTCAGTTCGTGCCTCAGTACCAACGGTCCAGCCGTAGAAGGGTCAAGCCAACGCCTCACATGTGGCACGCCGTACTGCCCCAAACCCGAAGGTTCAAAGGGCAGTTCAAGACGGTCACTGTTAGGTCCACGTTACCTCTCCCGGTACTTTCGGGGATGCGGAAACGGTAAAACAAAAATTTTTCTAAACTTTGTAACATGGACCGTAAAAGCCGGATCTTTGCTAAACCATACACTAGCATCCTAACATGAGATGTATCTACTCGGTTAGGGGTTATACCTAACTTGAACTCCTTCTTCATGAAACCTAGTAGAGGTTGATGGTTCTTTCCTCGTAGCCTTCTTCCGTCAAAGATGGATCCACCTGAGGATTCAACCTTCGGGCTCTTTCTCGAACTTAGAGTGAACTAGGATCTCCGGCTTGCTAAACCTTGAACCCTAGAGAGAGTAGAGAGTATCAATGGGGTGTTTTCTTTTCAAGGAGAGGGATTCTCAACACATGAGAAGGATTCTCCTTGAGCTTGAGGAAGAAGAAGATGAAATGAGGAGAGAGAATCAATATGATAGAATGAGCTATTTTCCTCTTGCAGCCGTAACAAAAGGAAAATGATTTATCAAATTAATAATAATAAATCAAAATGAAATAGTTGATGGTTGTATTTGGAATGACCACCATCATCACTTCATTAAATGAATGTAAGCTAGAATCAAGGAGTATCCTTGCAAAGCAATGATGATGGTCAACATTCAACCATGGTCAACAAGTCAACCATGGTCAACAAGTCAACAAAATCAACCATAACATTATTTCATTTAATTACTATTATTAATTGATATTTCATAAATCCATTAGGGTTTGGAAAAATACGACTATCAACTGTGCATACGCACCCGTTCCGAAACCCTAATGAAAGATCTCATCCTCCGCCTCAAGCAACTGTGCATACACACCTGCATTCTCATTTCGAGGAACAAGAATACTGAGAGATAAAAGCAACCCCAAAACATATACCAGTATCTGGCTCAAACCAGAGCCTGCCAGTATAATCCGTCCGGACTCCAAATGTGCACAAGTGCGCGGATGAGAACGAACCCTGCCGCAAAACCATGCGACCTCTACTCAGTTTTGCCCAGAGGAGAATAGCCCTCTGTGTGGGACTCTAAAGACTCAACGCTACGCTGGCAGTGGGTTTAACCACAGACCGCAAGCGGCACTAGCTGTGCGTAACGGTCCCCAAGTAGATGCCGATAAGAAGACTGACGAGGTGAAACCCATCTGAACTCCTACTGAGTCTGAATGTGACAGTCTCCGTACAGTCCGGTCTGTTCGTCTGATACATCGCATGGCGGGCCTAGGGGGCGGTAAATGTCAGTTCCCTAATAGCGGTACAAGTCGTGTCGGAGTGAAGCCCAGAACACCCTGAGATAGCACTGGAACCTACCAGTATATCTCGCTTGCCCTGGCCAGGGACTACTTGTGTAATGGCTCTCCTAGACACAGCGCGATGTCAACCCCCAATACCGGGAGAGACGAATCCTGTCTAACCGTCACTGCCTCCAAGTGCTTCAGGACTGCTCCCAACTACTACCTGTTTGCACGACTCAGAAGAGCCGTGGTAGGGTAGTAATCAAAGAACAGTGGGAACAAACTCGAGGCGGAGTGACAGTGTCAAGTCAGCGGACTAAGCTGTACTCATGTCACCTGGGAACTGATAACTGACGATAGGTATAATACCAACCATCAGTTGCCGATGAGTCCTGTCCAGTGTACTCGTAACCTAACGAGCACCCGCATACTATCTCAAGTACGACGTACCGACGGCTGTGGGACAGACCGTCTCCCGAGCTGGCATGAGAAGCGCATACGCTAGTCTACTCCGGAGCATCGATGCCCAATCTCGATACTCCCACGACCAGGGACGTGTATAAGGATGTGCTTGTAGATTACCCAGCCCCCACGAGTGTGATCGCCATCACAACGCCGGTAATCAAGCAAAGATCCTAAGGGCTCTACTAATGCGTATAGGTGATATAATAAACAAACACACAAGTACACATTAAAGCAGAGACGAACCAAGTAGCATACTACTATATTGAGCAAGATTGTCTGTACAACTGTGAATATCCCAAGCTTCCATCAAGTAATATACATACTAGTATGATACAGTAATGGCCTCTAGGGCATATACACTAACAATCTCCCACTTGCACTAAGGCCATGTACTGGCGTATCGAAGACCTATCATCTCGATCAGCCGCTCGAACTGAGTCTGGGGTAAAGCCTTCGTGAATGGGTCCGCAGTGTTGTCCTTTGTGTCCACTCTCCGCACCTCGATCTCCTGGCGATCAATGATCTCCCTGATCAGGTGATACCGCCTTAAGATGTGCCTGGATTTCTGATGGGACCTTTGTTCCTTCGCTAAAGCTATAGCCCCATTGTTATCGCAATACAAAGGTATTGGGTCAACAATGGACGGAACCACCTGAAGTTCACTAATGAACTTCTTCATCCAGACCGCCTCTTTTGCGGCATCGCTTGCAGCAATGTATTCAGCCTCCATCTTCGAGTCTGCGACGGTGTCCTGCTTGGAACTTCTCCAACATACCGCCCCTCCGTTGAGGGTAAACACAAAACCCGAGACAGACTTGCTGTCATCTTTGTCACTCTGGAAGCTTGAATCGGTAAAGGACTCGACCCTGAGGTCTCCATTACCGTAAACCAGGAACATCTCCTTAGTCCTTCTCAGGTACTTGAGAATGTTCTTCACTGCTGTCCAGTGGTCCTCCCCTGGGTCTGACTGATACCGGCTTACCGCGCTCAATGCGTAAGCTACATCTGGTCTTGTACATAGCATCGCATACATTATAGATCCTACCGCCGAAGCGTAGGGTATAGTGCTCATGCGAACCCTCTCCTCGTCAGTCTTAGGAGACATCTTCTTGGAGAGGGTAATTCCGTGCAATGCGGGTATGTTACCGCGCTTGGAACCCTCCATACTAAATCTCTTTAGTACGGTCTCTATGTACCTGGACTGCGAAAGTCCCAATAGTTTCTTGGATCTATCTCTATAGATCTTGATCCCCAGAATGTACGAGGCATCACCCAGGTCCTTCATGGAGAACCTTTGTGACAAAAATAGCTTGACCAATTGTAGCATAGGAATATCATTTCCTATCAAAAGAATGTCGTCCACGTACAAGACTAGGAATACGACAGTTCGTCCTACAATCTTCTTATACACACAGGGTTCATCTTCGTTCTTGATGAAATCAAATTCCTTGATTGCCTCATCAAAACAGATGTTCCAGCTCCGCGATGCCTGCTTTAATCCATAAATGGATTTAAGCAACTTGCACACCTTTCCGCTGCTCCCACTGTCTACGAAACCTTCTGGTTGATCCATGTAAACGCACTCTTCCAGACAACCGTTTAGGAAAGCCGTTTTAACATCCATCTGCCAGATTTCATAGTCATGGAAGGCAGCAATGGCAAGTAGGATCCAAATGGATTTGAGCATAGCCACCGGAGAAAAAGTTTCATCACAGTCCAAACCAAGTCTTTGACGAAAACCTTTTGCAACGAGTCTAGCTTTATAGGTTTCCACCTGCCCATCTACACCAAGTTTTCTTTTGTAGATCCATTTGCATCCAACGGGTTTTACCCCAGGTGGAGCAATATCCAAGGTCCACACTTTATTGGCGTACATGGACTCCATTTCGGATTGCATTGCTTCCTGCCATTTATCAGAGTCCCTACTGATAATGGCCTGCCTGAAACTGGTAGGGTCATCTTCTTCCAAGATGCAATCCTCTCGATCCCCGTCTATGAGAAAACCGTAGTATCTCTCGGGCGGATGAGAAATCCTACCAGATCTGCGGAGTGGCTGAGGTTCGTCTGGGGTTATAGAATCTAGCGGTTCCTCCAAATTTTCAGTTACATTTTGTGGTCGCTGAATTTCTTCCAGTTCTACCGAACTCCCACTAGTTTCTTTTGCAAGAAACTCCCTTTCTAAGAAGGTGGCGTGGCGAGATACAAACACCTTCTGTTCCTCAGTGTGGTAGAACAGATATCCCAGTGAGTTTTTAGGATATCCCACAAATTTACACAGAACTGATCGTGCCTCTAGCTTTTCCGGTTTCTGTGTCTTCACATAGGCCGGACAACCCCATATCTCAATAAACTTCAGACATGGTTTCTTACTGCTCCATATTTCATACGGAGTTTTAGGCACAGATTTGGACGGAACTTGATTCAAAAGGTATGCCGCTGTCTGAAGCGCATGTCCCCAGAATGAAAGAGGTAACTCAGCACTACTCATCATGGAGCGAACCATATCCAATAGGGTACGATTCCTCCGCTCCGATACACCGTTGTGCTGTGGTGTATAAGGAGGTGTAAGCTGAGAGAGAATACCATTCTCTTTTAAGTAATCTAAGAATTCCGTGCTTAAGTACTCCCCTCCCCTGTCAGACCGAAGGATCTTGATACTTTTGCCTGCCTGGTTCTCTACTTCGTTTCTGAATTCCTTGAATTTCTCAAAAGCTTCAGATTTGTGTTTCATCAGATACACATATCTGAACCTAGAGAGATCGTCAGTGAATGTGATGAAGTACGAGAACCCACCCCTTGCATGTATAGACATCGGACCACATACATCACTATGTACGAGTCCCAAGAGCTCTGCTGCTCTTTCTCCATGTCCGGTGAACGGAGATTTGGTCATCTTCCCTTTGAGACAAGACTGACAAGTTTCATAAGATGAAAGCTCGAACGTATCCAAGAGTCCATCTTTATGCAACTTACTCAGTCTTTTCTCTCCGATATGACCAAGTCTACAACGCCACAAGTAGGATTCATTCGTATCTGAATTCTTCCTCTTGCGTGTGTTTTGTATATTGAGAACTGTATTCTGATTTAGAACGTAGATACCATTACACAGTGTACCCTCTGCAACCAGTACCTTATGAAGGTAAATGTTCATGATATTCTTTTCAAGAACAAATTTATATCCATCTTTATCGAGTAAAGAAACTGATATGATGTTGCAAACCATGGAGGGTACATAGTAGCAATCGTTCAAAATCATAGTCTTGCCATTTGGCAATACTAGGTGATATTCACCGACGGCTGCCGCATTAACTTGTGCTCCGTTCGCTACTCTGAGCGACATATCACCCGGTGCAACTTTCCTACTTTTTCTCAGTCCCTGCAATAAATTACAGATATGAGATCCTGATCCGGTATCAAGTACCCAGGAGGTAGGGCTGACCGTAAAATAGTTCTCAATTACAAGAACACCTGAAATAGATGCAAAGCCATGCTTCTTCTTCAACTGGGTATCCTGGAAATCCATACAATCCCCTTTCCCTTTCTCATACTCATGACTGTTGTCACAAGTTAGAGCTGAACCAACTTTCCCCAGTCCCGAATAAGAATTCGGATCGGTCAAGCGATACATTTTATTATCTTGATTAGGGCGTGAAAAGGTTGCTGCCTGGAGAGAGAGAAAAGAAACACTCAGCGTATGCTCTTGCAAGATTAGATTGGTTTATTAATTTATCTAACCAGGATGTCTCCCACTGTTTACTCAAATTCTTCTTAAAACCTTTTAAAAGAAGAATTAGTCAGGATTTTAATTCACGTCACAATACTTGCTTAACCTTTCAGTCAGGCTAGTGTCGGTACTTCGAGGGAGGTTTTCCAACGCTTTCGCGAAGTTCCTTAATTCAAGAACCTCTTTTCCCTGGGGGCGTAGCCCCGCTAACACCTTTCTAGACACCTATTAGGTTTATAGCATTGATCGTTTAGTGAAATAATCTCCCAAGAGTAATCCAACTCATCAGTGGGATCGGGATCCAACTATCATTATGTGATGACCTAGATGGAATCCACTCTAGTCACCACACTCCAGAAGGTATGCTAAATCTGCAAGTTTCAGTACTTTTGAAACTCCCGATGTGGTTTTTGCCCCTAGGACCCAAGTGACCTTGACGAATAATCAACAAATCAAAAGGTCCTAGTCAAGTTCAACCCGTCGTTATCCAGGATTGCATTAGACCCGCCCGCATGATCCTTGACGAATAATCAACAAAATCATGCGACCGTCCTAACCAATCGCATCTATTAGTGTAACAGAAAATTATTACTCAGCTACCGTTCACTGTGCCTTGACGAATAATCAACAAACGCAGCACGAATACTAAGTATTAATTATCCGAAACGACGGAGGGCTACGGCTGGGCTTTTGGCGAAAAACCCGTTAACGTAATGAACTTGATATCGTTGAAGGAACCTGGTAATCTTTTTGAAAATATAGTGGCGAAAACTTTTGCTAAAGAGGTCACTCCCTGTGAAGGGATCTCGGCTTTTTCCTCGTCGAATGAGGTGCAGGATATTCCAAACTGAATACCTCGATGCAAAGCAAGAATAATCGACTATAGTGAAGTTATTACCCTGACGCAATCTTTTGTCCAAGGGGTCACTCCCGATGAAGGGATCTCGGCCCTTGCCTCGTCGATTGAGGTGCTGGGCATTCATAACCGAATACCTCGATGCAAAACAAAAAGATGAACGTCCTTGTAATAACAGCTTTTTGAAAAACATGTTCCAACAACGTCTTTTAGGTTTATTTTCTTGCATTAGTTCTTTTAATGCGTCCCATCATTTAAATCCTACCATTGCAGAAAACAACCAAAATATGACGTACGCTTATGCCATTCGCATTCGGCACGGGGTCCCGTCATCACCCGTTAGGTTACTTAACTAACGACAGAGCGGGGGCTGGGCTAGCGCGGCTGTAAAACATAAGCAACGCCTAAATATAAAGCAATGATAGACATTACAGATCACAGATGAATACATTGGATATACTAGGAATCCGCAATCCGTTCGAGCCTGCAACGAAAAACGGATTACACGGTCGCGGTGAATAGCCAAAACCCCACCCAAGACCCCTACGGGTGCGGCAAACTACCCGCCAAGTACCCGGTAGTTTGTGCACCCCTCCATGGGTCTATCCTAGGAGCAAAAACAGTAAAAAGAATTATACAATGACGGCTACAACCCCGACCCGGTTGTGCGGCCATACAAATAATATTATTACATCAATTTACATATTACAAATGAATGAAAGAAAAACAAAAGCTCATCTCACATCCACCCCGGCTATTCACCCGCGACAGTCCAACACATTCATATACACAAACCATCAACAAACACAGATCACAGAGATGTATAACCCCGACTAATCGACATATAGCGATTAGCCGACGTTCAATACATTCAAACATCACAGATATAACCAATATAGCCAAAGTGTAGCGAAGTTCGAAAAAAATACGGATTTATAGGACCCCAAAAGTAAATTTCTTTTCTGGAAAATCTGGGCACATATAACATATTTGAAAAATCCCAAAACCCTACCAGAAGAACACTGCACAAAACACGATCACATGAAGAGCCCAAACGGCGGCGGATCCGTGGCAAGAAGAATAGCTGAGGCCGCGGATCCGCGGCGGTTTGAAGGATTCATGGGATCGTTTTTGGTGGGTGTTCTTACAAAACCCTGAGCCGATTTTAGGAGTAAAACATTTTACTTTTAGAGCACAAAAAATTTCAACAGAAACTTAGGGTTTTTGATTTTTCGGTTTTGCGATTTTTCCGTTTCGAACTTCCATACACTTCGCTACCAAGCTAGTTTAAGTTTAGTTAGGCTCTGATACCACTGTTAGGTTCACGTTACCTCTCCCGGTACTTTCGGGGATGCGGAAACGGTAAAACAAAAATTTTTCTAAACTTTGTAACATGGACCGTAAAAGCCGGATCTTTGCTAAACCATACACTAGCATCCTAACATGAGATGTATCTACTCGGTTAGGGGTTATACCTAACTTGAACTCCTTCTTCTTGAAACCTAGTAGAGGTTGATGGTTCTTTCCTCGTAGCCTTCTTCCGTCAAAGATGGATCCACCTGAGGGTTCAACCTTCGGGCTCTTTCTCGAACTTAGAGTGAACTAGGATCTCCGGCTTGCTAAACCTTGAACCCTAGAGAGAGTAGAGAGTATCAATGGGGTGTTTTCTTTTCAAGGAGAGGGATTATCAACACATGAGAAGGATTCTCCTTGAGCTTGAGGAAGAAGAAGATGAAATGAGGAGAGAGAATCAATATGATAGAATGAGCTATTTTTCTCTTGCAACCATAAAAAAAGGAAAATGATTTATCAAATTAATAATAATAAATCAAAATGAAATAGTTGATGGTTGTATTTAGAATGACCACCATCATCACTTCATTAAATGAATGTAAGCTAGAATCAAGGAGTATCCTTGCAAAACAATGATGATGGTCAACATTCAACCATGGTCAACAAGTCAACCATGGTCAACAAGTCAACAAAATCAACCATAACATTATTTCATTTAATTACTATTATTAATTGATATTTCATAAATCCATTAGGGTTTGGAAAAAGACGACTGTCAACTGTGCATACGCACCCGTTCCGAAACCCTAATGAAAGACCTCATCCTCCGCCTCAAGCAACTGTGCATACACACCTGCATTCTCGTTCCGAGGAACAAGAATACTGAGAGATAAAAGCAACCCCAAAACATATACCAGTATCTGGCTCAAACCATAGCCTGCCAGTATAATCCGTCCGGACTCCAAACGTGCACAAGTGCGCGGATGAGAACGAACCCTGCCGCAAAACCATGCGACCTCTACTCAGTTTTGCACAGAGGCGAATAGCCCTCTGTGTGGGACTCTAAAGACTCGACGCTACGCTGGCAGTGGGTTTAACCACAGACCACAAGCGGCACTAGCTGTGCGTAACGGTCCCCAGGTAGATGCCGATAAGAAGACTGACGAGGTAAAAACCATCTATACTCCTACTGAGTCTGAATGTGACAGTCTCCGTACAGTCCGGTCTGTTCGTCTGATACATCGCATGGCGGGCCTAGGGGGCGGTAAACGTCAGTCCCCTAATAGCGGTACAAGTCGTGTCGGAGTGAAGCCCAGAACACCCTGAGATAGCACTGGAACCTACCAGTATATCTCGCTTGCCCTGGCCAGGGACTACTTGTGTAATGGCTCTCCTAGACACAGCGCGATGTCAACCCCCAATACCGGGAGAGACGAATCCTGTCTAACCGTCACTGCCTCCAAGTGCTTCGGGACTGCTCCCAACTACTACCTGTTTGCACGACTCAGAAGAGCCGTGGTAGGGTAGTAATCAAAGAATAGTGGGAACACACTCGAGGCGGAGTGACAGTGTCAAGTCAGCGGACTAAGCTGTACTCATGTCACCTGGGAACTGATAACTGACGATAGGTATAATACCAACCATCAGTTCCCGACGAGTCCTGTCCAGTGTACTCGTAACCTAACGAGCACCCGCATACTATCTCAAGTACGACGTACCGACGGCTGTGGGACAGACCGTCTCCCGAGCTGGGATGAGAAGCGCATACGCTAGTCTACTCCGGAGCATCGATGCCCTATCTCGATACTCCCACGACCAGGGACGTGTATAAGGATGTGCATGTAGATTACCCAGCCCCCACGAGTGTGATCGCCATCACAACGCCGGTAATCAAGCAAAGATCCTAAGGGCTCTACTAATGCGTATAGGTGATATAATAAACAAACACACAAGTACACATTAAAGCAGAGACGAACCAAGTAGCATACTACTATATTGAGCAAGATTGTCTGTACAACTGTGAATATCCCAAGCTTCCATCAAGTAATATACATACTAGTATGATACAGTAATGGCCTCTAGGGCATATACACTAACAGTCACATAATCGAGTTAAGGTTTGTTGTCTTCTAGAGGGTCCATTGCGTTACTTGCACTACTTAGAACGTCTTTAAACTACGGAAAAATCCAACACTTGGAAATTTCCCGACATGGGAAAAATTGGGTATTTATATCCGGTCGAACTTTTTTAACATATTCTAAAATTTATCCGGAAAGCCACACAGACAAAATTTGATACTCCGATCAAAACACCGAATCCCCAAAACAACTCCAGAAAATTCAACTCTTGAAAAAATATTAAAAATACCCATAAAACTCAGCACAGTTAAATAGGAATTACTGTGAAAATAGGTATGGCTGACGTCATCAAGTGACGGCGGAACCGCCGCAAGAGGCATGCTCGTGCCGCGGTTCCGCGCCTGTTTAAAATCCAAACAATGTCGTATTTGCACAGTAATTCTTACAATTTCCTGCTGGGTTTTCTGCATATTTTTAATTTGGAAAAATCCCAGTTTTTGAAAAAAGGACAGAGAGCAATATTTGAGTTGGGTTTCGGGTTCGTTCGGGTTTCAAATTCCGTCTAGACTTCGCCTAAGGCTCTAGCTAGGCTCTGATACCACTGTAGGGTTCCTAGGCACCCTAATGAGGTCTCACAAGGCATCAACCAAGCCAATTTCAAATTTAAACGGTGCCGAGAAACCCTAGAACGGATCGTTGGCTAGATTTCTAGGCGAAAAGTAAACTAGTTAACACTTAACTATAAGAATACGGAAATACAACCTTTGTAGATCCGGTGCTCCACCTCCACGGCTCCGCAATGAAGTCCTCTCCGCTGTCCAAATCGAACCATGACTCTCACGGTGGTTTCATCGGAGAAAAGACCGGGCTAGGTCGTCGACAACGTGCCGAAGATGATCTACGTCGAAGCATCACTAGATCAAGCTCCACCTTCACCAAGCCATGAAAACTTGTGAAGGAAACACACTCTACTACTTGGCAAGAGGTAGAGGATGAAGAAATAGGAAGTGGGTAGACTTTAGAATTGGATTTCTCACTCTAATTCATCAATCACCATTGATGAAGCAAGCTTTTTCTTCATTGAAGAAGAAGAAGAAGATGAAGAAAGAATTATGATAAGTTAATCGAATAGAAAAGAAAATCAATTCTTATCATAATTGTAACCATAGTAAAGTGTAGAGAGCTAACTATAGTTCAATGAATGGTTAAGGTTAATGAGATGAAGACAAAAGGGTTTCTTTGGTCAAAGCTTCATGAAGCTTCAACAAGCTTCATGAAAGAATGAAACCCTTTTGTTTTTCTTTTCTCATTTCATTTCTTTTAATCCAAATTAAAAAATAAATGAATGAATAAAAGAAAACCTTAACCATTTACTTAACTAAGGTTTAACTCTTTACACAAACCCTAGCATTATTGCATCATCAAACATGATACATCCAAGTGCACAAAAATATATCACATATACAATGTGCACATGCGAGTGAGAAAATCCATCTTAAGTGAACCGATACTAGTTAATGCAAAGTAATATATCAAATATATAATTATATATTAAATCATTAAATCAACACTTGATTTAACGATCCGGTCATATCGCATATAACCGACTAGTATCCTATGTATCGGTTTATCAAATCAATGCTTGAATCGATAACTAGGTTATATCGCATACAACCAATCGATACATTTATCGCGAGAATGGAATACGGTATCACATACACGCATTATTCTCGGTCCCGCACATATCTCATATGCGCTCCTATTTCGTTTCGCTTGAGCCAGGAAACCTCCGTGTAGGACTCTAAAGACTCGTCAATACGCCGGCAGCACATGATGATCATATCAAACATCCACAAGCCGCAAGCGGTCTGCTAAACGTAACGGCCACCCGGGTATTGAGCGATCAGAAGATCGACGAGCAAGCCCGCTCACACTCCAGTGAATCCAACCAGTAACACTACCGTACAGTCCGGTCTGATCATCTGATATGTCGCATATCTCACATAGGGGTGGTAAACGTCAGACCCCAATAGCTCGATAAGTCGTGTGGATATGAGGTCTATAACAATTCGAGAAACTACTGGTAACACTTACCAGTAAATCTCAGCAACCCTGGCCAGGGATTTCCTGTTATAGCCAATCGAACACAGCGCAACATCAACCCCCTATACCGGGAGAGACGAGTCCCCTCCTATCGCTCATTGCCTCCATGTGATTCGGGACTGTACCCAAAAACCACCGTTTTGCACGCCCTCTTGGACGTGGTAAGATGGAAATCAAAGCACAGTGGGAACCACACAAGACTCTATGACGATCTCGGGTCAACAGACTACTCTGTACCAGTGTCACCAGAGAACTGCCATCTGACGTCAGGTACAATACCATCTGGGAGTTCTCGGCGAGTCCGTCCAGTGTACCCAGTCTCTACTGAGCACCCGCATATCTCCTCTGATGTCAAACACCAATGGATATGGGATCATCCATCGCCCATCTGTATGGGTCGAGAAGGTATACGCTAGTCTACTATGGTATATCGATGCCCCGTCTCGATACACCCACGACTAGGGACTTTGAAGGATGTACTTATGGACTACCATGTCCCCACTAGTATGATCCGCATCATAGTCCAGGTAGTCAAGTACACATCCTAAGGGCTTTACCAACATGTAACAGAGAGACAATCAGTGTACACGTTAAGGTAAAGAGCAACTAGATAGCATACTATCATGTCGAGCAAGAAATTCTTCCCTATATATGTCCCAGCATCCACTACAATATACATCCAATGTACAGTAATGGCCTCTAGGGCATACATATAACTAACAGAAGGTATACAATCTCATTGCAAATTTCAACTCTTGAAATCCCCAATATCTGTTTTTACCCCTAACTATTTATGACCTTAACTATGGTCAATAAATCGTAAGCTCTAGCCAAGTTCAACCCGTCATTTCATGATTGAATTAAACACACCCGTACGACCCTTAACTATGGTCAACAAAGTCGTACGGATGCCCTAATCAATCGAATCATATGCTTTATAGGAAGACATCACTTAGCTACCGTACACTACGCCTTAACAATGATCGACAAACGTAGCACGAATACTAAGTACTCTACTTCCTGATATGACGGAGGGCTGTGAATGGTTTTTAAGAAAACCTTTAACGTAATGAACTTGATATCGTTGTAGAATCTAGTGATTTGAAAAGAAGTGGTTTAAGCTCCGCCTTTAAAATCGAGAAGTTTTCAAAAACAAACCGAATAGCTTTTACTAGCTTTTGCTAAAGAGGTCACTCCAGGTGAACGGATCTAGGCTCTTTCCTCATCGAATGTGGTGCTGGATATCCATCAAAGAATACCACTATGCAAAGCAAGAACTACAGAAGCTATGATGATAAACCGAGTGGGTTGTAGCATTTGCTAGTTTTGCTAAAGAGGTTACTCCCGATGAAGGGATCTCGGCTCTTTCCTCATCGAATGAGGTGCTGGATATTCATCAAGGAATACCACTGTGCAAAGCAAAAACTATAGCTACCTTTTTAAAAACTTTTGATTCTACAACATCTTTAGGTTTCTTTTCTTTTCATTAATCTCATTATTGAAGTCCCATCATATAATGTTTCCTAAACATCATAGAAAAAGAAACAAAAATAGAACGTACGCTTATGCCATCCGCATTCGCCACAGGGCCCCGTCATACACCGTTAGGTTACTTAACTAATGGCAGAGCGGGGGCTGGACTAGCGCGGGTACAAAATATAAGCAAAGTTTATTATATATCATATATATAAAGCATTCATCTCATACGGTTATATGATCACATCACAGAACCAAGCAGCGACAGTCAACAAATGAAATATTGGATATACTAGGAGGTCCATGTTTTAAATTAAGACACTAATGAAAACCACGGATTCCATGGTCGTGATGAATAGCCAATCCCATATCCCTAGACCCCTACAAGAGCGGCAAGCAACCCTGCCAATTCTAGAGTAGGAGACCCGGTCTCGACGCATCGAGATAGTCTCCCACTGGACTCTAGAACCCGGTCACTTGTGCTCCCCGCCTTGGGTCTATCCTAATGTCAAAAAGTAAATAATATACATTAGTGGTGACATCATCCTCAACCGGGAAATGTCCCAATAAAAGAATATTACATACATATTTTACTTGAATGAAAATGAAAAACTCTCATCTTACACAAAACCCCCTGGCTATACAATCACGACGATCCAATAAAACATATCATAGCAACACATAACATCATATGTCATCAACGTAAGTAAATACGTGTATCCCAAATTCCGTTGACATATAGCAACGAGACTTGGGATACCCCACATATTACACTTACGGTCGCAGAAAAGAAATGAAAAACTACAATAATTAGAATCCACAATATCCTTAGACATTATAAACCCGGATTATCTCATATTCCGTATTTCATGCCTAACTTATAAACCTTGCATTTTAGTCTCAAATTGAAAACTCTTTCCAATAAGTTGTCGGATAATTCAACAAGATTCCCGAGTAAGTCATCGCGTACTATAAGCAATTGCGACGGAGTTTTGATCCGAATCAAAATTCCTTGGCAATCGATCTATCGAGACTAAACGGCTAGATTTACAATATACTAACTAGTTTTCACAAAACTAATTATTCCGGATTCTAACAATTGTATCACATATCATCAACATACATACGCCATTAAACATTTCAATCAATTTAAAAAACACCCACAAACCCCAGAGACCTCAACAACTTGAGTCTCATTAAAAACATCCAGAAAGTGCCAAAAATAACAATGGAGCAGCATAAGAATTTGGATTCCACAACTCACCAAGAGTGCGGCGGAACTGCGGCAAAACCCTAGGTTTTGCGGTGGTTCCACGGCGGCTTGGTTGAGTTAGGTACTCAATTTTCTTGGGGCTCCATAGAATCACCTGCACGATTTTCTGCATATTTTTAATCACGAAAATTTCAACTTTTGAAAATCGACAGAAACTTGAAAATATTGAGTTTTTCGAAAACCGATCAAATACTTTAACGTCGTAAAGACATCCCCTAATCTTCTACCATGGCTTTTATACCATGAAAGTTTACGCTAGCACCGCGATGGGGTTTAAACGGGCATCACACATGCAATTTAAAAAAATTTCGGGTGCTAACGAACACTAACCATGATCTTAACTAGAATATTATGGTTTTACAATGTGATGATATGAAAACTAAGAAAAGAGAAGGAGGATACAACCTTTGTAGACCGTGTCCTTCTCTTCAAATGCTCCGGATAGTAGTCCATGCGACTCCACTAGGCTCCACATGAAGAATGAACAAGGTTCCTCCGATGATCTTCGTGCCGAAGATGATCCACCCGAATTCCGCCAATCAAAGCAACCTCTTCACTAAACTCTTTAGTTAAGGAAATATACTACACTAGAGTGCTAATAAAGTGTAGGATGGTGAAGTAGGGGTTTTATATGCTCACTGGGGTTTCAAGCTCTATGGTTCACATCACATGTGAGGGTTTAGAGCTTGAAGTATGAGGTGAAGAAATTGGAGAGTGCTAGAACTCATCTCATGAGCTCAAGAAGGAGCAAAAGAAAAATAACTCAAGTGAATAATCAAGTGTTGAATGGCAACACTCTTGACCTCACTTATTCAATCATGGAATAAATTGCAATAAGAAATTGCAACCATGCTTGAATAGTGAGTCAAGAGTAATAAATAAATGATAAAGCCCATGCTTTCCCATCGACAAATATCTCCATATATTACAACTCATTTTCTATTTTCAATAAATAGAAAATCATGCCATGCTTCATTATATATATATATATATCACATATATATATTAATAATATATATAATATGAAGAATAATTAGTGAGCTAATAATATTAGTTAATATATAATTATATCAAATATAATATATATCAAATTATTAAATCAACACTTGATTTAGTAATCTGGTTATATCACATCTAGCCTACTAATATCATTTATCTGTATATCACATTATCAAATCAACAATTGATTCGATAATCCGGTTATATCACATATAACCAAATCGATAACAAATAACCGCCAGATTAGAATACGGTATCACATACTTGTATTTAATTTGGCCCCCGCACATATCAGCATATGTGCCCTACTTCGTTTCGCTTGAACCAGAAAACTTCTGTGTGGGACTCTAAAGACTCGTAAATATGCCAGCAGTAGGTGATGATCACATCAGTCACCTACAAGCCGTTAGCGTTACTAGCTGGACGTAACGGCTACCCAGGTATTGAGCGATTAGAATATCAACAAGCAAGCTTGTCCAAACTCCCATGAAGCCTATAGGTAACACTTACCGTACATTCCGATCTCTTCGTCTGATATGTCGCATATCGAGTTTAGGGGTGGTATCGTCAGACCCCAATAACTTGATAAGTCATGCCGATGTAAGGCCTATAAAAGTATGAGAAACTACTGATAACACTTACCAATAAATCTCATCAACATCCCTGTCCAGGGACTTAAAGTTATTGCCAATCGAGCGCAGTATAACATCAACCCCCAATACCGGGAGAGACGAAACCCCTCCTATCGCTCATTGCCTCCATGTGGCTCAGGACTGTACCAAAAATCCACTTGTTTGCACGACTTCTTTGAGCCGTGGTAGGGAGGAAATCAAAGCACAGTGGGAGCCACATAAGACTCTATAACGATCTCAGGTCTACAGGCTAACCTGTACCAGTGTCACCAGAGAACTGCTATCTAACGATAGGTATAATACCAACTAGGATTTCTCGGTGAGTCCTGTTCGGTGTACCCATTCTCTAATGAGCACATGTATACAATCTTTGATGTCAAACACCAATGGATATGGGATCAACCATCGCCCCATAAAGGGTCAAGAAACGTACACACTAGTCTACTCTGGTGTATCGATGCCCTGTCTCGATATACCCTCGACTAGGAACGATTGAAGGATGTTCTTATGGACTACCCAAGTCCCAGTAGTATGATTCGCATCATAGTCCTGGTAGTCAAGCCAACATCCTAAGGGCTTTATCAACATGTATATGAGAGATGATATAATAATACCAGTGAACACGTTAAGATAAAGTAAACCAGATAGTATACTATCATCTCAAGCAAAAAAGTCCTCCATATATATGTCCAAGCATCCACTATATCATACAATAACGGTCTTTAAGGCATACATATCACTAACAATCACAGAGACCTCAATAACTTGAGCCTCACCAAAAATACCCAGAAAACCCAAAATCACACAATGGAGCAGCAGAAGAAAAATGAGTCCATAACCCTTCAAATCGGCGGCGGAACAACGGCCAAAACATGGTTTAGGCGGCCGGTCCATGGCCATTTGTTGGAGTTAGGCTCTCGTTCTTCTTAGGGCTCCATAGAATTACCTGCATGATTTTCTGAGAATTTTTAATTTGGAAAATTTCAACGTTTGAAAAATTGGACAGAAACTACCAAAAATCGGTTTTAAAAACTTCGATCGAACACTTTAACGTCGTCTAGTTTTCGCCTAAGTCTCTAGCTTGGCTCTGATACCATGAAAGTATGTCTTAGCACCTCTACTAGTTTTATACAAGCATCAAGTATGCAATTTTAAAAATCTAGAGGTCTAAAGTTACACAAACCTAGAATCGAACTAGAGAATTAAGGTTTTGTAGCAAGAATACAAGTTCTAAACTAAGTGATGGAGATTTACAACCTTTGTAGACATTGTAGGGTTCTTAGGCACCCTAGTGAGGTCTCACAAGGCATCAACCATGCCAGTTTCAAAAATTACGGTGCCGAGAAACCCTAGACTATGGATCGTCGGCTAGATATCTAGGCGAAAAGTAAACTAGTTAACACTTAACTAATGGGAAAACAGAAATACAACCATTGTAGATCCGGTTCTCCATCTCCATAGCTCCGCAACGAAGTATCCTCGCTGTCCATATCGAGATCCGGGCTCTTGTGTCGGCTTCATCGGAGAAGAAGCGGGCTAGGTCATCGACGACGTGCCGAAGATGATCTACGTCGAAGTATCACTAGATCAAGCTCCACCTTCACCAAGCCATGAAAATTTGTGAAGGAAACACACTCTACTACTTGGCAAGAGGTAGAGGATGAAGAAATAGGAAGTGGGTTCAATTTAGAATTGGATTTCTCACTCTTAATCATTAATCACCATTGATGACCTCAAGGTTTTCTTCTTGAGTTCAAGGAAGAAGAAGAAGAAAAATATGATAAGTTCTTATGAAAAGAATAATAAAATTCATTCTTATCATAATATTAACCATGGTAATGTGTAGAGAATTAACCAAGGTTAGTTTATGAAAGGTTCCTAGGCACTCTAGTAAGGTCTCACAAGGCATCGAACATGCCAATTTAAAAAAAATGGTGCCGAGAAACCCTAGACTACGGATCTTAGACTAGATGTTTAGGCGAAATGATAATCTAGTTAACAAATTAACTAAAAGTTAGGATGCTACAACCTTTGTAGATCCGGATACCCACTTCCTTAGCTCCATGAGGGCGTCCTCTCGCTGTCCATCTTGAACCTTGGACTCTCGTGACGGCTTCATCGGAGAAACGTGCGGAATAGGTCGTCGGCTTCGTGTCAAAGACGATCTACGTCGAGGTTGCACAAGCTCAAGCTCCGACTTCACAAAGTTGTGAAACTTGTGAAGAAAACACCCAAAACAACTTGGCAAGAGGTAGAGGGTGAAGAAATAGGAGGTGGGTTCACTTTAGATTTGGATTTCTCTCACTAGAACTCAAGTTGCCATTGATGGCATCAAGGTTCTTATCTTGAAGAAGAAGGAGAAGATGAAGTTAGAATATGATAAAAGTGTTATTCAAAATAGAAAAGAAAACAATATTTATCATATCCTAACCATGGTCAAGTGTAGAGAATAGACCATGGTTAGTGGGAGTGGTTAGGGTTAAGCATGAAGACAAAATGGCATCATTAGTCAAAGCTTCATGAAGCTTCACCATTCTTCATGATAAAATGAAACCAATTTGTTTTCATAAATCCATTTAAATAAATAATAAATGGATAAAATAATAAGTGAATAAAATATAAACCCTAACCACTTGCATAACCATGGTTGCATTCTTTACACAAAGCCAAAACAACATGCATCATCAAACATGATACATTCAAGTGTACACAAAACATATCACATATACAATGTGCACATCAAGTGAGAAAAATCCGTTTAAAGTGAACCAATACTAGTTAATGCAAAGTAATATATCAAATATATAATCATACATTAAATCATTAAATCAACACTTGATTCAATGATCCGGTCATGTCGCACATGACCGACTAGTATTCTATGTATCGGCTTATCGAATCTATGATTCGATAACTAGGTCATATCGAATATAACCAATCGAAACATTTATCGCGAGAATGAAATGCGGTATCACATACACGCATTATTCTCGCTTCCGCACATATCTCATATGCGCTCCTATTTCGTTTCGCTTGAGCCAGGAAACCTCTGTGTAGGACTCTAAAGACTCGTCAATACGCCGGTAGCAGATGATGATCATATCAAGCACCCACAAGCCGCAAGCGGTCTGCTAAACGTAACGGCCACCCGGGTATTGAGCGATCAGAAGATCGACGAGCTAGCCCGCTCACACTCCTGCGAATCCGACCAGTAACACTTACCATACAGTCCGGTCTCTTCGTCTGATATGTCGCATATCAAGTCTAGGGGTGGTATACGTCAGACCCCAATAACCGATAAGTCGTGCCGATGTAAGGCTCATAACGGGTCGAGAAACTACTGGTAACACTTACCAGCAAATCTCTGATCAGCCCTGGCCAGGGACTTCCCTGTTACGGCCAATCGAGCACAGCGCAACATCAACCCCCAATACCGGGAGAGACGAAACCCCTCCTATCGCTCATTGCCTCTATGTGACTCGGGACTGTACCCAAAGACCACCGTTTTGCACGCCCTCATGGACGTGGTAAGGTGGAGATCAAAGCACAGTAGGAATCACACAAGACTCTATGACGATCTCGGGTCTACAGACTAACCTGTACAAGTGTCACCTGAGAACTGCCATCTGACGTGAGGTATAATACCATCTGGGAGTTCTCGGCGAGTCCGTCCAGTGTACCCAGTCTCCACTTAGCACCCGTATACCATCTCTGATGTCAAACACCAATGGATATGGGATCATCCATCGCCCATCACATGGGTCGAGAAGCGTATACGCTAGTCTACACTGGTATATCGATGCCCCGTCTCGATACACCCACGACTAGGGACCTTGAAGGATGTACTTATGGACTACCATGTCCCCACTAGTATGATCTGCATCATAGTCCAGGTAGTCAAGTACATATCCTAAGGGCTTTACCAACATGTAACTATAAGACAGTATAAAGAGACTAGTGTACATGTTAAGATAAAGAGTAACCAGATAGCATACTATCATATCGAGCAAGAAAGTCATCTCTATATATGTCCAAGCATCCAATATAATATACATCATCTGTACAATACTGGCCTCTAGGGCATACATACAACTAACAATCTCCCACTTGCACTAGGTCCAGCTGCTGTAGTATCGCATACCGAGCATCCCGAAGAGTCTCTCAAACTGTATCTGGGGAATGGCCTTCGTGAGTGGATCCGCGGTGTTGTTCTTCGTGTCAACCCTCCTGACCTCGATCTCCCGGCGATCAACTATCTCCCGGATCAGGTGATACCGCCTCAGAATATGCCTGGATCACTGATGGGACCTGGGTTCCTTGGCCAAAGCCACCGCTCCATTGTTATCGCAATACAAAGGTATTGGTTGCTCAATGGATGGAACCACACCAAGTTCAGTAATGAACTTCTTGATCCAGACAGCCTCTTTGGCAGCATCGTTGGCAGCGATGTATTCAGCCTCCATCGTCGAGTCTGCCACGGTTTCCTGCTTGGAACTCTTCCAGCTAACCGCCCCTCCGTAAAGGGTAAAGACAAAGCCCGACTGCGACTTAGAGTCGTCCTTATCACTCTGGAAGCTCGAATCGGTAAAGGACTCTACTTGGAGTTCTCCGTTACCATACACCAAGAACATATCTCTAGTCCTTCGCAAGTACTTGAGAATGCTCTTCACAGCTGTCCAGTGACTCTCTACAGGATCAGCTTGATACCTGCTCACTATACTTAGTGAGTATGCAACATCGGGTCTAGTACATAGCATCGCATACATGATAGAGCCTACTGCCGAAGCATAGGGTATCCCTTGCATGCGAGCTCTCTCCAAATCAGTCTTGGGAGACATCTCTTTGGAGAGAGTGACTCCAGAGATCGTGGGTAAGTTCCCACGCTTGGACTCTTCCATACTAAACCTCTTTAGTATGGTGTCAATGTACCTGGATTGGGAAAATCCCAAAATCCTTTTGGATCTATCTCTATAGATCCTAATCCCCAATATGCAGGAGGCATCACCAAGATCTTTCATTGAGAATCTTTGTGATAAGAAGAGCTTGACCGATTGCAGCATAGGAATATCATTTCCTATCAAGAGTATGCCGTCCACGTACAATACGAGGAAGACAACCTTACTCTCTGCCACCTTCTTGTAGATACAAGGTTCATCTGGATTTTTGACGAAATCAAACTCTTTGATAACGACGTCAAAGCAGATGTTCCAACTCCGCGATGCTTGCTTTAATCCATAAATGGATTTAAGCAGCTTGCACACCTTCCCACTGCTCCCACTGTCTACGAAGCCCTCTGGCTGAGTCATGTACACGCACTCTTCTAAATCACCGTTTAGAAAGGCGGTCTTAACATCCATTTGCCAGATTTCGTAATCATGGTAAGCAGCGATGGCAAGCATGATCCGGATGGATTTAAGCATAGCCACTGGAGAAAAGGTCTCGTCATAGTCCACACCTGGTCTTTGACGAAAACCCTTTGCTACAAGTCTAGCTTTGAAAGTCTCCACTTTCCCATCTACACCAAATTTCTTCTTGAAGATCCACTTGCTCCCAATGGGTTTTACCCCTTCAGGAGCAACGTCCAAAGTCCATACTTTGTTGGTGTACATGGATTCCATCTCAGACCGCATAGCATCCAGCCATTTCACTGAGTCCCCACTCGTGATGGCCTGCTCGAAGCTAGTTGGGTCATCATCCTCCATGATGCAATCCTCGCTCCCACCATCAATGAGAAAACCGTAGTATCTCTCAGGTGGACGAGAAACCCTACTAGATCGGCGGAGTGGCTGGGGTTCATCGGGAACTACGGAATCCTCTGGTTCCACCAGATCTTCTGTTGTAGCTTCTGCAGCTGGAACTTCTTCCAGTTCTACCTCATGACCACTAATCTCTTTTTCAAGAAATTCCTTTTCTAAAAAGGTGGCATGCCGAGAAACAAACACTGTTTGTTCCTCAGGGTGGTAGAAGATATACCCTTGAGAATTCTTGGGATATCCTACAAATTTGCATAGAACAGACCGTGCCTCGAGTTTGTCCGGATTTTGTCGTTTGACATAGGCTGGACAACCCCATATCTTAACATAGTTAAGACATGGTCTCTTCCCTTTCCATATCTCATATGGAGTGGTAGGCACTGATTTGGTGGGGACCATATTCAGTAGATGTATGGCTGTCTCAAGCGCATACCATCAGAAGGAAATAGGTAACTCAGCTGTGCTCATCATAGAGCGCACCATATCTAATAGGGTGCGATTCCTCCGTTCTGATACACCGTTGTGCTGTGGTGTATATGGAGGAGTCAGCTGAGAGAGAATCCCATTCTCTTTTAGGAAGTCCAGGAATTCTTTGCTCAAGTATTCACCTCCTCGATCAGATCGAAGGATTTTAATACTCTTTCCGGTTTGGTTTTCGACTTCTTGTTTATATTCTCTAAATTTCTCAAAAGCTTCAGACTTGTGTCTTATTAAGTACACATGTCCGTATCTTGAGAGATCGTCAGTGAATGTAATGAAGTACGAAGAACCATCCCTGGCATGTGTAGACATGGGACCACATACATCACTATGTATCAGTCCCAAGAGTTCGGTAACTCTTTCTCCGTGTCCCGTAAACGGAGTTTTGGTCATCTTGCCTTTGAGACATGACTGGCAAGTGTCATAAGATGAAAATTCGAAAGGTTTCAAATATCCATCCTTATGCAACTTAGCCAGCCGTGTCACATTGATGTGACCCAGTCTACAATGCCACAAGAAAGATTCGTTGAGTTCAGAACTCTTCCTCTTGTGTGTGTTTGTTATGCTCAGAACTGTTGATTGATTTAGAACATAAATGCCATTGCATAACGTGCCTGATCCAACCAACTTTTGGTTACGGAAAATGTTCATAACATTATCCTGTAATACAAAATTATATCCTTCTTTGCTTAATAAAGAAACCGATATAATGTTGCATATCAGGTTCGGCATGTAATAGCATTCGTTCAGAACCAATGTATTACCAGTTGGTAATACAAGGTGATATTCCCCGACAGTCTTAGCTGCAACAATTGCACCATTTCCAACTCTGATGTCTTTATCACCTTCCCCAAGTTCTCTACCTTTCCTGAGCCCATGTAACTGATTACATATATGGGATCCTGACCCGGTATCTAATACCCAAGACGTAGAGCAAATGGAGAAACAGTTCTCAGTAACGAACACACCCGAAGAAAATGCATCAACATGTACTTTCTTCATTCGGGTGGCATGGGAATCTGGTATTCCCCTATATCCTGCTCATTCCTATAACACTTATAAGAAAGAACGGAACCAACGTTCCCCAGCACAGTATAACATGCGGGTTCGGTCAATACATCCATATTATTATCTTCATTAGGGCATGAAATGGTCGCTACCTGGAGAGAGAGAGAAGAAAACACTTTAGCGTATGCTCGTGCAAGATCAGATTGGTTATTATCTTATCTAATCAGGATGGCTCCCACTGCTTTTTATCAAATCTTCCTCCAAACCCTAAAAGGAAAGACTAGCCGGGATTAATTACACACTACAAGTTCGCCAATCTTTTAGCCAGGCCAGTGTCGGTACTTTGAGGGAGGTCCCCCGTGCTTTCGCACGAACCTAATTAATGTAAACCTCGTTTTCCCAGAGGCGTAACCCCGTTGACACCTTTCTAGACACCTACTTGATCAGCTAATTGCAATGTGTAAAACTCTCCCATGAGTAACTCTTACTCGCAGTGGGTATCGGGATCCAACTATCTCATAGAAGGTATGCAATCTCTTTGCAAATTTCAACACTTGAAATTCCCGATAATGCTTTTGCCCCTAGCGTGCTATGACCTTGACGAAAGCCAACAAACCACAGCCCGCTACTCAAGTTCAACCCGTACATTTCTTGACTGAATTAAACCCACCCGCACGACCCTTGACGAAAGCCAACAAAGCCGTACGACTACCCTAATCCAGTCGCATCATATGCAGCAGATAAACAGCACATAGCTACCGCACACTACACCTTGACGAAAGCCAACAAATGTAGCACGAATACTATTTGTAACCTATCTGAAATGACAGAGGGCTACGCAGTTTTTTCTGAAAACCTATTGCATAATGAACTTGATATCGTTGTAGAATCAAATGAAGTTTTGAAATGGAGTGATTTTGAGGCTTTTCTAGTTTTGCTAAAGGAGTCACTCCCGGCGAAGGGATCTCGGTCCTTTCCTCGTCGAATGAGGTGCGGGATATATCATATATATCGCTGTGCAAAGCAAAAACCCAAAAAGCAGTCAAAAGCAAACCGAGTGTGTAGCATCTGCCAGTTATTGCTAAAGGAGTCACTCCCGGTGAAGGGATCTCGGTCCTTTCCTCATCGAATAAGGTGCAGGGTATATCATATATACCGCTGTGCAAAGCAAGAACTGTAGCTACCTGTTTTATTTTAAAATTTGATTCTACAACATCTTAGGTTTCTTATCTTTCATTAATCACATTAATGAAGTCCCATCATTTAAATACCTAAACATCACAGATAGATATGACGTACACTTATGCCATCCGCATTCGCCTCGATGTCCCCTCGTGCACCGTTAGGTTAGGTAACTAACGACAGAGCAGGGCAGGGCTAGCGCGGGTGTAAAACATAAGTAACGTCTATATAATATATCATATATACTATATACTATATCCATCACAGAGTCACAACACAGATATCGCAGCAGAATAAACATATGAAATATTGGATATACTAGGACGTCCGTGTTCAATACGAGCCAGTATAAAACACGGATTCCACGGTCGTGATGAATAGCCAATCCCACACCCCTAGACCCCTACGAGAGCGGTAAGCAACCCTGCCAATTCTAGGGTTAGGAGACCCGGACTCGACTCCTCGAGTTGGTCTCCCACTGGACCCCAGAACCCGGTTACTTGTGCTCCCCTCCTTGGGTCTATCCTAATGCGGAAAAGTAAATAATATAAAAAGGGTGACAACTTCTGCTACCTGGAAGTGCCCCAAATAAAAGAATATTACATACAAGTTTTTACATGAATGAAAATGAAAAACACTCATCTCACATAAAAACCCCCGGCTATTCAAACACGACGATCCAATATAACATATCCAGCAACACATAACATCACATGTCATCAACGTAAGTAAGTATGTATACCCCAATTGTCGTTGACGTATAGCAACGAAACCGGCGATATGAACATACTACACTTACGGTCACAGAAAAGAAAGTGTAAAACTACAACAGTTGGAATCCGCAACCTCTTAAGACATCGCATGCCTAATCAAATGAAATACTTAGACATCACATGCCTAACAGATATAAATCCCGCATTTTAGTTTCATTATCGAAAACTCTTTTCAATATCAAGTGAAACCAAACTGCTAGATTTATAACATTCATTCAGTTATCACATAACTGTTTGTGAATTCCAATTATTGTATCACATTCCAGATAAACAGAAAATGTTAAATTTTCCGATCGAACAGTCGAATACCCAAGTTTTCCCGATACAGTCCAACACATGAAATATGTCTAACAACATTCAGTTCGTGCCTCAGTACCAACGGTCCAGCCGTAGAAGGGTCAAGCCAACGCCTCACATGTGGCACGCCGTACTGCCCCAAACCCGAAGGTTCAAAGGGCAGTTCAAGACGGTCACATAATCGAGTTAAGGTTTGTTGTCTTCTAGAGGGTCAATCGCGTTACTTGCACTACTTAGAATGTCGTTAAACTACGGAAAAATCCAACACTTGGAAATTTCCCGACAGGGGAAAAGTTGGGTATTTATATCCGGTCGAAATTTTTAACATATTCTATAAATTATCCGGAAATAAACAAAGACGAAATTTGATAATCCAATCGAACTATTGAAGCTCCAAAGCAACCCCAGAAAATGCAACTCATGAAAAATATTAAAAACAACCAGAGAACTCAGCACTGTTAAATAAGAGTTACTGTGCAAAAATATAGGGATGACGTCATCAAGCCGCCGCCGAACCGCCGCCTAAGCTGGCTTAGGCCGCGGTTCCGCCGCGCTTGTCACTGTTCATGGAATAAAATCTGCGTCGTAATTCTTAGAATTCCCTGCTGAGTTTTCTGCATATTTTTAATTCTGAAAAATCCACGATTTTAGAAAAAGTACAGAGAGCAATTTTTGGGGTTCGGTTTCGGTTCGATCGGAGTTCAAATTCCGTCTAGACTTCGCCTAAGGCTCTAGCTAGTCTCTGATACCAGTGAAAGGTTCCTAGGCACTCTAGTAAGGTCTCACAAGGCATCGAACATGCCAATTTAAAAAAAAATGGTGCCGAGAAACCCTAGACTACGGATCTTAGACTAGATGTTTAGGCGAAATGATAATCTAGTTAACAAATTAACTAAAAGTTAGGATGCTACAACCTTTGTAGATCCGGATACCCACTTCCTTAGCTCCACGAGGGCGTCCTCTCGCTGTCCATCTTGAACCTTGGACTCTCGTGACGGCTTCATCGGAGAAACGTGCGGAATAGGTCGTCGGCTTCGTGTCAAAGACGATCTACGTCGAGGTTGCACAAGCTCAAGCTCCGACTTCACAAAGTTGTGAAACTTGTGAAGAAAACACCCAAAACAACTTGGCAAGAGGTAGAGGGTGAAGAAATAGGAAGTGGGTTCACTTTAGATTTGGATTTCTCTCACTAGAACTCAAGTTGCCATTGATGGCATCAAGGTTCTTATCTTGAAGAAGAAGGAGAAGATGAAGTTAGAATATGATAAAAGTGTTATTCAAAATAGAAAAGAAAACAATATTTATCATATCCTAACCATGATCAAGTGTAGAGAATAGACCATGGTTAGTGGGAGTGGTTAGGGTTAAGCATGAAGACAAAATGGCATCATTAGTCAAAGCTTCATGAAGCTTCACCATTCTTCATGATAAAATGAAACCAATTTGTTTTCATAAATCCATTTAAATAAATAATAAATGGATAAAATAATAAGTGAATAAAATATAAACCCTAACCACTTGCATAACCATGGTTGCATTCTTTACACAAAGCCAAAACAACATGCATCATCAAACATGATACATTCAAGTGTACACAAAACATATCACATATACAATGTGCACATCAAGTGAGAAAAATCCGTTTAAAGTGAACCAATACTAGTTAATGCAAAGTAATATATCAAATATATAATCATACATTAAATCATTAAATCAACACTTGATTCAATGATCCGGTCATGTCGCACATGACCGACTAGTATTCTATGTATCGGCTTATCGAATCTATGATTCGATAACTAGGTCATATCGAATATAACCAATCGAAACATTTATCGCGAGAATGAAATGCGGTATCACATACACGCATTATTCTCGCTTCCGCACATATCTCATATGCGCTCCTATTTCGTTTCGCTTGAGCCAGGAAACCTCTGTGTAGGACTCTAAAGACTCGTCAATACGCCGGTAGCAGATGATGATCATATCAAGCACCCCACAAACCGCAAGCGGTCGGCTAAACGTAACGGCCACCCGGGTATTGAGCGATCAGAAGATCGACGAGCTAGCCCGCTCACACTCCTGCGAATCCGACCAGTAACACTTACCATACAGTCCGGTCTCTTCGTCTGATATGTCGCATATCAAGTCTAGGGGTGGTATACGTCAGACCCCAATAACCGATAAGTCGTGCCGATGTAAGGCTCATAACGGGTCGAGAAACTACTGGTAACACTTACCAGCAAATCTCTGATCAGCCCTGGCCAGGGACTTCCCTGTTACGGCCAATCGAGCACAGCGCAACATCAACCCCCAATACCGGGAGAGACGAAACCCCTCCTATCGCTCATTGCCTCCATGTGACTCGGGACTGTACCCAAAGACCACCGTTTTGCACGCCCTCATGGACGTGGTAAGGTGGAGATCAAAGCACAGTGGGAATCACACAAGACTCTATGACGATCTCGGGTCTACAGACTAACCTGTACAAGTGTCACCTGAGAACTGCCATCTGACGTGAGGTATAATACTATCTGGGAGTTCTCGGCGAGTCCGTCCAGTGTACCCAGTCTCCACTGAGCACCCGTATACCATCTCTGATGTCAAACACCAATGGATATGGGATCATCCATCGCCCATCACATGGGTCGAGAAGCGTATACGCTAGTCTACACTGGTATATCGATGCCCCGTCTCGATACACCCACGACTAGGGACCTTGAAGGATGTACTTATGGACTACCATGTCCCCACTAGTATGATCTGCATCATAGTCCAGGTAGTCAAGTACATATCCTAAGGGCTTTACCAACATGTAACTATAAGACAGTATAAAGAGACTAGTGTACATGTTAAGATAAAGAGTAACCAGATAGCATACTATCATATCGAGCAAGAAAGTCATCTCTATATATGTCCAAGCATCCAATATAATATACATCATCTGTACAATACTGGCCTCTAGGGCATACATACAACTAACAGTTTAATGGTTAGGGTTAAGAATGAGATAAGAATGGTTACAAAGTCAAAGCTTCATGAAGCTTCAACTAAACTCCAAAACTAGCAACCATTCTTTTCTCATCTATTCAAAATAAATAAATAAATAAATAAGTAAGAAAAGAAAACCCTAATCATTAGTTTAACCATGGCTTAATTCATTACACTTAACTATAGTTAAACATGCATCATCAAACATGATACAATCAAGTGCACAAAATCATATCGCATATACAATGCGCACATCCGAGTGAGAAAATCCATTCAAAGTGAACCGATACTAGTTAATGCAAAGTAATATATCAAATATATAATTATACATTAAATCATTAAATCAACACTTGATTTAACGATCCGGTCATATCGCATATAACCGACTAGTATCCAATGTATCGGCTTATCGAATCAATCCTTGATTCGATAACTAGGTTATATCGCATACAACCATTCGACACATTCATCGCGAGAATAGAATACGGTATCACATACACGCATTATTCTCGGTCCCACACATATCTCATATGCGCTCCTATTTCGTTTCGCTTGAGCCAGGAAACTTCGTGTAGGACTCTAAAGACTCGTCAATACGCCGGCAGCAGGTGATGATCATATCAAGCACCCACAAGCCGCAAGCGGTCTGCTAAACGTAACGGCCACCCGGGTATTGAGCGATCTGAAGATCGACGAGCAAGCCCGCTCACACTCCAGTGAATCCAACCAGTAACACTACCGTACAGTCCGGTCTGATCGTCTGATATGTCGCATATCTCGCCTAGGGGTGGTAAACGTCAGACCCCAATAGCTCGATAAGTCATGTCGATATGAGGTCTATAACAATTCGAGAAACTACTGGTAACACTTACCAGTAAATCTCAGCAACCCTGGCCAGGGATTTCCTGTTATAGCCAATCGAACACAGCGCAACATCAACTCCCTATACCGGGAGAGACGAATCCCCTCCTATCGCTCATTGCCTCCATGTGACTCGGGACTGTACCCAAAAACCACCGTTTTGCACACCCTCTTGGATGTGGTAAGATGGAAATCAAAGCACAGTAGGAACCACACAAGACTCTATGACGATCTCGGGTCAACAGACTACTCTGTACCAGTGTCACCAGAGAACTGCCATCTGACGTGAGGTATAATACCATCTAGGAGTTCTCGGCGAGTCCGTCCAGTGTACCCAGTCTCTACTGAGTACCCGTATATCATCTCTGATGTCAAACACCAATGGATATGGGATCATCCATCGCCTATCTGTATGGGTCGAGAAGGTATACGCTAGTCTACTCTGGTATATCGATGCCCCATCTCGATACACCCACGACTAGGTACTTTGAAGGATGTACTTATGGACTACCATGTCCCCACTAGTATGATCCGCATCATAGTCCAGGTAGTCAAGTACATATCCTAAGGGCTTTACCAACATGTAACAGAGAGACAATCAGTGTACACGTTAAGGTAAAGATCAACCAGATAGCATACTATCATGTCGAGCAAGAAAGTCCTCACTATATATGTCCCAGCATCCACTACAATATACATCCTATGTATAGTAATGGCCTCTAGGGCATACATATAACTAACAATCTCCCACTTGCACTAGGGCCATCTGATAGCAGTAGTTGTAGTATCTCATACTCAACCATCCCATAAAAAACTCTCTCTGGGAACAGGCCTTTGTGAGTGGATCCGCTGTGTTGTCCTCTGACTTTACTCTCCTAACCTCGATGCCTTGGAGATCAACCATCTCCATGATCAGGTGATACTGCCTTAGAATATGTCTGGATCACTGATAGGACCGACGTTCCTTGGCATAAGCCACAACTCCATTGTCTCACAATGGTTGGAACGTAGTTCATCTCATGAACCAATATACACCCAAACAGCCTCTTTGGTAGCGTCTTAAGTAGCGATGTATCCAGCCTTTATCGTCTAGCATGCCACGGTATCTAGCTTGGAACTCTTCCAACATACCGTCCCTTTACTGAGGGTAAAGACAATGCCTGCGACTGACATTCAGTCGTCATTATCACCCTGGAACCTTTCCAGTGATTCTCCCCAGGATCGATTGATACCATCTCACTACAACTAGTAAGAATCCTAACATCCAATTAGATCTATCTCATAGATCCAAAATCCAGGATTTAGTAGGTATCACTTTGATCCTATGTGGAGAATCATTGTGATATACGGAGATTGATCGAGCGTAGCATAGGAAACTCTTTCCCTATCAAGAGTATGTCATCCACGTACTCTACGAGGATCACCACCATACTCCCTACTACCTTTTTGTTTATACAAGGTTCATCTACCATTTTGATGATGTCAAACTCTTTGACTAATCCATCAAAACAGATGTTCCAACTCCGCGATGCCTGCTTTAACCTATAAAGCATCTTGCACACGTTTCCGCTGCTCCCACTGTCTACGAAGCCCTCTGGCTGTGTACTTATAGACGCACTCTTCTAAAACATCATTTAGAAAAGCAGTCATGGCACCCAACCGCCAGATATCGTAGTCATGGTATGTAGCCGTGGCAAGTAGGATCTGGATGGACTTAAGCATAGCTACTTGAAAAGGTTTCATCATTATCCACGCCTGGTCGATGACGAAAAACCTTTCACAAGTCTAGCTTTGAAAGTCTCAACTTTTCCATTTACACCAAGTAATCTTCTCAAGATATACTTGCTCCTGATGGGGATTTAACCCTTCAGATATAGCAACCAAAGTCCATACTTTGTTGGTGTATAAGGATTCCAACTCAGATCACTAAGCATCCAGCCATTCTCACAGAGTCCCTACTCTCGATGGCCAGCTCGAAACTAGTTGGGTCATCATCTCATGATGCAATCCTCGCTCCCACTGTCATAGAGAAACCGAAGTATCTCTCAGGTGGGTGAGGAACCCTACTAGATCGGCGGAGAGGCTGAGGTTCGTTGGTGACTATTGAATCCTTTGGTTCTTTCAAATCATCAGCTGCAGTTTGTATAGCTGGAACCTTTCTAGTTCTACATTACAGACTTTGCCTCGAGCTTGTCCGGATTTTGCTTTCAGACATAGGCCGGACAACCTCAAATCTTAACTAGCTTAAGACATGGGCTCTACCCTTTCCATATCACATATGAAGTGGTAGGCAACTGATTTGATTTGAACCCTATTCAATAGGTATGCAGCTTCTCAAGTGCATAACTCCTAAAAGGAATAGGTAACTCAGTAGTACTCATCATAGAGCACACCTTATATAGGGTGTTATTGCTCCGCCCCGATATACCATCGTGCTATGGTGTATTCGGAGGAGTAATACTGAGAGAGAATCTCATTCTCCTTTAGAATAATCCAGGATTTCCGTGCTTAAGTATTCTCCTCCTTGATCTCATCATAGGACATAATACTTATACCCGTATTGGTTCTCTACTTCTAACTTATATTCTGTGAATATCTCAAAAGGTTCGGACTTGTGTTTCAACAGGAACATAGGTCTGAAACTCGAAAGATCATCAGAGAACGTAATGAAGTATAAAGAACCAGTCCTGGCATGTGTAGACAGGGGACCTACATACATCAACATCTAACATCCCAAGAGTTTACTAACTCTTTCTCTGTTTCCAATAAACAGGGCTGTGGTCATCTTATCTTTGTGACATGACTGGCGAGTTACACAAGATGTAAATTCAAACTAATTTAAATATGCATCTAAATGTAACTGCAGCCAGTCGGGTCTCATTGATATGACCTAGTCTACAATACCTCAAGAAGAATCCATTCATTTCTGAACTCTTCCTCTTGTGTGTGTTCCATATACTAAGAACTGTAGTTTGATTTAGAACATCAACGCTTTTAGATAACGTGCCTGAACCGATCAACTTTTGATATAGGAAATGTTCAAAACATTATCCAACAATACAAAATTTTACCGTTTCTTTACTAATAAAGAGACTGATATGATTTTGTATATCAGGTTCGGTATCTAATAACATTCGTTCAGAATCAATGTATTTGGAATACAGGGTGACAGTGACCAACAGACTTGGCTGCTCTTGCCCCGTTTTCTGCCTCATGAAACTTATCACCCGTTCTCAGTTCTCTACCTATCTGTAGCCCTATGTAACAGATTACATATCTGGGATCCTGATCTGGTATCACATACCCAGGACGTAGAGGATACTGAGAAACAGTTCTCTGTAATGAACACACCCGAAGATGATGCATCAGCATGCACTCTCTTCGTTTGGGCGGCACGGGAAATCTGGTATTCCCCAATTTCCTGCTCTGTCTTATAACAATTATAAGTTGGAGCGGGACCAACGTTCCCCAGCTCAGTATAACAAGCGGGTTCGGTCAATATTCCGTATTATTATCTTGATTAAGGCGTGATATGGTCGCTACCTGGAGAGAGAGAGAAGAAAACACTCAGCGTGCGCTCTTGCAAGAATAGATTGGTTATTATTTTATCTAATCAGGATGGCTCCCACTGCTTTTTATCAAATCTTCCTTCAAACCCTAAAAGGAAAGACTAGCCGGGATTAATTACACACTACAAGTTCGCCAATCTTTCAGCCAGGCCAGTGTCGGTACTTTGAGGGAGGTCCCCCGTGCTTTCGCACGAACCTAATTAATGTAAACCTCGTTTTCCCAGAGGCGTAACCCCGTTGACACCTTTCTAGACACCTACTTGATCGGCTAATTGTAATGTATAAAACTCTCCCAGGAGTAACTCTTACTCACAGCGGGTATCGGGATCCAACTATCTCATAGAAGGTATGCAATCTCATTGCAAATTTCAACACTTGAAATTCCCGATAATATTTTGCCCCTAGCGTCCTATGACCTTTACGGAAGCCAAACAACCCATAGTCCGCTAGTCAAGTTCAACCCATCATTTCCTGATTGAATTAAACCCACCCGCACGACCCTTGACCGAGGCCAAACAACGCCGTACGAATACCCTAATCCAATCGCATCATATGCTAGCAGATAAGCACTAGTTAGCTACCGTACACTACGCCTTGACAGAGGCCAAACAACCGCAGCACGAATACTAACTAGTACGTATCTGAAATGACGGAGGGCTACGACAGGTTTTTCTGAAAACCTATTGCGTAATGAACTTGATATCGTTGTAGGATCGAATGAATTTTGAAATGGAGTGTTTTTGAGGCTTTTCTAGTTTTGCTAAAGGAGTCACTCCCGGTGAAGGGATCTTCGGTCCTTTCCTCGTCGAATGAGGTGCGGGATATATCATATATATCACTGTGCAAAGCAAAAACACTTATAAGCAATCAAAAGACAAACCGAGTGTGTAGCATCTGCCAGTTATTGCTAAAGGAGTCACTCCCGGTGAAGGGATCTCGGTCCTTTCCTTATCGAATAAGGTGCAGGATATATCACATATACCTCTGTGCAAAGCAAGAACTGTAGCTACCTGTTTTATTTTGAAATTCGATTCTACAACATCTTAGGTTTCTTTTACTTTCATTAATCACATTAATGAAGTCCCATCAATTATGTACCTAAACATCACAGATAAATACGACGTATACTTATGCCATCCGCATTCGCCTCGATGTCCCCTCGTGCACCGTTAGGTTAGGTAACTAACGGCAGAGCGGGGCAGGGCTGGCACGGGTGTAAAACATAAGTAACGCCTATATAATATATCATATATACTATATACTGTATCTATCACAGAACATCACATGATCACATCACAGATATCGCAGCAGAAAAAACATATGAAATATTGGATATACTAGGACGTCCGTGTTTTCAATACGAGCCAGTATAAAACACGGATTCCACGGTCGCGATGAATAGCCAAACCCACACCCCTAGACCCCTACGAGAGCGGCAAGCAACCCTACCAATTCTGGAGTTAGGAGACGCGGACTCGACTCCTCGAGTTGGTCTCCCACTGGACTCCAGAACCCGGTTACTTATGCTCCCCTCCTTGGGTCTATCCTAGTACGGAAAAGTAAATAATATACAAACGGTGACAACTTCCGCAACCTGGAAGTGCCCCAATAAAAGAATATTACATACAAGTTTTTACATGAATGAAAATGAAAAACACTCATCTCACATAAAAAACCCCCGGCTATTCAAACACGACGATCCAATATAACATATCCAGCAACACATAACATCACATGTCATCAACGTAAGTAAATATGCGCATCCCAATTGTCGCTGACATATAGCAACGAAACCGGCGATATCACATATTACACTTACGGTCACAGAAAAGAAAGTGTAAAACTACAACAGTTGGAATCCGCAACCTGCATAGACATCGCATGCCTAATCAAATGAATTCCTTAGACATCGCATGCCTAATAATTATAAACCCCGCATTTTAGTCTCAAAATCGAAAACACTTTTCAATACCAAGTCGGGTAATTCAACAAGATTCCCGACACCCTGATCGAATGCTCGTCGCAAACTTCAGTAGACGGCTGCACCCCCGATACCGTCGACGAAGTGCACCAAGGCGGAACACCGCTACCACGAGCACCCGGACGGATGCTTTCGGCGACGGGGTTCTCCTATAGTCACTTGGTCGGGGCTATGGCGTGAGGCTGTCTATTAAGTTTACCCGGCGAGTATCCGCGTACGCTACGTGATTGCGACGGACTTTTGATCACATCAACATTCCGTGGCAACCGATCAAGTGAGACTAAACTGCTATGTTTATAACATTCATTCAGTTATCTCATAACTTCTTGTGAATTCCAATTATTGTATCCGATTCCGGATAAATAGAAAATGTCAAACTTTCCGATCGAACAATCGAACACCCAAGTTTTCCCGATACAGATCAACACATGAAACAAGTCTAAAAACATTCAGTTTGTGCCTCAGTACCAACGGTCCAGCCGTAGAAGGGTCAAGCCAACGCCTCACATGTGGCACGCCGTACTGCCCCAAACCCGAAGGTTCAAAGGGCAGTTCAAGACGGTCACATAATCGAGTTAAGGTTTGTTGTCTTCTAGAGGGTCCATCGCGTTACTTGCACTACTTAGAACGTCGTTAAACTACGGAAAAATCCAACACTTGGAAATTTCCCGACAGGGGAAAAATTGGGTATTTATATCCGGTCGAACTTTTTAACATATTCTAAAATTGATCCGGAAAGCCACATAGACAAAATCTGATACCCCGATCGAAACACCGAATCCCCAAAACTACCCCAGAAAATTCAACTCTTGAAAAAATATTAAAAATTCCCAGAAAATCCAGCATAATAAAATAGGAGTTACTGTGCAAACAGTAATTGATGACGTCAGCTTATGGCCGCGGAACAGCCGCAGAAGCCAAGCTTCTGCTGCGGTTCCGCCGCATGTTGTACTGTTCATCAGAAACTTTTTGCGCCGTAATTCTTAGATTTCCCTGCCGAATTTTTTAGCAATTTTTAATTTGGAAAAATCCACATTTTTGAAAAAAGGACAGAAAGCATGGAAATTATGGGGTTTCGGTTCGTTCGGACTTCAAATTCCGTCTAGACTTCGCCTAAGGCTCTAGCTAGGCTCTGATACCACTGTAGGGTTCCTAGGCACCCTAGTGAGGTCTCACAAGGCATCAACCATGCCAGTTTCAAAAATTACGGTGCCGAGAAACCCTAGACTATGGATCGTCGGCTAGATATCTAGGCGAAAAGTAAACTAGTTAACACTTAACTAATGGGAAAACGGAAATACAACCTTTGTAGATCCGGTTCTCCACCTCCATAGCTCCGCAACGAAGTATCCTCGTTGTCCATATCGAGATCCGGGCTCTTGTGTCGGCTTCATCGGAGAAGAAGCGGGCTAGGTCATCGACGACGTGCTGAAGATGATCTACGTCGAAGCATCACTAGATCAGGCTCCACTGTAACATTTTAAAAATAATTAAATAAATAATTAAATGAATAAAAGTGTTTAAGTGAATTTTAGGATTTTCGGTAAAGTAAAATGTATTTTTCGTAAAACCAAACAGTGATTGTTTTTCACTATAAATTTAAAAATATCTATTTTTAATTATGAAATTACTAGTAAATAGTGTTTATTTAGCCACTTATAAATTTTTGGTTTAATAAAATATTTTTCCTAAATTAATTATTTTAAATATTAACATAAGCTTTATTTTTACACTAAATTAGTGTAAATTACAAATTTAAATGGTTTTAATTTGTAAAAATGAACCATGGCATATTAGAATTTAGTGTGTATCATGCAAAATTTATTTACAAATTTTTCCTTGTTTCTAGATCTTTCTTGAGTTATTTTAGAAAAGAATTAAAAGAAAATGAATAAAGCATGAAAAGACATTAAGATGATGACATTTTGGAGAAGTTTCTACACCATTTCTCATGTGTTTCTCCCTCTTCCCCTTATTGTGGCCGGCCTCCCCATCACCATGGCTGCCCCCCCCCCCCCATTTTCCACCTCATTTTTATTCAAAAATCATCAAAATACTACAAAAATCCAATTTAAATTCAACAAAAACCTAATTATTTCATACCCTTTATTCTTTACTCTTCTCTACATGGATTTTGGAGTGGGAAAGCATGTATTTTTTAGGCTCATTTTCAAGTTTGGACATGAGGTTGTGGAGGTATAAATCCTTCTCTTTTGTTTTATTTCTATTAGATATTTCTTTTAAAGCATAATTAGATTAATTAGATTAATTCTTGTTGCAAATTCTAAAATTCAAGTTAGGGTTTGAAAATTCAAGAGGTGGTTTTTGTTAATTAATTAGGGTTATAATAGCTAGTTTAACATCTTTTAGAGTGGAAAATTCTTGCATGGTGGTGGTATAATAAATTGTTGATCGAAATTGTTTAATTTAAACTATTTAGCTAACTAGATTTTTTCTAAAATGTGTTGTGGGTAAAATAAAATTCTTATTAAGGGTGTTATCATTAGATGGTAATTTTAGTGAGAATCTTAGCATATTAATTGAATGAAAAACCTAGTTTGATCACTAGATTATTTTGATAATTGGAAAAATAGTAATAAAATGCTATTATTTTGTAAACTAGATTTTAGGAATTTCTAAATAAATGTGATTAAAAATATAATTATAGTTTCATTACATCATTATCATCATAAATTGTGGTTTAAGTGATTAATTTATGCAAAATCATGTTTTGAGGTGGAATTGTGGTATTTTGCTTGGAAAATGTTAAAATTGTTAAAAGTTGCAAACTAGAAATTTCAAATAAATGCAAAATTGTGTAATAAAAATATAGTAATGGTTTGTATAGTCTAGTAATGCTATTTAATGAGTTTTATGACCATTGGTTTCATTTAAATGTCAAGTTTCGATGAAAAACGGTAAATTGGCATTTTCGGGTTTTTCGAAAACGGACGATTTGATCGATTTTAGTGTTTCGATGAATTTGATCATGTTTTACAATATAAGTAATGTGTTTTAAAACTACAAGTTGTTTGATGATGTTATCTCGATCCATCGGAGTTTGTACGCCGATATCGAGCGGTATTTGGTTCTTTTGCGTGGACGGGACATAGGTTTTAACCTGTGCTTGCTCTTCGTATCGTTTGACTTTTGTATGTGATTCGGTTTACGATGCTATTTATATGTTTGCGTCTAGGTACCCTCACGTGGACTGCGGGCGATGAAGAGGAGGATGGCGACACTGTCTTCGGCAGACATGGACCAGGTGAGTAGATGCATATCTACGGGGGGAAGTCGGGTGGATGGCGTTTAGCACCCCCGCAACGTAGAATAGGAATAGTACTTATTGACATTAGGAAACCAGACGTGACCCTAGTAGGACCCTAGTATTGACCCTAGGCTGGACTAGACCGATTTAGGAAAACTATATCAGAGGATGAGTACCTTGGAAGAGGTTCGTAGGTTTCAGATAAAACACACCAGCGCACACACTGAAAATCGACATGGGATACGTGTATGTGTATATATATAGAACTAGGTATAGGTATATACATATATATACAACACATATAGGTGATTCAGTGATGTGATATGATATCCGAGGTATGATGAAATAGTATAACTGGGCTTGATGCCGTGATTTTTGACTATACAGTCGTAATAAAGTGTTAGCAGATCATTAGGGAATGAGATAATGAACTTGAATATATAAATTACAAAGAGTGGTGGTGATATTGATGTACATGGGACGCTAGAATAGTACTCGGACTGTAACTTGTGACTGATTACGATATGATATATGTATAACTTGATTTCGACATTATATTGGTGTGACCTGATGCCGATATCATATGAGTATGACTTAATCACAATATGATACATACGACATTATACGAATGAGGAGACACCTAGGAGATACTTGACCGTACCTCGACATTGGGATGCCGTACGATGGATTTTACCGTACGAGGCTTAGATTTGATGATTGATCCGCACTCTTGATTCAAGGAAGCCGTACTACGTACGTGACGCTGTTGAGGCGGGATCGCCGACTATTAGAGATATTGATTCAGACCTTAGGTAGACTCTTATTTCTATTGACTAGTTCTTAGGTTTAGTTTTCCTTAGGAGGTTAGATGGACACTGGGTTAGGTTCAAGTCATATAGTGGTAGTAGTGTTAGTATATTAAATGAGTAGGTAATATACATTCGTCTTTACTTTCACACTGTAATCATAATGTTGCATGTTCATACATATGTTGCTATAAATAGTATAAACCTTACCTGTTAGGACACCAGCACCATTACCGATGATGCGCATATTCCACGCACACTTATTTGCCGGCTCACACACATCATCATCGGTAATTGCTATGTCACGTACACTTTAGATCATATTATCTTTTATTGATAGAATCAGTTAACAACTAAACCGATGTAGTATTGTGATCACTCTCTGATGTTAAGTATAAGACATGACATTCATTACTTAGACATTCATGCATTCATATTTTCGTGTTATCATGCAGTATTATGGGCATATGCCGACACTTATCATATAGTACTCATGATTTTGAGATTTGGATTTCTATGAGATTTCTGGATTTTTGGGGAAAACCGCAAAAATATATAAAAACTTCTCTCTCTCTCCTCTTCTCTTTTTTTTAAAATAAGATGCGGTTTTCTCGTGATGTATGTGTCGTCCACCATGAGTATTTCATGTTTTCTGATGGATTTCGAGACCCGATTCGAGGAGTGGATGAACCGTCTCGGGTACATGGTGGGCCCGGTATGGTACCCCGGGGCAAGAAGATCGAGTTGTAGACGATGAGCCTAGCAGGGGAAGGCTACCTACCGGTGATGTCTGGCGCGGTGGATATCCGGAGGATACCGACCGTTGTCGTGGGATTTGATGATATGGGCCGATCCGGACTGACGGAGCCCGACATATTGATACTTGAGGTTACATGTGTTGTGTCGATGCTTGACACGGATTTCCATGGATTTCATTGTTGAGATTTCAGATGCTTATACACACTTTACTATGATAACGGCTAAAGGTTCTCATACATATATATCTGGATTTCAGGATTTGTGACTTTACATTCATGGTGCATGCATTTCATTTCATATGACTTAGTACTATATGAGGCACTGACAAGACACAGAGTATTTGCACTTACACGTAGTATTACCCGGCTATTACTAGATGTTTGGGATATAGTAGTGTATTATTATGACCTAGGATAGCGTCGTGCATTCGATTTCTTTTCGTAGATGTCTTCTACTCACGAGTTGGCAACTCACCCCCGTTGTGCCAAATTCTTTACAGATTCGATGTACAGGTTTCCCGTGGCAGCTTGTTGGCACATCTTTTCTTCAGGGCGATTGGCACGGTAGGTTGGTTCACTTGTATCCGAACCACCATTGTACTTTTATTCATTTATTTGTATCTAGTAAGCTCCATCAACCATATTTGTATTACTTGATAAGTTATTGGACCAGTCTTTTACTTCGACCTTAGAGTCGCGCCTGTATTATTCTGATCTGGTGGTTTTGCTTTCTTTTGAGTTTTGAGCCTCGCCCTCTGGCGTTGTATATTATTGTGCTTGTTGTGGTTGTTTCCGCCTGTTGGCGTTGATGCTAGCACCCGTTTGGGGATGCTTTTTATTGTTTATTCATATTATACTTATTGTACCCGTTTGGGGGCCTTTTTTTACAGAGGAGACTCTGCCGAAATTTTTGGTAAAATTTGCTGATGTTTTTTTTTACTTGTTTTCTTTTCTTTTCTTCTTTTTCTTCTTTTATGGTTTAGATCTTTGGGCTTCGGCTTACTTAGGTCACGTGGCGCCTCTAGACGCTTCGTAATCTAAGTGCCGGTCACGTTCCGTACTTTCGGGTCGTGACAAAGTTGGTATCAGAGCGCTAGGTTTAACCTTGTATAAGTCTAGGTGACCCTTGGTTGATGGAGTAGGCGAGTTAGGTAGAGTAACGTACCGTGGGTATGGTCCGCGGCATACTTACGATACGCTACTCTGCTTAAGGAGCCCTAGGATTTACATTGTTTGCACCGTATTTCATTCGTTCCTTTGATCTATCTTCGTCAATGTCGGATGGTGGTTTCTGTTACCACGGGCAGAGGGAGATGCGGCTCGAATGCAGTAACCATTAGAGTATTGGTTATTCTTGAGGACTGAAGCATTGCTTAGCGTGCGGACGAAGGGTATTCATATGCCGTCCGGATGAAGTTAAAGGGTTCGAACGATTATCAGAAAACCATTTCCTAAGTTTAAAGTATTCGGAAGAACATGCAGGTATTTCGATGGACCCTCTAGAAGAATGAAACCCTAACTCGACATAATGACCACGAGAACGCCCTTGAACCTTAGGGTTTACGGCAGTTCCGCTGTGCCATTAGTGAGACTTGGGTTTGCCCTTCTACAGCTGGATCATCGATGCTGGGGTATGTACCGGATATTTTTAAACTGTACTTGAGTGTTGAGCTCTCGGGGAATTATGGGATTTTGATGGATCGATCGAGAAGTTTAATGTAGTCCGGATATCAAGTGAAGGGATCGACTATGTGGGAGACTCTAGACATGAGTATTGCCGTTGGTAGCGCAGTCAGCACACCTATGAAAGAACGAGTTCGAAGCGGTCGACATCAGAGGAAAGAGGCGCACATTGACGATAGTATTTACGATTGTGATTTAGTGATTTGAATTTCCTATTTTCGTTGATTGGATTTTTGTATTTTGAGGACTTGTTCTACGATTGGTATTTCCTGTGTGTACCTTCATTCTATCTGTGTTTCTTATGTCAGTTGTATTGATGTTGTTTAGTACGCACCCAGTACACTTGATTTGGTTTTATATATTTTTTTGAGATTTTTGATTTGATTTCGTGTATAGGGGTTACACGTGATTTTGACATATGTTTCGACCTAATTTTCATTCATTTTTGTGCTGTGATTTCTATTTTGATATTCAATGTATGTTTTCGTGCTCCATGTGCACCTGATTAGGATTCTTGCGCATACTTGACGCACTTGATGCGATTTTGTGCACACCAGATGCACTAAATCGGGGTTTTGTGCAGATTAGATGCACCTGATAGTGAGTCGTGCACGCCCGTTGCACTTGACAGATATTTTTGGTGCACACCTGTTGCACTTAGTTTTGTTTTGTGGGTATTCATGGTTTCTGCATTTGGTTTCGATTTCAGTGCGCACCGGACGCACATGACATTTTATTGATGTGATTGGGATTGATTTTAGTTTGAGCAGTATGTTTTCATGATCATTATTATTTGAGTTAGTAACCAGGCGGGACGTGTATGTTAAATAAAAGATATATATGTAGCTATATTTTTAAAAAAATTAAACGTCCGCTACTTAGACCGTGACACGTGCATTGCACGGCGATTTTCAAGAAGGGGTTTTTGTATGCTGCTTTATTATGATGATTCGGCGATTTTACTAGGATGCGAACTATATATAAGTTATAGATTGATGTATATTATGATGGTTTTCACATTGGGTTATGATATTTCATTATCGCCATAACTCCGATGATTGCGTCATGCTTGACGGAGTTGATTTTCGTTATGTATTAATGATTTCGGAGCCCCGACGATTTGAGTATTTTGCTAAATGTTTTAGTATTTGGAAGGGGAGTGTTAATTTAAATTCGGAGACCGAATTTCTTAAAGGGGGGAAGATTGTAACATTTTAAAATAATTAAATAAATAATTAAATGAATAAAAGTGTTTAAGTGAATTTTAGGATTTTCGGTAAAGTAAAATGTATTTTTCGTAAAACCAAACCGTGATTGTTTTTCACTATAAATTTAAAAATATCTATTTTTAATTATGAAATTACTAGTAAATAGTGTTTATTTAGCCACTTATAAATTTTTGGTTTAATAAAATATTTTTCCTAAATTAATTATTTTAAATATTAACATAAGCTTTATTTTTACACTAAATTAGTGTAAATTACAAATTTAAATGGTTTTAATTTGTAAAAATGAACCATGGCATATTAGAATTTAGTGTGTATCATGCAAAATTTATTTGCAAATTTTTCCTTGTTTCTAGATCTTTCTTGAGTTATTTTAGAAAAGAATTAAAAGAAAATGAATAAAGCATGAAAAGACATTAAGATGATGACATTTTGGAGAAGTTTCTACACAATTTCTCATGTGTTTCTCCCTCTTCCCCTTATTGTGGCCGGCCTCCCCATCACCATGGCTGCCCCCCCCATTTTCCACCTCATTTTTATTCAAAAATCATCAAAATACTACAAAAATCCAATTTAAATTCCACAAAAACCTAATTATTTCATATCCTTTATTCTCTACTCTTCTCTACATGGATTTTGGAGTGGGAAAGCATGTATTTTTTAGGCTCATTTTCAAGTTTGGATATGAGGTTGTGGAGGTATAAATCCTTCTCTTTTGTTTTATTTCTATTAGATATTTCTTTTAAAGCATAATTAGATTAATTAGATTAATTCTTATTGCAAATTCTAAAATTCAAGTTAGGGTTTGAAAATTCAAGAGGTGGTTTTTGTTAATTAATTAGGGTTATAATAGCTAGTTTAACATCTTTTAGAGTGGAAAATTCTTGCATGGTGGTGGTATAATAAATTGTTGATCGAAATTGTTTAATTTAAACTATTTAGCTAACTAGATTTTTTCTAAAATGTGTTGTGGGTAAAATAAAATTCTTATTAAGGGTGTTATCATTAGATGGTAATTTTAGTGAGAATATTAGCATATTAATTGAATGAAAAACCTAGTTTGATCACTAGATTATTTTGATAATTGGAAAAATAGTAATAAAATGCTATTATTTTGTAAACTAGATTTTAGGAATTTCTAAATAAATGTGATTAAAAATATAATTATAGTTTAATTACATCATTATCATCATAAATTGTGGTTTAAGTGATTAATTTATGCAAAATCATGTTTTGAGGTGGAATTGTGGTATTTTGCTTGGAAAATGTTAAAATTGTTAAAAGTTGCAAACTAGAAATTTCAAATAAATGCAAAATTGTGTAATAAAAATATAGTAATGGTTTGTATAGTCTAGTAATGCTATTTAATGAGTTTTATGACCATTGGTTTCATTTAAATGTCAAGTTTTGATGAAAAACGGTAAATTGGCATTTTCGGGTTTTTCGAAAACGGACGATTTGATCGATTTTAGTGTTTCGATGAATTTGATCATGTTTTACAATATAAGTAATGTGTTTTAAAACTACAAGTTGTTTGATGATGTTATCTCGATCCATCGGAGTTTGTTCGCCGATATCGAGCGGTATTTGGTTCTTTTGCGTGGACGGGACATAGGTTTTAACCTGTGCTTGCTCTTCGTATCGTTTGACTTTTGTATGTGATTCGGTTTACGATGCTATTTATATGTTTGCGTCTAGGTACCCTCACGTGGACTGCGGGCGATGAAGAGGAGGATGGCGACACTGTCTTCGACAGACATGGACCAGGTGAGTAGATGCATATCTACGGGGGGAAGTCGGGTGGATGGCGTTTAGCACCCCCGCAACGTAGAATAGGAATAGTACTTATTGACATTAGGAAACCAGACGTGACCCTAGTAGGACCCTAGTATTGACCCTAGGCTGGACTAGACCGATTTAGGAAAACTATATCAGAGGATGAGTACCTTGGAAGAGGTTCGTAGGTTTCAGATAGAAACACACCAGCGCACACACTGAAAATCGACATGGGGTATGTGTATGTGTATATATATAGAACTAGGTATAGGTATATACATATATATACAACACATATAGGTGATTCAGTGATGTGATATGATATCCGAGGTATGATGAAATAGTATAACTGGGCTTGATGCCGTGATTTTTGACTATACAGTCGTAATAAAGTGTTAGCGGATCATTAGGGAATGAGATAATGAACTTGAATATATAAATTACAAAGAGTGGTGGTGATATTGATGTACATGGGACGCTAGAATAGTACTCGGACTGTAACTTGTGACTGATTACGATATGATATATGTATAACTTGATTTCGACATTATATTGGTGTGACCTGATGCCGATATCATATGAGTATGACTTAATCACAATATGATACATACGACATTATACGAATGAGGAGACACCTAGGAGATACTTGACCGTACCCCGACATTGGGATGCCGTACGATGGATTTTACCGTACGAGGCTTAGATTTGATGATTGATCCGCACTCTTGATTCAAGGAAGCCGTACTACGTACGTGACGCTGTTGAGGCGGGATCGCCGACTATTAGAGATATTGATTCAGACCTTAGGTAGACTCTTATTTCTATTGACTAGTTCTTAGGTTTAGTTTTCCTTAGGAGGTTAGATGGACACTAGGTTAGGTTCGAGTCATATAGTGGTAGTAGTATTAGTATATTAAATGAGTAGGTAATATACATTCGTCTTTACTTTCACACTGTAATCATAATGTTGCATGTTCATACATATGTTGCTATAAATAGTATAAACCTTACCTGTTAGGACACCAGCACCATTACCGATGATGCGCATATTCCACGCACACTTATTTGCCGGCTCACACACATCATCATCGGTAATTGCTATGTCACGTACACTTTAGATCATATTATCTTTTATTGATAGAATCAGTTAACAACTAAACCGATGTAGTATTGTGATCACTCTCTGATGTTAAGTATAAGACATGACATTCATTACTTAGACATTCATGCATTCATATTTTCGTGTTATCATGCAGTATTATGGGCATATGCCGACACTTATCATATAGTACTCATGATTTTGAGATTTGGATTTCTATGAGATTTCTGGATTTTTGGGGAAAACCGCAAAAATATATAAAAACTTCTCTCTCTCTCCTCTTCTCTTTTTTTTAAAATAAGATGCGGTTTTCTCGTGATGTATGTGTCGTCCACCATGAGTATTTCATGTTTTCTGATGGATTTCGAGACCCGATTCGAGGAGTGGATGAACCGTCTCGGGTACATGGTGGGCCCGGTATGGTACCCCGGGGCAAGAAGATCGAGTTGTAGACGATGAGCCTGGCAGGGGAAGGCTACCTACCGGTGATGTCTGGCGCGGCGGATATCCGGAGGATACCGACCGTTGTCGTGGGATTTGATGATATGGGCCGATCCGGACTGACGGAGCCCGACATATTGATACTTGAGGTTACATGTGTTGTGTCGATGCTTGACACGGATTTCCATGGATTTCATTGTTGAGATTTCAGATGCTTATACACACTTTACTATGATAACGGCTAAAGGTTCTCATACATATATATCTGGATTTCAGGATTTGTGACTTTACATTCATGGTGCATGCATTTCATTTCATATGACTTAGTACTATATGAGGCACTGACAAGACACAGAGTATTTGCACTTACACGTAGTATTACCCTGCTATTACTAGATGTTTGGGATATAGTAGTGTATTATTATGACCTAGGATAGCGTCGTGCATTCGATTTCTTTTCGTAGATGTCTTCTACTCACGAGTTGGCAACTCACCCCCGTTGTGCCAAATTCTTTACAGGTTCGATGTACAGGTTTCCCGTGGCAGCTTGTTGGCACATCTTTTCTTCAGGGCGATTGGCACGGTAGGTTGGTTCACTTGTATCCGAACCACCATTGTACTTTTATTCATTCATTTGTATCTAGTAAGCTCCATCAACCATATTTGTATTACTTGATAAGTTATTGGACCAGTCTTTTACTTCGACCTTAGAGTCGCGCCTGTATTATTCTGATCTGGTGGTTTTGCTTTCTTTTGAGTTTTGAGCCTCGCCCTCTGGCGTTGTATATTATTGTGCTTGTTGTGGTTGTTTCCGCCTGTTGGCGTTGATGCTAGCACCCGTTTGGGGATGCTTTTTATTGTTTATTCATATTATACTTGTTGTACCCGTTTGGGGGCCAGTTTTTACAGAGGAGACTCTGCCGAAATTTTTGGTAAAATTTGCTGATGTTTTTTTTTACTTGTTTTCTTTTCTTTTCTTCTTTTTCTTCTTTTATGGTTTAGATCTCTGGGCTTCGGCTTACTTAGGTCACGTGGCACCTCTAGACGCTTCGTAATCTAAGTGCCGGTCACGTTCCGTACTTTCGGGTCGTGACATCCACCTTCACCAAGCCATGAAAATTTGTGAAGGAAACACACTCTACTACTTGGCAAGAGGTAGAGGATGAAGAAATAGGAAGTGGGTTCAATTTAGAATTGGATTTCTCACTCTTAATCATCAATCACCATTGATGACCTCAAGGTTTTCTTCTTGAGTTCAAGGAAGAAGAAGAAGAAAAATATGATAAGTTCTTTTGAAAAGAATAATAAAATTCATTCTTATCATAATATTAACCATGGTAATGTGTAGAGAATTAACCAAGGTTAGTTTAATGGTTAGGGTTAAGAATGAGATAAGAATGGTTACAAAGTCAAAGCTTCATGAAGCTTCAACTAAACTCCAAAACTAGCAACCATTCTTTTCTCATCTATTCAAAATAAATAAATAAATAAGTAAGAAAAGAAAACCCTAATCATTAGTTTAACCATGGCTTAATTCATTACACTTAACTATAGTTAAACATGCATCATCAAACATGATACAATCAAGTGCACAAAATCATATCGCATATACAATGCGCACATCCGAGTGAGAAAATCCATTCAAAGTGAACCGATACTAGTTAATGCAAAGTAATATATCAAATATATAATTATACATTAAATCATTAAATCAACACTTGATTTAACGATCCGGTCATATCGCATATAACCGACTAGTATCCAATGTATCGGCTTATCGAATCAATCCTTGATTCGATAACTAGGTTATATCGCATACAACCATTCGACACATTCATCGCGAGAATAGAATACGGTATCACATACACGCATTATTCTCGGTCCCGCACATATCTCATATGCGCTCCTATTTCGTTTCGCTTGAGCCAGGAAACTTCTGTGTAGGACTCTAAAGACTCGTCAATACGCCGGCAGCAGGTGATGATCATATCAAGCACCCACAAGCCGCAAGCGGTCTGCTAAACGTAACGGCCACCTGGGTATTGAGCGATCTGAAGATCGACGAGCAAGCCCGCTCACACTCCATTGAATCCAACCAGTAACACTACCGTACAGTCCGGTCTGATCGTCTGATATGTCGCATATCTCGCCTAGGGGTGGTAAACGTCAGACCCCAATAGCTCGATAAGTCGTGTCGATATGAGGTCTATAACAATTCGAGAAACTACTGGTAACACTTAGCAGTAAATCTCAGCAATCCTGGCCAGGGATTTCCTGTTATAGCCAATCGAACACAGCGCAACATCAACTCCCTATACCGGGAGAGACGAATCCCCTCCTATCGCTCATTGCCTCCATGTGACTCGGGACTGTACCCAAAAACCACCGTTTTGCACGCCCTCTTGGACGTGGTAAGATGGAAATCCAAGCACAGTGGGAACCACACAAGACTCTATGACGATCTCGGGTCAACAGACTACCATGTACCAGTGTCACCAGAGAACTGCCATCTGACGTGAGGTATAATACCATCTGGGAGTTCTCGGCGAGTCCGTCCAGTGTACCCAGTCTCTACTGAGCACCCGTATATCATCTCTGATGTCAAACACCAATGTATATGGGATCATCCATCGCCCATCTGTATGGGTCGAGAAGGTATACGCTAGTCTACTCTGGTATATCGATGCCCCATCTCGATACACCCACGACTAGGGACTTTGAAGGATGTACTTATGGACTACCATGTCCCCACTAGTATGATCCGCATCATAGTCCAGGTAGTCAAGTACATATCCTAAAGTCTTTACCAACATGTAACAGAGAGACAATCAGTGTACACGTTAAGGTAAAGATCAACCAGATAGCATACTATCATGTCGAGCAAGAAAGTCCTCACTATATATGTCCCAGCATCCACTACAATATACATCCTATGTATAGTAATGGCCTCTAGGGCATACATATAACTAACAGACATGTCCTTCACTTCTAAAGCTCCAAGTAGTAATCCCTAGAACTCTTCTTAAGGCTCCACTTGAAGAAAGGATCGAGCTTGCTAGAAGTCATCGAAGCCGAAGATAATCCACCTTGAAGTCTCTTTCACTTAAGCTCACTCTTCACTAATCAAAGTATTAGTGAAGCAAACAACCTAAACTAATAGGCTAGATTAGTGTAGATTGATGAAATAGGAGAATAGCTCACTTAGAAATATTTTCTCTTTTCCTTTTCCAACTCAAGAAAAACTCTAGAGAGGAAAAAATGAAGAAGATATGAGGATGAACTTGAATGAATGAGCATGAGGTTATATGAACCATGTTCCCCTAGGGATAAGAATGAGATAGAGATGATTAAATATCTAAGAGTAATCCAAGAATTAGAGATGAGTCATGGCTTCTCAATGCTTCTCCAAGCATCCAAAGCCATGACTCACTCTCTATTCTTGTCTCATTCTTCAAATATAAATCATTTCTATTTTCTTTTCTTCTTGTGTGATTCTCATACACCCATATTCAATGTATCATCAACCATGATTCAAATCCAAAACACACATATATAAATATATATCACACACACACACACACACACACACACACACATATATATATAAATGTATGTAAAGAGAATAAAATCTTTAGTGAGCATATATTAGTTAATATATATAAATGTATCAAATATAAATATATATCAAATTATTAAATCAACGCTTGATTCAATAATCCGGTTATTTCATAGATAACCGACTAATATCATATATATATATATATATGTATGTATATCATAACATTAAATCAACACTTGATTCAATTACTCTGTTATATCACATATAACCGACTAATATTCAATATAAGATATTAAATAAACACTTTATTCAATAATCGGGTCGTATCATAAATAACCGGCCAATATCAAATATATATACATAAATCAAATCATTGAATCAACACTTGATTCAATAATCTGGTTATATCACATATAACCTAACCGATATCAAATATCGCTAGATTAGAATACGGTATCACATACTCGTATTTAATCAAGCTCCCGCACATATCTCCATATGTGCCCTACTTCTTTTCACTTGAGCTAGGAAACCTCTATGTGGGACTCTAAAGACTCGTCAATACGCAAGCAATAGGTAATGATCACATCAGATATCCACAAGCCGTCAGCGGTATTAGCTGGACGTAACGGCTACTCATGTATTGAACGAATAGAAGATCAACTAGCAAGCTTGTCTAAACTCCCGTAAAGCCAATAAGCAACACTTATTGTACAGTCTGTTCTCTTCGTCTGATATGTCACATATCGAGTCTGGGAGTGGAATCGTCAGACCCCAGTAACTTGATAAGTCATTCCGATGTGTGGACTATAACCTTTCGAGAAACTACTGATAACACTTACCAGTAAATCTCATCAGCCCTAGCCATGGACTTGCTGTTATAGCCAATCGGGTATAGTGCAACATCAACTCCCAATACCGGGAGAGACAAAACCCCTCCTATCACTCACTACCTCCTTGTGACTTGGAACTGTACCCAAAATCCACCTGTTTTCACGACTCCTTTAAGCCATGGTAGGGAGAAAATCAGAGCACAATAGGAACCACACAAGACACTATGACGATCTCGGGTCTACAGACTAACATGTACAAGTGTCACCAGAGAACTGCTATATGAAGATAGGTATGGTACCATCTAGGAGTTCTCGATGATTCCTGTTCGGTGTACCCATTCTCTAATGAACACATGTGTACAATCTTTGTTGTCAAACACCAATGGTTGTGGGATCAACCATCGCCCCATACAGGGTCAAGAAACGTACACAATAGTCTACTCTGGAATATCGATGCCCTGTCTCGATATTCCCTCGACTAGGAACTATTAAAGGATGTGCTTGCGGTCTACAGAAGCCCCACTAGTATGATCTGCATCATAGTCCTGGTAGTCAAGCCTACATCCTAAGGGCTTTATCAACATGTATCAGAGGGACAGTAAACTAAAACAAGTGTACATGTTAAGATAAAGAGCAACCAGATAGCATACCATCATGTCGAGCAAGAAAGTCCTCTATATATATGTCCAAGCATCCACTACATCATACAATAATGGCCTCTAGGGCATACATATTCCTAACAAATAATTGCAATCTCCTTTCCTATCAACTGCAATCCCTTAAGATGTCTATAATCTTACCTTGTGTACACCTAACTTAGGTTTGGTTGGTTTTCTTCTTTCCCTTCCTTTTAGCTCTAGCCTCAGGATTGGAAGAAAACTATCCAACAAGTGTAACTGGTGTATTCTCCTTATTAATAGAGCTCTCAACTTGAGATAAGGTGGAGAGGAGAGACAAATGAATTATATCAATATACAATTCACAATCTCCAGAACCAGTACATATCAAACACTTTCTTTAAGTTCGTATATAACTCTACTGTATGGTAGTGTTACTGATAGGCTTCATGGAGAGAATGGACAAGCTTGCTTGTTGATCTTCAAATCGTTCAATACCCGGGTAGCCGTTACGTCCAGCTAGTACCGCTGACAGCTTGTAGGTGACTGATGTGATCATCACCTACTGCTTGCGTATTGACTGTAGGGTTGTCTAGCATGGCAGCAAGGTTTCGGGAGGCATCGTCCATGCCAATTTCAAAAGTTTGCCATTCTAGCTAACCCTAGAATCTTTACTAGAAATATAAGCAAAATATCATGCAAACAACTTTGCAAACAAGTGAATGAGAAATACAACCTTTGTAGACCGGTCCTTCACTTCAAATGCTCTGTGTAGAAGTCCTTTCGCTGCGAGTAATGATCTCCCGAACTCTTGAGAGGATCCACAAGGTGAAAGATGAAAATTTGCTCGAAGTCTTTGAGGCCGGAGATGATCTACGTCGAGGAGACTCAAGCTCATGCTATCTCTTCACTAAATTAATGTTTAATGAAGCAAACACCCTAAACTAAATGGCTAATAGTAGTGGATGATGAAGTAGGAAATGGGCTCACTTTAGATTTAATTTGCTCACAATATTTTCTCACCATTTCAAAAGCAAGAAAGATTTTTTCAAATGAAGAAGAAGATGAATAATGAAGATGAGAGAATGAACTCATGAGGTGAGAATAACAACCATGGGTGAGTTAGTGTCATACACTAACTCATGTAGAGATTAAACCATGGCTATCAATATCTACAAGTAAAACAAAATTAGTGGACTAAGTCAAAGATGTTACAAGCTTCTCCAAGCTTCCAAGCATGTGACTAATTACCAATAATTTTGATTTACTTTAAATAAATTAAACCTTATCATTATTATTAGTATGGTATGAGTATCATACACCCATGAAGCATGTGGCATCAAGCATGACACAAATAGTTGTACATTAATATATCACATATACACTAATGCACACAAGTGAGAAAAAGAAATGTTTAGGTGAGCTAATATTAGTTAATGTAATCTAGTATATCAAATATACAATTATACATTAAATTATTAAATCAACACTTGATTTAATAATAAGGCTATATCACATATAACCGACTAATATCAAATGTAACAACTTGTCGAATCAACACTTGATCCGATAACTCGGCTATATCACTTATAACCGACCGATGTCACGAATCGCGAGAATATAATGTGGTATCACATACGCGCATTAAACTCGGTCCTACACATATCATATATGTGCTCTTACTCCATTTCGCAAGAACCAGGAAACCTCTGTATAGGACTCTAAACACTCGTCAATACGCCGGCAGTAGGTGATGATCATATCAAATACCCATAAGCCGCAAGTGGTCTGCTAAACGTAACGGCCACCCAGGTATTGAGCTATCAGAAGATCAACAAGCAATCCTGCTCATACTCCTGCGAATCAATCAGTAACACTACCGTACAGTCCGGTCTCTTCATCTGATATGTCGCATATCACACCTGGGGGTGGTAAATGTCAGACCCCAATAGCTTGATAAGTCGTGCTAATGTGAGGCTCATAACGGGTCGAGAAACTACTGATAACACTTACCAGTAAATCTCAGAAACAGCCCTGGCCAGGGACTTACTGTTATGGCCAATCAAGCACAGCGCAACATCAACCCCCAATACCGGAAGAGACGAATCCCCTCCTATCGCTCATTGCCTCCATGTGACTCTGGACTGTACCCAAAAACCACCGTTCTGCACGTTCTCTTGAACGTTGTATGGTGGAAATCAAAGCACAGTGGGAATCACACAATACTCTATAACGATCTCGGGTCGACAGACTAACCTGTAACAGTGTCACCAGAGAACTGCCATCTGACGTGAGGTATAATACCATCTGGGAGTTCTCGGCGAGTCCATCCAGTTTACCTAGTCTCCACTGAGCAGCCGTATACCATCTTTGATGTCAAACACCAATTGATATGTGATCATCCATAGCCCATCTACATGTGTCGAGAAGCTATACGCTAGTCTACTCTGGTATATTGATGCCCCGTCTCGATACACCCACGACTAGGGATATTAAAGGATGTACTCACAGACTACCTTTGTCCCACTAGTATGAACCGAATCATAATCCAGGTAGTCAAGTACACATCCTAAGGGCTTTATCAACAAGTAACAGGGAGACAATCAGTGTACATGTTAAGATAAAGAGAAACCAGATAACATACTATCATGTCGAGCAAGAAAGTCCTCTCTATGTATGTCCAAGCATCCACTATAATATACATCACATGTATAATAATGGCCTCTAGGGAATATATATAACTAACAATCTCCCACTTGTACAAGGGCCATCGTATGGCAGTGGTTGTAGTATCCCATACTCAATCATCCTATAAAAGACTCTCTTGGGAAAAGGCCTTCGTGAGTGGATCCACCGTGTTGTCCTCTGAGTCTACTCTCCTAACCTCGATCTCCCTGGAGATCAACCATCTCCATGATCAGGTGATACTGCCTTAGAATATGTCTGGGTCACTGATGGGACGGGGGTTCCTAGGCATGAGCCACAACTCCATTGTCACACAATAGTAGGAACGAAGTTCATCTCATGAACTAATAAACAACCAGACTGACTCTTTGGTAGCATCATTGGTAGCGATGTATCCAGCCTTTATCATCTAGTTTGCCACGGTATCTTGGCTTGGAACTCTTCCAACATACCTTCCCTCCATAGAGGGTAAAGACAATGCATGTGACTAACTTTCAGTCGACCTTACTACCCTGGAAGCTATCCAGTGATTCTCCCTATGATCGATTGATACCATCTGACTACACCTCGTGAGAATCCTAACATCCATTTAGATCTATCTCATATATCCAAAACCCAGGATTTATGAGGTATCATCATGATCCTACATGGAGAATCCTTGTGATAAGAGAAGATTGACCGAGTGTAACATAGGAAACTCCTTTCCTATCAAGAGTATGTTATCTACGTACAAAACGAGGAATACCACCATACTCTCTACTCCCTTTTTTGTATATACAAGGTTCATCTACCATTTTGATGAAGTCAAACGCTTTGACTACCACATCAAAACAGATGTTCCAACTCCGCGATGCCTGCTTTAACACGTAAAGCAACTTGCACACATTTCCGCTGCTCCCACTGTCTACGAAGCCTTCTGGCTGTGTACTTATAAACGCTTTGTTCTAAATCACTATTTAGAAAAATAGTCATGACACCCAACCGCCAGATATTGTAGTCATGGTATGTAGCAATGGAAAGCAGGATCCGGATGGACTTAAGCATAGCTACTGGAGAAAAGGTTTCATCATAACCAAACCTGGTCAATGACGAAAACCTTTTACAACAAGTCTAGCTTTGAATGTCTCAACTTTTCCATCTAGACCAAGTAATCATCTCAAGATATACTTGCTCCTGATGGGGATTTAACCCTTCGGATATAGCAACCAAAGTCCATACTTTGTTGGTATATATGGATTCCATCTCAGATCGCTTAGCATCCAGCCATTCTTAAAAAATCCCCACTCTTGATGGCCTGCTTGAAACTAGTTGGGTCATCATCTCATGATGCAATCCTCACTCCTACTGTCATCGAGAAAAACGAAGTATCTCTCAGGCGGATGAGGAACCCTACCAGATCGTCAGAGAGGCTGAGGTTCGTCGGGAACTATTGAATCCTCTGGTTCTACCAAATCATCAGCTGTAGTTTGTATAGCTGGAACTCCTTCCAGTTCTACCTCATGACCATAAATTTCTTTCCAAAATAAATTCCATTTCTAAAAAGGTGTCATGCCATGAAATAAAACACCTTTTGTTCCTCGGTTCGGTAGAAGATATTCCGTTGCAAATGCTTGGGATATCCAAAAAACTTCGACAGAACAGACCTTTCCTCGAGCTTTGTCCGGATTTTGCTTTTGGCATAGGACGGACAACCCTAAATCTTAACTTACTTAAGAGATGGGCTCTTCCTATACCATATCGCATATGGAGTGGTAGGCACCTGATTTGGTTGGAATCCAATTCAATAGGTATGCAGCTTCTTAAGTGCATAACTCCCAAAAGGAAGAGGCAACTCAGTAGTACTCATCATAGAGCGCACCATATCTAATACGGTGCAATTGCTCCACCCCGATACACCGTTGTGCTATGGTGTATGCGGAGGAGTAATGCCGAGAGAGAATCTCATTCTCTTTTCGAATAGTCCAGGAATTCTATGCTCAAGTATTCTCCTCCATGATCACATCAAAAGACATAATACTTATACCCGTTTTGGTTCTCTACTTCGAACTTATATTCATTGAATTTCTCAAAAGCTTCAGACTTGTGTTTCAACAGGAACATATGTTCGAATCTTGAGAGATCATCAGTGAATATAATAAAGAACAAAGAACCAGTCCTGGCATGTGTAGACAGGGGACCTACATACATCATCATGTATCAATCCCAAGAGTTCACTAACTCTTTCTCTGTTTCCAGTAAACGGAGCTATGGTCATTTTATCTTTGTGACATGACTGGCAAGTTTCATAAGATGTAAATTCAAACTGATTTAAATATGCATCTTAATGTAACTTAGCTAGTCGGGTCGCATTGATATGACCTAGTCTACAATACCTCAAGAAGAATTCGTTCATTTCTGAACTCTTCCTCTTGTGTGTGTTTTGTACATTATGAACTGCAGTTTGATTTAGAACGTATATGCCATTAGATAACTTGCCTGATCCGATCAACTCTTGATATAAGAAATGTTCAAAACATTATCCAACAATACAAAATTATATCCTTCTTTACTAATAAAGAGACTGATATGATGTTATATATCAAGTTCGGTATCTAATAACATTCGTTCAGAATCAATGTATTTGGTAATACAGGATGATAACCGCCAACAACTTTGGCTGCAACAATTGCACCGTTTCCAACTCTTGAAACTTATCACCCATTCCCAGTCTCTACCTATCTGTAGCCCATGTAACAGATTACATATGTGGGATCCTGATCCGGTATCTCATAGCCAGGACGTAAGGGATACAGAGAAATAGTTCTCTGTAATGAACACACCCGAATAAGCTGCATCATCATGCACTTTCTTCGTTTGGGTGGCACGGGAATCCTGGTAATCCCCTATCTCCTGCTCGGTCTTATAAAAATTTTAAGGTAGAGCGGGACCAACGTTCCCCAGCTCAGTATAACAAGCGTGTCCGGTCGATACATCCAAATTATTATCTTGATTAAGGCGTGACATGGTCGCTACTAGGAGAGAGAGAGAGAAGAAAACACTCTGCGTGCGCTCTTGCAAGATCAGATTTGTTATAATTTTATCTAATCAGAATGGCTCCCACTGTTTTTATCAAATCTTCCTTCAAACCCTAAAAGGAAAGACTAGCCGGGATTAATTACACCCTACAAGTTCGCTAATCTTTCTGCCAGGCCAGTGCCGGTACTTTGAGTGAGGTTCCCCATTCTTTCTCACGGACCTAATTAAAATAAACCTCGTTTTCACAGGGGCGTAACCCTGTTGACACCTTTCTATACACCTACTTGATCGGCTAATTGTAAATTGCAAAACTCTCCCAGGAGTAACAATTACTCGCAGTGGGTATCGGGATCCAACTATCTCATAGAAGGTATGCAATCTCATTGCAAATTTCAACACTTGAAATTTCCGATAATTTTGCCCCAAGCGATTTATGACCTTGACAAGGTCAACAAACCATAGGCCTCAAGTCAAGTTCAACCCGTCATTTCTTGATTGAATTAAACCCACCCACACGACCCTTGACAAGGTCAATAAGGTCGTACGACTGTCCTAATCCAATCGCATCATATGCTAGCAGATAAGCACTAATCAACTACCGCACACTACGCCATGACAAGGTCAACAAACGCAGCACGAATACTAAATACTACTTATCTGAAATGACGGAGGGCTACGACAGGTTTTTAAGAAAACCCTTTGCGTAATGAACTTGATATCGTTGTAGAATCTAGTGAATTTAAAGGAGTGTTTTTGAGGTTTTTACTAGTTTTGCTAAAGAGGTCACTCCCGGTGAAGGGATCTCGGATCTTTCCTTATCGAATAAGGTGCAGGATATTTCACAAATACCACTATGCAAAACAAAAACTATAAAAGCAATCAAAATACAAACTGAGTTTATAGCATCTGCTAGTTTCTCTAAAGAGGTCACTCCCAGAGAAGGGAACTCGGCTCTTTCCTTATCGAATAAGGTGCTGGATATTCTACAAGGAATACCGCTATGCAAATCAACAAGGAATACCGCTATGCAAAGCAAGAACAAGAGCTACCAGTTTTTAAAACGAGTATCTACTATATCTTTAGGTTTCTTTTATTTCATTAATCTCATTAATGAAGTCCCATCAAATTACGCTTCCTAAGCATCACAGAAGAAACGAAAGCAACATGGTTATTATATATCATATAAAAAATATAGGCATTCGTCTCAGAATATCAAGTGATCACATCACAGAATATTAGCAGCAGAAAGAACACATATGAAATATTGGATATACTAGGAATTCCGTGTTTTAAATTAAGCCTGTATAAAATAAGGATTCCACGGTCGCGATGAATAGCCAAACCCACATCCCTAGACCCCTACGAGAGCGGCAAGCAACCCTACCAATTCTAGAGTTAGGAGACTCGGTTTCGACTCCTCGAGATGGTCTCCCACTGGACTTTAGAACCCGGTTACTTGTGCTCTCCTCCTAGGGTCTATCCTAATACGGAAAAGTAAATAATATACATCAATGGTGACATCATCCTCAACTCGGAGTGCCCCAATAAAAGAATATTACATACAAGCTTTTACATGAATGAAAATAAAAAACTCTCATCTCACATAAAAAAAATCCAGCTATTCACAACACGACGATCCAATATAACATATCACAGCAACACATAACATCACGTGTCATCAACGTAAGTAAATATGCGTATCCCAATTGTCGTTGACATATAGCACCAAAACCGGCGATGCACCATATATTACACTTACGGTCGCAGAATAGAAAGTGAAAAACTACAACAGTTGGAATCCGCAACAACCTTAGACATCGTAAACCCAATGTATCACATACTTTGGATTTCATGCCCAACCAAATGAATTCTTTAGACATCACATGCCTAACAATTAAAAACCCCGTATTTTAGTCTCGATATTGAATACACTTTCTAATAACCTGTCGGGTAATTCAACACGATTCCCGATAACTTGATCGAATGCTCGTCGGAAACTTTAGTAGATGGCCGCATCCCTGATGTCGTCGACGAGGTGCACTGAGGCGAATCACCGCTGCAGCGAGAATCCCAACGGATGCTTTTGGCGACGGGGTTCTCCTACAGTCACTTGGTCGGGGCTATGGGTCGTGGGTATATAGTAAGTTTACCCGGCGAGTATCTGCGTACACTACGTAATTGCAACGAACTTTTGATCCACATCAAAATTCCGTGGCAACCGATCAAATGAGACCAAACTGCTAGATTTATAAAATTCAAACTAGTTATCTCATAACTATTATATGCATTCCAAATATTGCATCACAATCACAGATAGCTAGAAGAAGTTAAACATTTCGATCGAATAAGCAAGCACCCAAAATTTCCCAACAAGCTCAACACTTGAGCGGAGTTCATAAAGAACCCAGAACATGCCACAGCTCCTATGAACCATCCGTAGAAGAGCCGACCCATGCCTCACTCATGTCGCCACGGAACTACAGCAAATCCTAGGGTATGACTGCGGTTCCACGATCCAAAAACTCGAGTTTGGGTATCGTTCTTCTAGAGGGTCCACAGAATCTCTTGCATGATTTTCTGAAGATTTTAAACTCGGAAAAAATCCAACTCTTGAAAATTTCCAGCGGGGAAAAATTGGGTTATTGATATCCGTTCGAACTTTTTAACATAGTCTAAATAACCTGAATTCATGTTAGAATTACGACGGCAAAACACTCCGAGTTGCCTTTGCAGAAAGTTAACATCACATGCAAATTTTGCAAAAATAAACAACATCTGAAACACCAAAACCCAGAGACTGGAACACCATGAAAATTTGAAGCCGGAACTCCCAAAATGGGCCGAGCTCACCGGTTTTTGTGCCTATGTGGCCGGCCACTTTGAGGCCAAATTCCATCAAATTTTCACAGTTTTCATGTTAAATCTCATACAACATTCTGCAGTTGCTATAAAAAAATTTTGACACCATTAAAAATTAGACAGAAACTAGGTGATATTGTTTCAAGTTTCGGAGTTGTTTCGGTTTCGTAATCTAACAAACATCGTTTAAATCTCTAGCTTGGCTCTGATACCACTGCAGGGTTGTCTAGCATGGCAGCAAGGTCTCGGGAGGCATCGTCCATGCCAATTTCAAAAATTTGCCGTTCTAGCTAACCCTAACCCTAGAATCTTTACTAGAAATATAAACAAAATATCATGCAAATAATTTTGCAAACAAATGAATGAGGAATACAAGCTTTGTAGACCAGTCCTTCAATTCAAATTTTCCGTGTAGAAGTCCCTTCGCTGCGAGTAATGATCTCCCGAACTCTTGAGAGGATCCACAATATGAAAGATGCAAACTTGCTCGAAGTCTTCGAGGCCGAAGATGATCTACGTCGAGGAGACTCAAGCTCATGCTACCTCTTCACTAAATTAGGGTTTAGTGAACTAAACACCCTAAACTAAATGGCTAATAGTAGACGTTGATGAAGTAGGAAATAGGCTCACTTTAGATTTAATTTTCTCACAATATTTTCTCACCATTTCAAAAGCTAGAAAGCTTTTTTCAAATGAAGTAGAAGATGAATAATGAAGATGGGAGAATGAACTCATGAAGTGAGAATTGTAGGGTTTCCTTAGCACCTTTCCTAAGGTTTCACAAGCATCACACATGCCATATTAAAATTTTAGGAGGTGCTAAACAAACTAACCTAGGAATCGAACTAGAAGTTTTAGGGTAACAACAAATAGTATCTCATACTACAAGAAAACTATCACTAAGTGAAGAGAATACAACCTTTGTAGACCTCTTCTCTTGACTCCTTGGATCCTTGAGAGTTTGAACCGGCTCGCTAGAGACCTTCCAAGTCCACGATGATCCACCCGAAGTTCCTTTGCTCAAAGCTCCTTGCTACACTTAATCAATGAGGAAGTGGAGCTAACACTCTAAACTAATAGGCTAAACTAGTATAGAATGATGATGTGGTTTTTTTTCTCACTTCAAAACCCTTTCTGTTTATCTCACTCACTCACTAGAAATCTCAAGGGAGCATGAGAGATGAGGAAGAAGAAGATGGCAAGCTTGAGCTCATTTGTGATAATGATAATTCTCAAGATAAATGAGAAAAGAAAATATATATATGAGTCACACCCATATCCAAACCATGGTAAATAAAAATCTAGATATTTTCATATGCGAGTTAAAGAGCAAATGAAATTAAACCATGGTCTTACTTTGGTCAAGTAACGAATGGTGATGAAGAAAAATCAACCATGATTTAATCATTTCTTTTTCTCAATAATGAAAATACATATATATATTTATCTACCATGTGAGCCTTGCATTGCCATCTCTAGTGTATCAACAACCATGAGACACATGTATGCATGTATGTATGCATGTATGTATGCATTCACATCAACATGTGTATGTGCATACATGCACACTCGTCCAAATAGAAAAGGTTTATATAGATGAGATAAAAGTCAATATTAAATCAACACTTGATTTAGTAAACCGGTCATATCTCATAGGACCCGACCAATATAAAACGCCCGATCAAAATACGGTATCATATACATGCATTTAATCGAGCTCACGCGCATATCTCATATGCACACCACATCGTTTCGCCTGAGCTAGGAAACTCCTATGTGGGACTCTAAGACTCGTCAATACGCCGGCAATAGGTGTTGATCACATCAAACACCTACAAGCCGCAAGCGGTCAGCTAAACGTAACGGCCACCCGGGTATTGAGCGATCAGAAGAAAAACAAGCAAACCTGTCAAAACTCCCGTCGAGCCAACTGGAAACACATACCGTACAGTCCGGTCTCTTCGTCAGATATGCTGCATATCGAGTCTAAGGATGGAATCTTCGACCCCAATAACTCAATAAGTCATGCCGGTGTATGGCTCACAACAGATCGAGAAACTACTGATAAAACTTATCAGTAAATCTCAGCTGCCCTGGCCAGAGACTTCCTGTTATAGCCAATCGACCATAGCACAACATCAACCCCCAATACCAGGAGAGACGAAACCCCTCCTATCGCTCATTGCCTCTATGTGCCTCGGGACTGTATCCCAAATCCACCTGTTTGCACGACTTAGTTATCACGATCCGCAGGATACGGAACGTGACTGGTACTTAAGTAACGAAACGTCTCAAGGCGTGCGTAAAATAAGTAAGCCAAAGCCTATAAATCAAAACCAAATAAGCAGTAGAGTGGAGAAAAAACCAATAAATTGAAAGCGAATTTATCAAATAAGTCATATCAAGCCTTTTTAAAAGCAATATCAATTTTTCCGAAAATTTCGTCAGAGTCTCCTTTGTAAATACTGGCCTCCAAAATGGGTACAACAAGAATATATAAGAATACAAAAAATACTGCATCTCCAAGCGGGAGCTAGCTCTTCACCACATGGCGGTCACAAATCCCACGCAATATAAATCAGAAATATGCAAAATAAGCATAAAAAGGCATAAGTAAGAAGCAACATGTCGGCTCAAGTGAGCGCGACCCAAAGAACAATATACAAGCCCAAAAATCTCACTGTCTCGCCTCTAAGTCAATATACAACAGTACTGGTAGATACAGTAAATGGAGTACTCTAGATACAAAGAATATACAAGGTGGTACAAAATAATAATACAACCCACCTACGAGCAAAAGTCTCAAGTCCAGGCAAAAGAGGAAAAAGAAGCAAGTGCGCCCGCCGCTACTGTACTGACGGAGCGGACCTGCAAAAAGGCTGTGGCACAGCGGGGGTGAATTGCCAAATCGTGAGTAATAAATAACATCTATAAAGGCTATCGCAAGCATGCACACAAGTATCCTAGCATCTATAATACAGGTATGGCAGGATATACTAGCAGGTATGTATGCAACATGAATGTACTAGCAGGTATGTATGCAATATGAATCAACTCGTGATCCGAATATGTAAATATAAGAAATCATATTTTTCTTTTAGGAATCTCTTTTGAAATATCATCACAATACTAATAGAATCAACAAGAATCCGTGTCCAGTATCGACACCTCAAAACTGTCTCAATCTCATGTATCCATATCATAGTATCTCTAGCCTCAGCCGTCCGGCTGACCCATCTCAAATATCCATATCTCAACATCTCGTGACCACGGTCGGTATCTTATGGATATCCGCCGTGCCAAAAAGTCACCGGTAGGTAGTCCATCCCCTGCTAGGCTCATCTTCAGCATCACGAGCTTCTTGCCCCGAGGTACCTTACCGGGCCCACCATGTACCCGAGACGGTTCATCCAAATCCTCGAAACGGGTCTCGAAAACCACAGCAAACTCATGGTGGACGACACTTACATCACTAGAAAACCGCAATTTTTCATATTTTTAAAAAAGGTAATAAGTTTTAGAAATTTTGCGGCTTTCCCCCGAAATCCAGAAATATCATAAATCTCAAGAAATTCTCATAAGTGCATATTCCAATGATAATGAATGCATATGGTATCACTAATCAAATTGCAATGTATGATTAATAGACTAGGCATGAACAAATGATGTAATGAGATACATGCACATGAATAGCAATTCTACAATTTTATTTTAAGGATTTAAAGGCAATAGCACATGTTTAAGTATCAATTATAGTAAAAAGGTTTCAAATTATAAGTTATCTAGTGTGGTGGCATAGCAATTACCAGGGCGTGTATGTACGCATGAATAGTGCTTGTGCTGCATATAAAAACCCTGGCAATGGTGCAGGTGTCCTATAGAATGGGTTCGCATATGTATGTCAAAATAAAGCATGAATGTAGTTACTAATATCACTAGAAATCTTTAACTACTTAAATTATCGGGCGACATGCTCCATCCAAACGATAGTCCCCTGTAGATGTTACATCTACTCACCGGAAATCCCCAGCTAGCTATGTCCAATCACCGCCTTTCCTTTTCGTGCCGCGTCCGAAGTCTCCTCGATCGATCCTAGAATTTGCACCAATACAAAACATAAGGTTACATATCATGAAATGACGCAAATCCCAAATGAAAATATCAACGTTCACATGCTAGGCACAACGTGCACAAGGTGCGCGGAACACACACGAAAATCACAAAAACTAACTATAATCGTCGTTTTGGGAGGCCCGGCAAAACTAAAACCCGATCACACAAAATTCCACATTCACATACCCTACAATTCGTAGGAGATGCGAAAAATATAATCAAGATATCACAAATAATTCACCTCTTAATTTTATGAAAAATCTAGTAAGCATGAAAACTAGAAAATTGACGCAAAAATCGTGGATTTGCGACTAAAAGACTACAGTCAAGCATGAACAACCAATCTACACTACAAGAAATCTACAACACTCAATTAACCTACATGCAATGCTTCAAATTCCCCTTTTCTCATAAACAAAACCCTTCTTGATTTTCATAAAACAACAATTACAAACCAATTTCACACTTTAAAATTAACTAAACTAGCATAATTTGAAGACCACATAAACAAAGTAACCTCTTTGATTTGGTTGTGTAGGAACTAGCAAGCAAAATAAATTTAATTAACCAAATAATGGTTTCTAAAACCCTAGTTTAAACTCAATCCATGAACTTTAAAACCTAGACTAGAAATTAGCTATTTAACACTAAAACCATTTAATTAAAGGAATTTAACCAAAAGAATTTAATTAGGTAGAAATTATACCTCAAGATCTAGAGATTTAGTAAGAAGTTTTGCCTCCAAAGATGGCCTCCTAGCATCCAAGATCCATGCAAGAAAGGCTAAGAAGAATGGATGAAGGATGGGGATTAATTTGTAAGGTTTAATTTGGATTTTGATGGAATTTGAGATGAGTTTTGAAGAAAAAAAAGAGAAGGGAAATTGGGGGCTGTTTTCTGCAGAATTTTCGGCCAGAGGGAGAGGTGAGGGATGGTGTGGGTGAATACAAAAAGGTTCTATGCAAAAAAAGACCCTCGACTAGTTCATATTTGCAAGTTTTAGTTCAAAATAATTATATTTTTGTTTTCCATAATAAAAACCAATTAGAACTTGAAATAAAATACTAAAAAATTATATTACAAACTAGATTTTAATTAACTTGATTCTAAAGAGTAAAATTAGCCTATTCAAATTTGTATTTATCGCTAATTTAATGTATTTTTAACAGCTTAAAATAATATTAAAAATAGTAAAATAGGGAAAAAAAATTTAAACGACCAGAATTTTATAAGTAACTCATTAGCTACTAAAATCTAGCAATTACCTATCCAAATTTGGTATAATTAGGCCTATACTGCAAAATAACGAAAATGACGATTTACGGAAAAAAAATACCAAATTTTCACCGATTTTCGGGAAAACACCAAAACGACTTTTCAAGTCGTTACAATCTTCCCCCTTTAAAGAAATTCGGTGCCAGAATTTAAAAATATAGCTACGCATACCTTCAAAGAGATGGGGATATTTCTTCCTCATCTCGTCATCGGTCTCCCAGGTGACCTCCTCGCTGCTCGGGCCATGCCAAAGGACCTTGACGGTCGGTATAACTTTCGATCTCAATTTCTTCACCTGCCGATCCAGGATGACCACCGGCTGCTCTGCAAAAGAAAGGTCGCGCTCTAGCTGGACTGTCGGGTGCTGAATCGCATGCGAAGGGTTATGAAGGTACTTGCGGAGCATCGAAACATGGAAGACGGGGTGATCATCTGGAAAGCTGGGTGGAAGAGCCAAACGATACGCAACTGCGCCGACACGCTCGAGGATCTCGAAAGGACCCACAAATCTGGGACAAAGCTTTACTTTTCGCCCAAATCGCATCACGCCCTTCATCGGAGAGACCCTCAGAAAAACATGATCACCAACTGCGATCTCTAGTCTGCGACGGCGTCGGTCCGCATACGATTTCTGCCTGTTCTGAGCCGCTCTCATCCGATCTTGAATCAACTGTATCTTCGCGGTCGTCTCCTCAACAAGCTGCGGCCCCAATATACTGCTCTCGCTGAGCTCTGTCCAACAGACGGGCGATCTGCATCTCCTCCCATACAATGCCTCGAAAGGTGCCATCTGAATAGTATCCTGGAAGCTGTTGTTGTAGGAGAACTCCACTAAAGGTAAATGATGATCCCAGCTACCACCAAAGTCGAAGACGCACGCTCGGAGCATGTCCTCGAGAGTCTGAATAGTCCGCTCTGACTGGCAGTCGGTCTGCGGATGAAATGCTGTGCTGAAACTCAAACGGGTGCCCAATGCCTCCTGAAGTCTCTGCCATAGTCGGCTGGTAAACTGGGTGCCTCTGTCGGACACGATACATGTCGGGACTCCATGCAGTCGTACAATCTCGTCGATGTATATCTGGGCATACTGAGAAAAACCGAAAGTCGTCTTCACTGGTAGGAAGTGAGCCGCTTTCGTTAATCGATCCACGATCACGCAAATGGAGTCGTACCCTCAACTGGTCCTGGGTAGACCCATAATGAAGTCCATAGAAATCTGCTCCCATTTCCACTCCGGAATGGGCAAAGGCTGCAACTCTCCTGCTGGCCTCTGTTGCTCGGCCTTAACTTGCTGACAAGTTAGGCATCTCGATACGAAGTCTGTGACGTCCCTCTTCATCCCATCCCACCAAAAGACATCTATCAAATCGCGGTACATCTTGGTGGAACCCGGATGAACGCTGTATGTCGATCTTTGCGCCTCCTTAAGAATCTCACGTCGTAGTCCCTCGGAATCTGGTACGCACAATCGAGTCCCAAATCGCAGTACTCCCTGATCATCGATCACGAACTCGGAATCTCTGCCCTGCCTAATCTGCTCCATGATCTCTGAAAGATAGTCATCGCTTAGCTGTGCCTCTCGAATACGGTCAAGCAACTGCGGACATGCACGAACATGCGCAAGCTGTCCCTCTGTCGGAGTGAACTCGAACTCAACTCGACTGTCGCATAAAATCTGCCAATCTTCCGACGACTGCCTCTGTACTGCGCGCAAACAAGATAGACTACCCCCGGGCCTCCTGCTCAAAGCATCCGCCACTACATTAGCCTTGCCCGGGTGATACAAAATCTCGCAATCGTAGTCCTTTACTAGTTCCATCCAACGGCGCTATCTGAGATTCAGGCCACGCTGCTGAAATATATACTTTAAACTCTTGTGATCAGTGAATATCTGACACGACTCGCCGTATAGGTAATGTCGCCAGATCTTAAGTGCAAAGACCACTGCAGCCATCTCCAAATCGTGAGGGGGTAGTCCTGTTCATCTTTCTTCAATTGCCGTGAAGCATACGTGATCACCCTGTAACATTTCAAAAAGATAAAATATTAATTTTTGGGAATTTTTAATAATTTAATATTATTTTATTGAATATTTTAATATTTTGGTATTTTTAAATACAAATAAATAGGAAAAATGTTAGAAAAATTATAGAAAATTATAAAATAGGGTAAATTAGAGAATTATGCCATTTCTAAGTTTAATTGATTAGTTATATGCTAAATTAGTGCTAATCGCGATTAAAAATCGCTAATCGGTTTTTTTAGCATTTTTGTGCAAAATATGCACATATCCTTTTTCCTACACTTGTGCATTTTCTACCATGGTTTTTCATTTGGGTTTACTATTTATGTGAGAAGGATTTTGAGGAGAAAAAGAAAAGGAAAAGAAAATGGAAAAGGGAATAAAATATGAGGGTTGGTGAGAGAGAGAGGTATGGTCTTCTTTTGACCCTAGACTTAGCCATTCTCCTCCATTTTCAACACTCATTTCTCTCTCCCTCTTGCTTGCTTGCTGCTGCTGCCCCTCCTTCATCTCCCTCCCCTCTTCAACTCCTCTAAACACATCCAAAACAATTCCAAAACCCCACTCTCATTTCATTAAATGTGTGCACAATACCTAGATCTACACTTGGAGCTAAAGAAGCAAGGATTTTGGCCACTTGGGGCAACTCAAGAATTTTCTTGAGTTGCCAAATGAGGTATTTACTGAACCATTAGCTTAGTTTTAGCATTTCCTTTACCCCCATGTTATGATTGAACCGATATTGTGTGATTTTGTGGACTTGATGAAAACCTAGTTAGGGTTTGAGGGAAACTTGTGTTGTAATGTGAAATTGAGCTCAGTTGAGGTTATATAAACATCCTAGTGCATGAATTGAGACCCTAACCTAAAGCCTAAAACTAGAATACGGATTTTAGAAACCGATATCGGAAAATTTGTGAAATCTGTGAAGGTTAATTGGGATCTGCTATCACCCGGGATATCCTAAAATAAAATTGATTGGACAGTGGCATGTGCAGGCACCCAGGAAGCTACCACCAAGACCCTAGACCCTAACTCCCTTACCCGGCCACCAATTAATCCCAATTGGCCGCAATTTGCGGCCCGACCAGCACCAATCTCTGTCGTTTTGGTTCTGCTGCTTCTACATGTATAGATTAGACCCCTGGTATTTATAGATTTGTCTAATTGGACCTAGGGTGAAATCTGGAACATATTTCCTAAGTTGCTGTTTTGGATTCGTGTTTCCGTATTTCGTATTTTTGATTCTAAAATTGTGTATTGTGTTTTACCTCGACTAATTGGCGTTTATACGACGATATAGAGGAATTATTGATGGTTTTGAAGGCGTGCCATAGGTTTTAACCTATAGGCCTCTTATCGTATCGTTTTGGGTTTCGTGTGCCGTTTTAGCTTTAGTTTGGTTTTAATGCGCATATACGACACTTTGATGTGTAGGTACCCCATGAAGACTACGGGACGACAAGCAAGCGTGTGGTGACATCGAAAGATGGAGACGCAAGGTGAGTAGATTATATCTACTGGGGGAAGTCGGGTGGATGGCGTATAGCACCCCCGCAGTCCGTAGTTAGTATACCATATATTATGCCTGATAGTTATAGTGTGTCGTGGATATGATAGATTAGGTGTACTATGGATAGTGTAGGGTTAGAAGTAACTAGCGTAGTTCATAGTCGCGAACTCTAGAATAGATTTACACCTACACGCACACCCTTGCATTTTCATTACACTTGCACTGTGTTGACGATATTGGATGAAATTGGAGATGAGTCGATGATGTTGGGTTTTGTGCCGCAAGATCGGTTATTTGATGTGATTCGTATTTGGGATACGATACGTGATCTCTAGCGGGCTTTGGGACGTGTGCTTGCACACACAGTATATTGATGGTATCAGTTGTACTAGACTTAGATCAGTATCCCAGATTATGTGATAGATGATAGTGATACCTGAGATGTGATGAGCTAGTGTGATATTGACCCGTACCCAGCTATTGGGATGCCGTACGACGATTTGCCGTACGAACTTTACATTGATGATAGATCCGTACTCATGACTTGAGGATGTCATATGATATACTGTATTGTACGCGATACTATTGAGGCGGGATCACCGACTATTATATCTATATATATATCGACTCAGATTTAGGTGGTTTCCATACCCCTCCCGATTGGCTTGATACTTAGATCGGTAGTTTGCATAGTAGATGCTAGACTAGACCTGAGTCATACCTATTTCAAAAACTACGAATCAGGAATATCTTAAAGACAAACAAAGGGATTCTACGGATACTTTTAAAGGCGTATCTTTTCTTAAAAACACCGTACCCCTTATTTTACTAAAACCCTGACTTGTCTTATTTCAAAAGGCATAACTGCATGACATATAAATATTGATATAGTTTCTTCACTGTGGTGTTGATTATTTGATTTCCGCATATTCATGCTATTCGCATTGCCTGCATATGTTCACTGCTATATTATTATCATGCTGTTAGGACACCAGCACCATTATCGATGATGCGTATGTTCCACGTACACTATTTGCCGGCTCACACACTTCATCATCGATAATTGCCATGCCACTACATTGTAGTACTGTTGCATTCATGATATGATTCTTGCATGGCATATTGTACACTTATACCTGTACAAAACATAGATGATTCTGACTTGATTAGAGATTTGGGAACCGCATGATGTTCTTCAAAACTGATTCGTTTTAAAAGAGCGGTTTCCCTCGACATATGCACATTACTATTCCATGTTGCATGACTTATGATATGCTTACCTTTCTTACATGTCGCATACATCATGTTTTGATTATACGCATTGAGATATGTTGTTCCATGATATTTCTGGATTTGGGAACCGTGGGTATTTTAAAAGAGAATATATAATTGTGTTAAAAACCCGGTTACCCTTGATATGATATTTCAGTGCGTCCACCATGTGTTTTCTCGGTGCTGAGAGCGACATGTGAAACCCGATTCGAGGAGGCGGATGAGGCCGATTGCGGGTACATGGTGGACCCGGTATGGTACCCCGGGGCGAGAACGGTTTCGCTGTGTAGTAGACGGTGAGCCTGGCAGAGGGACTACTACCTACCGGTGATTGTATTTGAGCTCGGCGGATATCTGGAGGATACCGACCGGAGTTGAGAGATGGACATGGGATGACCCGTACTGCCGGGGCCGAGGGCCGATACCGCAGATGGAGCCCCATATGGATGAGGACATGGGATGACCCGTACTGCCGGGGTCGAGGGCCGATACCGCAGACGGAGCCCCATATGGACGAGGATTTACGTGTCGATGCTAGGCACGGGTTTCATGATGTTTTTCCATGATTTTGTTTATATCCTCATATTTGCATACATGATGCTTATTGTCACTGGGTGACGGGTGGACGGGTTCCACGTTTATTTTCATTGGGTGACGGGTGGACGGGTTCCACGTTTATACAGACTTGATCACATACATACTGGATTTACATTGATCATACTTCATTGTATATATAACAGGGTATGAGGGCGCTGTTATATATACCCTTACACCAATATTAGTGGTATGGGACGCTAATATATGTGTATTGATATTCATATTTACTTCATGCAGACATACCTTATACTGATGACATGTTATTACCTGAGTACTTGGCACCACATACTTGTTTAGATGTTACTTGCCACCGTATCATACTTCAGATGTACTCTTGTGGTTTATATTATAATGATCGTTTTAACCTAGGATTATGTCATGCATTCGGTTTCTGCTTGTAGATATTCTCTATTCACGAGTTGGCAACTCACCCCCGTTGTGCCACAGTTCTTGCAGGTTTTGCCGTACAGGTTTCTTTGCGGCATTTCTGGCACACTACTTCCTTGCGGGTGAATTGCATTTGGTAGGTGGATTCTTTTGTATCAAGAACCACCATTGTACTTGTATTATTCATTGTATCTAGAATTTCCATCAACCAAAACTTGTATATTATTTCAGACTTAGACATTAGTGTTGTATTATTCGACCTTAGAGTCGCGCTTAGTAGTATTGCGGTTTTCATGCTTATTGAGTTTCTTTTGGATTTGACCCTCGCCTTTCGGCGTTGTATACTATATTGCTTGCGTGGTTGTGACCGTCGATTGACGAAGAGCTATCTCCCGCTTGGGGATGCCTTTATCATTGTATATATATATTGTTCTTGTTGTACCCCGTTCGGGGCCAGTATTTACAAAAGAAACTCTGCCGAAATTTTTAGAAAAGACTTTACATTTTTAAAATGCACATTCGGCTTAGTTATTTAAAAACCTTGACTTCAAACATGTTTTCCTTCACTTCTTTAAAAAACCAGTTTTCTTTATTTACTCTTAAAATGGTTTTAGATTTCTGGGCTTTTGGCTTACTTGGATCAGATGGAGTCCTATAGACTTCATTTGGTTCAAGGGCCAGTCACGTGCTCTTTCGGGTCGTGACAAAATTGGTATCAGAGCGCTGGTTGACCTTGGTTCGAGTCTAAGTTTGACTATGTGGAGCCTAAGGCGTTTATATATATACGGAACTTAGGCTTGACCTTACGGAACTTAGACTTAGTCGAGGGGGTATTAGACCCGAACTTTCGTCGCGTAGGATAACCCTTGGTTGATGGAATAGGTGACTAAAGTAGAGTGACGTACCGTGGGTATGTTCCACGGCATACTTACGACACGCCACTCCGCTTAAGGAACCTTAGGATGTACATATTTTCGAGATCAGTGATTCTCTTCATATCCATGATTATACATCCATTTGAGATCCTCGATACTATTAGTTTCATGATCATACCTTCATTGATGCTGTTCCTTCTTATGATCATGTATCCACTTTGGATCTGTTGTTCTCTTTCTTTCCATTGATCTGCTCTCTTCGATACTCGATTGAGGTTCCTGTCGCCATGTTTGAGCGCAGTTTGGGCTGCTGCTAGGGTTACGGTCGGTGCGAGCTCGTCTGGTACGAGGGCCGACCATTGTGTTTTCTGATGACATGGGAACGTCTCGAGTTAGCATTGGTGACTGTGACCTCTAGTGGAGGCGAGTGCTTGGTTTTGCACCGGATGATCGGGCCATTGTTAGAGCTGCCAGTTGAGAGAGGACTGTTGATGTACAACATACCTCAGAGATTATGATGTCGCCTACCGTGCAGACAGATGGACCAGCTGTTGCTGAGATTGACAGGATGTCGCTCCCGGAGCTTACGAGCTGAGATTGTCGGAGCTTCCAGGCAGATATGAGACAGATGATAGCTAGTCTACCCGATTTGAGAGACGATGGTGATTCGTCCGATTTATGCGCCGGAGCGGGCCCAGTTGAGTTGAAGATTTCCAGTGTGGAGAGTCTTACTCAGATCTAGAGCAGACCGATTCAGAGATGACCGCCAATGTATCGCCTTTCCTGGAGGATTGAGGCGCTGTTCGGCATGCAAGCGAATGAGCCAGTTGCTGCTGCAAATGACGAGATATCGCCCAGATGATTGGAGCAACTACAGCATGAGTATATGCTTAGAGATATGATAGCGAGTCGCTAGTCACCTGAGGATGAATGACTAGGACAGGTGTTCGTTCGCTTACCCCGATGCGAGGTTATCAGATAGATTGTTTCCAGCTAGAGACGACTTCACGCGGAGACGTTGAGAGTCGATATAGACGATCAAATGTCAGGAGCCATTCTCCAGGTTTAAAGTATACGGAAAGACATGCAGGCGATTCCATGGACCCTCTAGAAGAATGAAACCCTAACTCGACTTAATGACCGTGTGAAAGCCTTTGAACCTTAGGGTTTGCGGCAGTTCTGCGGCGCCATTAGTGAGGCTTGGGTTTGCCCTTCTACGGCTGGACCACCGACGCTGTGGCATGTACTCGATACTATTAAACTGTACTCAAGATGTTGATCTCTTGGGGGGATTATAAGGTTCTGACGAGTCGATCGAATGTTTCGACATCATTCGGATATCATGTGATGGGATGCTTTGCTTGGAAGACTCCAGATACGAGTATAGCAGTTGGAGCACAGTCCATGCAGCCATGATGAAATGAGTCCGAATCAGTCGACATTGAAGCATAGTGAATAAAAGAGTTTGCAAGAGGTTTCGACGAGGTGACGTTCCACTCCGCTGACATCAGAGATGTGATACGCACCCAGAGGCGTTGTATATGGATATATCTTCCAGAAAGAAGCGTGATAAGTATGCAGCCGTTCCGGAATAAGAATTTGCTTCAGCAATGGATGATGACTTCCGGGCAATCCGGCAGGAATGAGATTTGAGAGAGAAGCCTCGATAGGACCTTTCTGGAAAACGATACGAGGAGACCTTGACCCAGGAGTGGTCATATTGTGCACACCCAGCAGGCCAGAGTTCGGCATCGTCGACGAGGTAGTTGACCAGGTTCGGATAAAGGAACTTACCCAGATGCGTTGCGAATTGATCAAGGACGGACGAGTATTGAGTATTCCTCCGATGGTTGGGACGCGTTCCCGAGGACTTGTTCGGCCGGACATCTTCTGTAGAATGGTGAAGCTACAGAGTACGCGATTTCGAGTCCGTGCGAGGGAGTTCGGATTGACTGTGGCCTAGAATAGTGCAGTGCGTAGATAGCATGGCGTGACGCCATAGTGGACGACGATAGAGACAGGTGGAACCAGAGGTTCGTGCGAGACGCTGACGAGCTGTCATTACTTCCCGTCGAGACTAGAGACCTGATATGCTTACAGAGGCGTTGGGATGCTACCAATTTCCGAGAAAATGTTATGCTGAGGACACAGATGTCCATTGAGCGAAAATAGATTATGCAAGAGTATCATCCTTCGTACAGTTCGGCTTAGGTAAGATCGGAAGAGACCTTGAGCAGGATTCCTTCCAGGACATTGCTGCAATGATGTTTGCACCCAGGATCAGATGTGTGATGTTCATTCAGAGAGCCAGAGGCCGACGCCAGTGACATGCTGCTTTACGGGTGGTCATGAGGATTGACCGAGAGATGACCAGAGAAGTGCCAGAACGGAATCGTCCCCGTTAGCACACCTGACAGGGCCGATGAGCCGATTGACTGCGAGAAGGGTAATCCGCAGAGAAGATAATGACCCGGAGTCAGAGGACGCCAGACCGTGAGCAAGAGGCAAGTAGATATCTTGCGCCTCTAGCATTGGATGCACCGACTCCTTCTCGACCTTGAAGGAGGAACTACCGACGATGGTATTATGATTTATGATTTTGTGATTCGATTATCACGTATCCGTCCTTTTGGATTTCGGTGTTTTGGTCGTTTTATTGCATGATTTAGTTTTGATGACTGAGTTCATGATATTGTTTCATGCACCCACTGGATATTTATGTTTTGCGCATAAGTTATTACATTCGAGGTATTGATTGTGATTTCACGCCTATCTTATACAGTGACTTGATTTACACTTCCAGCATAATTTTCATGCACCTTTAGTGTTTTGATATACGATATTGGTGCACGCCAGATGCACTAAATCGGGATTCTTCGTGCATGTCGCATGCACCTGATTTTTACTGTCAGGCACACACGTTGCCTACGACAGATGTTTCGTGCACACCAGTTGCACCTAGATGTTGTTTTGTACACCTGTTTGACACATATATGGATTTTGATTTCTTGCGCACCAGACGCATAGGATATTCTTATATTTACATTTTGTGGATTGATTTCTAGTAGAGCAGTACACTTTGATGATATTCGCTATGTATTGATGTTTTCGGAACCCCGACAAATTGGATTCTTGCTGGAATGTTTTAGTATTGGGGGTTTAAATTTAAATTCGGCGACCGAATTTCTTTAAGGGGGGTAGATTGTAACATTTCAAAAAGATAAAATATTAATTTTTGGGAATTTTTAATAATTTAATATTATTTTATTGAATATTTTAATATTTTGGTATTTTTAAATACAAATAAATAGGAAAAATGTTAGAAAAATTATGGAAAATTATAAAATAGGGTAAATTAGAGAATTATACCATTTATAAGTTTAATTGATTAGTTATATGCTAAATTAGTGCTAATCGCGATTAAAAATCGCTAATCGGTTTTTTTTAGCATTTTTGTGCAAAATATGCACATATCCTTTTTCCTACACTTGTGCATTTTCTACCATGGTTTTTCATTTGGGTTTACTATTTATGTGAGAAGGATTTTGAGGAGAAAAAGAAAAGGAAAAGAAAATGGAAAAGGGAATAAAATATGAGGGTTGGTGAGAGAGAGAGGTATGGTCTTCTTTTGACCCTAGACTTAGCCATGCTCCTCCATTTTCAACACTCATTTCTCTCTCCCTCTTGCTTGCTTGCTGCTGCTGCCCCTCCTTCATCTCCCTCCCCTCTTCAACTCCTCTAAACACATCCAAAACAACTCCAAAACCCCACTCTCATTTCATTAAATGTGTGCACAATCCCTAGATCTACACTTGGAGCTAAAGAAGCAAGGATTTTGGCCACTTGGGGCAACTCAAGAATTTTCTTGAGTTGCCAAATGAGGTATTTACTGAACCATTAGCTTAGTTTTAGCATTTCCTTTACCCCCATGTTATGATTGAACCGATATTGTGTGATTTTGTGGACTTGATGAAAACCTAGTTAGGGTTTGAGGGAAACTTGTGTTGTAATGTGAAATTGAGCTCAGTTGAGGTAATATAAACACCCTAGTGCATGAATTGAGACCCTAACCTGAAGCCTAAAACCAGAATACGGATTTTAGAAACCGATATCGGAAAATTTGTGAAATCTGTGAAGGTTAATTGGGATCTGCTATCACCCGAGACATCCTAAAATAAAATTGATTGGACAGTGGCATGTGCAGGCACCCAGGAAGCTACCACCAAGACCCTAGCCCCTAACTCCCTTACCCGGCCGCCAATTAATCCCAATTGGCCGCAATTTGCGGCCCGACCAGCACCAATCTCTGTCGTTTTGGTTCTGCTGCTTCTACATGTATAGATTAGACCCCTGGTATTTATAGATTTGTCTAATTGGACCTAGGGTGAAATCTGGAACATATTTCCAAAGTTGCTGTTTTGGATTCGTGTTTCCATATTTCGTATTTTTGATTCTAAAATTGTGTATTGTGTTTTACCTCGACTAATTGGCGTTTATACGACGATATAGAGGAATTATTGATGGTTTTGAAGGCGTGCCATAGGTTTTAACCTATAGGCCTCTTATCGTATCGTTTTGGGTTTCGTGTGCCGTTTTAGCTTTGGTTTGGTTTTAATGCGCATATACGACACTTTGATGTGTAGGTACCCCATGGAGACTACGGGACGACAAGCAAGCGTGTGGTGACATCGAAAGATGGAGACGCAAGGTGAGTAGATTATATATACTGGGGGAAGTCGAGTGGATGGCGTATAGCACCCCCGCAGTCCGTAGTTAGTATACCATATATTATGCCTGATAGTTATAGTGTGTCGTGGATATGATAGATTAGGTGTACTATGGATAATGTAGGGTTAGAAGTAACTAGCGTAGTTCATAGTCGCGAACTCTAGAATAGATTTACACCTACACGCACACCCTTGCATTTTCATTTTACTTGCACTGTGTTGATGATATTGGATGACATTGGAGATGAGTCGATGATGTGGGGCTTTGTGCCGCAAGATCGGTGATTTGATATGATTCGTATTTGGGATACGATACGTGATCTCTAGCGGGCTTTGGGACGTGTGCTTGCACACGCAGTATATTGATGGAATCAGTTGTACTAGACTTAGATCAGTACCCCAGATTATGTGATAGATGATAGTGATACCTGAGATGTGATGAGCTAGTGTGATATTGACCCGTACCCAACTATTGGGATGCCGTACGACGATTTACCGTACGAGCTTTACATTGAAGATAGATCCGTACTCATGACTTGAGGATGTCATATGATATACTGTATCGTACGCGATACTATTGAGGCGGGATCACCGACTATTATATCTATATATATATCGACTCAGATTTAGGTGGTTTCCATACCCCTCCCGATTGGCTTGATACTTAGATCAGTAGTTTGCATAGTAGATGTTAGACTAGACCTGTGTCATACCTATTTCAAAAACTACGAATCAGGAATATCTTAAAGGCAAACAAAGGGATTCTACGGATACTTTTAAAGGCGTATCTTTTCTTAAAAACACCGTACCCCTTATTTTACTAAAACCCTGACTTGTCTTATTTCAAAAGGCATAACTGCATGACATATAAATATTGATATAGTTTCTTCACTGTGGTGTTGATTATTTGATTTCCGCATATTCATGCTATTCGCATTGCCTGCATATGTTCACTGCTATATTATTATCATGCTGTTAGGACACCAGCACCATTATCGATGATGCGTATGTTCCACGTACACTATTTGCCGGCTCACACACTTCATCATCGATAATTGCCATGCCACTACACTGTAGTACTGTTGCATTCATGATATGATTCTTGCATGGCATATTGTACACTTATACCTGTACAAAACATAGATGATTCTGACTTGATTAGAGATTTGGGAACCGCATGATGTTCTTCAAAACTGATTCGTTTTAAAAGAGCGGTCTCCCTCGACATATGCACATTACTATTCCATGTTGCATGACTTATGATATGCTTACCTTTCTTACATGTCGCATACATCATGTTTTGATTATACGCATTGAGATATGTTGTTCCATGATATTTCTGGATTTGGGAACCGTGGGTATTTTAAAAGAGAATATATAATTGTGTTAAAAACCCGGTTACCCTTGATATGATATTTCAGTGCGTCCACCATGTGTTTTCTCGGTGCTGAGAGCGACATGTGAAACCCGATTCGAGGAGGCGGATGAGGCCGATTGCGGGTACATGGTGGACCCGGTATGGTACCCCGGGGCGAGAACGGTTTCGCTTTGTAGTAGACGGTGAGCCTGGCAGAGGGACTACTACCTACCGGTGATTGTATTTGAGCTCGGCGGATATCTGGAGGATACCGACCGGAGTTGAGAGATGGACATGGGATGACCCGTACTGCCGGGGCCGAGGGCCGATACCGCAGATGGAGCCCCATATGGATGAGGACATGGGATGACCCGTACTGCCGGTGCCGAGGGCCGATACCGCAGACGGAGCCCCATATGGACGAGGATTTACGTGTCGATGCTAGGCACGGGTTTCATGATGTTTTTCCATGATTTTGTTTATATCCTCATATTTGCATACATGATGCTTATTGTCACTGGGTGACGGGTGGACGGGTTCCACGTTTATTTTCATTGGGTGACGGGTGGACGGGTTCCACGTTTATACAGACTTGATCACATACATACTGGATTTACATTGATCATACTTCATTGTATATATAACAGGGTATGAGGGCGCTGTTATATATACCCTTACACCAATATTAGTGGTATGGGACGCTAATATATGTGTATTGATATTCATATTTACTTCATGCAGACATACCTTATACTGATGACATGTTATTACCTGAGTACTTGGCACCACATACTTGTTTAGATGTTACTTGCCACCGTATCATACTTCAGATGTACTCTTGTGGTTTATATTATACTGATCGTTTTAACCTAGGATTATGTCATGCATTCGGTTTCTGCTTGTAGATATTCTCTATTCACGAGTTGGCAACTCACCCCCGTTGTGCCACAGTTCTTGCAGGTTTTGCCATACAGGTTTCTTTGCGGCATTTCTGGCACACTACTTCCTTGCGGGTGAATTGCATTTGGTAGGTGGATTCTTTTGTATCAAGAACCACCATTGTACTTGTATTATTCATTGTATCTAGAATTTCCATCAACCAAAACTTGTATATTATTTCAGACTTAGACATTAGTGTTGTATTATTCGACCTTAGAGTCGCGCTTAGTAGTATTGCGGTTTTCATGCTTATTGAGTTTCTTTTGGATTTGACCCTCGCCTTTCGGCGTTGTATACTATATTGCTTGCGTGGTTGTGACCGTCGATTGACGAAGAGCTATCTCCCGCTTGGGGATGCCTTTATCATTGTATATATATATTGTTCTTGTTGTACCCCGTTCGGGGCCAGTATTTACAAAAGAAACTCTGCCGAAATTTTTAGAAAAGACTTTACATTTTTAAAATGCACATTCGGCTTAGTTATTTAAAAACCTTGACTTCAAACATGTTTTCCTTCACTTCTTTAAAAAACCAGTTTTCTTTATTTACTCTTAAAATGGTTTTAGATTTCTGGGCTTTTGGCTTACTTGGATCAGATGGAGTCCTATAGACTTCATTTGGTTCAAGGGCCAGTCACGTGCTCTTTCGGGTCGTGACAAAATTGGTATCAGAGCGCTCGGTTGACCTTGGTTCGAGTCTAAGTTTGACTATGTGGAGCCTAAGGCGTTTATATATATACGGAACTTAGGCTTGACCTTACGGAACTTAGACTTAGTCGAGGGGGTATTAGACCCGAACTTTCGTCGCGTAGGATAACCCTTGGTTGATGGAATAGGTGACTAAAGTAGAGTGACGTACCGTGGGTATGTTCCACGGCATACTTACGACACGCCACTCCGCTAAAGGAACCTTAGGATGTACATATTTTCGAGATCAGTGATTCTCTTCATATCCATGATTATACATCCATTTGAGATCCTCGATACTATTAGTTTCATGATCATACCTTCATTGATGCTGTTCCTTCTTATGATCATGTATCCACTTTGGATCTGTTGTTCTCTTTCTTGCCATTGATCTGCTCTCTTCGATACTCGATTGAGGTTCCTGTCGCCATGTTTGAGCGCAGTTTGGGCTGCTGCTAGGGTTACGGTCGGTGCGAGCTCGTCTGGTACGAGGGCCGACCATTGTGTTTTCTGATGACATGGGAACGTCTCGAGTTAGCATTGGTGACTGTGACCTCTAGTGGAGGCGAGTGCTTGGTTTTGCACCGGATGATCGGGCCATTGTTAGAGCTTCCAGTTGAGAGAGGACTGTTGATGTACAACATACCTCAGAGATTATGATGTCGCCTACCGTGCAGACAGATGGACCAGCTGTTGCTGAGATTGACAGGATGTCGCTCCCGGAGCTTACGAGCTGAGATTGTCGGAGCTTCCAGGCAGATATGAGACAGATGATAGCTAGTCTACCCGATTTGAGAGACGATGGTGATTCGTCCGATTTATGCGCCGGAGCGGGCCCAGTTGAGTTGAAGATTTCCAGTGTGGAGAGTCTTACTCAGATCTAGAGCAGACCGATTCAGAGATGACCGCCAATGTATCGCCTTTCCTGGAGGATTGAGGCGCTGTTCGGCATGCAAGCGAATGAGCCAGTTGCTGCTGCAAATGACGAGATATCGCCCAGATGATTGGAGCAACTACAGCATGAGTATATGCTTAGAGATATGATAGCGAGTCGCTAGTCACCTGAGGATGAATGACTAGGACAGGTGTTCGTTCGCTTACCCCGATGCGAGGTTATCAGATAGATTGTTTCCAGCTAGAGACGACTTCACGCGGAGACGTTGAGAGTCGATATAGACGATCAAATGTCAGGAGCCATTCTCCAGGTTTAAAGTATACGGAAAGACATGCAGGCGATTCCATGGACCCTCTAGAAGAATGAAACCCTAACTCGACTTAATGACCGTGTGAAAGCCTTTGAACCTTAGGGTTTGCGGCAGTTCTGCGGCGCCATTAGTGAGGCTTGGGTTTGCCCTTCTACGGCTGGACCACCGACGCTGTGGCATGTACTCGATACTATTAAACTGTACTCAAGATGTTGATCTCTTGGGGGGATTATAAGGTTCTGACGAGTCGATCGAATGTTTCGACATCATTCGGATATCATGTGATGGGATGCTTTGCTTGGAAGACTCCAGATACGAGTATAGCAGTTGGAGCACAGTCCATGCAGCCATGATGAAATGAGTCCGAATCAGTCGACATTGATGCATAGTGAATAAAAGAGTTTGCAAGAGATTTCGACGAGGTGACGTTCCACTCCGCTGACATCAGAGATGTGATACGCACCCAGAGGCGTTGTATATGGATATATCTTCCAGAAAGAAGCGTGATAAGTATGCAGCCGTTCCGGAATAAGAATTTGCTTCAGCAATGGATGATGACTTCCGGGCAATCCGGCAGGAATGAGATTTGAGAGAGAAGCCTTGATAGGACCTTTCTGGAAAACGATACGAGGAGACCTTGACCCAGGAGTGGTCATATTGTGCATACCCAGCAGGCCAGAGTTCGGCATCGTCGACGAGGTAGTTGACCAGGTTCGGATAAAGGAACTTACCCAGATGCGTTGCGAATTGATCAAGGACGGACGAGTATTGAGTATTCCTCCGATGGTTGGGACGCGTTCCCGAGGACTTGTTCGGCCGGACATCTTCTGTAGAATGGTGAAGCTACAGAGTACGCGATTTCCAGTCCGTGCGAGGGAGTTCGGATTGACTGTGGCCTAGAACAGTGCAGTGCGTAGATAGCATGGCGTGACGCCATAGTGGACGACGATAGAGACAGGTGGAACCAGAGGTTCGTGCGAGACGCTGACGAGCTGTCATTACTTCCCGTCGAGACTAGAGACCTGATATGCTTACAGAGGCGTTGGGATGCTACCAATTTCCGAGAAAATGTTGTGCTGAGGACACAGATGTCCATTGAGCGAAAATAGATTATGCAAGAGTATCATCCTTCGTACAGTTCGGCTTAGGTAAGATCGGAAGAGACCTTGAGCAGGATTCCTTCCAGGACATTGCTGCAATGATGTTTGCACCCAGGATCAGATGTGTGATGTTCATTCAGAGAGCCAGAGGCCGACGCCAGTGACATGCTGCTTTACGGGTGGTCATGAGGATTGACCGAGAGATGACCAGAGAAGTGCCAGAACGGAATCGTCCCCGTTAGCACACCTGACAGGGCCGATGAGCCGATTGACTGCGAGAAGGGTAATCCGCAGAGAAGATAATGACCCGGAGTCAGAGGACGCCAGACCGTGAGCAAGAGGCAAGTAGATATCTTGCGCCTCTAGCATTGGATGCACCGACTCCTTCTCGACCTTGAAGGAGGAACTACCGACGACGGTATTATGATTTGTGATTTTGTGATTCGATTATCACGTATCCGTCCTTTTGGATTTCGGTGTTTTGGTCGTTTTATTGCATGATTTAGTTTTGATGACTGAGTTCATGATATTGTTTCATGCACCCACTGGATATTTATGTTTTGCGCATAAGTTATTACATTCGAGGTATTGATTGTGATTTCACGCCTATCTTATACAGTGACTTGATTTACACTTCCAGCATAATTTTCATGCACCTTTAGTGTTTTGATATACGATATTGGTGCACGCCAGATGCACTAAATCGGGATTCTTCGTGCATGTCGCATGCACCTGATTTTTACTGTCAGGCACACACGTTGCCTACGACAGATGTTTCGTGCACACCAGTTGCACCTAGATGTTGTTTTGTACACCTGTTTGACACATATATGGATTTTGATTTCTTGCGCACCAGACGCATAGGATATTCTTATATATACATTTTGTGGATTGATTTCTAGTAGAGCAGTACACTTTGATGATATTCGCTATGTATTGATGTTTTCGGAACCCCGACAAATTGGATTCTTGCTGGAATGTTTTAGTATTGGGGGTTTAAATTTAAATTCGGGGACCGAATTTCTTTAAGGGGGGTAGATTGTAACATTTCAAAAAGATAAAATATTAATTTTTGGGAATTTTTAATAATTTAATATTATTTTATTGAATATTTTAATATTTTGGTATTTTTAAATACAAATAAATAGGAAAAATGTTAGAAAAATTATGGAAAATTATAAAATAGGGTAAATTAGAGAATTATACCATTTATAAGTTTAATTGATTAGTTATATGCTAAATTAGTGCTAATCGCGATTAAAAATCGCTAATCGGTTTTTTTAGCATTTTTGTGCAAAATATGCACATATCCTTTTTCCTACACTTGTGCATTTTCTACCATGGTTTTTCATTTGGGTTTACTATTTATGTGAGAAGGATTTTGAGGAGAAAAAGAAAAGGAAAAGAAAATGGAAAAGGGAATAAAATATGAGGGTTGGTGAGAGAGAGAGGTATGGTCTTCTTTTGACCCTAGACTTAGCCATGCTCCTCCATTTTCAACACTCATTTCTCTCTCCCTCTTGCTTGCTTGCTGCTGCTGCCCCTCCTTCATCTCCCTCCCCTCTTCAACTCCTCTAAACACATCCAAAACAACTCCAAAACCCCACTCTCATTTCATTAAATGTGTGCACAATCCCTAGATCTACACTTGGAGATAAAGAAGCAAGGATTTTGGCCACTTGGGGAAACTCAAGAATTTTCTTGAGTTGCCAAATGAGGTATTTACTGAACCATTAGCTTAGTTTTAGCATTTCCTTTACCCCCATGTTATGATTGAACCGATATTGTGTGATTTTGTGGACTTGATGAAAACCTAGTTAGGGTTTGAGGGAAACTTGTGTTGTAATGTGAAATTGAGCTCAGTTGAGGTAATATAAACACCCTAGTGCATGAATTGAGACCCTAACCTGAAGCCTAAAACCAGAATACGGATTTTAGAAACCGATATCGGAAAATTTGTGAAATCTGTGAAGGTTAATTGGGATCTGCTATCACCCGAGACATCCTAAAATAAAATTGATTGGACAGTGGCATGTGCAGGCACCCAGGAAGCTACCACCAAGACCCTAGCCCCTAACTCCCTTACCCGGCCGCCAATTAATCCCAATTGGCCGCAATTTGCGGCCCAACCAGCACCAATCTCTGTCGTTTTGGTTCTGCTGCTTCTACATGTATAGATTAGACCCCTGGTATTTATAGATTTGTCTAATTGGACCTAGGGTGAAATCTGGAACATATTTCCAAAGTTGCTGTTTTGGATTCGTGTTTCCATATTTCGTATTTTTGATTCTAAAATTGTGTATTGTGTTTTACCTCGACTAATTGGCGTTTATACGACGATATAGAGGAATTATTGATGGTTTTGAAGGCGTGCCATAGGTTTTAACCTATAGGCCTCTTATCGTATCGTTTTGGGTTTCGTGTGCCGTTTTAGCTTTGGTTTGGTTTTAATGCGCATATACGACACTTTGATGTGTAGGTACCCCATGGAGACTACGGGACGACAAGCAAGCGTGTGGTGACATCGAAAGATGGAGACGCAAGGTGAGTAGATTATATCTACTGGGGGAAGTCGAGTGGATGGCGTATAGCACCCCCGCAGTCCGTAGTTAGTATACCATATATTATGCCTGATAGTTATAGTGTGTCGTGGATATGATAGATTAGGTGTACTATGGATAATGTAGGGTTAGAAGTAACTAGCGTAGTTCATAGTCGCGAACTCTAGAATAGATTTACACCTACACGCACACCCTTGCATTTTCATTTTACTTGCACTGTGTTGATGATATTGGATGACATTGGAGATGAGTCGATGATGTGGGGCTTTGTGCCGCAAGATCGGTGATTTGATGTGATTCGTATTTGGGATACGATACGTGATCTCTAGCGGGCTTTGGGACGTGTGCTTGCACACGCAGTATATTGATGGTATCAGTTGTACTAGACTTAGATCAGTACCCCAGATTATGTGATAGATGATAGTGATACCTGAGATGTGATGAGCTAGTGTGATATTGACCCGTACCCAGCTATTGGGATGCCGTACGACGATTTACCGTACGAGCTTTACATTGAAGATAGATCCGTACTCATGACTTGAGGATGTCATATGATATACTGTATCGTAGGCGATACTATTGAGGCGGGATCACCGACTATTATATCTATATATATATCGACTCAGATTTAGGTGGTTTCCATACCCCTCCCGATTGGCTTGATACTTAGATCAGTAGTTTGCATAGTAGATGTTAGACTAGACCTATGTCATACCTATTTCAAAAACTACGAATCAGGAATATCTTAAAGGCAAACAAAGGGATTCTACGGATACTTTTAAAGGCGTATCTTTTCTTAAAAACACCGTACCCCTTATTTTACTAAAACCCTGACTTGTCTTATTTCAAAAGGCATAACTGCATGACATATAAATATTGATATAGTTTCTTCACTGTGGTGTTGATTATTTGATTTCCGCATATTCATGCTATTCGCATTGCCTGCATATGTTCACTGCTATATTATTATCATGCTGTTAGGACACCAGCACCATTATCGATGATGCGTATGTTCCACGTACACTATTTGCCGGCTCACACACTTCATCATCGATAATTGCCATGCTACTACACTGTAGTACTGTTGCATTCATGATATGATTCTTGCATGGCATATTGTACACTTATACCTGTACACAAACATAGATGATTCTCACTTGATTAGAGATTTGGGAACCGCATGATGTTCTTCAAAACTGATTCGTTTTAAAAGAGCGGTTTCCCTCGACATGTGCACATTACTATTCCATGTTGCATGACTTATGATATGCTTACCTTTCTTACATGTCGCATACATCATGTTTTGATTATACGCATTGAGATATGTTGTTCCATGATATTTCTGGATTTGGGAACCGTGGGTATTTCAAAAGAGAATATATAATTGTGTTAAAAACCCGTTTACCCTTGATATGATATTTCAGTGCGTCCACCATGTGTTTTCTCGGTGCTGAGAGCGACATGTGAAACCCGATTCGAGGAGGCGGATGAGGCCGATTGCGGGTACATGGTGGACCCGGTATGGTACCCCGGGGCGAGAACGGTTTCGTTGTGTAGTAGACGGTGAGCCTGGCAGAGGGACTACTACCTACCGGTGATTGTATTTGAGCTCGGCGGATATCTGGAGGATACCGACCGGAGTTGAGAGATGGACATGGGATGACCCGTACTGCCGGGGCCGAGGGCCGATACCGCAGACGGAGCCCCATAAGGATGAGGACATGGGATGACCCGTACTGCCGGGGCCGAGGGCCGATACCGCAGACGGAGCCCCATATGGACGAGGATTTACGTGTCGATGCTAGGAACGGGTTTCATGATGTTTTTCCATGATTTTGTTTATATCCTCATATTTGCATACATGATGCTTATTGTCATTGGGTGACGGGTGGACGGGTTCCACGTTTATTTTCATTGGGTGACGGGTGGACGGGTTCCACGTTTATACAGACTTGATCACATACATACTGGATTTACATTGATCATACTTCATTGTATATATAACAGGGTATGAGGGCGCTGTTATATATACCCTTACACCAATTTTAGTGGTATGGGACGCTAATATATGTGTATTGATATTCATATTTACTTCATGCAGACATACCTTATACTGATGACATGTTATTACCTGAGTACTTGGCACCACACAGTTTAGATGTTACTTGCCACCGTATCATACTTCAGATGTACTCTTGTGGTTTATATTATACTGATCGTTTTAACCTAGGATTATGTCATGCATTCGGTTTCTGCTTGTAGATATTCTCTATTCACGAGTTGGCAACTCACCCCCGTTGTGCCACAGTTCTTGCAGGTTTTCCCGTACAGGTTTCTTTGCGGCATTTCTGGCACACTACTTCATTGCGGGTGAATTGCATTTGGTAGGTGGATTCTTTTGCATCAAGAACCACCATTGTACTTGTATTATTCATTGTATCTAGAATTTCCATCAACCAAAACTTGTATATTATTTCTGACTTAGACATTAGTGTTGTATTATTCGACCTTAGAGTCGCGCTTAGTAGTATTGCGGTTTACATGCTTATTGAGTTTCTTTTGGATTTGACCCTCGCCTTTCGGCGTTGTATACTATATTGCTTGCGTGGTTGTGACCGTCGATTGACGAAGAGCTAGCTCCCGCTTGGGGATGCCTTTATCATTGTATATATATATTGTTCTTGTTGTACCCCGTTCGGGGCCAGTATTTACAAAAGAAACTCTGCCGAAATTTTTAGAAAAGACTTTACATTTTTAAAATGCACATTCGGCTTAGTTATTTAAAAACCTTGACTTCGAACATGTTTTCCTTCACTTCTTTAAAAAACCCGTTTTCTTTATTTACTCTTAAAATGGTTTTAGATTTCTGAGCTTTTGGCTTACTTGGATCAGATGGAGTCCTATAGACTTCATTTGGTTCAAGGGCCAATCACGTGCTCTTTCGGGTCGTGACACATCCTGTCATGCTGCATCAATACGCACCCTAGCCCCACTCGTGAAGGGTCACAATAAACCATGAATCCGCCTGATCCTGAAGGCAAAGATAACACCCGCGCCGTAGTCAAACAAGTCCGAAGCTGCTGGAAACTGTGCTCGCACTCCTCCGTCCAATCGAAAGGAACTCCCCTCCGGGTCAATCCGGTCAAAGGTGCAGCATTACGGGAGAAATCCTGAACGAATCGCCTGTAGTAGCCAGCCAGGCCTAGGAAACTGCGGATCTCCGTAACTGATGTCGATCTGGGCCACTGCTGAACGGCCTCGATCTTCTTCGGGTCCACACATATGCAATCTCTCGTAATCACGTGACCCAAGAAACCAACGCTGTCCAGCCAGAATGCACACTTGGAAAATTTTGCGAAAAGCTGGTGCTCCCTTAAAGTCTGGAACGTAATCCGCAAGTGCTGCTCGTGCTCCTCTCTGCTCCAGGAATACACAAAAATATCATCAATGAACACTATGATGAACAAATTGAGATACGGTCTGAATATACGGTTCATCAAATCCATGAATGCTGCTGAGGCATTGGTGAGTCCGAACGACATCACCAAAAATTCATAGTGGCCGTAGCGCGTGCGGAAAGCTGTCCTCGGTATATCCTCCTGTCGAACGCGCAGCTGATGGTATCCTGATCGCAAGTCGATCCTCGAGAAATATCCTGCCCCCTGAAGCTGGTCGAACAAACCATCGATACATGGTAAGGGATACCAGTTTCGTACGGTAACTTTGTTCAGCTGGCGATAGTCGATACACAAACGCAAACTACCGTCCTTCTTCTTGACAAACAGGACCGGAGCACCCCACAGAGAAACACTAGGTCGAATAAGCCCCTTATCTAACAAATCCTGCAACTGATCCTTTAACTCTCTAAGCTTCGCCGAGGCCATCCGATAAGGAGGTATGGAAATAGGCCCCGAGCCGGGAATCAAATCGATGCAGAACTCAACATCGTGCTCAGGCGGTAGCCCAGGAAGCTCATCAGGGAAAACATCAGGGAACTCATAAACAATCGGGACCCGGTCCAACGGAACCTCTGCAGCTCGAGTATCACAAATATACGCTAAGAATCCCTGACATCCCTTCCGCAAGAGCAGACCGGAGCGAAGAGACGAAATCAAGCTGGGAAGGGTGACGCTGCGGTCTCCCTGAATAACAAGGACCGGCTCTCTCGGAAAGCTAAATCTGACCGCCTTCTCACGGTAGTCCACTGAAGCATAACAAGTGGCCAGCCAGTCCATGCCCAGAAGCACATCAAAGTCCAACATATCGAGGAGAATCAAATCAACCGACGAATCCCTCTCCCCGATACGAACGGAACACAATCGAAACACAAAATGAGTGACAAACGACTCGCATACCGGAGTAATAACAACAAGCGGCTGATCTAACGACGACGACTCATGGCCCAACATCGGTGCAAAGTGTGTAGATACGTATGAATGTGTGGAACCTGGGTCGAATAATACTCGCGCGTCGAAAGAACATACTGGCAAGGTACCTGTCACAACGGCATTGGATGCCTGCACATCCAGCGGTGTCAAAGCGAACACTCGGGCCTATCCCCTACCAATAGCTGGTTGTCCTCGGCCTCGACCTCAGCCTCCTCGTCCTCTCTGGATCGGACCGCCACGTCCACAGCCTCTGGGTGCATCAAACTGATGTGGAGCATCGCCTGTGGTAGGAATTAGAGCTCTCTGAGGAGGAGGTAGTGATGGTGGTAAGGTCACATGTGGAACTGTCGCCGCCTCCTGTCGTCTCACCGGACAGTCTCTGATAAGATGGTGCGGACTCCCGCACCCATAACATCCTGGCGACGCCCGCTGTCCCTGCGGATATGAACCATATAACCGACCCCGTCCAATTCCTCTGCTAGGCCCATCTCTCGGAAATAGTATGGCGCGCTGCCTCTGCGACGGCACATCGGTGCGAATCCTCTTCGACCCAGAAACGGCCGAAGTCTGTGATATGCATGCCTCCATCCGTAATTCCGTATCCATAGCAGCTGAATATGTGTCGTAGTGCTGGGCGCCAATAGCAAGAAACAGCTGGGTGTCAAGTCCCTGCACGAACCCCTTCACTCTCTTTTCTTCCGTATCCACCAAATACGGAGCATATCTAGACAACTGCGTGAACTGGATATCGTACTCAGACACCGTCATCCCTGCGTTCTTGATCAAAGCTTCAAAACTGCGAGCCCTAGTGTCACGAACGCTCTCTGGGAGGAAACGAGCTAGAAAGACTGCTGTAAACTCGGCCAAAGTCATAGGAGGTAGACCTGCAGCTCGACCTCTCTTGACGGACTCACACCACGTCTGCGCAAGGCCCTCTAGACGGAAACTCGCAAGCTCCACCCATCGATCGTCAGAACATCTGAGCGAACGGCAAATCCTGGCTAATCTGTCAAGGAATGTCTGTGGATCCTCCGCCGCATCTGTGCCGGTGAATACTGGAGGTCTCAGCCTCATGAAATCCTGTAGCGATACTGGGATAGCCACGGTAGTAGTAGTAGCAACTGTCTGGGCAGCAGGTACCATGGTAGTCTGTGATGTGGTAGGTACGTCCTCCGATCTCGGTGCAGGACTGGCCGCTACTAAGGATTCCACCATCTGTCGTAACTCCTGCATACCTCCCATCATCTGTCGTAGCTCCTCCATACCAGACTCTAGCCTATCCATGCGGCCTGGGGAATGCGGATCAGTCTGTCCCTGAGGCATAGGTATACCACCCTTCTCGGTCCTCGTCTCGGACGAGCTTGCTCGGATCTCATCTCGGGCGGCAGCCCTCTGCGCTCTCGTAGCCTACGGCGGCATAGTGGCTGGTATAAGAAATAGGATAATAAGAATAGTGCAACAGAATCATAGGATACACGGAATTGAAGAAGGAATTTTCAAGCAAGTATATCCTAAAGTCACTTAGGCGGAGTACCGTATCGCAAGTATGCCGCGGACATACGCACGCTACGTTACCCTGCTTAAGTCACTTACCCCATCTACCAAAGGTCATCCTACACTCAGAAAGGTAAAACCTATCGCTCTGATACCAACTTTGTCACGACCCGTAGGGTACGGAACTGTTAGTTATGTATATTCCCTAAAGGCCATTGTTGTACATATGATGTATATTATAATGGATGCTTGGATATATATAGAGATGACTTTCTTGCTCGTCATGATAGTATGCTATTTGGTTTCACTTTATCTTAACATGTTGACTTGTATTGGTTTACTGTTTTACTCTCACATGTTGATAAAGCCCTTAGGATCTGTACTCGACTACTGGGACTATGATGAGATCATACTAGTGGGGCCTTGGTAGTCGATGAGTACATCCTATAACTGTTCCTAGTCGAGGGTATATCGAGACAGGGCATCGATACACCAGAGTAGACTAGCGTATACGCATCTTGACCCATATGATGGGCGATGGATGATCCCATATCCATCGGTGTTGGACATCAAGGATGGTATACGGGTGCTCAGTAGAGACTGGGTACACTGGACGGACTCGCCGACAACTCCCAGATGGTGCTATACCACACGTCAGATGGCAGTTCTCCGGTGACACTGGTACAGGGTAGTCTGTAGACCCGAGATCGTCATAGAGTCTTGTGTGATTCCCACTGTGCTTTGATTTCCACCTTACCACGTCCAAGAGGGCGTGCAAAACGGTGGCTTTTGGGTACAGTCCCGAATCACATGGAGGCAATGAGCGATAGGAGGGGATTCGTCTCTCCCGGTATAGGGAGTTGATGTTGTGCTGTGTTCGATTGGCTATAACTGGAAGTCCCTGGCCAGGGCTGATATAGAGATTTACTGGTAAGTGTTACTAGTAGTTTCTCGACCCGTTATGAGCCATACATCGACACGACTTATCGGTTACTGGGGTCTGACGTATACCATCCCTAGACTTGATATGCGACATATCATACGAACAGACCGGACTGTACGGGAGTGTTACTGGTTGAATTCACAGGAGAACGCACAGGCTAGCTTGTTGATCTTCTGATCGCTCAATACCTGGGTGGCTGTTACGTTTAGCTGACCGCTTGCAGCTTGTGGGTGTTTGATATGATCATCACCTGCTACCGGCGTATTGACGATTCTTTAGAGTCCTACACAGAGGTTTCTTGGCTCAGGCAAAACGGAGTAGAGGCACATATGTGATATGTGCAGGACCGAGAATAATGCGATATGAGATACCGTATTATATTCTCGCGATATTTAGATATGAATCGGGACATCGGATCAAGTGTTGATTCGATGAATCGGTACATGATATATTAGTCGGTTATATTCGATATAGCCGGATCGTCGAATCAAGTGTTGATTCGATGATTTAATGTATAATAATATATATGATATATTATTACATTATCTAATATTGGCTCACTTTATTATTTCATTTTCTCAGTGGATGATACATTGATATATATGCGATATATGTTAATTGTATTATTTTCTTTTGTTGCAAATATATAATATATATGTGATATATATTATTGTGACATGATATGATTAATTGTTAAACATGTTTAAGGATGATTAATTGAGGTTAGTGTTTGATTTGGGTTAGTAGCTTCATGCACATTCTAGAAGCTTTATTCTTTTGTCATGGTTAAGATATTTGTTGATGACACATTCTTAACTCAACCAAACCCTAACCCTAGTTTATTCTCTACACATTCTTAGCCACTCATCCTTGACCATGGTTAATAATCAATCATATAGATTTATTCTATTCATCACAAAAGAAAAGGATTATCATTATCTTTTCATTATCATCTTCTTCCTTCTTCAAGAAAGCTTGCTAGTTTTTCTTAAGTGATGAAATAAAATGAGAAAATGATTTAAAAAGAAAGCAAAATTACTACTCTCTCATCCTCATCTCATCTAGCCCATGGGATTAGTGTGTTCTTCTCTTTTGAGTGAGAAAACTTGAGTCGTAGCAACTTCAAGGTAGATCATCGGAGATTTGGAATACTTCGAGCTAGCATGGATCGTTCGAGTCGTGGAGCCTCTCATGAGTCCAGGAGATCGTGGATCGCGGCAAAGGGACTTCTACTCGGAGCTTGTGAAGTGAAGGAGCGGACTACAAAGGTTGTAATCCCTTACACTTAGATAAAAGTTATCTTCTTGCATGTTAAACCCTAATAATCTAGCAAAGATCCCGGCTTTGGGTTGTTCGGCACGTCTAAAATTTAATCCGGGCATGTTTTATGCCTTTTGAACCTTCACAAGAGTACCTAGGAACCCTACAGTGGTATCAGAGCCTAGCTAGAGCATTAGGCGATGTGTTTACGAAGTTAAAACTCCGATCGAACCCGAAACGACGCAAAAAGACCCCTCTCTGGAAATTTTTTAAATTTTGGGATTTTTCTGAATTAAAAATATGTAAAAAAATCAGCAGGGAATTCTAAGAATTACCATAAAACCCGAGCCCCTAATTCGACTAAACGGAGGCGGAACCGCGGCGCAAGCAAGCCTTGCGCGGCGGTTCCGCGGCGGAACAGTGAGATCATGACACGTGGATTTTATGGTAATGTCCGTAGGTACTTGTTGATGTTTCTGGATATTTTTTACAGTGATTCCAGTATTGTTTAAATCTGGGGTTTATTTGGTAATAGTAGATTCGATCGGAATATTTAAGTTCGTATTTCTTTCCGGATATTTAGAAACTGTTAAACTATTTTAACGGATATCATTAACTTACTATTTCCCGATACGGCAAACTTTCAAGTGTTGAAATTTTTTCGGGTTTAAATCTTTCGGAAAAATTGTACAAGTTAAGCGGTGGAACCTCTAGAAGACAACAAACCTTAACTCGATTATGTGACCGTCTTGAACTGCCTTTTGAACCTTCGGGTTTGGGGCAGTACGGCGTGCCACATGTGAGGCGTTGGCTTGACCCTTCTACTGCTGGATCACTGGTACTTTGACATATTCTGGGATTATTTGAACTCCGCTCAAGAGTTGAGCACTTTGGGAAATTTTGGGTGTTTGATTATCTGTTCGAAAAGTTTAATACTGTCGATTTATCTGGAATGTGATACAATATGTGGAATTCATAGAGTTAGGCATGAAATGCGGAGTATGTGATATTTCGGATTTACGATGTCTAAAGTGATTGTGGATTCCAAATATTGTAGTTTTACACTTTCTTTTCTGTGACCGTAAGTGTAATATGTGAGATCACCGGTTTCGTTGCAATATGATTCAACGACAATTGGGATGCGCATATTTACTTACGTTGATGATATGTGATATTATGTGTTGCTGTGATATGTTATATTGGATCGTCGTGTTCTGAATAGCCGGGGGTTTTATGTGAGATGAGGGTTTTTATTTTCATTCATGTAAAATTCATTTGTAATGTAATATTCTTTTATTTGGGGCACTTCCAGGTTGCGGTTGTTGTCACCAGTGTATATTATTTACTTTTCCGCATTAGGTAGACCCAAGGTGGGGAGCACAAGTAACCGGGTTCTAGGGTCCAGTGGGAGGCCATCTCGAGGAGTCGAGACCGGGTCTTCTAACCCTAGAATTGGCAGTGTTACTTGCCGCTCTCGTAGGGGTCTTGGGATGTGGGTTTGGCTATTCGTTGCGACCGTGGAATCCGTGTTTTATACAGGCTCGTATTGAAAACACGGACGTCCTAGTATATCCAATATTTCATATATGTTCTTCTGCTGCAATGTTCTGTGATGAGATCATATTACTGCCTGAGACGAATGCTTATACTATATATATATGCTGATATATAAATATTACTGCTTTCGTTTCTTCTGTGATGCTTACGAAGCAAAAGCTGATGGGATTTTTATTAATGAGATTAATAAAAGAAAAGAAACCTAAAGATGTTATAGAATCAAAACTTTATAAAAAGGGTAGCTACAGTTTTGCTTTGCACAGCGATATATATGATATATCCTGCACCTTATTCGATGAGGAAAGGACCGAGATCCCTTCACCGGGAGTGACTCCTTTAGCGAAACTGGCAGATGCTACAAAACTCGGTTTGTCTTTTGATTGCTTTTAGTGTTTTGCTTTGCACAGCGGTATATATGATATATCCTGCACCTTATTCGATGAGGAAAGGGCCGACGATCCCTTCACCGGGAGTGACCCCTTTAGCGAAACTAAGAAAAGCCTCAAAAACACTCCTTTTGAAAAACGTCACTCGATTCTACGACGATATCAAGTTCATTACGCTCAGGGTTTTTCTAAAAACCTGCGTAGCCCTCCGTCATTTCAGATAAGTCCTGTTTGGTATTCGTGCTACGTTTGTTGACCTTGTCAAGGCGCAGTGTGCGGTAGCTAACCAGTATTTATCTGCTTATGCATATGATGCAGATTGGGTTAGGGTAGTCGTGCGGCCTTGTTGACCTTGTCAAGGGTCGTGCGGGTGGGTTTGATTCAATCAAGAAATGACGGATTGAACTTGACTTACGGTCTATGGTTTGTTGACCTTGTCAAGGTCATAGATCGTTTGGGGTAAAAATATTATCGGGAATTTCAAGTGTTGAAATTTGCAATGAGATTGCATACCTCCTATGAGATAGTTGGATCCCGATACCCACTGCGAGTAAGTGTTACTCCTGGGAGAGTTTTACACAGGACAATTAGCCGATCAAGTAGGTGTCTAGAAAAGTGTTAACGGGGTTACGCCTCTGGGAAAACGAGGTTTACTTTAATTAGGTCCGTGCGAGAGCACGGGGAACCTCCCTCAAAGTACCGACACTGATCTGGCTGAAAGATTGACGAAATTGTAGGGTGTAATTAATCCCGGCTAATCTTACCTTTTAGGGTTTGAAGGCAGATTTGATAAAAACAGTGGGAGACATCCTGATTAGATAAGATAATAACCAATCTAATCTTGCAAGAGCATACGCTAAAGTGTTTTCTTCTCTCTCTCTCCAGGTAGCGACCATTTCAGGCTATAATCAAGATAATAATATGGATGTATTGACTAAACCTAATTATTGTACTGAGCAAGGGAACGTTGGACCCGTTCTTTCTTATAAGAGTTATAAGACTGAACAGGAAACAGGAGAATATCTGGATTCTCAAGCCGCCCAAAAGAACATGCATGTTGATGCATCTTCATCGGGTGTGTTAGTTATTGAGAACTGTTTCTCAGTTCACCCTACGTCCTGGGTATTAGATACCGGATCAGGATCCCACATATGTAAAAAGTTCATGGGCTACGGAAAGGTAGAGAACTGGGAAAAGGTGATCATTCCGTTCAAGTAGGGAACGGTGCAAGTATTGTAGCCAAAGCAGTTGGTGAATATCACCTTGTATTACCAAGTCGTAATACACTGATTCTAAATGAGTGCTATTATATACCGAACATGATGTGCAACATTATTTCAGTTTCTTTATTAAGTAAAGAAGGATATAATTTTGTAGTAAAGGATAATGTTATGAACATATTCCTAGATCAAAAGTTGATTGCATCAGGCTCGTTACGTAATGGCATATTCATTCTAAATCAGAATACAGTCCTGAATATACAAAACACACACAAGAGGAAAAGTTCAGATGTGAACGAATCCTACTTGTGGCATTGTAGACTTGGTCATATCAATGCGACACGACTGGCTAAGTTACATAAAGATGGTTATTTGAATCCGTTCGAATTATCATCTTATGATACTTGCCATTCATGTCTCAAAGGAAAAATGACCAAAGTTCCGTTTAGTGGACACGGAGAGAGAGTTACTGAACTCTTAGGACTGATACATAGTGATGTATGCGGTCCCATGTCTACGCATGCCAGGAACGGTTCTTCCTACTTCATTACATTCACTGACGATCTCTCTAGATACGGTCATGTGTTCCTGTTGAAACACAAGTCTGAAGCTTTTGAGAAATTCAGAGAATATAAGCACGAAGTAGAGAACCAAACGGGCAAAAGTATTAAGATTCTTCGATCTGATCGAGGAGGTGAATACTTAAGCAATGAGTTCCTAGATTATGTAAAAGAGAATGGGATTCTCTCTCAGCTTACTCCTCCTTATACACCACAGCACAACGGTGTATCGGAGTGGAGGAATCGCACCCTATTAGATATGGTGCGCTCTATGATGAGTACAGCTGAGTTACCTATTTCCTTCTGGGGGTATGCGCTTGAGACAGCAGCATACCTATTGAATCAAGTTCTAACTAAATCTGTACCTACCACACCATATGAGATATGGAGTGGGAAGAGACCGTATCTTAAACGAGTTAAGATATGGGGTTGTCCGGCCTATGTCAAAAGGCAAAATCCGGACAAACTCGAGGCACGGTCAGTTCTTTGCAAGTTTGTAGGATATCCGAAGAATTCTTATGGATATTTTTTCTATCACAGTCAAGAGCAAAAAGTGTTTGTTGCTCAACATGCCACCTTTTTAGAAAAGGAATTTCTTGCAAAAGAGATTAGTGGCTCTGAGGTAGAACTGGAAGAAGTTCCAGCAACACAAACTGCAACTGAAGATTTAGTGGAACCAGAGGATTCAGTAGTACCCGACGAACCCCAGCCTCTCCGCCGATCTAGTAGGGTTTCTCGTCCACCTGAGAGATACTACAGTTTTCTCATTGATGGTGGAAGCGAGGATTGCATCATGGATGATGATGACCCAACTAGTTTCGAGCAGGCCATCACGAGTGGTGACTCTGTCAAATGGCTGGATGCAATGCGATCTGAGATGGAATCCCTGTACACCAATAAAGTATGGATTTTGGAAAATGCTCCTGAAGGGGTAAAACCCATTGGGAGCAAGTGGATTTTTAAAAGGAAATTTGGTGTAGATGGAAAAGTTGAGACTTTCAAAGCTAGACTTGTAGCAAAAGGTTTTCGTCAACGACCAGGTGTGGATTATGACGAAACCTTTTCTCCAGTGGCTATGCTTAAGTCCATCCGGATCTTACTTGCCATTGCTGCATACCATGACTACGAAATCTGGCAAATGGATGTTAAGACCGCCTTTCTAAACGGTGATTTAGAAGAGTGCGTGTACATGACTCAGCCAGAGGGCTTCGTAGATAGTGGGAGCAGCGGAAAGGTGTGCAAGCTGCTTAAATCCATTTATGGGTTAAAGCAAGCATCGCGGAGTTGGAACATCTGTTTTGATGTTGTAGTCAAAGAGTTTGACTTCATCAAAAATATAGATGAACCTTGTATCTATAAGAAGGTAGCAGAGGGTAAGGTTGTCTTCCTCGTATTGTACGTGGATGACATACTCTTGATACGAAATGATATTCCTATGCTGCAATCAGTCAAGCTCTTCTTATCACAGAGATTCTCAATGAAAGATCTAGATGATGCCTCCTGCATATTGGGAATCATGATCTATAGAGATAGATCTAAACGGATACTGGGATTGTCCCAATCCAGGTACATTGACACCATACTAAAGAGGTTTAGTATGGAAGAATCCAAGCGTGGGAATCAGCCCACGATCTCTGGACTCACTCTCTCCAAAGAGATGTCTCCCAAGACTGATTTGGAGAGAGCTCGCATGCAAGGGATACCCTATGCTTCGGCAGTAGGCTCTATCATGTATGCGATGCTATGTACCAGACCCGATGTAGCATACTCACTAAGTGTAGTGAGTCGGTATCAAGCAGATCCTGGAGAGAGTCACTGGACAGCTGTGAAGAACATTCTCAAGTACTTACGAAGGACTAAGGAGATGTTCTTGGTGTATGGTAACGGAGAACTCCAGGTGGAGTCCTTTACCGATTCCAGCTTCCAAAGTGATAAGGACGACTCTAAGTCGCATTCGGGTTTTGTCTTTACCCTCAATGGAGGAGCGGTATGTTGGAAGAGTTCCAAACAGGATACCGTTGCAGACTCGACGATGGAGGCTGAATACATCGCTGCCAACGATGCTGCCAAAGAGGCTGTCTGGATAAAGAAGTTCATTAGTGAACTTGGTGTGGTTCCATCCATTGAGCATCCAATACCTCTGTATTGTGATAACAATGGAGCTGTGGCTTTAGCCAAGGAACCCAGGTCCCATCAAAAGTCCAGACATATTCTGAGGCGGTATCACCTGATCAGGGAGATAGTTGATCGCCGGGAGATCGAGGTCAGGAGAGTAGATACAAAGGACAACACTGCGGATCCATTCACGAAGGCTATTCCCCAGATACAGTTTGAGAGATTATTCGGGATGCTAGGTATGAGATACTACAGCAGCTGGCCTTAGTGCAAGTGGGAGATTGTTAGTTATGTATATGCCCTAGAGGCCATTGTTGTACATATGATGTATATTATAATGGATGCTTGGATATATATAGAGATGACTTTCTTGCTCGTCATGATAGTATGCTATTTGGTTTCACTTTATCTTAACATGTTGACTTGTATTGGTTTACTGTTTTACTCTCACATGTTGATAAAGCCCTTAGGATCTGTACTCGACTACTGGGACTATGATGAGATCATACTAGTGGGGCCTTGGTAGTCGATGAGTACATCCTATAACTGTTCCTAGTCGAGGGTATATCGAGACAGGGCATCGATACACCAGAGTAGACTAGCGTATACGCATCTTGACCCATATGATGGGCGATGGATGATCCCATATCCATCGGTGTTGGACATCAAGGATGGTATACGGGTGCTCAGTAGAGACTGGGTATACTGGACGGACTCGCCGAGAACTCCCAGATGGTGCTATACCACACGTTAGATGGCAGTTCTCCGGTGACACTGGTACAGGGTAGTCTGTAGACCCGAGATCGTCATAGAGTCTTGTGTGATTCCCACTGTGCTTTGATTTCCACCTTACCACGTCCAAGAGGGCGTGCAAAACGGTGGCTTTTGGGTACAGTCCCGAATCACATGGAGGCAATGAGCGATAGGAGGGGATTCGTCTCTCTCGGTATAGGGAGTTGATGTTGTGCTGTGTTCGATTGGCTATAACTGGAAGTCCCTGGCCAGGGCTGATATAGAGATTTACTGGTAAGTGTTACTAGTAGTTTCTCGATCCGTTATGAGCCATACATCGACACGACTTATCGGTTACTGGGGTCTGACGTATACCACCCCTAGACTTGATATGCGACATATCAGACGAACAGACCGGACTGTACGGGAGTGTTACTGGTTGGATTCACAGGAGAACGCACAGGCTAGCTTGTTGATCTTCTGATCGCTCAATACCTGGGTGGCTGTTACGTTTAGCTGACTGCTTGCAGCTTGTGGGTGTTTGATATGATCATCACCTGCTACCGGCGTATTGACGATTCTTTAGAGTCCTACACAGAGGTTTCTTGGCTCAGGCAAAACGGAGTAGAGGCACATATGTGATATGTGCAGGACCGAGAATAATGCGATATGAGATACCGTATTATATTCTCGCGATATTTAGATATGAATCGGGACATCGGATCAAGTGTTGATTCGATGAATCGGTACATGATATATTAGTCGGTTATATTCGATATAGCCGGATCGTCGAATCAAGTGTTGATTCGATGATTTAATGTATAATAATATATATGATATATTATTACATTATCTAATATTGGCTCACTTTATTATTTCATTTTCTCAGTGGATGATACATTGATATATATGCGATATATGTTAATTGTATTATTTTCTTTTGTTGCAAATATATAATATATATGTGATATATATTATTGTGACATGATATGATTAATTGTTAAACATGTTTAAGGATGATTAATTGAGGTTAGGGTTTGATTTGGGTTAGTAGCTTCATGCACATTCTAGAAGCTTTATTCTTTTGTCATGGTTAAGATATTTGTTGATGACACATTCTTAACTCAACCAAACCCTAACCCTAGTTTATTCTCTACACATTCTTAGCCACTCATCCTTGACCATGGTTAATAATCAATCATATAGATTTATTCTATTCATCACAAAAGAAAAGGATTATCATTATCTTTTCATTATCATCTTCTTCCTTCTTCAAGAAAGCTTGCTAGTTTTTCTTAAGTGATGAAATAAAATGAGAAAATGATTTAAAAAGAAAGCAAAATTACTACTCTCTCATCCTCATCTCATCTAGCCCATGGGATTAGTGTGTTCTTCTCTTTTGAGTGAGAAAGCTTGAGTCGTAGCAACTTCAAGGTAGATCATCGGAGATTTGGAATACTTCGAGCTAGCATGGATCGTTCGAGTCGTGGAGCCTCTCATGAGTCCGGGAGATCGTGGATCGCGGCAAAGGGACTTCTACTCGGAGCTTGTGAAGTGAAGGAGCGGACTACAAAGGTTGTAATCCCTTACACTTAGATAAAAGTTATCTTCTTGCATGTTAAACCCTAATAATCTAGCAAAGATCCCGGTTTTGGGTTGTTCGGCACGTCTAAAATTTAATCCGGGCATGTTTGATGCCTTTTGAACCTTCACAAGAGTGCCCAGGAACCCTACAGGAACGTGACTGGCACTTAAGTTACGGAACGTTTCAAGGCATCCGTAAATTAAGTAAGCCAAAGCACAGAAATCAAAACCAAATAAGCAGTAGAGTGGAGGAAAAACCAATAAATTGAAAGCGAATTTATCAAATAAGTCATATCAAGCATTTTTAAAAGCAATATCAATTTTTCCGAAAATTTCGTCAGAGTCTCCTTTGTAAATACTGGCCCCCAAAATGGGTACAACAAGAATATATATGAATACAAAAAATACGGCATGCCCAAGCGGGTGCTAGCTCTTCGCCACAAGACGGTCACAAATCCCATCCAATATAAATCATCAATATGCAAAATAAGCATTAAAAGGCATAAGTAAGAAGCAACATGTCGGCTCAAGTGAGCGCGACCCAAAGAACAATATACAAGCCCAAAAATCTCACTGTCTCGCCTCTAAGTTAATATACAACAGTACTGGTAGATACAATAGATGGAGTACTCTAGATACAAAGAATATACAAGGTGGTACAAAATAATAATACAACCCACCTATGAGCAAAAGCCTCGAGTCCAGGCTAAAGAGGCAAAAGAAGCAAGTGCGCCCGCCGCTACTGTACTGATGGAGCAGACCTACAAAAAGGCTGTGGCACAACGGGGGTGAGTTGCCAACTCGTGAGTAATAAATAACATCTATAGACGCTATCACAAGCATGCACACAAGCATCCTAGCATTTATAATACAGGTATGGCAGGATATACTAGCAGGTATCTATACAACATGAATGTACTAGCAGGTATGTATGCAATATGAATCAACTCGTGATCCGAATATGTAAATATAGGAAATCATATTTTTCTTTTAGGAATCTCTTTTTAAATATCATCACAATACCAATGGAATCAACAAGAATCCGTGTCCCGCATCGACACCTCAAAACTGTCTCAATCTCATGTATCCATATCATAGTATCCCTGGCCTCAGCCGTCCGGCTGACCCGTCTCAAATATCCATATCTCAACATCTCGTTGCCACGGTCGGTATCCTCTGGATATCCGCCATGCCAAAAAGCCACCGGTAGGTAGTCCATCTCCTGCCAGGTTCATCGTCAGCATCACGAGCTTCTTGCCCCGGGGTACCTTACCGGGCCCACTATGTACCCGAGATGGTTCATCCAACTTCTTGAAACGGGTCTCGAAAACCACAACAAACTCATGGTGGACGACACTTATATCACTAGAAAACCGCAATTTTTCATATTTTTAATAAAGGTAATAAGTTTTAGAAATTTTGCGGCTTCCCCCCGAAATCCAGAAATATCATAAATCTCAAGAAATCCTCATAAGTGCATATGTCAATGATAATGAATGCATATGGTATCACTAATCAAATTGCAATGTATGATTAATAGACTAGGCATGAACAAATGATGTAATAAGATACATGCACATGAATAGCATTTCTACAATTTTATTTTAAGGATTTAAAGGCAATAGCATAGGTTTAAGCATCAATTATAGTAAAAAGGTTTCAAATTATAAGTTATCTAGTGTGGTGGCATGGCAATTACCAGGGCGTGTGTGTATGCATGAATAGTGCTCATGCTGCATATAAAAACCCTAGCAATGGTGCAGGTGTCCTATAGAATGTGTTCGCATATGTATGTCAAAATAAAGCATGGATGTAGTTACTAATATCACTAGAAATCTTTAACTACTTAAACTATCGGGCGACCTGCACCATCCAAACGATACTCCCCCGCAGATGTTACATCTACTCACTGGAAATCCCCAGCTAGCTATGTCCAATCACGGCCTTTCCTTTTCGTGCCGCGTCCGAAGTCTCCACGACCGATCCTGGAATTTGCACCAATACAAAACATAAGGTTACATATCATGAAACAACGCAATCCCAAACGAAAATATCAACGTTCACATGCTAGGCATAACGTGCACAAGGTGCGCGGAACACACATGAAAATCAAAAAAACTAACTATAATCGTCGTTTTGGGAGGCCCGGCAAAACTAAAACCCGATCACACAAAATTCCGCATTCGCATACCCTACAAGTTGTAGGAGATGCGAAAAATATAATCAAGATATCACAAATAATTCACCTCTTAATTTTATGAAAAACCTAGTAAGCATGAAAACTAGAAAATTGACGCAAAAATCGCGGATTTACGACAAAAAGACTACAATCAAGCATGAACAACCTATCTACACTACAAGAAATCTACAACACTCAATTAACCCACATGCAATGCTTCAAATTCCCCTTTTTCCATAAACAAAACCCTTCTTGATTTTCATAAAACAACAATTACAAACCAATTTCACACTTTAAAATTAACTAAACTAGCATAATTTGAAGACCACATAAACAAAGTAACCTCTTTGATTTGGTTGTGTAGGAACTAGCAAGCAAAATAAATTTAATTAACCAAATAATGGTTTCTAAAACCCTAGTTTAAACTCAAGCCATGAACTTTAAAACCTAGACTAGAAATTAGCTAAACTTTTAACACTAAAACCATTTAATTAAAGGAATTTAACCAAAAGAATTTAATTAGGTAGAAATTATACCTCAAGATCTAGAGATCTAGCAAGAAGTTTTGCCTCCAAAGATGGCCTCCTAGCATCCAAGATCCATGCAAGAAAAGCTAAGAAGAATGGATGAAGGATGGGGATTAATTTGTGAGGTTTAATTTGGATTTTGATGGAATTTGAGATGAGTTTTGAAGAAAAAAAAGTGAAGGGAAATTGGGGGCTGTTTTTTGCAGAATTTTTGGCCAGAGGGAGAGGTGTGGGATGGTGTGGGTGAATACAAAAAGGTTCTATGCAAAAAAGACCCCCCACTAGTTCATATTTGCAAGTTTTAGTTCAAAATAATTATATTTTTGTTTTCCATAATAAAAACCAATTAGAACTTGAAATAAAATACTAAAAAATTATATTAAAAACTAGATTTTAATTAACATGATTCTAAAGAGTAAAATTAGCCCATTCAAATTTGTATTTATCGCTAAATTAATGTATTTTTAACAGCTTAAAATAATATTAAAAATAGTAAAATAGGGAATTTTTTTTCAACGACCAAAATTTTATAAGTAACTCATTAGCTACTAAAAACTGGCAAATACCTATCCAAATTAGATATGATTAGGCCTATACTGCAAAATAACGAAAATGACGATTTACGGAAAAATAAATACCAAATTTTCACCGATTTTCGGAAAAACACCAAAACGACTTTTCAAGGCGTTATATTAGTAGAGTCGTGGTAGGGTAGAAATCAAAGTACAGTGGGAGGACACACAAGAATCTATGACGATCTCGGGTCTCCAGACTAACCTGTACCAGTGCCACCTGAGAACTTCTATCCGACGTGAGATATAATACCATATAGGAGTTCTCGGCGAGTCCGTTCAGTGTACCCAGTCTCCACTGAGCACCCGTATACAATCTTTAGTGTCAGCATACCAGATGGATATGGGATCATCCATCGCCCACCATATGGGACAAGAACCGTATACGCTTGTCTACTTTGGAATATCGATGCCCCGTCTCGATACACCCACAACTTGGAACATTTCAAGCATATGCTTATAAACTACAGATGTCCCACTAGTATGATCGACATCATAATCCCAGTAGTCACGCAAATATCCTAAGGGCTTTATCAACATGTATCAAATGAGTTAAAGAATGATCAAGTGAATATGTCAAGATAAAGAGTAACCAGATAGTATACTATCATATCGAGCAAGACTGTCCTCTGAATATATATATATATATATATATATATATATATATATATATATATACACACATACACTATCATATAATGGCCTCTAGGGCATATAAATATCCAACAAGAATAACAACCATGGGTGAGTTAATGTCATAGACTAACTCATGTAGAGATTAAACCATGGCTAACAATAATAGTTAAGTTAATAAATATCTACAAGTAAAATAAAATTAGTGGAATAAGTCAAAAGATGCTACAAGCTTCTCCAAGGTTCCAAGCATGTGACTAATTACCATTAATTTTGATTAACTTTAAATAAATTAAACCTTATCATTATTATTAGTATGGTGTGAGTCTCATACACCCATGAAGCATGTGGCATCAAGCATGACACAAATAATTGTACATTAATATATATCACATATACACTAATGCACACAAGTGAGAAAAAGAAATGTTTAAGTGAGCTAATATTAATTAATATAATCTAATATATCAAATATACAATTATACATTAAATTATTAAATCAACACTTGATTTAATAATTCGGTTATATCACATATAACCGACTAATATCAAATGTAACAACTTGTCGAATCAACACTTGATCCGATAACCCGGCTATATCACATATAACTAACCGATGTAACAAATCGCGAGAATAGAATGCGGTATCACATACACGCATTAATCTCGGTCCGGCACATATCATATATGTGCTCCAACTCCATTTCGCATGAACCAGGAAACCTCCGTGTAGGACTCTAAAGACTCGTCAACACGCCGGCAGTAGGTGATGATTATATCAAACACCCACAAGCTGCAAGCGGTCTTCTAAACGTAACGGATACCCGGGTATTGAGCGATCAGAAGATCAAAAAGCAAGCCTGCTCATACTCCTGTGAATCCAATCAGTAAGACTATCGTACAGTCCGGTCTCTTCATCAGATATGTCGCATATCACGCCTAGGGGTGGTAAACGTCAGACCCCAATAGTTTTATAAGTCGTGCCGATGTGAGGCTCATAACGGGTCGAGAAACTACTGAAAACACTTACCAGTAAATCTCAGAAATAGCCCTAGCCAGAGACTTACTATTATTGCCAATCGAGCATAGCGCAACATCAACCCCCAATACTGGGAGAGACGAATCCCCTCATATCTCTCATTGCCTCCATGTGAATCGGGACTGTACCCAAAAACCACCATTTTGCACGTTCTCTTGAACGTGGTAAGGTGGAAATCAAAGCACAGTAGGAATCATACAAGTCTCTATGACGATCTCGGGTCGACAGACTAACCTGTACCAGTGTCACCAGAGAACTGCCATCTGACGTTAGATATAATACCATCTCGGAGTTCTCGGCGAGTTCGTCCAGTGTACCCAGTCTTCACTGAGAACCCGTATACCATCTCTGATGTCAAACACCAATGGATATGGGATCATCCATCGCCCATCTACATGGGTTGAGAAGCTATACGCTAGTCTACTCTGGTATATCAATGCCCCGTCTCGATACACCCACGACTAGGGACATTAAAGGATGTACTCACAGACTACCATTTTCCCACTAGTATGATCCGCATCATAATCCAGGTTGTCAAGTACACATCATAAGGGCTTTATCAACATGTAACAGAAAGACAATCAGTGTACATGTTAAGATAAAGAGTAACCAGATATCATACTATCATGTCGAGCAAGAAAGTCCTCCCTATGTATGTCCAAGCAACCACTATAATATACATCATATGTACAATAATGGCCTCTAGGGCATACATATAACTAACATTGACGAGTCTTTAGAGTCCCACAGAGAAGTTCCTTGTTTCAAGCGAAACGACGTAGGACATATATGTGATATGTGCGTGGGCCTAATTAAATACGTGTATGTGATACCGTATTGTAATCTGGCAGTTATCTATTATCAGTCTGGTTATATGTGATATAAGAAGATTATCGAATCAAATGTTGATTTCATAATATGATACACAGATAAATGATATTAGTCGGTTATATGTGATATAACCGGATTATTAAATCAAGTGTTGATTTAATAATGTGATATATATTATATGTGGTATAATTATATCTTAACTAATATCATTAGCTCACTAATTATTCTTCATAATATATATTAATATATATATATATATATGATATATATATATATATGTATTTTATGAAGCATGGCATGCTATTTCTATTTTTAGAAAATAGAAAATGAGGTGTAAAGTGGAGAGATATTTGTGGAATGGTGTGAGGTATGGCACATAATATATTTTATTTGTTTGGCTTCACTATTGAAGCATGGTGCATATTTTGTTTTTGAAAATATTCATGCTTCAATGAGTGAATGATATTTGTATGAGCCATTCCTCTCTCATTCCAACACTCAGTCATTTTCTTATGTTGCTCTCATATGCTCTCTTGCTCTGTTCTTCTTCTACCTCATCATGGTTCAAGCTTCAACCCACACATGTGATGTGAATCATGAAGCTTGAACATATATTAGTGAGCCTCAAATCCCCTACTTCACCATCCCATACCAAACTAGCACTTTGGTGTGGCGTGTTTACTTCACTAATAGGAGATTAGTGAAAAGGTAGCTTGAGCTAGCGGGCTTCGCATGGATCATCTTCGGCACGAAGGTCATCAAAGGAAGCTCGTCCAAACCCTCAAGTGGAGCCTAGTTGAGTCGCGTGGACTACTACACGGAGCATATGAAGTGAAGGACTCGATCTACAAGGGTATAGCCATCTTCACATCTTTAGTTTACATATCACATAGGTTTAAACCCTAATTATTCTAGTGTAGATCTTTGTGAGTCTAACTTAGCACCTAAAAAATTTAAATTTGGCAAGCTTGATGCCACAAAAACCTTATGGAGGTGCTAGGGTAGACTTTCGTTGTACAAAAGCCAAGCTAGAACATTTGGGTAGGTTGTTACGACGTTAAAGTGTTCGATCGGTTTAGAAACCCGCAATTTCTTGATGCTTTCTGTCGAATTTTTCAAACGTTGGAATTTTCGTAATTAAAAATATCCAAAAAATCGTGCAAGGTTTTTTTATGGAGCCCCAGAAAATTTGAGCTACTAACTCCTCTAAACAGCCATGGAACCGCGGCCAAAACCCCTGTTTGGCCGCGGTTCCGCCGCACATTTAAGGTGTTATTGGCTTATCTTTTCTGTGCTTCTCCATTTTATAGTTTAGCACTCTCTGGGTATTTTTAATGATTCTCAAGTTGTTGAGGTCTCTGGATTTTGTGGGTGTTTGCTAAATCAATCGATAAGTTTAACGTTGTATAGATCTTGATGATATGTGATACAATTGTTAGAATCCAAATAATTAGTTTTTTGAAAACTGGTTAGTATATTATAAACATATTGTACTAGTCTCGGTTCATCGGTTGCCACGGAGTTTTGATTCGGATCAAAACTCCGTCCCAATCGCGTATTGTATGCGCACACTCGCCGAGTAACACTTGTAGACAGCCACGCCCCATAGCCGCGACCAAGTGACCGTAGGAGAACCCCGTTGCCAAAAGCACCCACTCGATGCTTGCGGCCACGGTGTTTCGCTTTAGTACACTTCGTCGACGGTATTAGGGGTGCGGCCATCTGCAAAAGTTTCCGACGAGTATTCGATAATGTAGTCGGGAATCTTGTTGAGTTACCCGACTAAGGTGATTGAAAAGTGTTTTCAATTTAAGACTAAAATATAAGGTTTATAGGTTAGGCATGAAATCCAGAATATGAGATATTCCGGGTATATAATGTCTATGGATATACGGATTCTAATTATTGTATTTTTCTATTTGTTTTCTGCGGCCGTAAGTGTAATATGTTGGGTATCCCGATCTCGTTGCTATATGTCAACGAGTTTTCGGGATACGCATATTTACTAACGTTGATGACATGTGATGTTATGTGTTGCTGTTGTTGCTGTTGATATGATTTATTGCATCGTCATGTAAGAATAGCCGGGGGTTTTATGTTAGATGAGAGTTTTTATTTTCATTCATGTAAAATCTGTATGTAATATTCTTTTACTGGGGAACTTCCGGGTTGAGGATGATATCACCATTGATGTATATAATTTACTTTTCCGCATTAGGATAGACGCAAGGCGGGGAGCACAAGTAACCGGGTTCTAGAGTCCAATGGGAGACCATCTCAAAGAGTTGAGACCAGGTCTCCTAACTCTAGAATTGTTAGGGTTACATGCCTCTCTCGTAGGGGTCTAGGGATGTGGGTTTGGCTATTCTTCATGACCGTGGAATCCGTGTTTTACATTACTGGCTAAATTTAAAATACGGAAATCCTAGTATATCCAATATTTCATATGTTGCTTCTGCTACTTGTTTCTGTGAAGTGATCACATAACTGCGTGAAACGAATGTTATATTATATATATGATATATTATAAACATTTCTTATGTTTTGCACCCGCGCTTGTCCAGCCCCCGCTCTGCCGGTAGTTAAGTAACATAACGGTGCATGCCAGGACCTAGTGGCGAATGCGGATGGCATAAGCGTACATTCTATTTTCGTTTCATTTTCTGTAATGTTTAGAAAACATTAAATGATAGGACTTCATTAATGAGATTAATGAAAAGAAAGAAACCTAAAGATGTTGTAGATGTTAGTTATATGTATGCCCTAGAGGCCATTACTGTACATAGGATGTATATTGTAGTGGATGCTTGGACATATATAGGGAGGACTTTCTTGCTCGACATGATAGTATGCTATCTGGTTGCTCTTTACCTTAACGTGTACACTGATTGTCTCTCTGTTACATGTTGGTAAAGCCCTTAGGATGTGTACTTGACTACCTGAACTATGATGCAGATCATACTAGTGGGGACATGGTAGTCCATAAGTACATCCTTCAAGGTCCCTAGTCGTGGGTGTATCGAGATGGGGCATCGATATACCAGAGTTGACTAGCGTATACCTTCTCGACCCATACAGATGGGCGATGGATGATCCCATATCCATTGGTGTTTGACATCAGAGATGATATACGGGTGCTCAGTGGAGACTGGGTACACTGGACGGACTCACCGAGAACTCCCAGATGGTATTATACCTTACGTCAGATGGCTGTTCTCTGGTGACACTGGTACAGGTTAGTCTGTAGACCCGAGATCGTCATAGAGTCTTGTGTGATTCCCACTGTGCTTTGATTTCCACCTTACCACATCCAAGAGGGCGTGCAAAACGGTGGTTTTTGGGTACAGTCCCGAATCACATGGAGGCAATGAGCGATAGGAGGGGATTCGTCTCTCCTGGTATAGGGAGTTGATGTTGCGCTGTGTTCGATTGGCTATAACCGGAAATCCCTGGCCAGGGTTGCAGAGATTTACTGGTAAGTGTTACCAGTAGTTTCTCGAATTGTTATAGACCTCATATCGACACGACTTATCGAGCTATTGGGGTCTGACGTTTACCACCCTTAGACGAGATATGCGACATATCAGACGACGAGACCGGACTGTACGGTAAGTGTTACTGGTTGGATTCACAGGAGTGTGAGCGGGCTTGCTCGTCGATCTTCTAATCGCTCAATACCCGGGTGGCCGTTACGTTTAGCAGACCGCTTGCGGCTTGTGGGTGTTTGATATGATCATCACCTACTGCCGGTGTATTGACGAGTCTTTAGAGTCCTACACAGAGGTTTCCTGGCTCAAGCGAAATGAAATAGGAGCGCATATGAGATATGTGCGGGACCGAGAATAATACCAGTATGTGATACTGTATTCGATTCTCACGATTTATGACATTGATCGGTTATATGCGTTATAGCCGGGTTATCGGATCAAGTGTTGATTCGATAAGTTGTTACTATTGATATTAGTCGGTTATATGTGATATGACCGGATCATTAAATCAAGTATTGATTTAATGATTTAATGTATAATTATATATTAGATATATTACTTTACATTGACTAATATTGTTCACTTTAAATAGAATTTCTCACTTGATGTGCACATTGTATATGTGATATATTTTTGTGCACTTGTTTGTATCATGTTTGATGATACATGTAAACTTGGGTGTGTATGATTAAACCATGGTTATGTTAATGGTTAGGGTTTTGATTTACTTATCTATTTATTTTTATTTATTCATTTTAAGACAAGGAACAAAAGGGTGGCTTCTTTTGTTTTTTCTTTGAAACTTCATGAAGCTTTGAAGCTTTGACCATTTTGTTTCTTAGCCTTGACCTAACCATTCACCTAACCCTAGTTAACTCTCTATACTCAACCATGGTTGCTAATATGATAAGAATGACTTTATTTTCTATCATTATGAATCTAATTCATTTTCTTATCATATTCTTTTTCTTCTTCCTCTTCTTCTTCAAGAAGAAAAAGCTTGCTAGCTTCAATGGTGAAATGAGAAAAAGAGTGAGAAATCCAATTCTAAAGTGAACCCACTTCCTATTTCTTCATCCTCTACCACTTGCCAAGTAGTATAGGGTGTTTTCTTCACAAGTTTCATGGCTTGGTGAAGTTAGAGCTTGATCTTGTGTTGCCTCGACGTAGATCATCTTCGGCATCGAAGTCGACGACCTAGCCCGCCCATTTCTCCGATGAAGCCGACGCTAGAGCCCGGGATCCGATGATCACAGCGAGGGGACTTCATCATGGAGCAATGGAGGTGGAGGACCGGATCTACAAAGGTTATATTTCCGTTCACTTTTAGAGTAAAGTCATTTGCTCGCATTTGTTATCGCCTAAACTCTAGTCAACGATCTAGTTTAGGGTTTCTCCGCACCGGAAAAATTTGAAATTGGCATGGTTGATGCCTTGTGAGACCTCATTAGTGTGCCTAGGAACCCTACAGTGGTATCAGAGCCTAGCTAGAGCCTTAGGCGATGTGTAGACGAAGTTAGAAACCCGAACGAAACACGAAACCCTAATTCATACCCCTCTCTGTCCAATTTTTGAAAATGTGGATTTTTCTATATTAAAAATATGCAGAAAAATAAGCAGGGTTTTATAAGAATTACTGTGCAAAACGAGGTCGTAATTCCATCAAACCGCCGCGGAACCGCGGCATTAGCCCACGTGGCGCGGCGGTTCCGCGGCCATTCTGTTGCATCGTTGACCAAAATTTGCACAGTAATGTTTATATTTGACTGCTGTATTTTCTGGGATATTTTAAGTTTTACTCAAGAGTTGAGCTATCTGGGTTGTATTAGGAGTTCGTAGATTCGATCGGATTGTCTAATTTTGTCTATGTGTTTTTCCGGATAATTTTAGAATATGTTAAAAAGTTCGACCGGATATAAATACCCACTTTTTCCCCTGCCGGGAAATTTCCAATTGTTGGATTTTTCCGTGGTTTAAAGACGTTCTAAGTAGTGCAAGTAACGCGATGGACCCTCTAGAAGACAACAAACTGTAACTCGATTATGTGACCGTCTTGAACTGCCCTTTGAACCTTAGGGTTTGGGGCAGTACGGCGTGCCACATGTGAGGCGTTGGCTTGACCCTTCTACGGCTGGACTGTTGGTACTGAGGCACGAAGTGAATGTTTTTAAACTTATTTCATGTGTTGAGCTGTATGGGGAAAACTTGGGTGTTTGAATGTTCGATCGGAAAGTTTAACATTTTCTATTTATCTGGAACGGGATACAATAATTGGAATTCACAAGTAGTTATGAGATAACTGAATGAATGTTATAAACATAGCAGTTTAGTCTCACTTGATCGGTTGCCACGGAATTTTGATGTGATCAAAAGTCCGTCGCAATCACGTAGCGTACGCGGATACTCGCCGGATAAACTTATTAGACTGCTACATCCCTTAGCCCCGACCAAGTGACTGTAGGAGAACCCCGTCGCCGAAAGCATCCGTTCGGATGCTCGCGGTAGCGGTGTTCCGCCTTGGTGCACTTCGTCGACGGCGTCGGGGGTGCGGCCGCCTACTGAAGTTTGCGATGAGCATTCGATCAGGATGTCGGGAATCTTGTTGAATTGCCCGACTTGATATAGAAAAGTGTTTTCGATAATGAGACTAAAATGCGGGGTTTATAATTATTAGGCATGCGATGTCTAAGTATTTCATTTGTTTAGGCATGCGATGTCTAAAGAGGTTGCGGATTCCAACTGTTGTAGTTTTACACTTTCTTTTCTGCGACCGTAAGTGTAATATGTGATATCGCCGGTCTCGTTGCTATATGTCAACGACAATTGGGATACGCATGTTTACTTACGTTGATGACATGTGATGTTATGTGTTGCTGGATATGTTATATTGGATCGTCGTGTTTGAATAGCCGGGTTTTTTTTATGTGAGATGAGTGTTTTTCATTTTCATTCATGTAAAAACTTGTATGTAATATTCTTTTATTGGGGCACTTCCAGGTTGCGGAAGATGTCACCCTTTGTATATTATTTACTTTTCCGCACTAGGATAGACCCAAGGAGGAGGGCACAAGTAACCGGGTTCTGGAGTCCAGTGGGAGACCAACTCGGGGAGTCGAGTCCGGGTCTCCTAACTTTAGAATTGGTAGGGTTGCTTGCCGCTCTCGTAGGGGTCTAGGGGTGTGGGTTTGGCTACTCATCGCGACCGTGGAATCCGTGTTTTATACTGGCTCGTATTGAAAACACGGACGTCCTAGTATATCCAATGTTTCATATGTTTCTTCTGCTGCGATATCTGTGATGTGATCATGTGATATGTTCTGTGATGGATACTGCATATAGTATATATGATATATTATATAGACGTTACTTATGTTTTACACCTGCGCTAGCCCTGCCCCGCTCTGCCGTTAGTTACCTAACCTAACGGTGTACGAGGGGACATCGAGGCGAATGCGGATGGCATAAGTGTACGTCGTATTTATCTGTGATGTTTAGGTACTTTAAATGATGGGACTTCATTAATATGATTAATGAAAGAAAAAAGAAACCTAAAGATGTTGTGGAATCGAATTTCAAAAATAAAACAGGTAGCTACAGTTCTTGCTTTGCACAGCGGTATATATGATATATCCTGCACCTTATTCGATGAGGAAAGGGCCGACGATCCCTTCACCGGGAGTGACCCCTTTATCAATAACTGGCAGATACTACACACTCGGTTTGTCTTTTGATAGCTTCTATAGTTTCTGCTTTGCACAGTGATATATATGATATATCCAGCACCTCATTCGACGAGGAAAGGGCCGACGATCCCTTCACCGGGAGTGACCTCTTTAGCAAAACTAGAAAAGCCTCAAAAACACTCCATTTTAAAATCATTTGATTCTACAATGATATCAAGTTCATTACGCAATAGGTTTTCAGAAAAACCTGCCGTAGCCCTCCGTCATTTCAGATAAGTCCTGTTTAGTATTCGTGCTGCGTTTGTTGACCTTGTCAAGGTGCAGTGTGCGGTAGCTAACCAGTATTTATCTGCTTATGCATATGATGCAGATTGGGTTAGGGTAGTCGTACGGCCTTGTTGACCTTGTCAAGGGTCGTGCGGGTGGGTTTGATTCAATCAAGAAACGACGGGTTGAACTTGACTTACGGTCTATGGTTTGTTGACCTTGTCAAGGTTATAGATCGTTTGGGGAAAAATATTATCAGGAATTTCAAGTGTTGAAATTTGCAATGAGATTGCATACCTTCTATGAGATAGTTGGATCCAGATACCCGCTGCGAGTAAGAGTTACTCCTGGGAGAGTTTTACACTTTACAATTAGCCGATCAAATAGGTGTCTAGAAAAGTGTCAACGGGGTTACGCCTCTGGGAAAACGAGGTTTACTGTAATTAGGTCCGTGCGAAAGCACGGGGAACCTCCCTCAAAGTACTGACACTAGCCTGGCTGAAAGATTGGCGAACTTGTAGCGTGTAATTAATCCCGGCTAGTCTTTCCTTTTAGGGTTTGAAGGAAGATTTGATAAAAACAGTGGGAGCCATCCTGATTAGATAATATAATAACCAATCTGATCTTGCAAGAGCGCACGCTGAGTGTTTTCTTTTCTCTCTCTCTCCAGGTAGCGACCATATCACGCCTTAATCAAGATAATAATACGGAATATTGACCGAACCCGCTTGTTATACAGAGCTGGGGAACGTTGGTCCCGCTCCAACTTATAATTGTTATAAGACAGAGCAGGAAATTGGGGATTACCAGAATTCCCGTGCCGCCCAAACGAAGAAAGTGCATATGATGCATCTCCTTCGGGTGTGTTCATTACAAAGAACTTTTTCTCTTTATCCTCTATGTATACCGGATCAGGATCCCAGATATGTAATCTGTTACATAGGGCTACAGAAAGGTAGAGAATAGAGAACGGGTGATAAGTTTCATGAGACAGAAAACGGTGCAAGTGTTGCAGCCAAGTCTGTTGGTCACTGTCACCCTGTATTCCAAATACATTGATTCTGAACAAATGTAATTAGATACCGAACCTGATATACAAAATCATATCAGTCTCTTTATTAGTGAAGAAATGATAAAATTTTGTATTGTTGGATAATGTTTTGAACATTTCCTATATCAAAAGTTGATTGGTTCAAGCGCGTTATCTAAAAGCATTGATGTTCTAAATCAAACTACAGTTCTTAGTATACAGAACACACACAAGAGGATGAGTTCAGAAATGAACGGATCCTTCTTGTGGTATTGTAGACTAGGTCATATCAATACGACCCAACTAGTTGAAGTTACATTAAGATGCATATTTAAATCAGTTTGAATTTACATCTTGTGAAACTTGCCAGTCATGTCATAGAGATAAGATGACTATAGCTCTGTTTACTGGAAACAGAGAAAGAGTTAATGAACTCTTGGGATGATACATGTTGATGTATGTAGGTCCCCTGTCTACATATGCCAAGACTGGTTCTTTGTATTTCATTACATTCTTTGATAATCTCTCAAGATTCAGACATATGTTCCTGTTGAAACATAAGTCAGAACCTTTTGAGGTATTCACAGAATATAAGTTAGAAGTAGAGAACCAATACGGGTATAAGTATTATGTCCTTTGATGAGATCAAGGAGGAGAATACTTGAGCACGGAATTCTTGGACTTTTCTAAAGGAGAATGAGATTCTCTCTCAGCATTACTCCTCCGTATACACCATAGCACGATGGTATATCGGGGCGGAGCAATTGCACCCTATTCGATATGGTGCGCTCTATGATGAGTAATTCTGAGTTACCTATTTCCTTTATGGGAGTTATGCGCTTGAGAAGCTGTATACCTATTGAATAGGGTTCGAATCAGATCACAGCCTACCACTCCATATGAGATATGGTATGGGAAGAGCCCATGTCTTAAGCTAGTTGAGATTTGGGGTTGTTCGGCCTATGTCTAAAAGCAAAATCCGGACAAGCTTGAGGCAAGGTTAGTTATGTAGAACTGGAAAGGTTCCAGCTATTCAAACTACAGCAGATGATTTGGTACAACCAAAGGATTCAGTAGATACCAATGAACCTCAGCCTCTCCGCCGATCTAGTAGGGTTTCTCACCCACCTGAGAGATACTTCAGTTTCTCTATGACAGTGGGAGCGAGGATTGCATCATGAGATGATGACCCAACTAGTTTCGAGCTGGCCATCAGGAGTGGGACTCTATAAGAATGGCTGGATGCTTAGTGATCTGAGATGGAATCCTTATACACCAACAAAGTATGGACTTTGGTTGCTATATCTGAAGGTTTAAATCCCCATCAGGAGAAAGTATATCTTATGAAGATTACTTGGTGTAGATGGAAAAGTGGAGACTTTCAAAGCTAGACTTGTTAAAGGTTTTCGTCATCGACCAGGCGTGGATAATGATGAAACCTTTTCCAGTGGCTATGCTTAAGTCCATCCGGGTCCTACTTGCCACGGCTACATACCATGACTACGATATCTGGCGGTTGGGTGTCATGACTGCTTTTCTAAAATGATGTTTTAGAAGAGAGCGTCTGTAAGTACACAGCCAGAGGGCTTCGTAGACAGTGGGAGCAGCGGAAACGTGTACAAGATGCTTTATAGGATAAAGCAGGCATCGCAGAGTTGGAACGTCTGTTTTGATGAAGTAGTCAAAGAGTTTGACATCATCAAAATGGTAGATGAACCTTGTATAAACAAAAAGGTAGTAGGGAGTATGGTGACGATCCTCGTAGAGTACGTGGATGACATACTCTTGATAGGGAAGGAGTTTCCTATGCTACGCTCGATCAATCTCCGCTTATCACAATGATTCTCCACATAGGATCAAAGTGATACCTACTAAATCCTGGGTTTTGGATCTATGAGATAGATCTAAATAGATGTTAGGATTCTCACTAGTTGAAGTGAGATGGTATCAATTGATCCTGGGGAGAATCACTGGAAGTGTTCCAGGGTGATAAGGACGACTGAATGTCAGTCACAGGCATTGTCTTTACCCTCAGTGGAGGGACGGCATGTTGGAAGAGTTCCAAGCTAGATACCGTGGCATACTAGACGATAAAGGCTGGATACATCGCTACCTAAGATGCTACCAAAGAGGCTGTCTGGGTGTATATTAGTTCATGAGATGAACTTAGTTCCTCCCATTGTGTGACAATGGAGTTGTGGCTTATGCCAAGGAACGTCCGTCCCATCAGTGATCAAGACATATTCTAAGACAGTATCACCTGATCATGGAGATGGCTGATCTCCAAGGTGATCAAGGTAAGGAGAGAAGACTCAGAGGACAACACGGCGGATCCACTCACAAAGGCCTTTTCCCAGAGAGAGACTTTTTATGGGATGGTTGAGTATGAGATACTACAACCACTGCTATCAGATGGCCCTAGGGCAAGTGGGAGATTGTTAGTTATATGCATACCCTAGAGGCCATTACTGTACATAGGATGTATATTGTAGTGGATGCTTGGACATATATAGGGAGGACTTTCTTGCTCGACATGATAGTATGATATCTGGTTTCTCTTTACCTTAACGTGTACACTGATTGTCTCTCTGTTACATGTTGGAAAAGCCCTTAGGATGTGTACTTGACTACCTGAACTATGATGCAGATCATACTAGTGGCGACATGGTAGTCCATAAGTACATCCTTCAAGGTCCCTAGTCATGGGTGTATCGAGACGGGGCATCGATATACCAGAGTAGACTAGCGTATACCTTCTCGACCCATACAGATGGGCGATGGATGATCCCATATCCATTGGTGTTTGACATCAGAGATGATATACGGGTGCTCAGTGGAGACTGGGTATACTGGACGAACTCGCCGAGAACTCCTAGATGGTATTATACCTTACATCAGATGGCAGTTCTCTGGTGACACTGGTACAGGTTAGTCTGTAGACCCGAGATTGTCATAGAGTCTTGTGTGATTCCTACTGTGCTTTGATTTCCACCTTACCACATCCAAGAGGGCGTGCAAAACGGTGGTTTTTGGGTACAGTCCCGAATCACATGGAGGCAATGAGCAATAGGAGGGGATTCGTCTCTCCTGGTATAGGGAGTTGATATTGCGCTGTGTTCGATTGGCTATAACCGGAAATCCCTGGCCAGGGTTGCAGAGATTTACTGGTAAGTGTTACCAGTAGTTTCTCTAATTGTTATAGACCTCATATCGACACGACTTATCGAGCTATTGGGGTCTGACGTTTACCACCCCTAGGCGAGATATGCGACATATCAGACGACGAGACCGGACTGTACGGTAAGTGTTACTGGTTGGATTCACAGGAGTGTGAGTGGGCTTGCTCGTCGATCTTCTGATCGCTCAATACCCGGGTGGCCGTTACGTTTAGCAGACCGCTTGCGGCTTGTGGGTGTTTGATATGATCATCACCTGCTGCCGGCGTATTGACGAGTCTTTAGAGTCCTACACAGAGGTTTCCTGGCTCAAGCGAAATGAAATAGGAGCGCATATGAGATATGTGCGGGACCGAGAATAATACCAGTATGTTATACTGTATTCGATTCTCGCGATTTGTGACATTGATCGGTTATATGCGTTATAGCCGGGTTATCGGATCAAGTGTTGATTCGATAAGTTGTTACTATTGATATTAGTCGGTTATATGTGATATGACCGGATCATTAAATCAAGTATTGATTTAATGATTTAATGTATAATTATATATTAGATATATTACTTTACATTGACTAATATTGTTCACTTTAAATAGATTTTCTCACTTGATGTGCATATTGTATATGTGATATATTTTTTTGCACTTGTTTGTATCATGTTTGATGATACATGCAAACTTGGGTGTGTATGATTAAACCATGTTTATGTTAATGGCTAGGGTTTTGATTTACTTATCTATTTATTTTTATTTATTCATTTTAAGATAAGGAACAAAAGGGTGGCTTCTTTTGTTTTTTCTTTGAAACTTCATGAAGCTTTGATGCTTTGACCATTTTGTTTCTTAGCCTTGACTTAACCATTCACCTAACCCTAGTTAACTCTCTACACTCAAACATGGTTGCTAATATGATAAGAATGACTTTATTTTCTATCATTATGAATCTAATTCATTTTCTTATCATATTCTTTTTCTTCTTCCTCTTCTTCTTCAAGAAGAAAAAGCTTGCTAGCTTCAATGGTGAAATGAGAAAAAGAGTGAGAAATCCAATTCTAAAGTGAACCCACTTCCTATTTCTTCATCCTCTACCACTTGCCAAGTAGTATAGGGTGTTTTCTTCACAAGTTTCATGGCTTGGTGAAGTTGGAGCTTGATCTTGTGTTGCCTCGACGTAGATCATCTTCGGCATCGAAGTCGACGACCTAGCCCGCCCATTTCTCCGATGAAGCCGACGCTAGAGCCCGGGATCCGATGATCGCAGCGAGGGGACTTCATCACGGTGCAATGGAGGTGGAGGATCGGATCTACAAAGGTTGTATTTCCGTTCACTTTTAGAGTAAAGTCGTTTGCTCGCATTTGTTATCGCCTAAACTCTAGTCAACGACCTAGTTTAGGGTTTCTCGGCACCGGAAAAATTTGAAATTAGCGTGGTTCATGCCTTGTGAGACCTCATTAGTGTGCCTAGAAACCCTACAGTAGAATCAAATTTTTAAAATGGGTAGCTCTAGTTTTTTCTTTGTATAGTGGTATTCCATGATGAATATCCAGCACCTCATTTGATGAGGAAAGAGTCGAGATCCCTTCACCAGGATTGAACTCTTTAGAGAAACTAGCAAATGCTACATCCTACTCGGTTTTGTCTTTTGATAGCTTCTCTAGTTCTTGCTTTGCATAGTGTTATTCCTTGTAGAATATCCAGCACCTCATTCGATGAGGAAAGAGTCGAGATCCCTTCACCGGGAGTGACTACTTTAGCGAAACTAGCAAAACCCTCAAAAACACTCCTTTTCAAAATCACTAGATTCTACAACGATATCAAGTTCATTACGCTCATGGTTTTCTTAAAAATCTGCGTAGCCCTCCGTCATTTCAGATAAGTACAATTTAGTATTCGTGCTGCGTTTGTTGACCTTGTCAAGGCATAGTTTGGGTAGCTGATTAATGCTTATCTGCCCGCATGAGATGCGATTGGGTTAGGGTAGTCATGCGGCCTTGTTGACCTTGTCAAGGGTCGTGCGGGTGATTTAATTCAATCATGAAATGAGGGGTAGAACTTGACTAGCTCTTATGATTTGTTGACTTTGTCAAGGTCATAAGTGGTTAGGGGTAAAAACAATTATCGGGAATTTCAAGTGTTGAAATTTGCAATGAGATTGCATACCTTCTATATGATAGTTGGATCCCGATACCCACTGCGAGTAAGAGTTACTCCTGGGAGAGTTTTGCACTTTACAATTAGCTAATCCAGTAGGTGTCTAGAAAAGTGTCAACGGGGTTATGCCTCTAGGGAAACGAGGTTTATTTTAATTAGGTCCGTGTGAAAGCACGGAGAACCTTCCTCGGAGTACCGACACTTGTCTGGCTGACCGGTTAGCGAACTTGTAGAATGTAATTAATCCCGGCTAATCTTACCTTTTAGGGTTTGAAAGAAGATTTTGATAAAAACAGTGGGAGCCATCCTGATTAGATAAAAACCAATCTAATCTTGCAAAGAGCACACGCAAAGTGATTATCCTTCTCTCTCTCCTAGTAGCGACCATTGAAATGCCTTAATCAAGATAATAATATGGATGTATTGACCGAACCTACTTATTATACTGGGCTAGGTTTAGCTCTACCTTATGACTGTCATAAGTCTGAGCAAGAAATAGGGGAATATCCGGATTCCCACGCCACCCAAACGAAGAATAAGCATGTTGATGCATTTGTCTTCGGGTGTGTTCGTAACTAAGAACTGTTTCTCACTTTATCTCTATATCCTGGGTATTGGATACCGGATCAGGATCCTATATATGTAATTTGTTACATGGGCTGTAGAGAGGCAGAGAACTGGGAAAGGGTGATAAATAGCTAGTAATAGGGAATGGTGCAATTGTTGCAGCCAAAGCAGTTGGCAAATATCACATAATGTTACCAACTGGTAATACAATGATTCTGAGGGACTGTTATTTCTTACCTAAAATATTGTGAATATTTTCCTAAATCAAATGTTGATTGGGTAAGGTACGTTGTATAACAGTATATACGTTCTGAATCAAACTACAGTTCTAAACGTACAGAACAAACACAAGAGGAACTGTTCAGAAATGTACGAAATCTTCTTGTGGCATTGTAGACTAGGTCATATTGATGAGACAATACAAGCTAAAGTTCCATAAGGATGCATATTTGAATCTGTTCAAATTTACATCTTATGAAACTTGCCAGTCATGTCTCAAAGGCTAGGTGACCAAATCTCCGTTTACTGGAAACGGAGAAAGAGCTACTGAACTCTTAGACAGATACATGGTGATGTATGCGGTCCTATATCTACACATGCTAGGGATGGTTCCGCGTAGTTTATTACATTCACCGATGATCTCTCAAGATACGGACATGTGTTCATGTTAAAACACAGATCTGAATCTTTTGAGAATTTCAAGGAATATAAGTACGAAGTTAAGAACCAGATGGGGAAAAGTATTCAAATCCTTCGATATGATCGGGGAAAAGAATACTTGAGCACGAAATTCCGAGACTATTTAAAAGAGAATGAGATTCGCTCTTAGCTTACTCCTCCGTATACACCACAGCACAACGGTATATCGGGGTGGAGGAATCGCACCCTATTTGATATGGTGCGCTCTATGATGAGTATTGTTGCGTTGCCTATTTCCTTTTTAGGGATATGCACTTGAGATAGCTGCATTCCTATTGAATAGAGTTTCGACCGAATCCGTTGCCTACTACTCCATATGAGATATGGAATGGGAAAAGACCATCTCTTAAACTAGTTAAGATATGGGTTGTCCGGCCAATGTTGAAAAGCAAAATCCGGACAAGCTTGAGGCAAGGTCAGTTCTGTGCAAGTTTGTAGCATATCCCAAACATTCGCGAAGGTATATCTTCAACCACACCGAGGAACAAAAGATGTTTGTTTCTCGACATGCCACCCTTTTTAGATAAGGAATTTCTTGTGAAAGAAATTAGGGGCAATGAGGTAGAATTGGAAGAATTTCCAACAAACACAAACTAAAATTGACGATTTGGTGGAACCGGAGGATTCAATAGTCCCTGACGAACCGCAGCCACTCCGCAGATCTAGTAGGGTTCCTCATTCACCTGAGAGATACTACGGTTTTCTCATAGACGGTGGGAGAGGATTGCATCATGGAAGATGATGACCCAACTAGTTTCGAGTAGGCCATCACGAGTGGTGACTCTGTGAAATGGTTGGATGCTATGCGATCTAAGATGGAATCCATGTACACCAACGAAGTATGGAATTTGGATGTTTCTCCTGAACGGGTAAAACCCATGGGGAACAAGTGAATCTTTAAGAAAGATAATTGGTGTAGATGGAAAAGTTGAGACTTTCAAAGCTAGACTTGTAGCAAAAGGTTTTCGTCAACGACCTGGTGTCGACTATGATGAAACCTTTTCTCCTGTCGCTGTGCTTAAGTCCATCAGGATCCTACTTTCCATTGCCGCATACCATAACTACGAAATTTGGCAGATTGCACGTCTAACCAGCTTTTCTAAATGGTTATTTAGAAGAAAGAGCGTATATGACACTGCCAAAGGGTTTGGTAGACAATGGGAGCAGCGGAAGCATATCCAAGCTGCTTGAATCCATCTACGGATTAAAGCAGGCATCGCGGTGATGGAACATCTGTTTTGATGAAGCTGTCAAGGAGTTTGACTTCATCAAAAATGTAGATGAACCATGTATATATATAAAGGTTGTAAAGAGTAAGGTTGTCTTCTACGTATTGTACGTGGATGACATACTCTTGATAGGAAACGATCTTCCTATGCCACAATCGGTCAACCTCCTCTTATCACACAAGTTCTCTATGAAAGATCTAACTGATGCCCCTTACATCCTGGGGATATAGATCTATCGAGATAGATCTAAATGGATTTGGGATTGTCCCAATCCAGGTACATAGACACCATACTAAAGGAGTTTAGTATGGAAGATTCTAAGCATGGTAATGCACCCCGCTTGTTCAAGAATCACTCTCTCCAAATAGATGTCTCCCAAGACTGATTTGGAGAGGGCTCGCATATAAGGGATACCCTATGCTTCGGCAGTCAGGTCGATCATGTATGCGATGTTATGTACCAAACCAGATGTAGCTTACTCACTAGGTGTAGTGAGTAGGTATTAATAAGATCTATAGGAGAAACATTGGAAAGCTGTGAAGAACATTCTTAACTACTTAAGAAGGACTAAAGATATGTTCTTGGTGTATGGTTACGGTGAACTCCAGGTGGAGTCGTTTACCGATTCAAGCTTCCAGAGTGATAAGGGCAACTGAAAGTCTTTCTCGGGTTTTGTCTTTACCCTCAGTGGAGGGAAGGTATGTTCGAAGGGTTCCAAGCAATATATTGTAGCAGACTTGTTGATAGAGGCTGATTACATCTCTACCAATGATGCTGCCATAGAGGCTGTCTGGATGAATATGTTCATAAGACGAACTTGGTTCCTACCATTAGGCATCCAGTACCTGTGTATTGTGATGACAATGGAGCTATGGATTTGGCCTAGGAACCCCGGTCCCATCAGCGATCCAGACATATTCTTAGACAGTATCACCTGATCAGGGAGATAGTTGATCTCCGGGAGATCGAGGTCAGGAGAGTTGACACAGAGGATAACACAACGGATCCACTCACAAAGGCCCACCCCCCAAATACGATTTGAGAGATTTTTGGGTTGTTGGATATGAGATACTACAACAACTGGCCTTAGTGCAAGTGGGAGATTGTTAGGAATATGTATGCCCTAGATGCCATTATTGTTGATATAGTGGATGCTTGGACATATATATAGAGGACTTTCATGCTCGACATGATAGTATGCTATCTGGTTACCTTTATCTTAACATGTTGACTGGTATTCTTTACTGTATTTCTCTCACATATTGATAAAGCCCTTAGGATATGTACTTGACCACCAGGATTATGATGAGATCATACTAGTGGGGCCTGGGTGGTCTAAAAGTACATCCTTAAACAGTTCCTAGTCGAGGGGATATCGAGACAAGGGTAGCGATATTCCAGAGTAGACTAGTGTGTACGTTTCTTGTCCCTTAGATGGCGATGGTTGATCTCACAACCATTGGGATGTGACATCAAAGATTGTACATAGGTGCTCATTGGAGAATGGGTACACCGAACGGACTCGCCAAGGACTCTTAGTTGGTAGTATACCTATCTTCAGATAGCAGTCCTCTGGTGACAGTCTGTAGACCCAAGATCGTCATAGAGTCTTGTGTGGCTCCCACCATGCTTTGATTTTCTCCCTACCACGCTCAAGAGGAGTTGTGCAAACAGGTGGATTTTGGGTACAGTCCCGAGTCACATGGTGGTAATGAGCAATAGGAGGGGTTTCGTCTCTCCCTGTATTGGGGGTTGATGTTGTGCTATGCTCGATTGGCTATAACTGGAAGTCCCTGGTCAGGGCTGCTGCTGAGATTTACTGATAAGAGTTATCAGTAGTTTCTCGAACTATTATAGGCCAGACATCGGCATGACTTATCATGTTACTGGGGTCTGACGTTTACCATCCCTAGACATGATATGCGACATATCTGACGAAAAGATCGGACTGTACGGTAGTGTTACTGATAGGCTTCATGGAGAGTATGGACAAGCTTGCTTGTTGATCTTCATATCGCTCAATACCCGGGTAGCTGTATGTCCAGCTAGTACCGCTAACGGCTTGTAGGTGATTGATGTGATCATCATCTACTGCTAGCGTATTGACGAGTCTTTAGAGTCCCACACAGAAGTTCCCTGGTTAAACGAAGTAGGACACATATGTGATATGTGTGTGGGCCTGATTAAATACATGTATGTGATACCGTATTGTAATCTGGCAGTTATCTGTTATCAGTCAGGTTATATGTGATATAACCAGATTATTGAATCAAGTGTTGATTTGATAATATGATACACAGATAAATGATATTAGTCGGTTATATGTAATATAACCGGATTATTAAATCAAGTGTTGATTTAATAATGTGAAATATATTATATGTGGTATAATTATATCTTAACTAATATAATTAGCTGCCTAATTATTCTTCATAATATATATTAATATATATATGATATATGTGTGTGTGTGTGTGTGTGTGTGTGTGTGTGTTTAATGAAGCATGGCATGATATTTCTATTTTTAGAAAATAGAAAATGAGGTGTAAAGTGGAGAGATATTTATGGAATGGTGTGAGATATGGCACATAATATATTTTATTGGTTTAGCTTCACTATTGAAGCATGGTGCATATTTTCTTTTTGAAAATATTCATGCTTCAATGAGTGAATGATATTTGTGTGAGCCATTCCTCTCTCATTCCAACACTTAGTCATTTTCTTGTGTTGCTCTCATATGCTCTATTCTTCTTCTACCTAATCATAGTTCAAGCTTCAACCCTCACATGTGATGTGAATCATGAAGCTTGAACACATATTAGTGAGCCTCAAATCCCCTACTTCACCATCCCACAACAAACCAGCACTTTGGTGTGACGTGTTTACTTCACTAATAGGAGATTATTGAAGAGGTAGCTTGAGATAGCGGGCTTCGCGTGGATTGATCGCACGCTTTTGGCGTGTCGGATGTTCAAAGTTCTAAAGTTTACCGCGATCAGGACGGTGTCGCTATGCAGCTAGCCGGTTGAGCACGGGTCGATCCACAGGGAGATGGTTGTATTTCCGTTCTTGTCTTAGACGAGTCAATAAAGAATGTGTATATGTTTGTTTGATTCTAACCTATGTGTTATATGCAAGTATAAAGTTGTTAAGAAAAAGATACGAAATTGTAAGCTAAAGAAATCCGTACTCAAAACCTTTGAGCCGAGTTTTGACCAATTGAAGCTAGAGCAATCGGCAACAACGTGGATTAGGGGATTTAAGCACGGTATTCATGGAATCCGGCTTATTTACCCTTGTCCTTCCATTCTTGTCTCTTGCTTTTTCCTCCGGCCAAACCAAACGCAACCGGTCGCGGTTAGGAATCACCGTTATCTTGGTAGGGTAGGATGCCTAACGGAGCGCTTGCGTAACGTTTGGGCGGAGTTCAATGGAAAATAACGGGAAAAGGAAATGAGCAAAGAAATATTAACTTACAATCCGTATTTATTCTTAACAACGATAATTACAACCATTCACAAAAACGAACCAAAAAGAGCAAAAGAAAAGAAAAGATTACAATTAAGTAAGTACATGGAATTTAAGTGCAAGAAAGTAAAGCATGAATGTAAAGCAAGTAATAAAAACCAAGAAAGAAATAAGCAAGAAAGTAATTACAAGAACATAGAACTCAAGACAAGCATGAGATCAATGGCCAACCCTTAAACTTGCAAGCTTAATCAAGAGGTTGCAAGATCAAGAGAAGGGTAGAGAACTCATGTGAAATGAAGCACTAATTCCATAAGAAGATACAACCCTTGAAATCAATAACAAACCCTTAAACTTTCAAGCTCAATGAAGAGGTTGAAAGATCAAGAGAAAGCAAGGATCTCAAGGGGAAGCTAAAACAAAAGAATGATACAAAAACCCTCATCTTCATCTCATCATCCACTCAAAAAACTCTCACTACAATTTTCATGGAGGAAAGAATGAAGAAGAAGAAGAAGAAGACTAAACTACACTAAAAGAGGCTAAAGAACTTAACACCTTGGTTTGGCTCAGAACCGGGGTATTTATAGGCAGGGAAATGGAAATATATGGCAACAATCTGGCACTACATAAAATGACCAAACTGCCCACAAAAATTGACACAGAGAGGAGACCATATGGCCGCGGTTCCGCAGCCTAGACCCCCTATTGGTCGCGGAACCGCGGCCATATAGTTGATTTGGGTGGTCGTCTTTTGGGTGCTTCCCTGGTTTCCTGTTTCCTTGTGTTTGCCAACTTTAAATTGCACAAAATCTTCCAGAATATTTTCAGATTTCTTAGTCCAAGATTGCTTTATTTTCTGTACTTTTGACTTCTATCTCCCTCGAGCTCTGCGCACCTATTGATTCTTGTGCAGCCCCCCTCGTGCTCTGTGCTTGTCCGAGGCACGAATGACCACTGTCATATGTCTTGTCTCTGGAATTGGTACTCGGCACTGGACGGATATGGATGAACGGAACCCGGCTTTTATCTGCTGTGACAGATGTTCTGTATTTTGGCGTAACTGTGGAGATTTCGTCTTGATTTGCAATATTTGGACTGGAAACCTGTAATCTGTAAATATGTAACAAACACGTATTAAAAGCACCTACCTATAAACACACGAGCATAAGAATGGGCGGTATAAAATGCAATATTCTGTTATGAACAAATACCCCCAAACTTAACTTTTGCTCGTCCCGAGCAAAACCAATTATTCACAAAAATAAAATCCTAACCGCACTTTCGCAGGGAACGCGATTGCACTGAGCACGTACAACAAGCCGTTAAACCTCTAGGTGTCCCTAGTAGGAGGAGTGTTGTCTCCTGAGGGTTTTCAACGGATTACACCCACAAAATCCCGTCAAGCTTGTGTCATAAGTTAACATTGATTCTACTCCTACAGTTTAGTTTTTACGTTAGAAACTTTATCATCCTAAGTTAGAAATATCCAACCCTAATGCTTCACGTCTCTAATCTATTTAACCTTAGATCATATACGTACCAAAAAAGTTTAAAAAGATATTGGTATCTCCTGAGTTTTCCTTCTAAAGTGCGGCCTCAAATCAGGGATTTTTATCAACTTTACAGAAAACACAAGTCTTATTCTTTATTTCTATCTTTTATCCAAACATTGATTGTATACCCCTACGTGTGTGTATATTTGCACCCCTACACTTGAGAATTCAATTCAAGCTATAATACCCTTGCCCTAATACCAAATACTACTTCTTTTCATTAAAGATGGACGGATTTGCTCACACACCTTTCATGCGACTATTAATGCTTCTTGAGGCACTAACGACCGATTACTGAATGTATGAACTTTAAAGCGTAAATAGTAGTTTCCAGGTCTTGACTTTATTCTATTTTTTCTTTTTCTTTTTCTTTTTCTTTTTCTTTTTCTTTTTTCTTTTTCAAGACCGGATATATTTTTCAATATGCTCTTTTGGTGTTTAGCTTTAAATACCCTTTTTTCTTTCATACTAGGTTTTCAGGCAAGAGTATTTCTAGGTATCCTCTACTATCCCAAGTTTCAAGGTGCGTGTAAGTGCAGTTTGTAGGGTATATACTTTTTAAATTTGAACTCAAGAAAAGAAACTATTTTTCAGACTTATCCTCCAGTAAAGCTTCAATACTTTCCCTTCATCTTGACTTAACTCAAGAACTGAACTCAAAAAACTGTAAGGACGTATACTTACCAAAGTTAGACATAATGAGGGTTATTTTAAGGATTTTCAATTGCTAAGTCTAGAATTTAGTTATTTCTAACATATCAACTAAACTTTCAGAAAAAATCTAAGTTACCCTATTAGCTAACTTGACGACAAAGTTTTTATATTTTTTGGAAAATTTTCAATTTTTGTGGGTTTTTAATAAGGTATGCAAATGCAAAATATACAAATGAATGCGAAAGAAGAAAGCTTATCGAGCACACCCACAAACTTAAACTTGACAGTGCCCTCACTGTCAGGCTACACCAAGAGGGTCAAAATTGTCGGCGCTCCCTAGAAACAAATTATATACAAAACAAAAAGGAAAACAAAAAATATATACAAAAAAGGAGTCCCCCCCAAACTTAAGTAAAACAGTGTTTCCACTGTTAAGCGTTGAAGTTCGGGATTAGGGGGAAAGAGAATAGTATCAAGCTATACAAGGCCTTACAAAGGCCAAAAGTTAACACCAACCATTCAAAAATTCTATCTCTGTAAGATGCGGGTTGGTGAAAGAAGGTGAAGAGGAAAGAAATGGAGAATACGCGAGACCGTATGGAGATAGAAGCGGGATACGGTCTCGGTATATGAGAAGAAGAATGGCGGAAGGGAGAAGGAAGTGGAATACGAACTTGAGGGTGGAAATGGAGTGAATAGATTAGCACAATTTGTGATGACCGATGTGTAAGAAGCGTTTGTGCTAATCTATTAACCCATCGAGAAATGGGGTCAAATCCCTCAAGATTCGTAAGAAACCATGGGTAAGCCGAACTTGGTAAATCAGACATACGAAATGAAAGTGATACGGTTTCTTGCAAGGTCGGAACGATGGAAAGGATGGAGGTAGGTGATTGAGGAAGGTTATCGGTTAAAGGTTCCGGAGGGTATACACAGTCAATGAAAGGAACAGGATGAATTAGAAAATCCGACTCATCAATTAAAACTGGTTCATCCTCAAAATTATCCTCAAAAGTTTCCTCAAAATTCAGCTTATCCATGCAAATTTCATCAAAATCAAGACGCATATGGGGTTCGGGAAAAACAGTTAATGACTCGGGATGATGAATTGGAGAGAAAATTCTGCCAAATCTACAGGTTCATCATCCAAAATATTCCCGACGTCAATATCCTCAATCAAGTGAAAATCAATATTCTCAGACACCTCAACAAAAGCATGGATATTAATCAATTCAGGTTTTAGAGTGGAGGTGAAGAGGTCAAAAGGATTGGGTGTGGTTTCACTCGAAAGGGACCCTTCACAATCAGGCAAATCAAACACTACAAAGTCACACAACTCATTATCTGTTCTATCTTTAATCAATGAATCGTTTGGAACACTAGATAGACATTCAAAACCGGAGTTGTGGGATGCAAGTTGAAATGGGTAGGCTTGATTCGGAAGGGGGTACAGCTCACTCTCTCCACTCAAATTCTCAACCTGTCCTACCGCCTCTTCATACATTGGAAAATTTGGAGTTAGTTGAAAACTAGCTACCGAGTCACTAGGTTGTATGAGGGCGGCCATGGACGCATTCAAATCCATCATCTGTTGGTACGACGCTACCCTAAAGTCTTCCAAAGACTGTTCCAGACTAGACATGGGTTGTGAAGGGGTTTCAGTAAAAGATTCAAAGTTGTGTGGATACTGAAAACTCCCAAATGGCGGTTCAGAAGCAATGTCTAGGGAAGGTGCAAAAGTCGGGTAGGACTGGTAGGAATTGAATGGCTGGACAGGAACAGGATCAACATTTGGATAAGAAAGTGAATGGAATTGTTGATCCCAAGAATCTGTAGTGGTGAAAGGAGTGAAAGATCGGCTACAGGATTGTTCAATATGTTCAGAGATGGACAAAGGACGACTTGCAAAAGGGGTATCAACATAAGAGGGTGGGGGAGATTGAAAAGGTTGATACAAAGTGGATTGCGGAGGGCAAGTGTTTATCCTAGACGCGCCTATCCGATCTTTCAAAGAGATTTCGGGTATGGAGGGATCGTTCGACGTTCGGCCAAAGCAAGAACTTTAAGAAGTAATATCTTGTTGTGGGTACCAAAGTTCGGCAAGAGTTTTGCAAGGTGGGGTACCCATGATATAAAGAGAGAAAGAAAGAAAGGCAGAGAAAAGGAGGGGAAAAAGAATGTGATTTTTTTTAATTAATTTTTTTTTAGCTATTAACAAAAGATTGAAATATACACACAAAAAGAATCTGGACCAAAAACAATCACGACACAAAAATACCACACACCTAATCGTTCTAGGGTTCACCTAGGTCAACTAGACCTGCTCCAGAACTTGATTGTCGAAGTAAAACTGTGTTGAGAAACGGGCTCAAGATACACTGATCACGAGGCCAGGTAAGTGCAGAGATAAGGGGAGGTTTTCCGACGCTTTCGCGAAGGTCCTTAATTAACTAACCCTTTCTCTTTTGGCGGTTTCGCCGTTAACACTTTCCTAGACACCCCGTAAACAATGTACCGTTAAGCGAGGTTCTAAACACAGTTAACTTCTCCTAGTGAGCGCAAAGTCCTTAAGGCTTAAAGTCTAATTTCTTTTAAAGTTTGTGTGGGTAAACGTTATGCTCAAGTTCGTGATTTGTGGGCCACGGAAAAGGTGATGAAATCCTTTACCGTATGTTGTGGGGTTCGCTTGCCTTTAAGTCCGTATTAATGTATGGAATGCGCAATTCAATAAAAATTCTATAAAGAATCAAACAATCGTTTTTTAGTTTAAGCACGGCACTGCAACAAATACGGGTTAGTCAATTTTTAGCGTTTGCTAGCGAACTTGCAAAGAATCCGGCAAAGAATAGTATATTGGATGTGTCGGATTTGAGAAGAAGGTGTTAGTAAAGTACGTACCGTTAAGATTTTGGGTTAGGAAACCCCCGTTGAATCAAATCCGGTAAGCTTGAAAAGTTCACTTGCGCAGGTCAAACTACCCGGATCTTTGGCACTGTACTTTGCAAACACCTTAGCCTTGAACGTACACTTTGCTCCCCACAATCGCCGTTTGCAAATCCGCAAAAATCTACAGACTTGCTCACAAAAATTATCAAAAAATAACAAAAAGATTTTTTTATATTTTTTTTTTATAAATATATACAAAAAGAATATTAACCCGAATAACAAGAAAGAAAATACGCTACCGTCTCCCCGGCAACGGCGCCATTTGATCGCACGCTTTTGGCGTGTCGGATGTTCAAAGTTCTAAAGTTTACCGCGATCAGGACGGTGTCGCTATGCAGCTAGCCGGTTGAGCACGGGTCGATCCACAGGGAGATGGTTGTATTTCCGTTCTTGTCTTAGACGAGTCAATAAAGAATGTGTATATGTTTGTTCGATTCTAACCTATGTGTTATATGCAAGTATAAAGTTGTTAAGAAAAAGATACGAAATTGTAAGCTAAAGAAATCCATACTCAAAACCTTTGAGCCGAGTCTTGACCAATTGAAGCTAGAGCAATCGGCAATAACGTGGATTAGGGGATTTAAGCACGGTATTCGTGGAATCCGGCTTATTTACCCTTGTCCTTCCGTTCTTGTCTCTTGCTTTCGCCTCCAGCCAAACCGAACGCAACCGGTCGCGGTTAGGAATCACCGTTATCTTGGTAGGGTAAGGTGCCTAACGGAGCGCTTGCGTAACGTTTGGGCGGAGTTCAATGGAAAATAACGGGAAAAGGAATTGAGTAAAGAAATATTAACTTACAATCCGTATTTATTCTTAACAACGATAATTACAACCATTCACAAAAACGAACCAAAAAGAGCAAAAGAAAAGAAGAGATTACAATTAAGTAAGTGCATGGAATTTAAGTGCAAGAAAGTAAAGCATGAATATAAAGCAAGTAATAAAAGGCAAGAAAGAAATAAGCAAGAAAGTAATTACAAGAACATAGAACTCAAGGCAAGCATGGGATCAATAGCCAACCCTTAAACTTGCAAGCTCAATCAAGAGGTTGCAAGATCAAGAGAAGGGTAGAGAACTCATGTGAAATGAAGCACTAATTCCATAAGAAGATACAACCCTTGATATCAATAACAAACCCTTAAACTTTCAAGCTCAATGAAGAGGTTGAAAGATCAAGAGAAAGTAAGGATCTCAAGGGGAAGCTAAAACAAAAGAATGATACAAAAACCCTCATCTTCATTTCATCATCCACTCAAAAATCTCTCACTACAATTTTCATGGAGGAAAGAATGAAGAAGAAGAAGAAGAAGAAGACTAAACTACACTAAAAGAGGCTAAAGAACTTAACACCTTGGTTTGGCTCAGAACCGAGGTATTTATAGGCAGGGAAATGGAAATATAGGGCAACAATCTGGCACTACATAAAATGACTAAACTTCCCACAAAAATTGACACAGAGAGGAGACCAAATGGCCGCGGTTCCGCGGCCTAGACCCCCTATTGGCCGCGGAACCGTGGCTATATAGTGGATTTGGGCGGTCGTCTTTTGGGTGCTTCCCTGGTTTCATGTTTCCTCCTGTTTTCCAACTTTAAACTGCACAAAATCTTCCAGAATATCTTCAGATTTCTTAGTCCAAGATTGCTTTATTTTCTTTCCTTTTGACTTCTATCTCCCTCGAGCTTCGCGCACCTATTGATTCTTGTGCAGCCCCCCTCGTGCTCCGTGCTAGTCCGAGACACGAATGACCACTGTTATATGTCTTGTCTCTGGAACTGGTACCCGGCACTGAACGGATATGGATGACCGGAACCTGGCTTTTATCTGCTGTGACAGATGTTCTGTATTTTGGCGTAACTGTGGAGATTTCGTCTTGATTTATAATATTTGGACTGGAAACCTGTAATCTGTAAATATGTAACAAACACGGATTAAAAGCACCTACCTATAAACACACGAGCATAAGAATGGGCGGTATAAAATGCAATATTCTGTTATGAACATGGATCATCTTCGGCACGAAGGTCATCGGAGGAAGCTCGTCCAAACCCTCAAGTGGAGCCTAGTGGATTCGCGTGGACTACTGCACGGTGCATGTGAAGTGAAGGACTCGATCTACGAGTGTATAGCCATCTTCACTTCTTTATTTTACATATCATCATAGGTTTAAACCCTAAATATTCTAGTATAGATCTTGGTGAGTCTAACTTAGCACCTAAAAAATTAAAATTCGGCATGCTTGTTGCTATAAAAACCTCATGGAGGTACTAGGGTAGACTTTCATATACGAGATGACTTTCCATGCATTATAGATCTCTGTATCTGATACAGAGGGTTCTGGAGCAAGTAAAGGGGAAGTATGATTGGTAAGGACAAATACGACTTCGTCGTGAAAAAGGGCAATTATGACATCCCAAAGCCAATGATCGTAAAAAGGTTAGGTTAACTTGGTTTACAGGTTTTAGTTTAAGGTCAGTCATAGGTCGCTTCCAGAAAGAGAAAAGAAACACTCAGCATGCACTCAATCAAGATTAGATTGGTTTATTAATTTATCTAACCAGGATGGCTCCCGCGGTTTTGTTAAATTCTCCTTCAAACTCTAAAAGAAGAACTAGCCGGGATCATGTATACCCACAAGTTTGCTAACCAGCCAGCCAGTCCAGTGCAAGTACTCTAACAGAGGTCTCCTGTGGTTTCACACGGAACCAATTTAATAACCTCATTTTCTAAGAGGCATAACCTGGTAAACACCTTTCTAGTCACCTAATGGATTAGCTAATTGTGAAGTGAAAATTGCCAGAGAGTAACTATTACTCAAAGTAGGAATCAGAACCAAACTATCATATAGAAGGTATGCAATCACATTGCAAATTAAAACACTTGAAACTCTCGATATAGTTTTTACCCCTAATAACTTATGACCTTTACAAAGGTCAACAAACCATAAGCCACTAGTCAAGTTCAACCCGTCATTTCGTGACCAATTTAGACCCACCCGCTTGTCCCTTGATAAATGCCAACAAGTTCACATGACTATCCAAATCGATCGCATCACATGCATGCTGTTAGGAATATGTATGCCTTAGAGGCCATTATTGTATATTATAGTGGATGCTTGGACACACATACACACACACACACACACACACACACACACACATACACACATATATAAGACTTTCTAGCTCAACATGATAGTGTGCTATCTGATTGCTCTTTATCTTAATATGTGCACTTGTTTTAGTTTACTGTCTCTTTAATACATGTTGATAAAGCCTTAAGGATGTTGGCTTGACTACCAGGACTATGATATAGATCATACTAGTGGGGCTTGAGTAGTCCACAAGCACATCCTTAACAGTTCCTAGTCGAGGTAGTATCGAGTCAGGGCATCGATATTCCAGAATAGACTAGTGTGTACGTTTCTTTACCCTGTATGGGGCGATGGTTTGTCACGATCCGAAAAGTACGGAACATGACCGGCACTTAAATTACGAAACGTCTCGAGGTCACGTAATCTAAGTAAGCCAAAACACATAAATCAAAACCAAGAAGCAGTAGAGTGAAGGAAAAACCAAATTAAAGCAAGTAGTTTTAACAACATAGGCCGAAACATGTATTTTTAAAATCTCAAGTATTTTCTGAAAATTTCGGCAGAGTCTCCTTTGTAAATACTGGCCCCAAACGGGATACAACATGAATAGTACGAAATGAAAAAAAGTCATCCCCAAGCGGGAGCTAGCTCTTCGTCAATCGACGATCACAGCCACGCAAGCAATATAATATACAATGCCGAAGGGAAAGGATCAAAACTCAAAAGAAAACCCAAAATCAGCATGAAAACCATAATAATACAACGCGCGACTATAAGGTCAAAATAATAACAAGTCTGGTCTTCTATCTCTATCAAATATACAATCTGGTTGATGGAGTTTCTAGATACAACTGAAATAATAAATAAACAATGGTGGTCCTGATGCAAAGAACCGACCTACCAAAGAAATCACCCGGAAGGAACAGTGTGCCAGCAAACCGCAACGAAACCTATACAGCAAAACCAGCAAGGAACTGTGGCACAACGGGGGTGAGTTTCCAACTCATGAGTAGAAAACATCTACGAGTAGGAATCGCATGCATGATGCTATCCTAGGTCATATTAGGCAATATCCTCAAATAATATCCTGATCCATCTACAAATAAGTGCAATACTACCTGCTCTTGTCAGTGCCTCAGATAGCAACATATCAGATATATATGATGTATGAATGCATTACGAATGGAAACAGAATATATCATGAGTGAGACAACTGTTTTCTTTAATCAATGAGATTTCTATATGTATATCAATGAAAGCAACAGAGAAATCAGTGTTAGCATCGACACAAAACGTAAGTCTCAGTATCTCAATATCAAATCTCAATATCTCAAATCTTAGATCTTAAATATCAATATCTCAGGCATCCGTATCATCTGCGGGATCGGCCCGCGGGCTTCAGCAGAACGGATCTGCTTGTATCCATCTCATGACTCCGGCCGGTATCCTCCGGATAACCAACGAGTCCAAATAATATCACCGGTAGGTAGTGCTCCCCTACCAGGCTCATCGAATATAACTGAGCCTCTTGCCCCGGGGTACCATACCGGTCCCACCATGTACCCGAGACGGTTCATCTAACTCCTCGAATCGGGTCTCGAAATCCAACAGCAATCATGAAAACTCATGGTGGACGACTCATACATCATGAGAAAACCGCAATTTGCATTTTAAAATGATGATACTAATCTTTTATTAAATTCTTGCAGTTTTCCCCCAAATCCAGAAATCTCATGTAAATCCGAAATCATCAAAATCATGATACCAAAAAATAGTGAATACCGGCATAATTCTCCATAATACTGCATAACCAATGAATATATGAATGCACCTAATATCATGCAATGAATGCAATATTTAAACTAGCATATGGAAGCTATAACATATTGCGACTATCAGTTATCAAGCCATGTCAATGAAAAGGTATTTTCTAAAGTGTACGTGACATGGCAATTACCGATGATGATGTGTGTGAGCCGGCAAGTAAGTGTATGTGGAACATACGCATCATCGGTAACGGTGCCGGTGTCCTAACAGCATGATCTCAATAATGGCATATGGAAGTACAATATAAACATGCAAATGCGATGCGAACAGTAATAATATGCGGGAGATGAATGATAAACACAATGATAACTAATCTGCATTTATATAAATATGAGTCATACAGTGGTGCCATTTGAAATAACACGAATCGTGGTGTTTTGAAAATAAGGGCTACAGTGTCTTTATGAAAAGATACGTCATTTGAAATATCCGTAGAGTCCCTTGTCCCGTCTTTAAAATACACACGATTTGTTTGTTTTTGAAATAGGTATTAGTCGAGTCTAATCTATCATTTATAAGTACACAACAGGGCCAAACTAAACAGGCTGATTGAAAGGTAAGGAAACCGCCTAACATCTGAGGCTGATCCTGCCTCAATAGTATCACATACGATAAAATATCTATAATATGACATTCTCAAGTCAAGAGTGCGGATCTATCATCAATATAAAGCTCGTACGTAATCCGTCATACGGTATACCAAATCTGGGTACGGGTCAAATATCACATTCATCACATTATTCATCTGGTATCCTCTTTATCAAAAATCATGATCCGGGGTACTGATCTACGTCTAGTACAATATTGATACCATCTATGTATGCAAGTGTGTGTATGAAAACACCACGTCAAAGGACCCGCTAAAACATCATGTCGTATCTCAAATACGAACCCTGTCACATCACCGATCTCACGGCCTCAAGCCCAATCTCATCGACTCATCTCAAATCCGAAGTACTAACCTCATAATCCATGTGTGTGTATGTATATATATATATATATATATAGTCCCATACCTATGTGTGTGTGTGTGTGTATACATATCCCCATATACGCACATGTAAATAGATGTATGCGAATGCGTGTGTGCATGCGGGAGTGAACCTATTGTAGGGTTTGCGACTAAGAAGCTATGCTAGTTTACTTCTAATTACCCTAAACTAAACCATGAACACAATAATCATCTCTTGATAAACATCCAAGTATTAAGAATCACATATATAAACATATATATATATATATATATATAGCTATACTACGAACTGCGGGGGTGCTATACGCCATCCACCCGACTTCCCCCGTAGATATATATCTACTCACCTGATATTCGCCCGCCGGTGCCGACGTCGCCACACGCTTGCTTGTCGTCTCGATGTCCACTTGGGGGTACCTACATATCACAACGTATCGTATCGCATAAAAACCCAATTCGAAATCGAAAAGGTATACGAAAACCAAATCGGCACGCGTATCACGCATAGGTCAAAACATATCGCCTATGCAGGCAAGAATAGCCAAACCAACCCTCGATGTCGATGTACAAACGTCAAACCATCGAGAAAAATACCGAACGTACCAATCATGGTCTTACAACTCACTAAAAATGTATGAAATAGGATGCAAATCATCAAAACTAATAAATTGATCAAATCGGTTTATTTCCAAAAAGTCTAGTAAAGTTGGTCGTTAACCGTTTTACTACAAGTCTTGATGATTTAGCAAACTAGTGGTCACAATACTCACTAATTATCTTAACCAAGTCAGACAAACCAAAACCATATTTTTAATCTCCCAACTTTCATTAACCCGAAATTCTAGTTTGCAATATATCTCAAATTTAACACTTTTTCAAGCAAAAATTCACAATTCAACACTTAAGCTTGGTTTTGCACGAACTAAAGTATGAAACTACAACTTAAAATGCTACTAATGTCATGAATACCCTAATTAGATTTTTATCTCAATTAATTAATAAATTCCCAAAACCTAGTTAACAAAATTAGCATAATTAGCAAAATTTTAAACTAACAATTAGCAATTAGTAACTAGCTTTTCCTTTACATGTCTTAAGATCTCAAATACAACACACAATCCATGATCCAAATACCCAAAACCCTAATTTGATCACAACCCATTCTCTTGAATTTTTCCAACTTGCAATTAACCGATTTAAACACCTAATTTACACTTAAATAAGCAAAATTAAAGTAATTAGACAACAATTCACTAAAGGTTTACGATTTATACCTCATGAACCATGGATCAAACTTGCAATCTAGCCTCTTAAAATGCTCTCTTTTCACCACAATCCTTGCATGATAGGCTAAACTAAAATGGGTAAGAGTTGGATTTGGATTTTGGGATTTTTTTGATGGATTTTGAGGCAATTTTGATGAATTTTTTTCAAGAGAAACGAGGGGAGAAAAGGGAGGGGCTGCTGTTGAGAGAGAGGGAGGGGCTCGGCCAGATGTGGGTGAGGGAGGAGAGAGAGTGAGGTGGGGAAAAAAAAGCCAAGTCAACTCAAAAAATCAAAGCCCATACCTCTTTCTTATTCTTTTCTTTTCATTTCTTTGTTTCCTTTTCTTTTCTTTTTGAAGTGCGGAAAAGTGTGGGAGTGGGGGTAGCCCATGGCCGGCCAAGCCTATGGGGAGGGGGTGAGAGGGTGTGGGTGAGTGTGGGTGATAAATATTACCCCAATTTCTATTTACACTAATTTCACTATTTAAGTCTTTTTCTTCGATATTTTCTAACACCGTTTGGCAGTTTTATTTCATTTCAAAAACAATATTTTACATGTTTGTTTAGTGTGTCATGATGCAAAAAAATTTTATTAACCCATTAAAATTTATAATTTTCCCTAATTAAATGTATTAGTGACGGCTTATAATAATATTAAAATAATTCATTTCGGAAAAAATTTCGGAAATTTAGAAATTTTACAATTGGCTCAATAAACACCAAATACTAGCAATTACATAGCTAGAATATGTATATTTGATTTTCTATTAAAATATATTTATATCTTGAAATTTTTTTTACGGAAGACACCCGTTATTTTACCGATTAACCGAAATTTCATCTGAACGATTTTCAAAACGTTACAATATTCCCCCTAAAGAAATTCGGTCCCCGAATTTAAATTAAACCCCCCCCCAAATACTAAAACATTTAAGCAAAACCATCAAGTCGTCGGGGCTCCGAAATCATAAATACATAAAACACATCGTAGTGCAATGCATGCGCATGAAAAACAGATATATAAACAAAAATCAAAACTCCGTCAAGCATCCCGCAATCATTGGAGTTATGGGGAAGATATCAATGTTAAGATCCAACACGAAAACCAACATGATATACATTATTAAAATATCTGGAAGCAATGCATGCCAAACCTTTTTCAAATCGCTGTGCGATACTCGCAACACTGCACAGTGGCGAACGTCTATTGTAAGAAAATGAATATATATATATATATATATATATATATATATATATATATATATATATATATATATCCTTTGTTTAATATGCACGTCCCGCCGTTTTGAAAACAATTTAGATGGGCTTCCCTTGTAGAAAGTTTCGTGTCATCACGGATACGTAGGTAAATACTAAGACTATAGCTCCTTTTTGGAAATCTCTTCGATAACTATCAATGTATGCAAAAAAAATATACTCAGGAACTGTCCTCTAACTAGTCCTGCTCAGTACTAAACCAAATAGCAAGTATCATAAAATATATGGCTCCAAAAGAATCAAACCCAAAATGTGCATATGAATGCTATGTGCGTCTGGTGCGCACAGAAATCCAAACCCATAAATGTGCCATACATGTGCACGGAAACCAAAATCCGAGTACAACGGATGTGCACGAAAACACCTGTCAAAGGTAACGTGTGTGCCTGACAGCAAAATCAGGTGCATCTAATATGTATGAAGAATCTCGATTTAGTGCATCTAGTGTGCACCTAAATCGCATTAAGCGCCTTAAGTATGCGTAAAATCAAATCAAGTGCACAATATGAACGAAAACGAATATCGAATATCACAATCGAAATCGACGGTATACACCACATTTCAATCAAAATCCCAATCAGGTATACTGTGGTATAAAATCTCACCATCCTGTGTATCGACGTGCACAAAAGCAAATCAAATACTAAAAGTGCATAAAAACTATGCCGAAAGCATAAGTCAAATCATATGCTTGCCCTAGGCATGAAATCAAATATCGTGAAACTCAGTCACCAAAACTCAATCATCAAATAAATCACCCAAAAATACTGAAAATCCAAAGTGACGGATACGTGATAGTCAATCACAAAATCACAAATCATAAATACTGTCGTCGATATGTCCGCCCTTCAATGTCGAGAAGGTGTCGGTGCATCCAATGCTTGCAGAGCAAGATATCAACTTGCCTTCTGATCATGGCCTGTCGCTTAGTGCCCTTAGGCTCTCGTCTCTCACTGCAGATTGCTAAGTACATAGCTCCTCGGCTCAACGGTCCAATATAGAAACGATAACGGAAGCAGTCCGCTCTGACACATCCTTTAAAGATCTATGGCCAACTCTTATGGTCACTCATAACATGTCTCGTCGACGATGCTGAACTCTGGCCTGCTGGGTGTGTGCAATATGACCGATCCTAGGTCTAAATCATCTCGTATAGCATTCCAGAAGGGTCCTGTCGAGGTCTCTCCCCAAACCTTGTTTCTGCTGAACTGCCCGGAAGTTATCATCTCTTACTAAATCTGTATCTGTTTCTTGTTCCGGAACGGCTGCATACTCATCACGACTCCTGCTGAAAGATATATCCGTAGTCAACGCTTCTGTTGGCGTATCACATCTCTGATGTCGGCGGAGTGGAACGTCATCTTATCAAAATCTCGTACGAACCTCCTACTCCACTTTTCTCTAATGTCGACCGATTCGGACTCGTCTCCTCGTGGTTGCATGGACTGCACTCTAACGGCTATACTCGTACCTGGAGTCTCCCAAGCAATGCATCTCATCACCTGATATCCGAATGAAATCGAACCATCCGATCGATTGTCAAAACCTCATAATCCCCCAAGAGCTCGACATCTTGGGTACAGTTTAATAGTATCGAATCTATGCCACAGCACCTATGGACCAACCGTAGAAGGGCAGACCCAAGCCTCACTAATGGCACCGCTGAACTGCCGCAAACCCTAAGGTTCAAAGGCTTCCACATGGTCATTATGTCGAGTTAGGATTTCATTCTTCTATAGGGTCCATAGAATTGCTTGCATGTCTTTCCGAATACTTTAAACTTGCAAAATGTGTTCCTGACATTCGATCGTCTATATCGACTCTCAACGTATCCACGTGCAGTCATCTCTAGCTGGAATCAATCAATCTGATGACCTCGCATTGGGGTATGCAATTCTAAGTCCATGTCACGCACCCTACGAACTTGCGGGGAGGTGGAATATATGAAAAACGATTATCAAAGCTTCGTAACACGGACTTGAGCGCATGAATCGTGTCTAAACCGTTACTAGCAAACTACGAAAAGTTTAACTACTCGGATTCAAAGTTATACCTCACGTTACTTGTCTTTCGGGTCTTCATCGCTGTCCTCCACTCCTCGTAGGCTCTTTGGAACGTCGGCATCTCAACGGCCTCCTCGAGTCAAAGACGATCCACCCGAGAGCTCCTACTCCAAGCTTGACCTCTAACTTGAGGTAACTAGGTTACTCAAAGTGCTAATCTAAGCAACCTAGTTTATATAGAGTTTGATTATGGATGTATTAGTCTAGCTAACCCTTGATCTCAACATATGAGAGGTTAGGGTTAGGGTTTGAAGAGAGAGAGAGAGCTTGAGGAGAGAGAAGGTGAGAATGAGTTATGAATGAAAAAGCTTCTAACTTCTAATATATTATGAAGCATAAGAAAATATCAAATGAATAAATCAAATGCATTATCATCATGCTTCATTAAATATATGCAATGAATCATCAAGTGAGTCATTAAGCAATAAATGCTTCATTAACTCAATTGAATGATTCATCTAAATGAGTCACTAGATCATTAATTGCTAATGCCACCTTACCCTCCAAGTCATCATCCTTCTAGAAGCTTCCCGACAAATTACGAGAATGCCCCTCCAATCCGTAAAAACACGGAAAAACTTTAGACTGTATAAATCAAATAATCTGATACTAGAATGTGGCTTAAACCAAAGCCTGACTAGTAAAAATTGTCCGAACATCGTACGTGCGTAAAAACACGTATGCGTCCGAACACTGTCGTAAAACCATACGACCTCTATATCGTTTTTCCTGAAGCAGGGAAACTCTCTGTGTGGGACTCTAAAGACTCGACACTACGCTGGCAGTGGGTTTAACCACAGACCGCAAGTGGCACGAGCTGTATGTTGTTGGATATATGTATGCCCTAGAGGCCATTATATGATAGTGGATGTATTTATACATGTATATATATATATTCAGTGTACATTCTTGCTCGACATGATAGAATGCTATCTGGTTCTTCTTTATCTGACATGTTGATTTGATCATGCTTTTATTCATTCACACATGTTGATAAAGCCCTGAGGATATTGGCTTGACTACTGTGATTATGATAGAGATCATACTAGTAGGACATCTGTAGTTTATAAGCATATCCTGGAATGTCCCTAGTCGTAGGTGTATCGAGACGGGGCATCGATATACCAGAATAGACTAGCGTATATGATACTAGACCCATATGATGGGCGATGGATGTTCCCACATTCATCGATGTTTGACATCGAGATCGTATACGGGTGCTCAGTGGTGACTGGGTACACTGGACGGACTCACCGAGAACTCCTATATGGAATTATATCTGTAGGGTTCCTAGGCACACTAATGAGGTCTCACAAGACATCAACCATGCCAAATTCAAATTTTACAAGTGCCGAGAAACCCTAATGCGAGATCGTAAACTAGAGGTAAGGGGAAACTTAAGCAAGTTAACAACTTAACTACTAAGTGAACGGAAATACAACCTTTGTAGATCCGGTCCTCCACTTCCTTAGCTCCGTGATGATGTTCCTCCACTGTGATCATCGGATCCCGGACTCTAGTAATGGTTTCGTCGAAGAAATGATCGGACTATGTCGTCGACTTTGATGCCGAAGATGATCTACGTCGAGGCAACACAAGATCAAGCTCCAACTTCACCAAGTCATGAAACTTGTGAAGAAAACACCCTATACTACTTGGCAAGTGGTAGAGGATGAAGAAATAGGAAGTGGGTTCACTTTAGAATTGGATTTCTCACTCTTTTTCTCAAGTCACCATTGAAGCTAGCAAGCTTCTTTCTTCTTGAAGAAGAAGAAGAAGAAGATAATATGATAAGAATTTGAATAAATGGAAATAAAGTCATTCTTATCATTTTATCAACCATGGTTAAGTGTAGAGAATAAACCAAGATTAGGTGAATGGTTAGGTTTAGCATGAAACAAAAATGGTAGACTTATTCAAAGCTTCATGAAGCTTCAACTATAAAACAAAGCAAGCCACCATTTCTCTTTTTGCCAAAAATGAATCAAGAGAATAAATAAATAAGTTAGTAAATCAAAACCCTAACCATTAACATAACCATGGTTTAATCATACACACCCAAGTTTGGATGTATCATCAAACATGATACAAACTAGTGCACAAAACTATATCATATATACAATGTGCACATCAAGTGAGAAAATCCATCTTAAGTGAACAAATACTAGTTAATATAAAGTAATATATCAAATATATAATTATACATTAAATCATTAAATCAACACTTGATTTAACGATCCGGTCATATCGCATATAACCGACTAATATCAAGTGTATCAAGGTATCGAATCAACACTTGATTCGGTAACCCGGCTATATCACATATAACTGACCAATGATACAAATCGTGAGAATAGAATACAGTATCACATACTGGTATAATTCTCGGTCCCGCACATATCTCATATGCGCTCCTATTTCGTTTCGCTTGAGCCAGGAAACCTCTGTGTAGGACTCTAATGACTCGTCAATACGCCGGCAGCAGGTGATGATCATATCAAACACCCACAAGCCGCAAGCTGTCTGCTAAACGTAACGGCCACCCGGGTATTGAGCGATCAGAAGATCGACGAGCAAGCCCGCTCACACTCCTGTGAATCCAACCAGTAACACTTACCATACAGTCCGGTCTGTTCGTCTGATATGTCGCATATTTTGCCTAGGGGTGGTAAACGTCAGACCCCAATAGCTCGATAAGTCGTGTCGATATGAGGTCTATAACAGTTTGAGAAACTACTGGTAACACTTACCAGTAAATCTCAGCATCCCTGGCCAGGGATTTCCGGTTATAGCCAATCGAACACAGCGCAACATCAACTCCCTATACCGGGAGAGACGAATCCCCTCCTATCGCTCATTGCCTCCATGTGATTCGGGACTGTACCCAAAAGCCACCATTTTGCATGCCCTCTTGGACGTTGTAAGGTGGAAATCAAAGCACAGTGGGAATCACACAAGACTCTATGACGATCTCGGGTCAACAGACTACTATGTACCAGTGTCACCAGAGAACTACCATCTGACGTAAGGTATAATACCATCTGGGAGTTCTCGGCGAGTCCGTCCAGTGTACCTAGTCTCCACTGAGCACCCGTATATCATCTCTGATGTCAAACACCAATGGATATGGGATCATCCATCGCTCATCTATATGGGTCGAGAAGGTATACGCTAGTCTACTCTGGTATATCGATGCCCCGTCTCGATACACCCACGACTAGGGACCTTGAAGGATGTACTTATGGACTACCATGTCCCCACTAGTATGATCCACATCATAGTCCAGGTAGTCAAGTACACATCCTAAGGGCTTTACCAACATGTAACAGAGAGACAATCAGTGTACACGTTAAGGTAAAAAGCAACCAGATAGCATCCACTACAATATACATCCTATGTATAGTAATGGCCTCTAGGGCATACATATAACTAACAATCTCCCACTTGCACTAGAGCCATCTGATAGCAGTGGTTGTAGTATCTCATACTCAACCATCCCATAAAAGTCTCTCCCTCTTGGAAAAGGCCTTTGTGAGTGGATCCGCCGTGTTGTCCTCTGAGTCTACTCTCCTAACCTTGATCTCCTTGGAGATCAACCATCTCCATGATCAGGTGATGCTGTCTTAGAATACGTCTGGGTCACTGATGGCACCGGGGTTCCCGGGCCAAAGCCACACTTCCATTGTCACACAATGGTAGGAACCTAGTTCATCTCATGAACCAATATACACCCAAACAGCCTCTTTGGTAGCATCTTAAGTAGCGATGTATCCTGCCTTTATCGTTTAGTGAGCCACGGTATTTAGCTTGGAACTCTTCCAACATACCGTCCCTCCACTGAGGGTAAAGACAATGCCTGTGACTGACATTCAGTCGTCCTTATCACCCTGGAACACTTCCAGTGATTCTCCCTAGGATCAATTGATACCATCTCACTGCATCTAGTGAGTATCCTAACATCCAATTAGATCCAAAAACCAGGATTTAGTAGGTATCACTTTGATCCTATATGGATAATCCTTGTGATAAGCGGAGATTGACTGAGCGTAGCATAGGAAACTTCTTCCCTATCAAGAGTATGTTATCCACGTACTCTACGAGGATCACCACCATACTCCCTACTACCTTTTTGTATATACAAGGTTCATCTACCATTTTGATGAAGTCAAACTATTTGACTACCACATCAAAACAGATGTTCCAACTCCGCGATGCCTGCTTTATCACATAAAACATCTTGCACACGTTTCCGCTGCTCCCACTGTTTACGAAGCCCTCTGGCTGTGTACTTATAGACGCCCTCTTCTAAAACATCATTTAGAAAAGCTGTCATGACACCCAACCACCAGATATCGTAGTCATGGTATGTAGCCGTGGCAAGTAGGATCCGGATGGACTTAAGCATAGCCACTGGAAAAGGTTTCATCATTATCCACGCCTGGTCGATAACAAAAACCTTTAACAAGTCTAGCTTTGAAAGTCTCAACTTTTCCATCTACACCAAGTAATCTTCTCAAGATATACTTGCTCCTGATGAGGATTTAACCCTTCAGATATAGCAACCAAAGTCCATACTTTGTTGGTGTATAAGGATTCCATCTCAGATCGCTAAGCATCCAGCCATTCTTACAGAGTCCCGCTCCTGATGGCCTGCTCGAAACTAGTTGGGTCATCATCTTATGATGCAATCCTCGCTCCCACTGTCATAGAGAAACCAAAGTATCTCTCAGGTCGGTGAGGAACCCTACTAGATCGGCGGAGAGGCTGAGGTTCGTTGGTTACTATTGAATCCTTCGGTTCTACCAAATCATCTGCTATAGTTTGTATAGCTGAAACACTTCCAGTTCTACATAACTGACCTTGCCTCGAGCTTGTCTGGATTCTTCTTTTAGACATAGGCCGGACAACCCTAAATCTTAACTAACTTAAGATATGGGCTCTTCCCTTTCCATATCACATATGATGTGGTAGGCAACTGATTTGATCGGAACCCTATTCAATAGGTATGCAACTTCATAAGTGCATAACTCCCAAAAGGAAATAGGAAACTCAGTAGTACTCATCATAGAGCGCACCATATCATATAGGGTGTGATTGCTCCGCCCCGATACAACGTTGTGCTGTGGTGTATTCGGAGGAGTAATGCTTAGAGAGAATCTCATTCTCCTTTAGAATAGTTCAGGAATTCTATGCGCAAGTATTCTCCTCCTTGATCTCATCAAAGGACATAATACTTATACCCTTATTGGTTCTCTAATTCTATCTTATATTCTGTGAATACCTCAAAAGGTTCTGACTTGTGTTTCAACAGGAACATATGTCTGAATCTTGAGAGATCATCAGAGAACGTGATGAAGTATAAAGAACCAGTCCTGGCATGTGTAGACAGGGAACCTTACATCCATCATCATGTATCAGTCCCAAGAGTTCACTAACTCTTTCTCTGTTTCCAGTAAACAGTTCTATGGTCATCTTATCTCTGTGACATGACTGGAAAGTTTCACAAGATGTAAATTCAAACAGATTTAAATATCCATCTATGTGCAACTTAGCTAGTCGGGTCGCATTGATATGACCTAGTCTACAATACCTCAAGAAGGATCCGTTCATTTCTGAACTCTTCCTCTTGTGTGTGTTCCGTATACTAAGAACTGTAGTTTGATTTAGAACATCAATGCTTTTAGATAACGTGCCTGAACCGATCAACTTTTGATATAGGAAATATTCAAAACATTATCCAACAATACAAAATTATATCCTTTCTTTACTAATAAAGAGACTGATATGATTTTGCATATCAGGTTCGGTATCTAATAATATTTGTTCAGAATCAATGTATTAGTAATACAGGGTGACAGTGACCAACAGACTTGGCTGCAACACTTGCCCCGTTTTCTGTCTCATGAAACTTATCACCCGTTCTTAGTTCTTTACCTATCTGTAGCCCATGTAACTAATTACATATGAGGGATCCTGATCCCGTATCTCATATCTAAGACGTAAAGAATACTGAGAAACAGTTCTGTATAAGGAACACACCCGATGATGATGCATCAGTATGCACTTTCTTCGTTTGGGCGGCACAGGAATTCTGGTAATCCCCAATATCCTGCTCTATCTTTTAACATTTATAAGTTGGAGCGGGACCAACGTTCCCCAGCTCAGTATAACAAGCGGGTTCGGTCAATATTCCGTATTATTATCTTGATTAAGGCGTGATATGGTCGCTACCTGGAGAGAGAGAGAAGAAAACACTCAGCGTGCGCTCTTGCAAGAATAGATTGGTTATTATTTTATCTAATCAGGATGGCTCCCACTGTTTTTATCAAATCTTCCTTCAAATCCTAAAAGGAAAGACTAGCCGGGATTAATTACACGCTACAAGTTCGCCAATCTTTCAGCCAGGCCAATGTCGGTACTTTGAGGGAGGTCCCCCATGCTTTCGTACGAACCTAATTAATGTAAACCTCGTTTTCCCAGAGGCGTAACCTCGTTAACACCTTTCTAGACACCTACTTGATCGGCTAATTGTAATGTGTAAAATTCTCCCAGGAGTAACTCTTACTCGCAGTGGGTATCGGGATCCAACTATCTCATAGAAGGTATGCAATCTCATTGCAAATTTCAACACTTGAAATTCCCGATAATATTTTGCTCCTAACGTGCTATGACCTTGATGAAAGCCAACAAACCATAGCCCGCTAGTCAAGTTCAACCCGTACATTTCTTGATTGAATTAAACCCACCCGCACGACCCTTGACGAAAGCCAACAAAGCCGCACGACTACCCTAATCCAATCGCATCGTATGCAGCAGATAAGCAGCATATAGCTACCGCCCACTACACCTTGACGAAAGCCAACAAATGTAGCACGAATACTATATACAACTTATCTGAAATGACGGAGGGCTGCGGCAGGTTTTTCTGAAAACCTATTGCCTAATGAACTTGATATCGTTGTAGGATCGAATGAATTTTGAAATGGAGTGTTTTTTAGGCTTTTCTAGTTTTGCTAAAGGGGTCACTCTCGGTGAAGGGATCGTCGGCCCTTTCCTTATCGAATGAGGTGCGGGATATATCATATATATCACTGTGCAAAGCAGAAACTATAGAAGCAATCCAAGGACAAACCGAGGGTTGTAGCATCTGCCAGTTATTGCTAAAAGAGTCACTCCCGGTGAAGGGATCTCGGTCCTTTCCTTATCGAATAAGGTGCGGGATATATCATATATACCGCTGTGTAAAGCAAGAACTGTAACTACCAGTTTTATTTTTGAAATTCGATTCCACAACATGTTTAGGTTTCTTTTACTTTCATTAATCATACTAATGAAGTCCCATCATTTAAGCACCTAAACATCACATATAAATACGACGTACACTTATGCCATCCGCATTCGCCTCGATGTCCCCTCGTGCACCGTTAGGTTAGGTAACTAACGGCAGAGCGGGGCAGGGCTAGCGCAGGTGTAAAACATAAGTAACGTCTATATAATATATCATATATACTATATACAGTATCTATCACAACATATCAAATGATCACATCACAGATATCGCAGCAGAAGAATTATATGACACATTGGATATACTAGGGCGTCCGTGTTTTCAATACGAGCCAGTATAAAACACGGATTCCACGGTTGCGATGAATAGCCAAACCCACACCCCTAGACCCCTACAAGAGCCGCAAGCAACCCTACCAATTCTATAGTTAGGAGACCCGGACTCGACACCTCGAGTTGATCTCCCACTGGACTCCAGAACCCGGTTACTTATGCCCTCCTCCTTGGGTCTATCCTAGTGCGGAAAAGTAAATAATATACAAAAGGTGACATCTTCCGCAACCTGGAAGTGCCCCAATAAAAGAATATTACATACAAGTTTTTACATGAATGAAAAATGAAAAAACACTCATCTCACATAAAAAAAACCCCGGCTATTCAAACACGACGATCCAATATAACATATCCAGCAACACAAAACATCATATGTCATCAACGTAAGTAAACATGCGTATCCCAATTGTCGTTGACATATAGCAACGAAACCGGCGATATCACATATTACACTTACGGTCACAGAAAAGAAAGTGTAAAACTACAACAGTTGGAATCCGCAACCTCTTTAGACATCGCATGCCTAATCAAATGAATTACTTAGACATCGCATGCCTAACAATTATAAACCCCGCATTTTAGTCTCAATATCGAAAACACTTTTCAATATCTAGTCAGGCAATTCAACAAGATTCCTGATAAACTGATCGAATGCTCGTCGCAAATTAGTAGACGGCCGCACCCCCGGATGCCGTCGACGAAGTGCACTAAGGAGGAACACCGCTGCCGCGAGTACCCGGACGGATGCTTTCGGCGATGGGGTTCTCCTACAGTCACTTGGTCGGGGCTATGGGACATGGCTGTCTATTAAGTTTACCCGGCGAGTATCCGCGTACGCTACGTGATTGCGACGGACTTTTGATCACATCAAAATTCGGTGGCAACCGATCAAGTGAGACTAAAGAGCTATGTTTATAACATCCAAATCAGTTATCTCATAACTACTTGTAGATTCCAAATATTGTATCACATTCCGGATAAATAGAAAATGTCAAACTTTCCGATCGAACAATCGAACACCCAAGTTTTCCCGAAACAACTCAACACATGAAACAAGTTTAAAAACATTCACTTCATGCCTCAGTACCAACGGTCCAGCTGTAGAAGGGTCAAGCCAACGCCTCACATGTGGCACGCCGTACTGCCCCAAACCCTAAGGTTCAAAGGGCAGTTCAAGACGGTCACATAATCAAGTTAAGGTTTGTTGTCTTCTAGAGGGACCACCGCGTTACTTGCACTACTTAGAACGTGATTAAACTACGGAAAAATCCAACAATTGGAAATTTCCCGGCAGGGGAAAAAGTGGGTATTTATATCCGGTCGAACATTTTAACATATTCTATAAATATCCGGAAAAACACATAGACAAAGTCTGATAATCCGATCGAATCTACGAACTCCCAATACAACCCAGAAAACTCAACTCTTGAGTAAACATTAAAAATTCCCAGAAAATACAGCAATAAAATATAGGAATTACTGTGAAAATTTCAAAACGTGATGCGACAGAATGGCCGCGGAATCGCCGCACGAGGCATGCTCGTGCCGCGGTTCCGCCGCGCTTTAGATGAATTAGCCACTCGAATTTCACAGTAACTCCTAGAAACGCCTGCTGATTTTTCTGCATATTTTTAATTCACAAAAATCCACAATTTTCAAAAATGTACAGAGAGTGGATTTTGAATTAGGGTTTCGGTTCGATCGGACTTCTAACTCCGTCTACACATCGCCTAAGGCTCTAGCTAGGCTCTGATACCACTGTAGGGTTCCTAGGCACACTAATGAGGTCTCACAAGGCATCAACCATGCCAAATTCAAATTTTACAAGTGCCGAGAAACCCTAATGCGAGATCGTAAACTAGAGGTAAGGCGAAACTTAAGCAAGTTAACAACATAACTACTAAGTGAACGGAAATACAACCTTTGTAGATCCGGTCCTCCACTTCCTTAGCTCCGTGATGATGTCCCTCCACTGTGATCATCGGATCCCGGACTCTAGTAATGGTTTCGTCGAAAAAATGATCGGGCTAGGTCGTCGACTTTGATGCTGAAGATGATCTACGTCGAGGCAACACAAGATCAAGCTCCAACTTCACCAAGTCATGAAACTTGTTAAGAAAACACCCTATACTACTTGGCAAGTGGTAGAGGATGAAGAAATAGGAAGTGGGTTCACTTTAGAATTGGATTTCTCACTCTTTTTCTCAAGTCACCATTGAAGCTACCAAGCTTCTTTCTTCTTGAAGAAGAAGAAGAAGAAGATAATATGATAAGAATTTGAATAAATGGAAATAAAGTCATTCTTATCATTTTATCAACCATGGTTAAGTGTAGAGAATAAACCAAGGTTAGGTGAATGGTTAGGTTTAGCATGAAACAAAAATGGTAGACTTATTCAAAGCTTCATGAAGTTTCAACTATAAAACAAAGCAAGCCACCATTTCTCATTTTGCCAAAAATGAATTAAGAGAATAAATAAATAAGTTAGTAAATCAAAACCCTAACCATTAACATAACCATGGTTTAATCATGCACACCCAAGTTTGGATGTATCATCAAACATGATACAAACTAGTGCACAAAACTATATCATATATACAATGTGCACATCAAGTGAGAAAATCCATCTTAAGTGAACAAATACTAGTTAATATAAAGTAATATATCAAATATATAATTATACATTAAATCATTAAATCAACACTTGATTTAACGATCCGGTCATATCGCATATAACCGACAAATATCAAGTGTATCAATGTATCGAATCAACACTTGATTCGGTAACCCCGCTATATCACATATAACCGACCAATGATACAAATCGCGAGAATAGAATACAGTATCACATACTGGTATAATTCTCGGTGTTGGAGATAGTGCCCTCAGAGTCAATTATTGGATCACAGGCACGTGATTGCAATGATTGAGGGAGGACCTATCCCGGTACGACAGTCTTACTCGAGATGATAGTTTGCTATCTGGTTTACCTTTATCATCGTGTACTGCTTTAAGTGACATGACATGTCGCTATTGCACGTTGATAGAGCCCCTAGGATTCTTGCTTGACTACCGGCAGTATGAGGGCGATCATATACGTGGGAGCTGGTAGTCTATAAGCACATCCTTAAAAGGTCCCTAGTCGTGGGAGTTTCGAGATAGGGCATCGATACTCCAGAGTAGACTAGTGTATACAGTCGAGACCCCGATGAGGGACGGTGGCCGGTCTCACAAGCCACTGGTGTCAGTTGGTTCACCTAAGATGTATACAGGTGCTCATTGGGTTATGAGTACACCGGACAGGACTCGCCGGGAACATGCTAGTTGGTCTTATACCTAACGTCAGATAGCAGTTCCCTGGTGACATGTGTACAGGTTAGTTCATCGACCTGGGGATCGTCATTTGTCTCGTGTGAGTTCCCACTGTACTTTGATTACTACCCTACCACGGCTCAAAGGAGTCGTGCAAACAGGTTTTAGTTGGGTACAGTCCCGAGCCACATGGAGGCAGTGAGCGGATCTTCGGGGGTTTCGTCTCTCCCGGTATTGGGGGTGAGGTCGCGCTGTGTCTAGGAGAGCCATTACACGAAGACCTTGGCCAAGGCAGGAGATTTACTGGTAGGTATTCCAGTAGTATCTCAGGGTGTTCTGGGCTACACTCCGACACGACTTGTACCGCTTTTGGGGGTCTGACTTTTACCCACCCCCTAGGCCCGACATGCGATGCTCATAGACGAACGGACCGGACTGTACGGATATTGTCACTGACAGGCTCAGTAGGGTGTCAGGATGAGTTCGCTCATCGACGTCCCTTTTAGTCAATAGCTGGTGGCCCGTTACGTATTGGCTTATACCTCTTACGTGCTAGTGGTTAAATCCACAGCCATAGTATTGACGAGTCTTTAGAGTCCGCCACACTTTCAGTTACTCAAGCTTTCGGGCGAAACGCTGTAGAGGCCGTATGGAGATATGGCAGGGTCCGATCAGATACGTGCGGTATTGCACGGATCAGGATCGGACGGTTTGTACTAGTAGCCGTATAGGTATATGGCAGGGTTCGATCAGATACGTGCGGTATTACACGGATCAGGATTGAACGGATATTACTAGCCGGCTTTGGTTTAAGCCGGATCCTAGTTTAGTACAGTGTAGATTTTGTTTCTTTGCATTTGTATCCGGACGGAATACAGATGCGGGTGTGTATGCACAGTATCGGGGTTTTCCTGTAATTTATTACGGGACCAGTTTTCTGGAGTTGCCAGTTTGCATTCCGTTCCGGCCGGTTTTCCTTTGTTCTTTCCCGGCCGGACTTTTCCGATGGAGGGGGTTATTTGCAAGTGTGCAAATAACATTTGTGGAGGGGTTTTCTTGCAATTGTTTTGATTATGATAGCATCATTATCTTTGCACCATTACTTGCATTAATGAGGGTATGGTTTTGATGTAAGATAAAAGCATGGTTGATGTTTTCTTGTCTCTTGATGTGGTCACCTCTTTCATCTCCTACAATAACCTCCCTTCATGCTTTTTGATTGATCCCTCCACCATTCTCCAAAAGACTTGGCCGGCCACTTCATTTGAGGGGAGAGGAAGAAAAATGAGAGTGATTCATTTTGTGTATATCATTCTTCATCTCATTCCATTGCTAGAAAATTGAAAGCACCAATTTTCTATACACCATTCCTCCATCTATGGCAACCAACCCCAAAGTGAGACATGCACTCTACACTACACTTCCTACAGCAAATCTTGGACGCGTCGATTCGCCAGCTTCGCGCCCGAGTTGCTTCGGTAATGAGGTGGGAGCCCATAAAAGCTACAGGCGATGTGGTGCCCTTTTCGACGAGGAGGAGACGGACGGAGATCCCGCGAGGAGATCGGAGTGGAGATGAAGACCGGAGGACTCGGATTAGTCGGTACATCTCTTCCCTTTCTTGCTAGTAGCTTAGACTTGTTAATGGTTACGATCCGGAGTTTAGTGCGCGGTGGTGCCGGTTTGCAAAGTCCGCAAAATTAAAGTTTATCACCGCTTCCGCATTCCGGCGTTGGATTGACGGCCGGGGCGCCGCCGTGCACTTACAGTGGTATCAGAGCCTCGCCATTAACTTCGTCTAGCTTCGTTTGATGTGTTTGCAATTCCGATCGAACAAAAATCCCAAAACCGCATTTTTGCTTGCATCAGTTCTCTGTTGAAAATTTTTGGTGTCGTAAAATTTTTCAGGTGATTGTAGAATGATGTACTGTGCATCGTAAGACCACTGGAAAATTTTGGTACCCTGTTCCCTCCGTACGACCGCGGAACAGCGGCCATAGCCCCTATTTGGCCGCTGTTCCGCCGCAGTTATTTGGGTTCAGTGCACCATGTTTTTTCAGTGGGCTTATGGGCTTAAAATATGGGTTTTGGAATATTAAATTTGGGCCCAGTATTTCTTGATATGCTACAGTATTGCTTGGGGGCCCACTTGTTAAGTTTGATTAATCGGAAAATTTTAAACACATTTTTCACAGTATTTACATTATATCTGCGACCGTGAATGTCACTCGATCAGTAAATCCCGTCTAACTGCTATAGCCCGGTTAGACGGATTTGCGAACGTGACCTTCACGTTGATGTTCTATGTTTATGCTGTGATGTTGCGGATCGGTCGTGGGGATAGCCTGGATGCAATGCTAGTTCAGTTTTGTTGTATTATGTACATTTGATATTGCGGGGCGAGCGTCCGACATGTGGACTGCCGTCACTGCCTATTTGTATTATTCTTTTGGGGCACGACCTGGTTGCGGTCGATGTACCCGGTGTATGTATATTTAACTTTCTGTACTAGGTTTACCCCGCGGTGGGGTGCACGGATAGCCGGGTTCTAGAGGGCAACGGGCCCGCATCTCAGGGCATTGAGACGGAGGGGCTTCACTCTGGGATTGGCGGGCTATTCGCCGCACTCGTAGGGGGTTCAGGTTGACCCAGGAGGGGTGCCCAAGTTGCCGGATTCCGTGAAGTGCTGGGTGGTCCTTTCACGGCGCTGAAGGGGGCTGCATCGCCTCAGGTTTTGGCGGGTAACTTGCCGCGCCCGTAGGGGTCTAGGTTTTCATTGCACAGGCTATCCACACGACCAGGGGAACGTCGGGTTTCAGTAGTGGCTCTGTGAAACCCGGGGATCCCAGATATTTGTATTGTTCTGTGATGCTGTACTTTTCTGTGATGTTGCATTTTATTCACGCCTTGAGCGAAATACTATATATTGGTATATATATTAGTAGATGTTGTATATGTTTTTCATCCGCGTAAGTCCAGTCCCCGCTCTGCCGTTAGTTAGCTAACCTAACGGGTGATGACGGGACCCAGTGGCGAATGCAGATGGCATATACGTACGTCAGTATATTTTCGTTCTTTGTGGTGTGATCAATTGATGGGACTGCGTTGATTCGGATCAATGCAAGTTAAACAAACCTATTCTGATGTTGTTGGAACACTTTTCTAAAAGCTGTTATTGCAAGGACGTTCACTTTTGTTTTGCATCGTGGTATTCATTTGGAATATCCTGCTCCTCAGTCGACGAGGCAAGGGCCGAGATCCCTTCACCGGGAGTGACCCCTTGGACAGAAGTTTGCGTCAGGGCATTAACTTCACTATAGCCGATTACTTTTACTTTGCACAGTGATATTCGGTTATGAATATCCTGCACCCCATTCTACGGGGAAAGAGCCGAGATCCCTTCACCGGGAGTGACCTCTTTAGTAAAGGTTTTCGTCACTATATTTTCTAAAAAGCTATCCGTTCCTTCAACGATATCAAGTTCACTACGTTAAAGGTTTTCGCCAGAAACCATTCGTAGCCCTCCGTCGTTTCATATGGGTAGTCAATAGTATTCAAGCTGTGTTTGTTGGCCTTAGTCAAGGCACAGTGTTTGGTAGCTATTGGGTATTCATATGCTGCATAGATAGATGCGTTGGTTTGGGACAGTCGTATAGCCTTGTTGGCCTTAGTCAAGGGCTTGTACGGGTGGGTTCAAATCAACCTGGACAATGACGGGTAGAACTTGACATGTGACTTATGATTTGTTGGCCTTAGTCAAGGTCATAAGAGCATGGGGCAGAAATCTACATCGGGAGTTTCAAAAGTACTGAAACTTGCCAAATATGCGCATACCTTCTGGAGTGTGATGACGTGAGTGGATTCCGTCACGTTATCATACGATGAGAGTTGGATCCTGATTCCCACTGATGAGTTGGTTTACTCCTCGGGTGACCCCGACTAATTCTTCTTTCAGGTTTGGAGGAGATTTTGAGGTACAGTGGGAGGTTTCCAGATTAGATAAATTGGTAACCATTCTGATCTAGGTTAGAGTGCACGCTGAGTGTTTCTTTTCTCTCTCTCTCTGGCAGCGACAATTGACCCGACCCTAGACTATGACTCTGTGACCAAGTTGACCGAACCTTCTTAACACAGGCTTTTGGATTGTCAGAGTTGCAGACCTCATTGCCACTCCTACTTTTACCCTTTTCTCCAGGACACCCCGTATTACTACGAACGTCCACTTCCATTGGACAAAACCATCGTATGGTTAGATACGAACTCGAAGGAATTCGAGGATGGTTTCCGGTTCTGGAGAAAACGGATAGGATTATTCAGTTGTCTTTTCCCTTTTACCTTTTCTCAAGTTATGAGTACTCCTTGGTTTAGGAGATAGTACACCTATTATGCAGATTGGATAGTCTTCTTCCAAACCTTAGGCTGGTGCCGACCGGTAGGGAATGAAGAAAACCAGTTAGCCTAAACGGTGTACAGAAGGTATTAAGTTCAGACAAAGAAAGGGATTAGTAAGAGGGCAAAGTAAGTTGCGACTGCTATTCACGACCAAACCAAGTATTTCTTCGCCAATCCTAAATCACCTTTGTATTTCTCCAGGACACTCCGTATCACTACGAAGATCCCATTTTATTGGATAATCCATCGTATGGTTATATACGAACTCGAAAGGAACTTGTTCCAGTTCGGGGATGGATACTGGTCCAAGAGAAATAGGAATAAGGTTTATTCGGTTGTCCTTTTATCTTCACCTTCTCTCGCATTGCGAGTGCTCCTAGGACTAGGACAGTACACCCATTATGCTTATTGGATAGTCTTCTTCCAAACCATAGGCTGGTGCCGAACGGTAGGGAAGGAAGAAAACCATTTGGCCTAAGGGGTGTGCAGAAGGTAATGACTAAAGACATATAAAGGGATTTGGAGAGGTGGCAAAGAATTATACGGTTATAGTTGTGAATCTGGATAATGGTAGAGGCATTACTAGGAATACCAGGATACCCCAACGAAACATTTCAATGTTTCAGTTTCACTGTGTAATGTTAAAAGAGAACTGATTTCCCGATTAGATACATACTCCAGGGTATGTATTTACCAGGTATGATTCTCACATCTGTATGGTTTTACAGATGATGAGTGGGAGTACGTTATTGGGAATTGGGTGATCATCCTCATTATATCGGGATTCGTTGTAATTGGTGATATTTGAGGATGCCACCTGGGTTGTTTGCCGGTCGGCAAATATTTGGTTTTGAATATCCGCTGTTGTGCACCAATTTCAAATTGATATATCTGTACGTCTATTTTTCATAGAGTGAGATATACCTTTTGATATTATGTCGATGACATTTACCTATATCAGTGGATGGTTAGGTAAAGAGCATTAAACAGCGGTGTAATTCTTCTTAACCATAAGTACAGTTTTCAACCTACGACACACAGTGAAAGAGTTGTTAGACTCAGCGGATTTATACAGAGTATTGTATGTTGTCCAGTGTCCATTAGGACAGAGGGGTTGGTTCTCGTACTATATTCTGTTTACTTTTAACTTCTCTAGTTCTTAGACATGTGTTTCGTAGAAACACAGGGTCTAAGTTTTGAGGAGTTATAGGTATTTGAATAGAGTAGAGAACCAGGTGTAGCAAGTATCGGGATTCTTCAAGGTGATCGAAGATGTAGATACTTGTGTATGGTATTCAGTTGATAGTAATGATAAAGAGAAATTGCTTCTCTTTCAGGTTACTCATAATTGGAAGCATTCCTAAGTTGAGTAACGCTGATCGGCCTCTCTCCATTTAGTTGACATGCACTGGAGATAGCTGCATGATTTGAATCTGGTTCAATTAAATCAGTGCCTCTGGTTCTATATTGGATATAGTACAGTTCATATCTTAACATTGTTAAGGTACGGGGAGTTGTCCGGCTTATGATTAAAACTAGACTCTGGATAACTCAAGGCACGTTTCTGTAATGGCTGTTTGTGGGTTGACCCAGGCTATGACGAGGGTTGATTTTCTACTATAAGAAAGATCAATAGTGATATTGTTCTTGACTCGCCACAGTTTTATTAAAAATGGATTTTTTCAAAGACAGTAGTGGGAGTATGGTAGAACTGGAAGTGATTCCAGAACCGCAAACGATTACTGAAGATTTGATAAGGAACCTAAAGATTCAATCTGATTTGACATTCCATTGGCCACTCCGCAGATACGGTGGGTAACTTCAGGCACCCGAGAGGTACTTCGGTAGCCTCAAGGACGGTGACAGGGAAGTTCTTGTTTACCCACACTTGCCATTGTTGTTGTTCCAGGCTGCGAGACCCGGCAGGAGGATGAGTATGGCGTCGTTCTAAACTAGCTTTAGAAGTGCACGTCTGTATGACTCTGCCAGAGGGTTGTCGTAGTCAGTGGGAGCAGCGGAACCATTGGTGGACATCAGGCTTATGTCTATTTATAGACTAAAGCAGATGTAGCGGAGATAGATCATCCATTTCTGATGTGACAGTCATAGGTTTGACGTCATCAGAACAGGGGATGGATCTGTTGAGAAGGTAGTAGGAAGTGATATTCCTATACTACGATCGGTTATACTTTGGTCGTCACACAGTGGTTTCTCCACATAGGACTTGGATATTATATCAGACATATTGGTTACTAGATCTATGGTTTTAGATCTAGATTTGGGTGGTTTCCCAATCAGGGTACTTTGACAGCATTCTAAGAGTATTTAGAATGGAAGACTCCTGGCATGGTGGTGTACCTGCAGGTAATGGAGTCACCCTCTCTAAAGGTGTCTTATAGACTAAAGTAGAGAGGGATGCGCATGATTGGCAGATCACTTGCTCAGGCAATTGAGTCAATCATGATATGTCAAGTACCACACCAGATGTTGTTCTTGCAGTAGGTGCAATAAGTTGATATTGATCCAATCCTGGGGAAACAGTCGGAAGCAGTTTTAGAACATAAGTGAATGTTCTAGGGATATGATAACGGCTGCCTCCTTTAGGAGACGGTTATCACTGCAGGCTTCCAAGGTGACCTGGACGACAAGGAGGTTGTCAGAGTTATAGTTTTCCTTCTGATGAGGGGCAGTATTTTGGACAGGTGGTCCAAGGCAATACTGAGGATGGCATGGCGCAGGATACTGATTAAGTTCAGTTGACGATACAGTCTAAGAAGTTTGGATTTGGAGTTCATTTATGAGCTCGGTCCCATCAGACATCCAGACACTCTAAGACAGGTATTGCTCATTTCGGGAGATGGCTTTCTCCGCGAACTTGAGATATAGAGAGAGACATAGAAAGAAACTTCAGAGCGGATCCACTCGCTGAGGCTATTCCTCGAACGCAAGAGTTTCGCAAACAGGCTTTGTGAGACTGACTAGTAGAGGAGTTGGGTGTTCGGTATCACACGGGCTGTGAGTATGCGACATCGCAATAATTAGCCTTGAGTGCAAGTGGGAGATTGTTGGAGATAGTGCCCTCAGAGTCAATTATTGGATCACAGGCACGTAATTGCAATGATTGAGGGAGGACCTATCCCGGTACGAAAGTCTTACTCGAGATGATAATTTGCTATCTGGTTTACCTTTATCATCGTGTACTGCTTTAAGTGACATGACATGTCGCTATTGCACGTTGATAGAGCCCCTAGGATTCTTGCTTGACTACCGGCAGTATGAGGGCGATCATATACGTGGGAGCTGGTAGTCTATAAGTACATCCTTAAAAGGTCCCTAGTCGTGGGAGTTTCGAGATAGGGCATCGATACTCCAGAGTAGACTAGTGTATACAGTCGAGACCCCGACGAGGGGCGGTGGCCAGTCTCACAAGCCACTGGTGTCAGTTGGTTCACCTAAGATGTATACAGGTGCTCATTGGGTTATGAGTACACCGGACAGGACTCGCCGGGAACATGCTAGTTGGTCTTATACCTGACGTCAGATAGCAGTTCCCTGGTGACATGTGTACAGGTTAGTTCATCGACCTGGGGATCGTCATTTGTCTCGTGTGAGTTCCCACTGTACTTTGATTACTACCCTACCACGGCTCAAAGGAGTCGTGCAAACAGGTTTTAGTTGGGTACAGTCCCGAGCCACATGGAGGCAGTGAGCGGATCTTCGGGGGTTTCGTCTCTCCCGGTATTGGGGGTGAGGTCGCGCTGTGTCTAGGAGAGCCATTACACGAAGACCTTGGCCAAGGCAGGAGATTTACTGGTAGGTATTCCAGTAGTATCTCAGGGTGTTTTGGGCTACACTCCGACACGACTTGTACCGCTTTTGGGGGTCTGACTTTTACCCACCCCTTAGGCCCGACATGCGATGCTCATAGACGAACGGACCGGACTGTACGGATATTGTCACTGACAGGCTCAGTAGGGTGTCAGGATGAGTTCGCTCATCGACGTCCCTTTTAGTCAATAGCTGGTAGCCCGTTACGTATTGGCTTATACCTCTTACGTGCTAGTGGTTAAATCCACAGCCATAGTATTGACGAGTCTTTAGAGTCCGCCACACTTTCAGTTACTCAAGCTTTCGGGCGAAACGCTGTAGAGGCCGTATGGAGATATGGCAGGGTCCGATCAGATACGTGCGGTATTGCACGGATCAGGATCGGACGGTTTGTACTAGTAGCCGTATAGGTATATGGCAGGGTTCGATCAGATACGTGCGGTATTACACGGATCAGGATTGAACGGATATTACTAGCCGGCTTTGGTTTAAGCCGGATCCTAGTTTAGTACAGTGTAGATTTTGTCTCGTTGCATTTGTATCCGGACGGAATACAGATGCGGGTGTGTATGCACAGTATCGGGGTTTTCCTGTAATTTATTACGGGACCAGTTTTCTGGAGTTGCCAGTTTGCATTCCGTTCCGGCCGGTTTTCCTTTGTTCTTTCCCGGCCGGACTTTTCCGATGGAGGGGGTTATTTGCAAGTGTGCAAATAACATTTGCGGAGGGGTTTTCTTGCAATTGTTTTGATTATGATAGCATCATTATCTTTGCACCATTACTTGCATTAATGAGGGTATGGTTTTGATGTAAGATAAAAGCATGGTTGATGTTTTCTTGTCTCTTGATGTGGTCACCTCTTTCATCTCCTACAATAACCTCCCTTCATGCTTTTTGATTGATCCCTCCACCATTCTCCAAAAGACTTGGCCGGCCACTTCATTTGAGGGGAGAGGAAGAAAAATGAGAGTGATTCATTTTGTGTATATCATTCTTCATCTCATTCCATTGCTAGAAAATTGAAAGCACCAATTTTCTATACACCATTCCTCCATCTATGGCAACCAACCCCAAAGTGAGACATGCACTCTACACTACACTTCCTACAGCAAATCTTGGACGCGTCGATTCGCCAGCTTCGCGCCCGAGTTGCCTCGGTATTGAAGTGGGAGCCCGTAAAAGCTACAGGCGATGTGGTGCCCTTTTCGACGAGGAGGAGACGGACGGAGATCCCGCGAGGAGATCGGAGTGGAGATGAAGACCGGAGGACTCGGATCAGTCGGTACATCTCTTCCCTTTCTTGCTAGTAGCTTAGACTTGTTAATGGTTACGATCCGGAGTTTAGTGCGCGGTGGTGCCGGTTTGCAAAGTCCGCAAAATTAAAGTTTATCACCGCTTCCGCATTCCGGCGTTGGATTGACGGCCGGGGCGCCGCCGTGCACTTACACTCGGTCCCGCACATATCTCATATACGCTCCTATTTCGTTTCGCTTGAGCCAGGAAACCTCTGTGTAGGACTCTAAAGACTCGTCAATACGCCGGCAGCAGGTGATGATCATATCAAACACCCACAAGCCGCAAGCGGTCTACTAAACGTAACGGCCACCCGGGTATTGAGCGATCAGAAGATCGACGAGCAAGCCCGCTCTCACTCCTGTGAATCCAACCAGTAACACTTACCGTACAGTCCGGTTTGTTCGTCTGATATGTCGCATATCTTGCCTAGGGGTGGTAAACGTCAGACCCCAATAGATCGATAAGTCGTGTCGATATGAGCTCTATAACAGTTCGAGAAACTACTGGTAACACTTACCAGTAGATCTCAGCAACCCTGGCCAGGGATTTCCGGTTATAGCCAATCGAACACAGCGCAACATCAACTCCCTATACCGGGAGAGACGAATCCCCTCCTATCGCTCATTGCCTCCATGTGATTCGGGACTGTACCCAAAAGCCACCGTTTTGCACGCCCTCTTGGATGTGGTAAGGTGGAAATCAAAGCACAGTGGGAATCACACAAGACTCTATGACGATCTCGGGTCAACAGACTACTCTGTACCAGTGTCACCAGAGAACTGCCATCTGACCTAAGGTATAATACCATCTGGGAGTTCTCGGCGAGTCCGTCCAGTGTACCCAGTCTCCACTGAGCACCCGTATATCATCTCTGATGTCAAACACCAATGGATATGGGATCATCCATCGCCCATCTATATGGGTCGAGAAGGTATACGCTAGTCTACTCTGGTATATCGATGCCCCATCTCGATACACCCATGACTAGGGACCTTCAAGGATGTACTTATGGACTACCATGTCCCCACTAGTATGATCCGCATCATAGTCCAGGTTGTCAAGTACACATCCTAAGGGCTTTACCAACATGTAACATAGAGACAATCAGTGTACACGTTAAGGTAAAGAGCAACCAGATAGCATACTATCATATCAAGCAAGAAAGTCCTCCCTATATATGTCCAAGCATCCACTACAATATACATCCTATGTATAGTAATGGCCTCTAAGGCATACATATAACTAACAATATCTATCGTCGGATAGCAGTTCTCAGATGACACTGGTGCAGGTTAGTCTGTAGACCCGAGATTGTCATAGAATCTTGTGTGTTCTCCCACTGTACTTTGATTACCACCCTACCACGGCTCTACTGAGTCGTGCAAACAGGTGGCCGTTGGGTACAGTCCCGAGACACAAGAAGGCGACGAGCGATAGGAGGGGTTTCTTCTCTCCCGGTATTGGGAGTTGGTGCTGTGTTGTGCTCGATTGGCTATATCAGTAAGTCCCTTGCCAGGGCTGTTGAGATTTACTGATAAGTGTTATCAGTAGTTTCTCGATCTGTTATAGACCATTCATCGGCACGACTTATTGACTTATTAGGGTCGACGTTACCATCCCTAGACTCGATATGCAACATATCTAACGAATAGACCGGACTGTACGGTAGTGTTGCCAGTTGGCTCGACGGGAGTTGTAACAGGTTCGCTTGTTTTCTTCTGATCACTCAATACCCGGGTGGCCGTTACGTTTAGCTGACCGCTTGCGGCTTGGGGATGCTTGATATGATCATCACCCACTGCCGGCATATTGACGAGTCTTAGAGTCCCACAATGGAGTTACCCAGTCCAGGCGAAAAGTTGTGGTGCGCATATGCGATATGCGCGTGGACCCGGTTAAAATGCGCGTATGAGATACCATATATTAATCGGGCGGCTTGCTTTTGGTCGGGTCGTATGTGATACGACCGGGTTGCTAAATCAAGTGTTGATTTATCATTAACCATTAGTTTCTCTCATGAAATCCTTTCTTCTCTTTATGTTGTATGCATGCATGTATGCATTCATTCTCATTGCACATAGGATGTGCATGCACACATACATGCATACATAAAGGTTATCATGGTTGTTGATATAATAGATGGTGGCAATATAAGACTCACACCTTGTGTAAAATATATGGATATTATTTATTTGGAAAAAGGAAAATGAAAAATGGAAATTGTTTCATGGTTAATATTTTATTCCTTCATTAACCCCTTGAATTAACCATGATTCATTTTCCATGGTCATTTTTGTTCCAAACTAAAATATCTAAGATATTTTACAACCTTGGTTTATAATGAGAGAGTGAAAATATATATATATATTCATTTTCTCATTTTATACACAAGCTTATCATTATCTTGAGTTTTCTAAAGCCATCATCTTCTTCCTCCTTTCTCCTTTGCTCTCTAGATTTCTCAAGTGAGCAAAAGAGTTACCAAGTAAGGATTTTGAAGTGAGAAAACAAACCACAACACCATTCTGCACTAGTCTTGCCCATTAGTGAAGAGTGTTAGCTTCCATTTCATCTCTTGATCTTGTAAAGCTTCAAGCTTAGACAAAGAGGACTCCGGGTGGATCATCGTGGACCTAGAGGATCTCAAGCGAACCTTTTTCCAACCCTCAAGTAGCCAAGGAGTCTAGCGTAGGGAGCTACAAAGGTTGTACTTTCAAAACCCTAGCTTTTTCTACTTGTGATGATGTATATGTTATGATTCTTTGTATGTTCGCTTAGCACCTTAAAAATTTGATTCTAGTGATGATTCTTTGTATGTTCACTTAGCACCTTAAAAATTTGATTTTGATACATGTGATGCTTCCAAACCCTTCTTGAGGTGCTAGGTAAACCTAACAATGGTATCAGAGCCGAACTAGAGCTTTAGGCAACGCTTTAGCGAAGTTGAAACTCCGATCAAACCAAAAATACGGTTTTTTAACCCTCTCTAGACATTTTTTGAAACTGTGTTATTTTCAGAATTAAAAATACTTAAAAAATTCAGCAGGGAATTCTAAGAACTTCTGTAAAAAACGAAGCCATAAGTCGTACAAGCCACCGCGGAACCGCGACCATTGCTTGCTTGGGCCGCGGCTCCGCGGCCGTACAGATGCTTTATGGCCTCGTTTTTATACAGTAATGTTAGTATCTGCTTGTACATATTTTTGGGTATTTTTAATCTGATTCAAGTGTTGAATGTTCTGGGGATTGTTTTGGATTCGGTGATTCGATCGGAATTTTAATTTCGTGCCTTTTTCGGATAATTTAGAAAGTATTAAAATGTTCGAACGAGTATCATTAACTCACTTTTTCACGGGGTTTAAATCTTTCGGAAATACGTCCAAGTTAAGTGGTGGACCCTCTAGAAGAACACAAACCATAACTCGATTATGTGACCGTCTGAACTGCTTCTGAACCTTAGGGTTTGAGGCAGTACGTCGTGCCACATGTGAGGCGTTGGATTGACCCTTCTACGGCTGGACCGCTGCTACTGTGACACATTCCGGGTTTTTTGAACTCCGCTCAAGTGTTGAGCTTTAGGAAATTTTGGCTATTTGATCATTCGATCGAAAACTTTAATACTGTCTATTTATCTGGAATGTGATACAATATGTGGAATTCATATAGTTAGGCATGAAATACGAAGTATGTGATATTTCGGATTTACGATGTCTAAAGAGAATGTGGATTCCAAATATTGTAGTTTTACACTTTCTTTTCTGTGACCGTAAGTGTAGTATGTAGTGGTATTGCCGATTTTCGTTGCTATACATCAACGACGATCCGTGTATGCATACTTACTTACGTTGATGATATGAGATATTATGTGTTGCTGAGATATGATGTGCAGGATTGTCGCGATTGAATAGCGGGGTTTTTTTTTATGTGAGATGAGAGTTTTATTTTCATTCATGTAAAATTCAAATGTAATGTAATATTCTTTTATTTGGGGCACTTCCGGGTTGAGATTGATGTCACCAATGTTGTATATTATTTACTTTTCCGCATTAGGATAGACCCATGGAGGGGAGCACAAGTGACCGGGTTATGGGGTTCAGTGGGAGGCCATCTCGAGGAGTCGAGACCGGGTCTCCTAAACTCCAGAATTGGTAGGGTCGCATGCCGCTCTCGTAGGGGTCTAGGGGTATGGGCTTGGCTATTCATCGCGACTGTGGAATCCGTATTTTCTATTGTTGGCTAAATACTAAATACCGACGTCCTAGTATATCCCATCATATCTGTGTTTCTGCTGCATGTATTCTGTGATGTGATATCTGAGACGAATGATATATTATATATATGATATATAGTAGGCGTTGCTTATGTTTTACACCCGCGCTAGTCCCGTCCCGGTATGCCGTTAGTTAAGTAACCTAACGGTGCATAACGGAACATTGCGGCGAATGCGGATGGCATAAGCATACGTTGTATTTTCGTTTCTTTTCTGTGATTGGCTTAAGGACTTAAATGATGGGACTACATTAATATGATTAATCTAAAGAAAATAAACCTAAAAAGATGTTGTAGAATCGGATTTGAAAACCACTCGGCTCTTTATGAAAAAGCTATATTTCAAAACTGCGGAGCTTAAGCCACTCCTTTTGAAAACCATTTGATTCTACGACGATATCAAGTTCAAAGCGTTAAAGATTTTCGTAAAAATCATCCGCAACCCTCCGTCATTTTAGGAAGTAGAATACTTAGTATTCGTGCTACGTTTGTTGACCTTATCCAAGGCGTAGTGTACGGTAGCTAAGTGATGTCTTCCTACAATGCATATGATGCAGATTAATTAGGACGGGAATATGACTTTGTTGACCTTAGCCAAGGGTCATGTGAACGGGTCTAATTAATCAAGAAATGACGGGTTGAACTTGACTAATGCTTGTGATTTGTTGACCATAGCCAAGGTCATGAGCGCTAGGGGTAAAAACCACATCGGGAATTTCAATGGTTGAAATTTGCAATGAGATTGCATACCTTCTATATGATGGTTGAATCCCGATCCCACTGTGGGAAATAGTTGCTCCTAGGAGAGTTTTGCAGTTTACAATTAGCTAACCCATTAGGTATCTAGAAAGGTTTTAATGGGGCTACGCCTCTGGGAAAACGAGGTTTACTTTAATTAGGTCCGTGCGAAAGCACGGGGAACCTCCCTTAAGTACCGACACTGGCCTGGCTGAACGGTTAGCGAAGTTGTAGACTGTAATAATCCTGGCTAGTTTTCTTTTTAAAGGTTTGAAAGAAAAACTTGATTAAAGCAGTGGGAGACATCGATTAGACAAGATAATAACCAATCTGATCTTTGCAAGAGCTTTCGCTGAGCGTATTCTTTTCTCTCTCTTAATGGCAGATACCAATGACTGGACTCAAGGTTCTACTAGATAAAAATAAACTGAATGGGACCAATTATAAAGACTGGCTGAGGAATCTGAAAATAGCCTTGACTTATGACAAAGAAGTCCGCAAGACATGGGACGCTGACTGTGCCACGGCCAAATGCCTCGCGCTTGCATCGATGGATAACACACATCAAAAGCAGCACGAGAATTTGGACATTCATGACATATTCCTCCATACAAAGGAGTTGTATGGAGAGCAATTCCGCGTGTTACGATACGAAGCATCAAAGAAATTGTTTGAATGGCCCCTGGCACACCAGTAGGAGACCATGTTCTGAAGATGATAGCTCTCATAGAAGAGCTTGAGGACCTTGGATGGACGATGGACAATGAACAATATACGGATATTATTCTGCAGTCCCTCCCCTCCACCTTTGCTCAATTCATTGTTAACTTCAACATGCACAACATGGAGAAGGAACTACCTGAACTCCTTAATATGTTAAGGAGTGCAGAGAGCACACTGAAATCAGTGAAAACTCCCGTTTTGATTGTTGGACAATCTTCCTCTTCTCGCCCAAAGGCTAAGGCCAAGGGAAAGAAAAAGAAGAAGCCCACCAATCCTAAGGGTTGAGTTAAAAAGGTTAGGAGGAAGGAAAAGTCCAAAGCTGGAGAATCGGGGAAAGGGGAATGTTTTCATTGCCACAAAACAGGACATTGGAAGCGAAACTGTACGGAGTACTTAAATCTCAAGAAGAAGCATGGGGATGCTTCCGCTTCGGGTGTGTTTGTGACAGAAAACTGTTTTTCAATAAACTCTGCTTCCTGGGTATTAGATACCGGTTCAGGTTCTCACATTTGCAATTCTATGCAGGGGCTGAGAAATAGCAAGCTTTTGAAGACAGGTGATCATACTCTCCGTGTTGGAAATGGTTCCAGTGTACATACAGTCACAGTGGGAGAGTATCACTTAGGGTTGCCATCTGGGTGTATATTGGTTTTCAACCCATGTTATTTTGTACCAAGTATGCTTTGTAATATAATATCTGTTTCTTTGTTAGACAATGAAGGATATAATTTTGTATTGCAGAACAATGTTATGAACATTCACCTGAATCAAATGTTGGTTGGGTATGGTACGCTTAATAACGGGATATACGTCCTAAATCAACACACAGTTTTCAGCATACAACACACTAATAAAAGAAAACTTTCAGAAATTAATGAAGCTTTTCTTTGGCACTGTAGACTTGGTCATATTAACGAAACAAGACTTAACAAGTTACAACAAGATGGATATTTAAACCCTTTTGAATATAAATCTTATGCAACTTGCCAGTCTTGTATCAGGGGTAAAATGACCAAAACTCCGTTTACCAGACACGGAGAAAGAGCTACTGAGCTCCTAGGCCTCATACATAGTGATGTATGTAGGCCAATGTCTACACAGGCTAGAAGCGGTTTTTCATACTTCATTACGTTCACTGACGATTTCTCAAGATTCGGTCATGTATTTTTATTAAAACACAAATCCGATGCTTTTGAGAAATTCACTGAATATAAATAAGAAGTAGAAAAACAAACCGGCTTGAGTATGAAAATACTTCGATCAGATCGAGGTGGAGAGTATCTCAGTACAGAATTTACAAACTTCCTAAAAGAGAATCGGATTCTCTCTCAGCTCACTCCTCCTTACACACCACAGCATAACGGTGTGTCAGAACTTCGGAATCGGACCCTATTAGATATGGTCCGTTCCATGATGAGTGATGCTGAGTTACCCGTCTCATTTTGGGGGCATGCATTGGAGACTGCAGCGTTTCTACTGAATAGGGTCCTAACCAAAATCGTGTCTACCACGCCATATGAGATATGGCATGGGAAGAGACCATCTCTTAAGAGAATTAAGATTTGGGATTGCCTGGCCTATGTTAAAAAGCAAAATCCGGACAAACTCGAGACACGGTCGGTCATGTGTAATTTTGTGGGGTATCCAAAGAATTCTTATGGATATCTATTCTACCACAAGGAGGAAAAAAAAGGGTTTGTTTCTCGGCATGCCACATTCTTGGAAAAAAAGTTTTTCACAGATAAAGCTGATGGCAATGTGGTAGATCTAGAAGAGGTTCTAGAGACACAAACTACAAATGACGACTTGGTTGAACCGTCTGCTGCAATAGAAACTGAGGAGCCTCGGCCACTCCGTAGGTTTGGTAGGGCTTCTCGCCCACCGGAGAGGTACTACGGTTTCCTCATTGATGGTGACGGAGAAGACTGCATCATGGAGGATGATGATCCTACCAGCTTTCAGCAAGCTATTACGAGTGGAGACTCTGTGAAGTGGCCGGATGCCATGAGATCCGAAATAGAGTCTATGTACACCAACAAAGTATGGACTTTGGACGTTGTACCCCCTGGGGTAAAACCTGTGGGGTGTAAATTGATCTTTAAAAGAAAGATTAGTGTAGATGGGCAGGTAGAGACCTATAAGGCAAGACTTGTAGCGAAAGATTTTCATCAAAGACCGGGTTTGGACTATGACGAGACTTTTTCGCCTGTAGCCATACTTAAATCCATTCGGATCCTACTTGCTATTGCTGCTCACTACGATTATGAAATCTGGCAGATGGATGTTAAAACAGCATTTCTAAATAGAAATTTAGAAGAATGCGTTTATATGGATTAGCCAGAGGGCTTCATTGACAGTGGGAGCAGCGGGAAAGCATGTAAATTGCTTAAATATTTATATGGGTTAAAGCAGGCATCACGAAGTTGGAACATCTGTTTCGATGATGTTATCAAAGAGTTTGATTTCATCAAAAATCCAGATGAACCTTGTGCTTATAAGAAGGCTGTAGGGAGAGCTGTCACATTCCTCGTATTGTACGTGGACGACATTCTTTTGATAGGAAATGATATTCCTATGCTACAGTCGGTCAAATCTTTCTTATCACTAAGGTTCTCCATGAAGGACATGGGTGATGCCACATACATTCTGGGCATAAGGATCTATAGGGATAGATCCAAGAGGTTATTAGGATTGTCCCAAACCAGGTACATCAACACCATCCTAAAAAGGTTTAGTATGGAAGACTCCAAGCGGGGTGCCTTCCCCGCTTGCCATGGGGTCACTCTCTCCAAGGACTCTTGCCCAAAGACCGATGAAGAGAGAGCTCGCATGAGCGTTATACCCTATGCTTCGGCAGTAGGATCTATAATGTATGCGATGTTATGTACACGCCCAGATGTAGCTTATGCACTTAGTGTTGTAAGCAGGTATCAGTCCAACCCAGGGGAGAATCACTGGATAGCTGTGAAGAACATTCTTATGTACTTGCGAAGGACTAAAGAATTGTTCTTGGTGTATGGTAATGGAGATCTCCAAATGGAGGCCTTTACCGATTCGAGCTTCCAGAGCGATAAGGACGACAGCAAATCTATCTCTGGGTTTGTATTTATCCTCAATGGAGGGGCGGTAAGTTGGAAGAGTTCCAAACAGGATACCGTTGCAGACTCTACGATGGAGGCTGAGCACATTGCTGCGAATGATGCCGCCAAGAAAGCCGTCTGGATGAAGAAGTTCGTCTCAGAGCTAGGAGTAGTTCCAACCATTATTGATCCAATACCATTGTATTGTGATAATAATGGGGTTATGGCGTTAGCCAAGAAGCCCAGGTCCCATCAGCGGTCCAGACACAACCTGAGGCGCTTTAATTTGATCCGGGAGATTATAGATCGCCGCGAGATCGAGATTAAGAGAGTAGACACAAAGAATAACGCCGCGGATCCACTCACCAAGGCCCTCCTTCAGCCGCAGCATGAGCGACTTTTTGAGATGTTGGGTATAAGATACGCCAATAACTGGCCTTAATGCAAGTGGGAGATTGTTGGATATATGTATGCCCTAGAGGCCATTATATGATAGTGGATGTATTTATACATGTATATATATATATATATATATATATATATTCAGTGTACATTCTTGCTCGACATGATAGTATGCTATATGGTTCTTCTTTATCTGACATGTTGATTTGATCATGCTTTTATTCATTCACACATGTTGATAAAGCCCTGAGGATATTAGCTTGACCATTGTGATTATGATAGAGATCATACTAGTGGGACATCTGTAGTTTATAAGCATATCCTGGAATGTCCCTAGTCGTAGGTGTATCGAGACGGGGCATCGATATACCATAATAGACTAGCGTATATGATGCTAGACCCATACGATGGGCGATGGATGTTCCCACATTCATCGATGTTTGACATCGAGATCGTAAACGGGTGCTCAGTGGTGACTGGGTACACTGGACGGACTCACCGAGAACTCCTATATGGAATTATATCTATCGTCGGATAGCAGTTCTCAGGTGACACTGGTGCAGGTTAGTCTGTAGACCCGAGATCGTCATAGAATCTTGTGTGTTCTCCCACTGTACTTTGATTACCACCCTACCACGGCTCTACTGAGTCATGGAAACAGGTGGCCGTTGGGTACAGTCCCGAGACACACGAAGGCGATGAGCGATAGGAGGGGTTTCGTCTCTCCCGGTATTGGGAGTTGATGCTATGCTGTGCTCGATTGGCCATATAAGTAAGTCCCTGGCCAGGGCTGTTGAGATTTACTGATAAGTGTTATCAGTAGTTTCTCGATCTATTATAGACCATTCATCGGCATGACTTATTGAGTTATTAGGGTCGACGTTACCATCCCTAGACTCGATATGCAGCATATCTGACGAAGAGACCGGACTGTACGGTAGTGTTTCCGGTTGGCTCGACGGGAGTTGTAACAGGTTCGCTTGTTTTCTTCTGATCGCTCAATACCCGGGTGGCCGTTACGTTTAGCTGACCGCTTGCGGCTTGGGGGTGCTTGATATGATCAACACCCACTGCCGGCGTATTGACGAGTTTTAGAGTCCCACAATGGAGTTACCTAGTCCAGGAGAAAAGTTGTGGTGCGCATATGCGATATGCGCGTGGACCCGGTTAAAATGCGCGTATGAGATACCGTATATTAATCGGGCGGCTTGCTTTTGGTCGGGTCATATGTGCTACGACCGGGTAGCTAAATCAAGTGTTGATTTATCATTAACCATTAGTTTCTCACTTGAAATCCTTTCTTGTCTTTATGTTGTATGAATGCATGTATGCATTCATTCTCATTCATGCACATAGGATGTGCATGCACACATACATGCATACAGAAAGGTTATCATTGTTGTTGATATAATAGATGGTGGAAATATAAGACTCACACCTTGTTGAAATTTGTGGATATTATTTATTTGGAAAAAGGAAAATGAAAAATGGAAATTGTTTCATGGTTAATATTTTATTCCTTCATTAACCCCTTGAATTAACCTTGAATCATTTTCCATGGTCATTTTTGTTCCAAACTAAAATATCTAAGATATTTTACAACCATGGTTTAGAATGAGAGAGTGAAAATATATATATTTTCATTTTCTCATTTTATACACAAGCTTATCATTATCTTGAGTTTTCTAAAACCATCATCTTCTTCCTCCTTTCTCCTTTGCTCTATAGATTTCTCAAGTGAGCAAAAGAGTTACCAAGTAAGGATTTTGAAGTGAGAAAACCAGCCACCACACCATTCTACACTAGTCTTGCCCATTAGTGAATAGTGTTAGCTTCCATTTCATCTCTTGATCTTGTGAAGCTTCAAGCTTGGACAAAGAGGACTCCGGGTGGATCATCGTGGACCTAGAGGATCTCAAGCGGACCTTTTTCCAACCCTCAAGTTGCCAAGGAGTCTAGCGTAGGGAGCTACAAAGGTTGTGCTCTCAAAACCCTTGCTTTTTCTACTTGTGATGATGTATATGTTATGAAACCCTAAATTTCTAGTGATAATTCTTTGTATGTTCACTTAGCACCTTAAAAATTTGATTTTGACACATGTGATGCTTCCAAACCCTTCATGAGGTGCTAGGTAAACCTAACATACGTAACGGTCCCTAGGTAGATGTCGATAAGAAGGCCGATGAAGAAACCCATCCGAACTCCTACTGAGCCTGATGTGACAATCTCCGTACAGTCCGGTCTGTTCGTCTAAGACTATCGCATATCGGGCCTAAGGGGCGGCAAGCGTCAGTCCCCTAATAGCGGTATAAGTCGTGTTGGAGCGTAGCCCATTACACCTTGAGAAACTACTGGAACCTACTAGTAAATCTCGCATGCCCTGGCCAGGGACTTTGCGTAATGGCTCTCTGACACAGCGCGATATCAACCCCCAATACCGGGAGAGATGTTCATATCAGATTTTTGCATTTTCATACCGCCCAATTTTTATCACATTGCATATCCGTAGATACTCTTGAGCCGTGTTTGCTAGTCAATTGCAGGATACAGGTTCTCGGTTCCAAAACGGTGAAATTCATGGAAAACACGACAAAATCCGGGTTCTTGCCAACCACAGATAAAAACACGGTCTCTGCTCTTCATCCGTATGTTGCCAGATATCAATAGGAAGACAAAAGATCAAATCAATGTCATTCTCATGCACAAGGCTCAATGGTAGCACAAAATCCAAGAGATCTACGCGGAGCTCGAGGCAAATCATGACAAAATCTTGACAAAAAGTCCACCTTTCCCTCAACAGAATTCTGGAAAATTCATGGAGCAATTATAAGAAAATACATATACCAGAATAATGTAGACAACAGATCAGGCCAGCACCAAAAATTGGGGGGCCCAATTCAATCATAAGGCCGCGGATCCGCGGCCAAAGTGGGGTCCAGGCCGCGGATCCGCGGCAATATAGTGGCGGCAGTTGATGATTTTTGGGGGGTTTTTTTGGTCTTTTTGTTTAGGTTCTGGTGGTTGCCCTAGGGTTTCATTCTCTGGCCTATAAATAGCCCAGAAGTTTGTGAAGGAAGGGGTCCAACTTTGTATTTTTCATTTTGCCTAGTTTTAGTATTGTTCTTCTTCCTCTTCTCACCTCTTCTCCATTAAACTTGTAAGTGAGCTTTTGAGTGAAGAGTGATGAATAAAGAAGACCATTTTTATTATCATGCTTGTCTCTTTCTTTACTTGTTATAATTGTTGTAATTTTAATTGTTAAGTAGTTGTTGTTATTTCCTTGTTGTTTGTTTCTTCTCTCTTTTTCTTTATCCTTACATACGACAATGATACTTACGCTTGATCCTCGCCAAGGTGAGGTCGCAAACAGTTAGTCGTATTCTTCTAATCTCCTTCTTTCTATCTTCCTCTTTTGTGTTGTTTTATTTTTCCGTATTATGAAGTGTGAGTAGTTCTATACTTGTTAGGGTAGGATAAGGGAAGTTTGAGAGAAGGAAATCTCTCTCACTCTTTCCTTGCCCAACAACTTAAATCAACTCCCGTTAACCCAACCACAATCCGCTCCTTACGGCACCCTATCCTACATGATAGCGGTGATTCCGTAGTGAGACCGGTTGTGGTTGAATTAACCGGAGGTTATGGATAAGAGCCAAGAACGGACGGACAAGCACCAAAAGGAAGGACTATGCGTTGGAAAGCCTAGCTTATACTCGCAAGTTCCTTCCTAGTCGTGCTAATCCCCGTTGTTGCCGATTACCGTAACACCGATATTAAGTGGGGCAACGAAAGATGTGGAGACTCCTAACTCAAACTAACCTAATCCTAACCCTAACAAGCTCTCTTTAAATATCAACTCAACACTTAGATAACTACAAACAAAATCTGAACAACCGGACTTAACTCGTCGAAAAACACATAGAAAAAGATTCCCATCTCCCTGCGGACGACCCGTACTCAACCGGCTAGCTACGTGCGAAACCGTCTTGATTGCGGTATTTAGAACTAAACTTGACACGCTCGTATCCTAACAATCAAGAGACGAATCCTGTCTAACCGCCACTGCCTCCAAGTGCTCGGGACTGCACCCAACTGCTACCTGTTTGCACGACTCCTTTGGCCGTGATAGGGTAGCAATCTAAGAACAGTAGGACACACTCGAGGCGAAGTAACAGTGTCAAGTCTGCGGACTATGTTGTACTCATGTCACCTGGGAACTGTTAACTGATGATGGGTATAATACCAACCAACAGTTCCCCACGAGTCCTGTCCGGTGTACCTGTAATCCAACGAGCACCTGTATACTATCTCCAGTACGACGTACTGATGGGTGTGGGACAGACCATCTCCACAACTGGGATGAGAAGCGTATACACTAGTCTACTCCGGAGTATTGATGCCCTGTCTCGATAATCCTACGACTAGGGACCTGTATAGGATGTTGCTTATAAACTACCCAGCCCCCACTAGTGTGACTGCTATCACAACGCTGGTAATCAAGCAAAGATCCTAAGGGCTCTACTAATATGTATAAGCGATACGTTACAAGAAACATATGCACATATTAAAGTAGACACAAACCAAGTAGCATAGTACCATTTTTAGCAAGACTGTCAATACAACTGTGAATATCCCAAGCTTCCATTAAGTAATATACAAACTAGTATGATACAATAATGGCCCCTAGGGCATATACACTAACAATCTTCCACTTGCACTAGGGCCATGTACTGGCATATCGCAGACCTATCATCTCGAATAGCCTCTCGAACTGCGTCTGAGGAATAGCCTTTGTGAATGGATCAGCAGTGTTATTCTCTGTATTTACTCTCTTTACCTCGATCTCCCGGCGATCTACGATCTCCCTGATCAGGTGATACCGCCTTAAGATGTATCTGGACTTCTGATGGGACCTGGGTTCTTTCGCTAAAGCTATAGCGCATTGTTGTCGCAATACAGAGGTATTGGACCAACACCGGTAGGAACCACCTGAAGTTCTGTGAGAAACTTCTTCATCCAGACAGCTTCTTTTGCGGCATCGCAAGCAGCTATGTACTCCGCTTCCATCGTTGAGTCAGCAGCGGTCTCCTGCTTAGAACTCTTCCAACAGACCGCCCCTCCATTGAGGGTAAAGACATAACCCGACATGGACTTGGAGTCATCCTTGTCACTCTGGAAGCTGGGGTCGGCAAAGGCCTCAATCTGGAGGTCTTTTCCGCCGTACACTAAGAACATCTCCTTAGTCCTCCTTAGGTACTTAAGAATGTTCTTTACTGCTATCCAGTGCTTCTCCCCTGGGTTTGCCTGATACCGTCTTACAACGCTCAATGCGTAAGCTACATCTGGTCTGGTACATAACATCACATACATTATAGAGCCTACCGCAGAAGCGTAAGGTATAATCGACATGCGATCCCTTTCCAAATCAGTCTTGGGAGACATCTCTTTGGAGAGGGTGATTCCATGACAAGCCGGTAGGTTACCGCGCTTAGAATCTTCCATACTGAATCTTTTCAATATGGTGTCTATGTACCTGGACCGCGAAAGTCCCAACATCCTCTTTGATCTATCACGATAGATCTGGATCCCCAGAATGTAGGTGGCATCACCCAGGTCCTTCATGGAGAACTTCTGTGACAAGAATCTTTTGACTGACTGTAGCATAGGAATATCATTTCCTATTAGGAGAATGTCATTCACGTACAAGACGAGGAATACAACAACTCCCCTTACAATCTTACTGTATATGCATGGTTCATCTGGATTTTTGATAAAGTCGAATTCTTTGACAGTATCATCAAAACAGATGTTCCAACTCCGCGATGCTTGCTTTAGTCCATAAATGGACTTAAGCAACTTGCACACTTTACTGCTGCTCCCACTCTGAATGAATCCCTCTGGCTGATCCATATAGACGCACTCTTCCAAATTACCATTTAGAAAGGCCGTCTTTACGTCCATCTGCCAGATCTCATAATCGTGGAAGGCAGCAATGGCAACAAGGACCCGAATGGATTTGAGTATAGCCACTGGAGAAAAGGTTTCGTCATAGTCCAAACCAGGTCTTTGACGAAAACCCTTTGCAACAAGTCTAGACTTATAGGTTTCAACCTGTCCATCTACACCAATCTTCTTTCTGAAGATCCATTTGCATCCTACGGGTTTTACCCCATCTGGAGCAATGTCCAAAGTCCATACTTTGTTAGTGTACATGGACTCCATTTCGGTTCGCATTGCATCCAGCCATTTTACCGAGTCGCCGCTCTAAATGGCTTGCTGGAAGCTAGTAGGGTCATCATTATCAATGACACAATCTTCTCGAACCCCGTCTATGAGAAAACCGTAGTATCTCTCGGATGGATGAGACTGCCTACTACTTCTGCGGATAGGCGCTGGTATGTCCCTTTCTTCTGAAACCTCTGGTTCTACCATACTTTCAGTAATAGGTTGTGGTTCTGGAATTTCTTCCAGTTCTACTTCGCTCTCACTCTTCTGATTTTCTAAAAATTCAGTTTTTAAGAAGCGGGCATGACGAGAAAAAAAACCTTTTGTTCCTCTGCGTAATAGAAACAATATCCTATGGAGTTCTTTGGATATCCCACAAACTTACACTCTACTGAGCGTGCCTCAAGCTTGTCCGGATACTGCTTTTTTACAAAAGCTGGACATCCCCATGTCTTCAGGTACTGAAGATAGGGTTTCTTCCCACTCCACATCTGATATGGTGTGTGATCGCACGCTTTTGGCGTGTCGGATGTTCAAAGTTCTAAAGTTATAACCGCGATCAGGACGGTGTCGCTTTGCAGCTAGCCGGTTGAGCACGGGTCGATCCACAGGGAGATGGTTGTATGTCCGTTCTTATCTTAGACGAGTCAATAAAGAATGTGTATATGTTTGTTCGATTCTAACCTATGTGTTATATGCAAGTATAAAGTTGTTAAGAAAAAAATACGAAATTGTAAGCTAAAGAAATCCGCACTCAAAACCTTTGAGCCGAGTCTTGACCAATTGAAGCTAGAGCAATCGGCAACAACGTGGATTAGGGGATTTAAGCACGGTATTCATGGAATCCGGCTTAATTACCCTTGTCCTTCGTTCTTGTCTCTTGCTTTCGCCTCCGGCCAAACCGAATGCAACCGGTCGCTGTTAGGAATCACCGTTACCTTGGTAGGGTAGGGTGCCTAACGGAGCGCTTGCGTAACGTTTGGGCGGAGTTCAATGGAAAATAACGGGAAAAAGAAATGAGCAAATAAATATTAACTTACAATACCATATTTATTCTTAACAACGATAATTACAACCATTCACAAAAACGAACCAAAAAGAGCAAAAGAAAAGAAAAGATTACAAGTAAGTGCGTGCATGGAATTTAAGTGCAAGAAAGTAAAGCATGAATGTAAAGCAAGTAATAAAAAGCAAGAAAGAAATAAGCAAGAAAGTAATTACAAGAACATAGAACTCAAGACAAGCATGGGATCAATAGCCAACCCTTAAACTTGCAAGCTCAATCAAGAGGTTGCAAGATCAAGAGAAAGGTAAAGAACTCATGTGAAATGAAGCACTAATTCCATAAGAAGATACAACCCTTGAAATCAATAACAAACCCTTAAACTTTCAAGCTCAATGAAAAGGTTGAAAGATCAAGAGAAAGCAAGGATCTCAAGGGGAAGCTAAAACAAAAGAATGATACAACAACCCTCATCTTCATTTCATCATCCAGTCAAAAAGCTCTCACTACAATTTTCATGGAGGAAAGAATGAAGAAGAAGAAGAAGAAGACTAAACTACACTAAATCCTACAAAAGAGGCATAAGAAGTTAACACCCTTGGGTTGGCTCAGAACTGGGGTATTTATAGGCAGGGAAATGGAAACCTAGGGCAATAATCCGGCTCCACATAACATTACCCAACTGCCCACAAAATACGACAAAGCGAGGAGACCAAATTGCCGCGGTTCCGCGGCCTAAGCGCGCTTATGCCGCGGAACCGCGGCGCTTTAGAGGAGTTAGGCGTTCATATTTTGTGGGGATCCCTGGTTTTATGTTGTCTGCTGTGTGATATATGACTTTTTCTAAGAAACTCTTCCCATTTCTTCCAGAATTTCAGTAGATCAAAAGGTGATGTGATGTGGATCTTTTGCCAAGATTTCCTCGAGCTCCGCGTAGATATGTTGGATTTTGTGTTGCCATTGTGCTTTGTGCACGAAAATGACATCGATTTGCCATTTTGTCCCTTAAACTGGTGTGTGGCAACATACGGATAGAGAGCGGAGACCCATGTTTTATCTGTTGTTGGCAGTAATCCGGAATTTGACGTACTTTTCCATGAATTGCACTGTTCAGAGCTGAGAACCAGTATCCTGTAAATATGTAGTAAACACTGATTAAAAGTACCTTCCTATAAACAAACGAGCGTAAGAATGGGCGGTATAAAATGCAATATTCTGGTATGAACAAATACCCCCAAACTTAACTTTTGCTCGTCCTGAGCAAAACCAATTATTCACAAAAAGGTCCTAACTGCACTTTCACAGGGAACGCGATTGCACTGAGCTCGTGCAACAAGCTGTTAAACCTCTAGATGTCCCTAGTAGGAGGAGTGTTGTCTCCTGAGGGTTTTCAGCGGATACTACCCACAAAATCTGGTCAAGCTAGTTTTGCGAAATAACTATGATTCAAACCCTAAAGTTTTGTTTCAGAAAATAACAATTCTATGATCCTAAGTCTAGACTATCGAACCCTTATTTTTCACACCTCGCTTCTTATTTAACTAAAGATTTTATATGTCTTTATGTCACGACCCAAAAGAGCACGTGACTGGCCCTTGAACCATATGAAGTCTATAGGACTCCATCTGATCCAAGTAAGCCAAAAGCCCAGAAATCTAAAACCATTTTAAGGGTAAATAAAGAAAACTGGTTTAAAGAAGTGAAGAAAAACATGTTTGAAGTCAAGGTTTTTAAATAACTAAGCCGAATATGCATTTTTAAAATGTGAAGTCTTTTCTAAAAATTTCGGCAGAGTTTCTTTTGTAAATACTGGCCCCGAACGGGGTACAACAAGAACAATATATATACAATGATAAAAGGCATCCCCAAGCGGGAGCTAGCTCTTCGTCAATCGACGGTCACAACCACACAAGTAATAATAATATACAACGCCGAATGGCGAGGGTCAAACCAAAAGAAACTCAATAAGCATGAAAACCACAATACTACTAAGCGCGACTCTAAGGTCGAATAATACATCACTAGTGTCTGAGTCTGAAACAATATACAAGTTTTGGTTGATGGAAATTCTAGATACAATGAATAATACAAGTACAATGGTGGTTCTTGATGCAAAAGAATCCACCTACCAAATGCAATTCACCCGCAAGGAAGCAGTGTGCCAGAAATGCCGCAATGGAACCTGTACGGCAAAACCTGCAAGAACTGTGGCACAACGGGGGTGAGTTGCCAACTCGTGAATAGAAATATCTACAAGCAGAAATCGAATGCAAGACATAATCCTAGGTCAATACGATCAGTATAACAAGAGTACGTCTGAAGCATGATAAGGTGGCAATGTAACATCTAAACATGTATGTAGTGCTAAGTACTCAGGTAATAACATGTCATCAGTATAAGGTATGTCTGCATGAAATAAATATGAAGAAGTATCAAATGGATATCAATACACATATATTAGCGTCCCATTCCACTAATATTGGTGTAAGGGTATATATAACAGCGCCCTCATACCCTGTTATATATACAAATGAAGTATGATCAATGTAAATCCAGTCTGTATGTGATCAAGTCTGTATAAACGTGGAACCCGTCCACCCGTCACCCAATGACAATAAACATGGAACTCGTCCACCCGTCACCCAATGACAATAAACATCATGTATGTAAATATGAGGATATAATCAAAATCATGGAAATCATCATGAAACCTGTGCCTAGCATCGGCACGTAAATCCTCATCCATATGGGGCTCCGTCTGCGGTATCGGCCCTCGGCCCCGGCAGTACGGGTCAGCCCATGACCATCTCTCAACTCCGGTCGGTATCCTCCAGATATCCGCCGAGCTCAAATACAATCACCGGTAGGTAGTAGTCCCTCTGCCAGGCTCACCGTCTACTACACAGCGAAACCGTTCTCGTCCCGGGGTACCATACCGGGTCCACCATGTACCCGCAATCGGCCTCATCCGCCTCCTCGAATCGGGTTTCACATGTCGCTCTCAGCACCGAGAAAACACATGGTGGACGCACTGAAATATCATATCAAGGGTAACCGGGTTTTTAAAACAATTATATATTCTCTTTTGAAATACCCACGGTTCCCAAATCCAGAAATATCATGGAAACAACATATCTCAATGCGTATAATCAAAACATGATGTATGCGACATGTAAAGAAATGTACGCATATCAGAAGTCATGCAACATGGAATAATAATATGCACATGTCGAGGGAAACCACTCTTTTAAAACGAATCAGTTTTGAAGAATATCTTGCGGTTCCCAAATCCCTGAACAAGTCAGAATCATCTATGTTTGTGTACAGGTATCAGTGTACAATATGCCATGCAAGAATCGTATCATGAATGCAACAGTACTACAGTGTAGTGGCATGGCAATTATCGATGATAAAGTGTGTGAGCCGGCAAATAGTGTACGTGGAACATACGCATCATCGATAATGGTGCTGGTGTCCTAACAGCATGATACTAATACAGCAATAAACATATGCAAGCAATGCGAATAGCATGAATATGCGGAAATCAAATAATCAACACCACAGTGAAGAATCTACTATGCAAACTACAGATCTAAGTATCAAGTCAATCGGGAGAGGTATGGAAACCACCTAAATCTGAGTCGATACATATAGATATATATACAATAGTCGGTGATCTCACCTCAATAGTATCACGTACGATACGGTATATCATTTAACATCCTCGAGTCATGAGTGCGGATCTAACATCAATAGAAAGCTCGTACGGTAAATCGTCGTACGGCATCCCAATAGCTGGGTACGGGTCAATATCACATTCCTCTCATCAAATATCAGGTATCATTACCATCATATCACATAATCTGGGGTACAGATCTAAGTCTAGTACAAATCGATACCATTTATAAGTATGAATGCGGGAGTAAACACACATCCAAAGCCCGCAAGAATCACATGTCGTATCCCAAATACGAATCATATCAAATTACCGATCTCGCGGCACAATGTCCAAACCATCGACTCATCTCCAAAATCATCCATTATCATCATCAACACAGTGTAAATAAAAGGAATATGCAAGGGTGTGCGTGTAGGTGTAAATCTATTCTAGGGTTCGCGACTATGAACTACACTAGTCACTTCTAACCCTACACTATCCATAATACACCTAACTATCATATATAATATAACAACTACGGACTGCGGGGGTGCTATACGCCATCCACCCGACTTCCCCCTGTAGATATAATCTACTCACCTTGCGTCTTTATCTTTCGATGCCACCACGCGTTTGCTTGTCGTCCCGAAGTCTTCATGGGGTACCTACACATCAAAGTGTCGTATATGCGCATTAAAACCAATTCAAAGCTAACACGACACACGAATCCCAAAACGATACGATAAGGGGCATAAAAGTTAGAACCTATGGCACGCCTTCAAAACCATTAACAATTCCTCTATATCGTCGTATAAACGCCAATTAGTCGAGGTAAAACACAATACACAATTTCAGAATTAAAAATACGGAATACAGAAACACGAATCCAAAACAGCAACTTAGGAAATATGTTCCATATTTCACCCTAGGTCAAATTAGACAAATCTATATATACCAGGGGTCTAATCTATACATGTAGGGGCTACAAAACCAAAACGAGGAGGTTTGGTGCAGGTATGGCCGCAAATTGCGGCCAATTAGGATAAATCTGCGGCCAGCTTGAGGAGTTAGGGGTTGGGGTCTTGGTGGTAGCTTCCTGGGTGCCTGCACATGTCACTGTCCAATCAATTTTAATTTAGGATGTCTCGGGTGATAGCAGATTCAATAAAACCTTCACAGATTTTACAAATTCTCCGATATCGGTTTCTAAATCCGTATTTCGGGTTTCAATTCACAGGTTAGGGTCTCAATTCATACACTAGGGTGTTGGTGTAGCCTCTACTGAACTCAATTTCACATTACAACGCATAATTTCCTCAAACCCTAACTAGGTTTTCCTTAACTCCACAATATCAAACAATATCGGTTCAATCTAAACATGGGGGTATAAGAATTGCTAAAACTAATCTAATGGTCCAGAAAATACCTCATTTGGCAACTCATGAATTTTCTTGAGTTGCCCCTAGTGGCCAAAATCCTTGCTTTCTTGGTCCAATATGTAGATCCTGAGCTTGTGCACTCGTTTAATGAAATGGAGATTGGGTTTTGGGATTGTATTTGAGTTGATTTGGGGCTTTGAAGAGGGGAGGGAGATGGAGGAGCAGCAGCAGCAGGAGAAAGGAGAAGAGGGAGGAAAATGAGGAAAGGAAAAATGGCTAAGTGTTAAGTCAAAAGTGCCCATACCTCTCTTTCTCACCAAACCTCATTCTTTATTCTTTTCCCCTTTCTTTTCCTTTTCTTTTTCTTATTCTCTCAAAATCCTTCTCCCAAGAATAGTAAACCCAAAGTGAACCATGGCAAGAAAATGCACAAGTGTGAAAAAGTGATATGTGCATGTTTTGCACAAAAAAGCTAAAAACCGATTAGCGATTTTTAATCGCGATTAGCACTAAATTAGCATATAACTAATCATAAAAACTTTAAAATGGCATAATTCTATAAAATACCCTATTTTATAATTTTCCATAATTTTTCCAAAATTTTTCCCATTTATTTGTATTTAATAATACCGAAATATTAAAATATTCAATAAAATAATATTAAATTATAAAAATTTCCCAAAAATAATATTTTATTATTTGGAAATGTTACACTTTACGTGCAGTGCAAACAGTGTCGTTAAGTTCCAGAAGGATCGATTAAAGTCATCATGTCACACAATAAAGCCCAGATAAAAATTTTAAAAGGATCACATAAGTTTTGTAAAGAGTTAAGCATTTTTCAAGTTTCGTTTTCCAGTAAAGTTTCAACTTCAGAATTTCTATCTTCCCTAACAGGAAACTAGGTCTTATTTTTCACTCCACCTTTTTCTTGTTTTCATTTCATACACACCTCTGTGAACGTGCAATAGTCTTTATCATAGAATAAAACCTTCATATCTCCGCTAGAAATATTTTTTATAAAACCTGTCTTTTGTCAAGATTATTCTCACACAAAGAACCGTTAGGAATTTTAACTCGGAGAGAACACTTGCTTGACTTTGTTTTAAACTGGACTTTCTAGGCTTCTTAACGAGCTTTGGGCCAATGCACCCAAACCAGTTGGCTTTAGGGTATTAGGTGTAGAGACACCCCAGCGGACTTAATTACTCAAGTTACCTAGGCCCAAAAACAAAAGACAATTTAGCGTGAAAATCATGATGATTCAATGCGAACGGAGATATAACCGGCAGTTCAGTTATTTTTTTGGATAAAAGACGTGTTTAGTGGGTTTGGTGTGTAATCATTCCAATCATGTTCCAGATGGGTTATTTTTCAGAATTAGTTCCAATTAAGGCATAAATAATATCCCTTCATATTCACTTCACTTCATAAACTATTCTTGATATTACTTATTTCAGAACAAACTTATTTGATCCTCAGAAAATCATTTATCCATTTAAAAGTTTTTAGACATAAAAGACTTGTCATCTAATTTCCAAAACTCACGACACGTGTAGTGTGATGTAAATGCGTATATCAGCTATAGTTAACTTCAAAGGAGAGTTATCTTTCAGGTTTTCAAAATCTAAAAATAAGATTTAGTTATTCTTATCTTATCAAACAAAACCGTCGAAATGTTGAATCAGAGTTCTCCCACTAGCTAACTTGACAAAGTTTTTATATTTTTGGAAATTTTTTGATTTTTGTGCGTTTTTAATAAGGTATGCAAATACAAAATATACAAATGAATGCGAAGGAAGAATGCTTACCGAGCACACCCCCAAACTTAAACTTGACAGTGCCCTCACTGTCAGGCTACACCAAGAGGGTCAAAATTGTCGGCGCTCCCTAGAAACAAATTATATACAAAACAAAAAGAAAACCAAAAAGATATATACAAAAAAGGTTTCCCCCCAAACTTAAGTGAAACTGTGTTTCCACTGTTTAAGCGGTGAAGTTCAGGATTAGGGGGAAAGAAAACAGTATCAAGCTATACAAGGCCTTACAAAGGCCAAAAGTTAGTCCCAACCATTCAAAGATTTTATCTCTATAATGTGCTGGTTGGTGAAAGAATGCGTAGAGAAAAGCGATGGAGAATACGCGAGACCGTATGGAGATAGAAGTGGTATACGGTCTTGGTATATAAGAAGAAGAATGGCGGAAGGGAGAAAGAAGTGGAATACGAACTTGAGGGTAGAAATGGAGCGAATAAATTAGCACAATTTGTGATGACCGATGTGTGAAAAGCGATTCTGCTAATATATTAACCCGTCGAGAAATGAGGTCAAATCCTTCAAGATTCATGAGAAACCATAGGTACGCCGAACTCGGTAAACCAGACATATGAAATGAAAGTGATACGGTTTCTTGCAATGTCGGAACGATGGAAAGGATGGAGGGAAGTGATCGAGGAGGGGTATCGGTTAAAGGTTCAGAAGGGTGTACTGTAAGTCTACGGTAGCGCCCCGGCCGTCTACAGACGCCAAATGCGAAACAAAAACTTTTTAACTGGCGCTATCGTATACTTTAACCCGGATCTGCCATTATTGCTAAACTAACAAACTGTAAAGAGTGTAGAAAGGTTATACCGAACGATCCGAGTCCTTCGTTCTTTAACCATCATCTCACGCTCCGTTGCGGCTGCTCCGATCTCGTCGATCTCCGATCTGCTCGTCCAAGTGGCACCATGTCAACGATTCTTTAAACGGGCTCCCGCCACTGACTCGAGGCAACTCGGTCGTCAAGTTTGCTAAAAGAGACGACCAAGAATGATGTAGAGAATGAGTGGAATACTTTGTCTCGCTTCGTCCAAAACCATGGACGAACGGTTAATGAAGTTGCCGTGGGAATCGAGTGATGGAATGAAATGAGCTGTGAAATTCCATGCACCCCAAATACTATCATAATCTTTTTCAACCATCTTTTTCAAGTGAGAGAGAGTGTGAGAGGAGGGGGAAGGGGCCGGCCATATATAGGGAGGAGGAGGGTGAGTGTAGGAGCAAAGGGGGTGAGAATAAGGATAAATATCAACAACAAACATCCTTAAGCAAAACAAAACTCATTAATGAAATGAATGACTCACTAAACCTAGTCATCCATTCATTAATGCAACCAATGAAAACACAACACCATTTAACCTAGTCATCACCTTCTAGAACCTTCTAGAAGCATGACTCACCCTCATCCAAGAAAAGATAAATCCGTCTTTAACCGAATGTTAAAAGACGGCTGATAGAAATCTGGAAACTGGCAACTTCCAAAAGTGATCCTGAAACGACTTTCAGGATAACCCCGTAACTGTATAAATATACCCGCATTTGTATTACGACCGAATACAAATGCAACTGAGATAAAGATATTATATCTACTCAATATAATACTCGGATCCGGCTTAAACCAAAGCCGACCAGTATCATCTGCCCGAAAAATAACACGTGCGTAAACGCACGTGCATTTTCCGAACCCTGCCATAAAACCATACGGCCTCTACAACGTTTCGCCCGAACTTGGGAAACTGTCTGTGGGGGACTCTAATGACTCGTCAGTACCCTGGCAGTGGGTTTAACCATAAACTGTCAGCGGCACTAGCTATGCATAACGGCTGCCTATGGACTGACCTCAAGGGAGGCTGATGAGCGAACTCATCCAGAAACCCTACTGAGCCTAACAGTGACAATGTATATACAGTCCGGTCCGTTCGTCTATGAGTATCGCATATCTGCCTAGGGGGCTAGAAACGTCAGACCCCCAATAGCAGTATAAGTCGTGTCGGAGTGTAGCCCAATAACACCCTGAGATACTACTGGAGTACCTACCAGTAAATCTCTTGCCATGGCCATGGACTTTATGAAATGGCTCTCCTAGACACAGCACGACCTCGCCCCCAATACCGGGAGAGACGAATCCCCTGCCGATCCGCTCACGTGCCTCCAAATGGCTCGGGACTGTACCCAAAAACTACCTGTTTGCACGACTCCTTTGAGCCGTGGTAGGGTAGAAATCAAAGCACAGTGGGAACTCACACGAGACAAATGACGACCTCAGGTCGATGAACTAACATGTACACATGTCACCAGGGAACTGCTATCTGACGATAGATATAGTACTAACTAGCAGATTCCCGGCGAGTCCTGTCCGGTATACTCATAACCCAATGAGCACCTGTATACATCTTAGGTGATCCAACTGACACCAGTAGCTTGTGAGACCGGCCACCGCCCCTCGTCGGGGTCTCGACTGTACACACTAGTCTACTCCGGAGTATCGATGCCCTGTCTCAAAACTCCCACGACTAGGGACCACAATTAAGGATATGCATATAAACCACCCAACTCTCACGTATATGATCGCCATCATACTGTTGGTAGTAAAGCAAGATCCTAAGGGCTCTATCAAAGTGTAACATGTAATCAGTCACCTGAACATGTACACGACTGATAAAGGCAAACCAGATAGCATACTATCATCTTGAGTAAGACTGTCCTACCGGTATAGATCCTCTGCAATCATTGCATTCACGTACCTGCGATCCAATAATTGACTCTGAGGGCACTATCTCCAACAATCTCCCACTTGCACTCAAGGCTAATTATTGCAATGTCGACTACTCACAGCCCGTGTGAAACCGAACATCCAACTCCTCTACTAATCAGTTTCACAAAGCCCGTTTGTAAAACTATTGTGTTCGAGAAATAGCCTCAGTGAGTGGATCCGCCTAGATGTTTCTTTCTATATCTCTCTAAATCTCAAGTTCGCGGAGAAAGCCATCTCCCGAATCGAGCAATACCTGTCTTAGAATATGTCTGGATATCTGATGGGACCTAGTTCATAAATGAACTCCAAATCCAAACTTCTTAGACTGTATCGATCACTGAACTTAATCAGTATCTGGCACCATGCCTCCCACAGTATCCTCTTGGACCACCTGTCCATAATACTGTTCCTCATCAGAGGAAAAGCTATAACTCTGACAATCTCTCTGTCAACCATGTCACCTTTGAAGCCTGGAATGATAACCGTCTCCCGAAAGAGGCTGCCGTCATCAAATCCGTAGAACATATACTTATGTTCTAAAACTGCTTCCTTATGTTTCTCCAGGATTGGATTAATACAAATTTATTGCATCTAGTGCAAAAACAACATTTGGTGTGGTATTGGACATTTCATGATTGACTCAATTGCCTAAGCAAGTGATCTGCCAATCATGCACATCCCTCTCCCCTTTAGTCTGTAAGACACCTTTAGAGAGGGTGACTCCATTACCTGCAGGTACACCACCATGCCAGGAGTCATCTATTCTAAAAACCATTAGAATATCTGTCAAAGTACCCACATTGGGAAACTACCCAAATCTAGATCTAAAACCATAGATCCAGAAACCAGAATGTCAAATATTATATCCATATCCTGTCTGGAGAAACAACTGTGTGACGACCATAGTACAACCGATCGTAGTATAGGAATTTTACTTCCTACTCTGTGTATGTCATCCAGATACCATGACATCACACCCTACTACCTTCTTAACAGATCCATCCCCTATTCTGATGAAGTCAAACCTATGACTGTCACATCAAAATTAGATGATCTATCTCCGCTATAACTGCCTAAGTCTATAAATAGACATAAGCTACTTGTCCACTATGCTTCCATTACTCCCACTGACCACAACAACCCTCCTACCGGGTCTCATAGCCTAGAACAACGGTAGTGTCAAGTCTGGGTAGATAAGAACCTCCCTGTCACCGTCCTTGAGGCTACCGGAGTACCTCTCGGGTGTCTGAGGTTACCCACCATATCTGCGGAGTGGCTATTGGAATGTCAAACCTGATTGAACCTTTAGGTCCTATTAAATTTTCCGTAATCGTTTGCGGTTTTGGAATCACTTCCAGTTCTACCATACTCCCACTACTGTTTTCTGAAAACGATCTATTTTTAATAAAACTGTGGCGAGTCAAGAACAATATCACTATTGATCTTCCAAATGGTAGAATATCAACCCTCGTCATAGCCAGGGTCAACCCACAAACAGCCATTACAGAAACGTGCCCTGAGTTATCCAGAGTCTGGTTTTAAGCATAAGTTGGACAACTCCCCATACCTTAATATCTTTTAAGGTATGAACCATTCTATATCCAATATAGAAACTTTGGCACTTATTTAATTGGAACCAGATTCAATCATGCAGCTGTCTCCAGTGCATATCAACTTAATGGAAAGAGGCTAATCAGCATTACTCAACTTAGGAATCCATCCAATTATGAGTAACCCGAAAGAGAAACAAGTTTCTCAAAACCATTACTATTATCTGAATACCAATCACAAGAATCTACATCTTCGATCTCTTTGAAGAATCCTGATACTTGTGACACCTGGTTCTCTACTTTATTCTTATACCCACAACTTCTCAAAACTTTGACCTTGTATTTCTACGAAACACTTGTCTAAAAACTAGAGAAGTTATAAGTAAACAGAACATAGTACGAGGACCTACCCTTTTGTCCTGATGGACACTGGACAACATACAATACTCTGTATAAGTCCGCTGAGTTGAATAACTCAAAACCTGTGCGTCGTAGGTGGAAAACTGTACCCTGGCGATTTCCTCAAATATCACCAATTACAACGAATTCCGATATAATGAGGATAATTACCTAATTCCCAATAACTTACTCCCACTCATCATCTGTAAAACCATACAGATATGAGAATGAAACCTGGTAAATACATACCCTTGGAGTAAGTATCTGTAAGTGCACGGCGGCGCCCCGGTCGTCAATCCGACGGCCAAATGCGGAAACGGTGATAAACTTTAATTTTGCGAACTTAGCAAACCGGCACCACCGCGCACTAAACCCCGAATCGGGCCATTAAACTAGATCTAGCAAACAACAAGACGGGTTAGAGATATACCGAGTGATCCGAGTCCTCCGGTCTTCTCATCGTCGTCCCGATCTCCTGCGGAAAACCCCGGTCCTCGCCTCCTTGCCGGAAGGGCACCACATCGCCTGCATCTTTTACGGGCTCCCACCTCAATACCGAGGCAACTCGGGCACGAAGCTGGCAAGTCGACGTGTCCAAGATTAGCTGTAGAATGTGTAGTGTAGAGCTTATGTCTCATTTGGGGTTTGTTGCCTTTGAAGATGATGGAGGAATCAAGATAAGAAAAATGGTGCTTGCATTTTTCTAGCATGAAAAGAGATGAACAAATTTTCCCTCTTGAAAATGATCCTCTCTTCTTCTCTCAAGTATGAAAAACTTGTCCTCTTAGAAAATGGTGGAGGAAAGAATATTAAGCATGAAGGAAGGTGATGGTAGGAGCACAAGTGGTGACCACATCTAAAACATCATCATAACCATCTCACATCAAACTCTAATCACTTCTAATCAACAAAAAGCAAGTGATGAGAATTGTATCAAAAGATGCTTTCATAATAAATACATCATGGATGAAAAAGCAAAGAATGGTATCATAATTAATCCATATGCAAGAAAACCCCTCCACAAATGTTATTTGCACAATTGCAAATAACCCCCTCCATCGGAAAAGTCCGGCCGGGAAAGAACAAAGGAAAACCGGCCGGAACGGAATGCAAACTGGCAACTCCAGAAAACTGGTCCCGTAATAAATTACAGGAAAACCCCGATACTGTGCATACACACCCGCATCTGTATTCCGTCCGGATACAAATGCAAAGAGACAAAAATCTACACTGTACTAAACTAGGATCCGGCTTAAACCAAAGCCGGCTAGTAATATCCGTTCGATCCTGATCCGTGCAATACCGCACGTATCTGATCGAACCCCGCCATATATCCATATGGCCACTAGTACAAACCGTCCGATCCTGATCCGTGCAATACCGCACGTATCTGATCGGACCCTGCCATATCTCCATACGGCCTCTACAGCGTTTCGCCCGAAAGCTGAGTAACTGAATGTGTGGTGGACTCTAAAGACTCGTCAATACTATGGCTGTGGATTTAACCACTAGCACGTCAGAGGTATAAGCCAATACGTAACGGGCCACCAGCTATTGACTAAAAGGGACGTCGATGAGCGAACTCATCCTGACACCCTACTGAGCCTGTCAGTGACAATATCCGTACAGTCCGGTCCGTTCGTCTATGAGCATCGCATGTCGGGCCTAGGGGGTGGGTAAAAGTCAGACCCCCAAAAGCGGTACAAGTCGTGTCGGAGTGTAGCCCAGAACACCCTGAGATACTACTGGAATACCTACCAGTAAATCTCCTGCCTTGGCCAAGGACTTCGTGTAATGGCTCTCCTAGACACAGCGCGACCTCACCCCCAATACCGGGAGAGACGAACCCCCGAAGATCCGCTCACTGCCTCCATGTGGCTCGGGACTGTACCCAACTAAAACCTGTTTGCACGACTCCTTTGAGCCGTGGTAGGGTAGTAATCAAAGCACAGTGGGAACTCACACGAGACAAATGACGATCCCTAGGTCGATGAACTAACCTGTACACATGTCACCTGGGAACTGCTATCTGACATCAGGTATAAGACCAACTAGCATGTTCCCGGCGAGTCCTGTCCGGTGTACTCATAACCCAATGAGCACCTGTATACATCTTAGGTGATCCAACTGACACCAGTGGCTTGTGAGACCGGCCACCGCCCCTCGTCGGGGTCTCGACTGTATACACTAGTCTACTCTGGAGAATCGATGCCCTGTCTCGAAACTCCCACGCCTAGGGACCTTTTAAGGATATGCTTGTAGACCCCAGCTCTCACGTATATGATCGCCCTCATACTGCTGGTCGTCAAGCAAGAATCCTAGGGGCTCTATCAACGTGCAATAGCGACCTGTCAGGTCACCTAAAGCAGTATACGATGATAAAGGTAAACCAGATAGCATACTATCATCTCGAGTAAGACTGTCGTCCCGGGATAGGTCCTCCCTCAATCATTGCAATCACGTGCCTGTGATCCAATAATTGACTCTGAGGGCACTATCTCCAACAATCTCCCACTTGCACTCAAGGCTAATTATTGCGATGTCGCATACTCACAGCCCGTGTGATACCGAACACCCAACTCCTCTACTAGTCAGTCTCACAAAGCCTGTTTGCGAAACTCTTGCGTTCGAGGAATAGCCTCAGCGAGTGGATCCGCTCTGAAGTTTCTTTCTATGTCTCTCTCTATATCTCAAGTTCGCGGAGAAAGCCATCTCCCGAAATGAGCAATACATGTCTTAGACTGTCTGGATGTCTGATGGGACCTAGCTCATAAATGAACTCCAAATCCAAACTTCTCAGACTGTATCGTCAACTGAACTTAATCAGTATCCTGCGCCATGCCTCCCTCAGTATTTCCTTGGACCACCTGTCCAAAATACTGCCCCTCGTTAGAAGGAAAACTATAACTCTGACAACCTCCTTGTCGTCCATGTCACCTTGGAAGCCTGGAATGATAACTGTCTGCCAAATGAGGCTGTCGTTATCATATCCCTAGAACATCCACTTATGCTCTAAAACTGCTTCCGACTGTTTCTCCAGGATTGGATCAATGTCAACTTATTGCATCTAGTGCAAGAACAACATCTGGTGTGGTACTTGCCATCTCATGATTGACTCAATTGCCTAAGCAAGTGATCTGTCAATCATGCACATCCCTCTCTCCTTTAGTCTATAAGACACCTTTAGAGAGGGTGACTCCATTACCTGTAGGTACACTACCGTGCCAGGAGTCGTCCATTCTAAATACTCTTAGAATGTTGTCTAAGTACCCAGATTGGGAAACCACCCAAATCTAGATCTAAAACCATAGATCTAGTGACCAGTATGTCTGATATAATGTCCAAATCCCATGTGGAGAAACCACTGTGTGACGACCAAAGTATAACCGATCGTAGTATAGGAATATCACTTCCTACTTTGTGTATATCATCCAAAAACCCGGATATCACACCCTACTACCTTCTCAACAGATCCATCCCCTATTCTGATGACGTCAAACCTATGACTGTCACATCAGAAATAGATGATCTATCTCCGCTATATCTGCTTTAGTCTATAAATAGACATAAGCCTGATGTCCACCAATGCTTCCGCTGCTCCCACTGACTACGACAACCCTCTGGCAGAGTCATATAGACGTGCACTTCTAAAGCTAGTTTAGAACGACGCTATACTCATCCTCCTGCCGGGTCTCGCAGCCTGGAACAACAACAATGGCAAGTGTGGGTAAAAAAGAACTTCCCTGTCACCGTCCTTGAGGCTACCGTAGTACCTCTCGGGTGCCTGAAGTTACCCACCTTATCTGCGGAGTGGCTAATGGAATGTCAATCCAGATTGAATCTTTAGGTTCCTTATCAAATCTTCAGTAATCGTTTGCGGTTCTGGAATCACTTCCAGTTCTACCATACTCCCACTACTGTTTTTGAAAAAATCCATTTTTAATAAAACTGTGGCAAGTCCAGAACAATATCACTATTGATCTTTCTTATGGTAGAAAATCAACCCTCGTCATAGCCTGGGTCAACCCACAAACAGCCATTACAGAAATGTGCCTTGAGTTATCCAGAGTCTGGTTTTAATCATAAGCCGGACAACTCCCCGTACCTTAACAATGTTAAGATATGAACTGTACTATATCCAATATAGAACCAGAGGCACTGATTTAATTGAACCAGATTCAAATCATGCAGCTATCTCCAGTGCATGTCAACTAAATGGAAGGAGGCCGATCAGCGTTACTCAACTTAGGAATGCTTCCAATTATGAGTAACCTGAAAGAGAAGCAATTTCTCTTTATCATTACTATCAACTGAATACCATACACAAGTATCTACATCTTCGATCACTTTGAAGAATCCCGATACTTGCTATACCTGGTTCTCTACTCTATTCAAATACCTATAACTCCTCAAAACTTAGACCCTGTGTTTCTACGAAACACATGTCTAAGAACTAGAGAAGTTAAAAGTAAACAGAATATAGTATGAGGACCAACCCCTCTGTCCTAATGGACACTGGACAACATACAATACTCTGTATAAGTCCGCTGAGTCTAACAACTCTTTCACTGTGTGTCGTAGGTTGAAAACTGTACTTATGGTTAAGAAGAATTACACCGCTGTTTAATGCTCCTTACCTAACCATCCACTGATATAGGTAAATGTCATCGACATAATATCAAAAGGTATATCTCACTCTATAAAAATAGACGTACAGATATATCAATTTGAAATTGGAGCATAACAGCGGATATTCAAAACCAAATATTTGCCGACCGGCAAACAACCCAGGTGGCTTCCTCAAATATCACCAATTACAAAGAATCCCGATATAATGAGGATGGTCACCTAATTCCCAATAATTTACTCCCACTCATCATCTGTAAAACCATACAGATGTGAGAATCATACCTGGTAAATACATACCCTGGAGCAAGTGTCTAATCGGGAAATCAGTTTTCTTTTAACAGTACACAGTTGAACTGAAACATTGAAATGTTTTTGGGGTATCCTGGTATTCCTAGTAATGCATCTACCATTATCCAGATTCACAACTATAACCGTATAATTCTTTGCCACCTCTCCAAATCCCTTTATATGTCTTTAGTCATTACCTTCTGCACACCCCTTTAGGCCAATTGGTTTTCTTCCTTCCCTACCGTTCGGCACCAGCCTATGGTTTGGAAGAAGACTATCCAATAAGCATAATGGGTGTACTGTCCTAATCCTAGGAGCACTCGCAATGCGAGAGAAGGTGAAGATAAAAGACAACTGAATAGACATTATTCCGATTTCTCCTGGACCAGAATCCATCCCCGAACTGGAACAAGTTCCTTTCGAGTTCGTATATAACCATACGATGGATTATCCAATAAACTGTGGATCTTCGTAGTGATACGGAGTGTCCTGGAGAAATACAAAGGTGATTTAGGATTGGCGAAGAAATACTTGGTTTGGTCGTGAATATCAGTCGCAATTTACTTTGCCCTCTTACTAATCCCTTGCTTTGTCTTAATCTTAATACCTTCTGCACACCGTTTAGGCTAATTGGTTTTCTTCATTCCCTACCGGTCGGCACCAGCCTAAAGTTTGGAAGAAGACTATCCAATTTGCGTAATAGGTGTACTATCTCCTAAACCAAGGAGTACTCACAACTTGAGAGAAGGTAAAAGGGAAAAGACAACTGAATAATCCTATCCGTTTTCTCCAGAACCGGAAACCATCCTCGAATTCCTTCGAGTTCGTATCTAACCATACGATGGTTTTGTCCAATGGAAGTGGACGTTCGTAGTAATACAGGGTGTCCTGGAGAAAAGGGTAAAAGTAGGAGTGGCAACGAGGTTTGCAACTTTGACAATCCAAAAGCCAGTGTTAAGAAGGTTCGGTCAACTTGGTCACTGAGTCGTAGTCTTAGGGTTGGGTCAATGGTCGCTGCCAAAGAGAGAGAGAAAAGAAATACTCAGCGTGCACTCTAACCAAGATCAGAATGGTTACCAATTTATCTAATCTGGAAACCTCCCACTGTACCTCAAATTCTCCTCCAAACCTGAAAGAAGAATTAGTCGGGGTCACCCGAGGAGTAAACCAACTCATCAGTGGGAATCGGGATCCAACTCTCATCGCATGATAACGTGACGGAATCCGCTCACGGTATCACACTCCAGAAGGTATGCGCATATCTGGCAAGTTTCAGTTCTTTTGAAACTGCCGATGTGATTTCTGCCCCATGCTCTTATGACCTTGACGAAGGTCAACAAATCATAAGTCACATGTCAAGTTCCACCCGTCATTGTCCAGGTTAATTTGAACCCACCCGTACGAGCCCTTGACGAAGGTCAACAAGGCTATACGACTGTCCCAAACCAACACATCTATCTATGCTGCAGAAAAGCAACAAGCAGCTACCATACACTATGCCTTGACGAAGGCCAACAAACATAGCATGAATACTACTTGCTACCCGGATGAAACGACGGAGGGCTACGAATGGTTTCTGGCGAAAACCTTTAACGTAATGAACTTGATATCGTTGAAGGAACGGATAGCTTTTTAGAAAATATAGTGACGAAAACCTTTACTAAAGAGGTCACTCCCGGTGAAGGGATCTCGGCTCTTTCCCCGTAGAATGGGGTGCAGGATATTCCAAATGAATACCACGGTGCAAAGCAAAAGTAATCGGCTATAGTGAAGTTAATGCCCTGACGCAAACTTCTGTCCAAGGGGTCACTCCCGGTGAAGGGATCTCGGCCCTTGCCTCGTCGACTGAGGAGCAGGATATTCCAAATGAATACCACAATGCAAAACAAAAGTGAACGTCCTTGCAATAACAGCTTTTTGAAAAGTGTTCCAACAACATCAGATCAGGTTTGTTTATCTTGCATTGATCCGAATCAATGCAGTCCCATCAATTGATCACACCACAAAGAACGAAAATATACTGACGTACGTATATGCCATCCGCATTCGCCACTGGGTCCCGTCATCACCCGTTAGGTTAGCTAACTAACGGCAGAGCGGGGACTGGACTAGCGCGGATGAAAAACATATACAACATCTACTAATATATATACCAATATATAGTATTTCGCTCAAGGCGTGAATAAAATGCAACATCACAGAAATGTACAGCATCACAGAACAATACAGATATCTGAGATCCCCGGGTTTTACAGAGCCACTACTGAAACCCGACGTTCCCCTGGTCGTGTGGATAGCCTGTGCAATGAAATCCTATATCCCCTACGAGTGCGGCGAATAGCCAGCCAATCCTGGAGTGAAGCCCCCTCCGTCCCAATGCCATGAGATGCGGGCTTGTTGCTTTCTAGAACCCGGCTATCCGTGCACCCCTCCGCGGGGTAACCCAAGTACAGAAAGTAAAATATACATACAACGGGTACATCGACCGCAACCAGGTCGTGCCCCAAAAGAATAATACAAACAGGCAGTGACGGCAGTCCACATGTCGGACGCTCGCCCCGCAATATCAAATGTACATAATACAACAAAACAGTACTAGCATTGCATCCAGGCTATCCCCCACGACCGATCCGCAACATCACAGCAAAACACAGAACATCAACATGAAAATCACGTTCGCAAATCCGTCTAACCGGGCTATAGCAGTTAGACTGGATTTACCGATCAAGTGACATTCACGGTCACAGATATAATGTAAATACTGTGAAATAATGTGTTTAAAATATCCGATCGATCAATAATTAACAAGTGGGCCCCAAAGCAATACTGTAGCACTTCAAGAAATACTGGGCCCAAAATTAATATTCCAGAAACCCTAAAATCACCCCAGAAGCCCACTGGAGAAATTTGACCAATTGACCATACCATAGTGCGGCGGAACCGCGGCCGGAGGTCGGGTTTGGCCGCGGTTCCGCGCTCCACTTAGCAGATCAATTTGTCGAATTTTCCCAGATCTCTTAGAATTTCATGTGCATCAATTTTCTACCACCTGAAAAATTTTTAGAGCAAGGAAAAAATCGACAGAAAACTGATGTGAGCTAAAATTGGGTTTTTGGAATTTTGGTCGATCGGAACTGAAAAACACATCAAACAAAGCTAGACGAAGTTAATGGCGAGGCTCTGATACCACTGTAAGTGCACGGCGGCGCCCCGGTCGTCAATCCGACGGCCAAATGCGGAAACGGTGATAAACTTTAATTTTGCGAACTTAGCAAACCGGCACCACCGCGCACTAAACCCCGGATCGGGCCATTAAACTAGATCCAGCAAACAACAAGACGGGTTAGAGATATACCGAGTGATCCGAGTCCTCCGGTCTTCTCATCGTCGTCCCGATCTCCTGCGGAAAACCCCGGTCCTCGCCTCCTTGCCGGAAGGGCACCACATCGCCTGCATCTTTTACGGGCTCCCACCTCAATACCGAGGCAACTCGGGCACGAAGCTGGCAAGTCGACGTGCCCAAGATTAGCTGTAGAATGTGTAGTGTAGAGCTTATGTCTCATTTGGGGATTGTTGCCTTTGAAGATGATGGAGGAATCAAGATAAGAAAAATGGTGCTTGCATTTTTCTAGCATGAAAAGAGATGAACAAATTTTCCCTCTTGAAAATGATCCTCTCTTCTTCTCTCAAGTATGAAAAACTTGTCCTCTTAGAAAATGGTGGAGGAAAGAATATTAAGCATGAAGGAAGGTGATGGTAGGAGCACAAGTGGTGACCACATCCAAAACATCATCATAACCATCTCACATCAAACTCTAATCACTTCTAATCAACAAAAAGCAAGTGATGAGAATGGTATCAAAAGATGCTTTCATAATAAATACATCATGGATGAAAAAGCAAAGAATGGTATCATAATTAATCCATATGCAAGAAAACCCCTCCACAAATGTTATTTGCACAATTGCAAATAACCCCCTCCATCGGAAAAGTCCGGCCGGGAAAGAACAAAGGAAAACCGGCCGGAACGGAATGCAAACTGGCAACTCCAAAAAACTGGTCCCGTAATAAATTACAGAAAAACCCCGATACTGTGCATACACACCCGCATCTGTATTCCGTCCGGATACAAATGCAAAGAGACAAAAATCTACACTGTACTAAATTAGGATCCGGCTTAAACCAAAGCCGGCTAGTAATATCCGTTCGATCCTGATCCGTGCAATACCGCACGTATCTGATCGAACCCCGCCATATATCCATACGGCCACTAGTACAAACCGTCCGATCCTGATCCGTGCAATACCGCACGTATCTGATCGGACCCTGCCATATCTCCATACGGCCTCTACAGCGTTTCGCCCGAAAGCTGAGTAACTGAATGTGTGGTGGACTCTAAAGACTCGTCAATACTATGGCTGTGGATTTAACCACTAGCACGTCAGAGGTATAAGCCAATACGTAACGGGCCACCAGCTATTGACTAAAAGGGACGTCGATGAGCGAACTCATCCTGACACCCTACTGAGCCTGTCAGTGACAATATCCGTACAGTCCGGTCCGTTCGTCTATGAGCATCGCATGTCGGGCCTAGGGGGTGGGTAAAAGTCAGACCCCCAAAAGCGGTACAAGTCGTGTCGGAGTGTAGCCCAGAACACCCTGAGATACTACTGGAATACCTACCAGTAAATCTCCTGCCTTGGCCAAGGACTTCGTGTAATGGCTCTCCTAGACACACGCGACCTCACCCCCAATACCGGGAGAGACGAACCCCCGAAGATCTGCTCACTGCCTCCATGTGGCTCGGGACTGTACCCAACTAAAACCTGTTTGCACGACTCCTTTGAGCCGTGGTAGGGTAGTAATCAAAGCACAGTGGGAACTCACACGAGACAAATGACGATCCCCAGGTCGATGAACTAACCTGTACACATGTCACCTGGGAACTGCTATCTGACATCAGGTATAAGACCAACTAGCATGTTCCCGGCGAGTCCTGTCCGGTGTACTCATAACCCAATGAGCACCTGTATACATCTTAGGTGATCCAACTGACACCAGTGGCTTGTGAGACCGGCCACCGCCCCTCGTCGGGGTCTCGACTGTATACACTAGTCTACTCTGGAGAATCGATGCCCTGTCTCGAAACTCCCACGACTAGGGACCTTTTAAGGATATGCTTGTAGACCCCAGCTCTCACGTATATGATCGCCCTCATACTGCTGGTCGTCAAGCAAGAATCCTAGGGGCTCTATCAACGTGCAATAGCGACCTGTCAGGTCACCTAAAGCAGTACACGATGATAAAGGTAAACCAGATAGCATACTATCATCTCGAGTAAGACTGTCGTCCCGGGATAGGTCCTCCCTCAATCATTGCAATCACGTGCCTGTGATCCAATAATTGACTCTGAGGGCACTATCTCCAACAGTATCTAATCGGGAAAACAGTTTTCCTTTAACAATGCACTGAAACATGAAAATGTTTCGTAGGGGTATCCTGGTATTCATAGTAATGCCTCTTCCATAATCCAATTCATGACTTCATCCGTATATTTCTTTTCCTTCTCTCCAAATCCCTTTATTTGTCTTTAGTCGTTACCTTCTGCACACCATCGTTAGGCTAAATGGTTTTCTTCCTTCCCTACCGTTCAGCACCAGCCTATGGTTTGGAAGAAGACTATCCAGTAAGCATAATAGGTGTACCCTCCTAAACCAAGGAGTACTCACTTCTTGAGAGAAGGTGATGATAAAAGACATCTGAATAATACCTTATTCTTTTAAAGGTGAAATAGGAGTGGCGATGAAGTACGCGGTTTTGGTCGTGAATGATATCAGTCGCAATTTACTTTACCCTCTTTCTAATCCCTTTATTTTGTCTTTAGTTATTGCCTTCTGCAAACCCTACTTAGGCTAATTGGTTTTCTTCATTCCCTACCTTTCGGCACCTGCCTATGATTTGGAAGAAGACCATCCAATGTGCGTAATAGGTGTACTCTCCTAAACTAAGGAGCCCTCGCAACCTGAGAGAAGGTGATAATAAAAGACAACTGAATAAACCAATTCTATTTCTCCTGAACCTGGATCCATCCTCGAAGAAGTCCCTTCGAGCTCGTATATAACCATACGATGGATCTATCCAATGGAAGTGGATGTCCGTAGTAAAACGGGTGTTCTTAGAAATGCAAAGGGTAAAAGAAGGAGTGGCAATGACTTGTGCAACATAGACAATCCAAAAGCCAGTATTTTAAGAAAGTTCGGTCAACTTGGTCACTGAGTCATAGTCTAGGGTCGGTCAAAGGTCGCTGCCAAAGAAAGAGAGAAAAGAAACACTCTGCGTGCACTCTAACCTAGATCAGAATGGTTATCACTTTATCTAATCCGGAAACCTCCCACTGTCCTGTCAAATTCTCCTCCAAACCAGAAAGAAGAATCAATCGGGATCACCCGAAGAGTAAACCAACTCATCAATGGGAATCGGGATCCAACTCTCATCGCATGATAACGTGATGGAATGCATCCACGTTACTCATACTCCAGAAGGTATGCGCATACTTGGCAAGTTTCAGTTTCTTTAGAAACTCCCGATAAGATTTTTGCCCCATGCTCTTATAACCTTGGCGTTGGTCAAAATGTCATAAGTCACATGCCAAGTTCTACCCGTCACTATCTTGTCAATTTGAACCCACCCGCACATGCCCTTGACGTTGGCCAAAATGGCAGAACGACTGTCCCAAACCAACTCATCTATCTATGCAACAATTGAATACCCAGCAGCTACCAAACACTATGCCTTGGCATTGGTCAAAATACATAGCTTGAATACTACTGAATACCCAAAAGAAGTGACGGAGGGCTACTGCTGGTTTTTGGCGAAAAACCTTTAACGTAGTGAACTTGATATCGCTGAAGGAACCTGATAGCTTTTTAAAATATAGTGGCGAAAACCTTTGCTAAAGAGGTCACTCCCGGTGAAGGGATCTCGGCTCTTTCCTCGTGGAATGAGGTGCAGGATATTCCACTGAATACCACATTGCAAAGCAACTTGTAATCGACTATAGTGAAGTTATTACCCTGACGCAAACTTCTACCCAAGGGGTCAGTCCCGGCGAAGGGATATCGGCCCTTGCCCCGTCGAATGAGGTGCAGGATATTCCACTGAATACCGCTATGCAAAACAAAAGGAAACGTTTTTACAATAACACTTTTTAAATTTGTTCCAACAACTATAAACAGGTTTGTTTAACTTTGCATTGATCAGAATCAACGCAGTCCCATCAATAATCACACCAGAAAAAAACGAAAATAAAATGTAGGTATATGCCATCCGCATTCGTCACTGGGTCCCGTCATCACCCGTTAGGTTACTTAACTAACGACAGAGCGGGGACTGGACTAGCGCGGGTGTAAAACATATACAACATCTAATAGTATATAAACCAATATACAATAATCGCTCCAGGCGTGATAATATGCAACATTACAGAAAAGTAATAAGCATCACAGAACAATACAGATAATCTGGGATCCCCGGGTTTCACAGAGCCGCTGCTGAAACCCGACGTTCCCCTGTCGTGTGGATAGCCTGTGCAATGAATCCTAGACCCCTACGGGTGCGGTAAGTTACCCGCCAAAACCTGAAGCGAGGCAGCCCCCTACAGCAAAGTGAATGGACCACCCAGCACTTCACGGAATCCGGTAATCTTGGGCACCCCTCCTTGGGTCAACCTGTACCCCTTACGAGTGCGGCGAATAGTCTGCCAATTTTAGAGTGGGGCCCCTCTGCCTCTCAAAGCCATGAGATGCGGACCCGTTGCCCTCCAGAACCCGGCTATCCGTGCACTCCGTCTCGGGGCAAAACCTAGTACAGTAATGAAAAATAGTACAACAGGTACATCGACCGCAACCTGGTCGTGCCCCAAAAGAATATTACACAACAGGCAGTGACGGCAGTCCACAAGTTGGACGCTTGTCCCGCAATATCAAATGTACAAATAAATTCAAACTGCACTATCATTGCACACTGCTATCCACCACGACAAATCCGCAACATCACAGCACAACACAGAAAATCAACGCGAATGTCACGTTCGCAAACCCGTCTAAAAGAACTATAGCAATCAGACGCGGTTTACCAATCAAATGACATTCCCGGTCGGAGATATAATGTAAGTACTGAAAACTAACATGTTTAAATTTCGATCGACAAAATATCACAAAGTGGGCCCCACGAACAACTGGTGAACAGTAACAAAATCTGGGCCCAAAAGATATATACCAAAAACCCCAAATTCCAACAGAGAAGACACAGAGAAAATTTGGTGCACTGATCCCATAGAACGGCCGCGGATGCGCGGCCAAACCATGGGTTTGGCCGCGACTCCGCGGCGGTTTGGTGGGTTCACGTGCTCAAATTTTGTCTTTGTACTTCTGAAACCCTGCACAACTTTCTGTGATATGTGGAATATTTTTAGGACACCATTTAAAATCAACAGAAACTGTCAAATTGAAAAATGCGGTTTTTGATTTCCGGTTCGATCGATATTTTAAACGCGTTAGCACAAGTTAGTATAGCAAAATGGTGAGGCTCTGATACCACTGTAAGTCTACGGTAGCGCCCCGGCCGTCTACAGACGCCAAATGCGGAACAAAAACTTTTTAACTGGCGCTATCGTATACTTTAACCCGGATCTGCCATTATTGCTAAACTAACAAACTGTAAAGAGTGTAGAAAGGTTATACCGAACGATCCGAGTCCTTCGTTCTTTAACCATCATCCCACGCTCCGTTGCGGCTGCTCCGATCTCGTCGATCTCCGATCTGCTCGTCCAAGTGGCACCATGTCAACGATTCTTTAAATGGGCTCCCGCCTCTGACTCGAGGCAACTCGGTCGTCAAGTTTGCTAAAAGAGACGACCAAGAATGATGTAGAGAATGAGTGGAATACTTTGTCTCGCTTCGTCCAAAACCATGGATGAACGGTTAATGAAGTTGCCGTGGGAATCGAGTGATGGAATGAAATGAGCTGTGAAATTCCATGCACCCCAAATACTATCATAATCTTTTTCAACCATCTTTTTCAAGTGAGAGAGAGTGTGAGAGGAGGGGGAAGGGGCCGGCCATATATAGGGAGGAGGAGGGTGAGTGTAGGAGCAAAGGAGGTGAGCATAAGGATAAATATCAACAACAAATATCCTTAAGCAAAACAAAACTCATTAATGAAATGAATGACTCACTAAACCTAGTCATCCATTCATTAATGCAACCAATGAAAACACAACACCATTTAACCTAGTCATCACCTTCTAGAACCTTCTAGAAGCATGACTCACCCTCATCCAAGAAAAGATAAATCCGTCTTTAACCGCATGTTAAAAGACGGCTGATAGAAAACTGGAAACTGTCAACTTCCAAAAGTGATCCTGAAACGACTTTCAGGATAACCCCGTAACTGTATAAATATACCCGCATTTGTATTACGACCGAATACAAATGCAACTGAGACAAAGATATTATATCTACTCAATATAATACTCGGATCCGGCTTAAACCAAAGCCGACCAGTATCATCTGCCCGAAAAATAACACGTGCGTAAACGCACGTGCATTTTCCGAAACCTGCCATAAAACCATACGGCCTCTACAACGTTTCGCCCGAACTTGGGAAACTGTTTGTGGGGGACTCTAATGACTCGTCAGTACCCTGGCAGTGGGTTTAACCATAAACCGTCAACGGCATTAGCTATGCATAACAGCTGCCCATGGACTGACCTCAAGGGAGGCTGATGAGCGAACTCATCCAGAAACCCTACTGAGCCTAACAGTGACAATGTATATACAGTCCGGTCCGTTCGTCTATGAGTATCGCATATCTGCCTAGGGGGCTAGAAACGTCAGACCCCCAATAGCAGTATAAGTCGTGTCGGAGTGTAGCCCAATAACACCCTGAGATACTACTGGAGTACCTACCAGTAAATCTCTTGTCATGGCCATGGACTTTATGTAATGGCTCTCCTAGACACAGCACGACCTCGCCCCCAATACCGGGAGAGACGAATCCCCTGCCGATCCGCTCACGTGCCTCCATATGGCTCGGGACTGTACCCAAAAACTACCTGTTTGCACGACTCCTTTGAGCCGTGGTAGGGTAGAAATCAAAGCACAGTGGGAACTCACACGAGACAAATGACGACCTCAGGTCTATGAACTAACCTATACACATGTCACCAGGGAACTGCTATCTGACGATAGATATAGTACTAACTAGCAGATTCCCGGCGAGTCCTGTCCGGTGTACTCATAACCCAATGAGCACCTGTATACATCTTAGGTGATCCAACTGACACCAGTGGCTTGTGAGACCGGCCACCGCCCCTCGTCGGGGTCTCGACTGTCCACACTAGTCTACTCCGGAGTATCGATGCCCTGTCTCGAAACTCCCACGACTAGGGACCACAATTAAGGATATGCATATAAACCACCCAACTCTCACGTATATGATCGCCATCATACTGTTGGTAGTAAAACAAGATCCTAAGGGCTCTATCAAAGTATAACATGTAATCAGTCACCTGAACATGTACACGACTGATAAAGGCAAACCAGATAGCATACTATCATCTTGAGTAAGACTGTCCTACCGGTATAGGTCCTCCGCAATCATTGCAATCACGTACCTGCGATCCAATAATTAACTCTGAGGGCACTATCTCCAACATGTACACAGTCAATGACAGGGATAGGATGAATTGGAAAATCCGACTAATCAATTAAAACTGGTTCATCCTCAAAACTATCCTCAATATTCTCCTCAAAATTTATCTTATCCATGCAAATTTCCTCAAAATCTAGACGCATCAGGGGTTCGGGAAAAATAGTTAATGACTCGGGATGATGAATTGGAGAGAAAAACTCTGCCAAATCTATAGGTTCATCATCCAAAATATTCCCAGCGTCAATATCCTCAATCAAGTGAAAATCAATATTCTCAGACACCTCATCAAAAGAATGGATTTCAATCGATTCTGGTTCTAAGATGGAGGTGTAGAGATCAAAAGGATTGGGTATGGTTTCACTCAAAAGGGACCCTTCACAATCAGGCAAATCAAACACTACAAAGTCACACAACTCATTATCTGTTCTATCTTTAATCAATGAATCGTTTGGAACATTAGATAGACATTCAAAACCGGAGTTGTGGGATTCAAGTTGAAACGGGTAGGCTTGATTCGGAAGGGGGTACATCTCACTCTCTCCACTCAAATTCTCAACCTTTCCTACCGCCTCTTCATATATTGGAAAATTTGGAGCTAATTGAAAACTAGCTACCGGGTCACTAGGTTGTATGAGGGCGGCTATGGACGCATTCAAATCCATCATCTGTTGGTACGACGCTACCCTAAAGTCTTCCAATGACTGTTCCAGACTAGACATGGGTTGGGAAGGGGTTTCAGTAAAAGATTCAAAGTTGTTTGGATATTGAAAAATCCCAAATGGCGGTTCCGAAGCAATGTCTAGGGAAGGTGTAAAAGTCGGGTAGGACTGGTAGGAATTGAATGGTTGGACAGGAGTAGGATCAACATTTGGATAAGAAGGTGAATGGAATTGTTGATCCCAAGAATCTGTGGTGGTGAAAGGAGTGAAAGATCGGCTACAGGATTGTTCAATACGTTCAGCGATGGACAAAGGACGACTTGCAAAAGGGGTATCAACATAAAAGGGTGGGGGAGGTTGAAAAGGTTGATACAAAGTGGATTGCGGAATGCAAGTGTTTGTCCTAGACGCTTGTATGCGATCTTTAAATGAAACTTTGGGTATGGAGGGATCGTTCGATGTTTGGCCAAAGCAAGAACCGTAAGAAGTAATGTCTGGTTGTGGGTACCAAAGTTCGGCAAGAGTTTTACGAGGTGGGGTACCCATGATATGAAGAGAGAAAGAAAGAAAGGCAGAGAAAAGGAGGGAAAAAAGGATGTGGATTTTTTTTTTTAGATATTAACAAAAGAATGAAATATACACACAAAAAGAATCTGGACAAAAACAATCACGACACAAAAATACGACACACCTAATCGTTCTAGGGTTCACCTAGGTCAACTAGACCTGCTCCAGAACTTGATTGTCGAAGTAAAACTGTGTCGAGAAACGGGCTCAAGATACACTGATCACGAGGCCAGGTAAGTGCAGAGATAAGGGGAGGTTTTCCAACGCTTTCGCGAAGTTCCTTAATTTAATAACCCTTTCTCTTTTGGCGGTTTCGCCGTTAACACTTTCCTAGACACCCCGTAAACAATATACCGTTAAGCGAGGTTTTAAACACAGTTAACTTCTCCTAGTGAGCACGAAGTCCTTAAGGCTTAAAGTCTAGTTTCTTTTAAAGTTTGTGCGGGTAAACGTTATGCTCAAGTTCGTGATTTGTGGGCCACGGAAAAGGTGATGAAATCCTTTACCATATGTTGTGGGGTTCGCTTGCCCTTAAGTCCGTATTAATCTATGCAATGCGCAATTCAATAAAAATTCTATAAAGAATCAAACAATCGTTTTTTTTAGTTTAAGCGCGGCACTGCAACAAATACGGGTTAGTCAATTTTTAGCGTTTGCTAGCGAACTTGCAAAGAATCATGCAAAGAATAGTATATTGGATGCGTTGGATTTGAGAAGAAGGTGTTAGTAAAGTACGTACCGTTAAGTTTTTGGGTTAGAAAACCCCCGTTGAATCAAATCCGGTAAGCTTGAAAAGTTCGCTTGCGTGGGTCAAACTACCCGGACCTTTGGCACTGTACTTCGTAATCACCTTAGCCTTGAACGTACACTTTGCTCCCCACAATCGCCGTTTGCAAATCCGCAAAAATCTGCAGACTTGCTCACAAAAATTATCAAAAATAACAAAAAGATTTTTTTTTTATAAATATATACAAAAAGAATGTTAACCCGAATAACAGGAAAGAAAATACGCTACCGTCTCCCTGGCAACGGCGCCATTTGATCGCACGCTTTTGGCGTGTCGGATGTTCAAAATTCTAAAGTTATAACCGCGATCAGGACGGTGTCGCTTTGCAGCTAGCCGGTTGAGCACGGGTCGATCCACAGGGAGATGGTTGTATGTCCGTTCTTGTCTTAGACGAGTCAATAAAGAATGTGTATATGTTTGATCGATTCTAACCTATGTGTTATATGCAAGTATAAAGTTGTTAAGAAAAAAATACGAAATTGTAAGCTAAAGAAATCCGCACTCAAAACCTTTGAGCCGAGTCTTGACCAATTGAAGCTAGAGCAATCGGCAACAACGTGGATTAGGGGATTTAAGCACGGTATTCGTGGAATCCGGCTTATTTACCCTTATCCTTCGTTCTTGTCTCTTGCTTTCGCCTCCGGCCAAACCGAACGCAACCGGTCGCGGTTAGGAATCACCGTTACCTTGGTAGGGTAGGGTGCCTAACGGAGCGCTTGCGTAACGTTTGGGCGGAGTTCAATGGAAAATAACGGGAAAAGGAAATGAGCAAAGAAATATTAACTTACAATACCATATTTATTCTTAACAACGATAATTACAACCATTCACAAAAACGAATCAAAAAGAGCAAAAGAAAAGAAAAGATCACAAGTAAGTGCGTGCATGGAATTTAAGTGCAAGAAAGTAAAGCATGAATGTAAAGCAAGTAATAAAAAGCAAGAAAGAAATAAGCAAGAAAGTAATTACAAGAACATAGAACTCAAGACAAGCATGGGATCAATAGCCAACCCTTAAACTTGCAATCTCAATCAAGAGGTTGCAAGATCAAGAGAAGGGTAAAGAACTCATGTGAAATGAAGCACTAATTCCATAAGAAGATACAACCCTTGAAATCAATAACAAACCCTTAAACTTTCAAGCCCAATGAAAAGGTTGAAAGATCAAGAGAAAGCAAGGATCTCAAGGGGAAGCTAAAACAAAAGAATGATACAACAACCCTCATCTTCATTTCATCATCCAGTCAAAAAGCTCTCACTACAATTTTCATGGAGGAAAGAATGAAGAAGAAGAAGAAGAAGAAGACTAAACTACACTAAATCCTACAAAAGAGGCATAAGAAGTTAACATCCTTGGGTTGGCTCAGAACTGGGGTATTTATAGGCAGGGAAATGGAAACCTAGGGCAATAATCCGGCTCCACATAACATTACCCAACTGCCCACAAAAAACGACCAAGCGAGGAGACCAAATGGTCGCGGTTCCGCGGCCTAAGCGCGCTTATGCCGCGGAACCGCGGCGCTTTAGAGGAGTTAGGCGTTCATATTTTGTAGGGATCCCTGGTTTTATGTTGTCTGCTGTGTGGTATATGACTTTTTCTCAGAAACTCTTCCCATTTCTTCCAGAATTTTAGTAGATCAAAAGGTGATGTGATGTGGATCTTTTGCCAAGATTTCCTCGAGCTCCGCGTAGATATGTTGGATTTTGTGTTGCCATTATGCTTTGTGCACGAAAATGACATCGATTTGCCATTTTGTCCCTTAAACTGGTGTGTGGCAACATACGGATAGAGAGCGGAGACCCATGTTTTATCTGTTGTTGGCAGTAATCCGGAATTTGCGTACTTTTCCATGAATTGCACTGTTCAGAGCTGAGAACCAGTATCCTGTAAATATGTAGCAAACATTGATTAAAAGCACCTGCCTATAAACAAACGAGCGTAAGAATGGGCGGTATAAAATGCAATATTATGGTATGAACAGTGTGGTAGGCACAGTTTTGGTTGGAACCTTGTTCAAGAGATATGCAGCTGATTCTAATGCATAACCAAAGAAAGATCGCGGTAACTCAGCCTTACTCATCAAGGAACGAACCCTATCCAATAGGGTTCGATTCCTCCTTTCCGATACACCGTTGTGTTGTGGTGTGTATGGAGGAGTAAGCTGAGAGAGAATTCCATTCTCTTTTAAGTAACCCAGGAACTCGGCACTTAAGTATTCACCACCTCGATCAGATCTCAGTGTCTTGATACTTCTGCCTGTTTGGTTTTCCACTTTGTATTCCTGGAATTTCTCAAAGGCCTCAGATTTATGCTTCATCAAGAAGATATGTCCAAACCTAGAGAAATCATCCGTAAAAGTAAAGAAGTAGGAATAACCACCTCGCGCATGTGTAGACATTGGACTGCACACGTCACTGTGTACGAGTCCTAAGAGCTCACTCGCTCTTACTCCGTGTCCAGTAAACGGAGTCTTTGTCATCTTTCCCATGAGACAAGTTCACAAGTAGCATAAGATTGATATTCGAACGGATTCAAATATCCTTCTTTATGTAACTTAGTTAATTGTGTGTCATTGATATGACCTAGTCTACAATGCCATAAGAAAACCTGATTTATTTCTGGAGACTTTCTTTTAAGTGTGTTCTGGACATTGAAAACATGAGCCTGACTCAATACGTATATACCGTCATCTAATGTACCGGACCCAATCAGAACTTGATTTAGGTGGATGTGAACTACATCGCTTATGAATGTAAAATCATATCCCCCTCTCGAAAGTGAGGACACTGATATGATATTACAAGTCAAACTAGGTACATATAAACAGTTACGTAGAATCAATATCTGCCCACTTGTCAAACCTAGGCGATATTCTCCCACGGATTCAGCGTCCACGCTCATTCCGTTTGCAACTCTGAGAGACAAATCACCTACCCTGATAACTCTACGGTTTCTCAAAGCATGTAATGAATTACAGATATGAGATCCTGCTCCGGTATCTAGTACCCAGGAAGTAGAGTTAATTGACAAACAGTTCTCAATTACAAACACACTTGAGGCCGAAGCCACAACATGCTTCGTATCCTGGCTACTGGCTTCCAAAGCCCTGCAATCCTTCTGCCAATGCCCAATCCCATAACAATAGGAACATCCCTCCTTACCTACACCAAGTCCCAAAACTTTTTCTTTTCCCTTTCCTCCTACTTTACCGACACTGTATATCGGCTTTATATAGGTCTTCTTCTTTTCACCCTTTGCTTTCGCCCTGGATGTAGAAGAAGAAGGTCCCCCATTAAGCAGAGCTTGTGTCTCCCTGGTTTCTTTCAGGGTGTAAGTAGAGGGTAGGGACTGTGGAAATAAGTCAGCGTATGACCTGTTTCTCAACATGGTCTCCAGGTCCTTGAGCTCATCAATACAGATAGTCATCGTAAGGACGTCGTCCCCTACAGATGACCCGACAGCCAATCTCGCTTGAATTAATTCGTTCGAGGTCTCATATCTTATGATATGAGATTGCTCTCCATATAAATCTTTGTTATGGAGAAAGATGGAAACTGAGTTCATCTTCTCGTGCTGCTTCTGGTATACACCATCAACTGAAGCAAACACGAGGCACTTGGCTTTCGCTTTATCCTTTTCCCTTGTCTGACGGATATCCATATCCGCGACGGTGGAAACTGGACCTGGGACGGAGGGATCTTGAGTAGTAATAGGGTGGTCCATCTTGTCATAGGCAATGGACATCTGGACAGACCTTTGCCAGTCATATAAGTTAGATTCAGTCAAATTGTTATCTTGATGTAACCTAGTCATGGTCACAAGGTCGCTGCAATGAGAGAGAGAGAAGAAAACACTTTAGCATGATACTCTTGCAAGTTTAGATTGGTTTTTAATTTATCTAAACTGGATGGCTCCCACTGTATCTCGAATCCTTCCTCAATCCATAAAAGAAGAATTAACCAGGACTATTCTCACTGTATAATACTTGCTTAATCGTTCAGCCAGGCCAGTGTCGGTACTTCAAGGGAGGTTTTCCAACGCTTTTGCGAAGTTCCTTAATTAAATAACCTCTTTTCTCTGGGAGCGTAGCCCCGCTGACACCTTTCTCGACACCTACTTGGTTTATAGCATTGATCGTTTAAGTGACGAATCTCCTGATAAGTAGCATATACTCACAGTAGGATCGGGATCCAAATATCATCGTATGATAATGTTGAACGAATCCTACCAACATTCATCAAACTCCAAATGGTATGCAACACTAGCAAGTTTCAGTTTCTTTAGAAACTCCCGATATGGATTTTTGCCCCATGTTCTTATGACCTTGGCGAAAGCCAACAAATCATAAGTCACATGTCAAGTTCTGCCCATCATTATCTTGTTAATTTGAACCCACCCATACATACCCTTGACGAAAGCCAACAAGGTAATACGACTGTCCCAAACCAACTCATCTATCTATGCAACAAATGAATACCCCAGCAGCTACTAAACACTATGCCTTGACGAAAGCCAACAAACATAGCTTGAATACTACTGACCATCCATAAGAAATGACGGAGGGCTACGACTGGTTTTGGCGAAACCGTGAACGTAGTGAACTTGATATAATCGAAGGAACCTGATAGCTTTTTAAAAGGAGTGGTTAAAGCTCCGCAATTAAAAAATTCTGCTCTTTTAAAATAACTGAGTGGTTTCTTTTAAATTTGTTCCAACGATTCAACTTTGGTTTATTTTCTATGCATAAAAATAATGCGTCCCATCATTTAACCTATCATTGCAGAAAACAACGAAAATACAACGTCCTCTTATGCTATCCGCATTCGCCACTGGGTCCCGTTATCACCCGTTAGGTTACTTAATTAACGACAGAGCGGGGGCTGGGCTAGCGCGGGTGTAAAACATAAGTGACGTCTAAATAGCTATCATATATAGATATTGTACATTCGTCAGACGCAATAATAGGCATTCCAGATCTCAGATGAATATTATTGGATATACAAGCAATCCGCTTTTTCTTTGAGCCTGCAACAAAAGACGGATTACACAGTTGTGATGAATAGCCATTACCCCACCCTAGACCCCTACGGGTACGGCAAACTACCCGCCAAGTACCCGAAGTGAAGCGGTCTCTCTCAACAATGTGAGTAGGCCACTAAACACTTCAACGTACCCGGTAGTTTGTGTACCCCACCTGAGTCTATCCTAGGAGCAAAAAACAGTAAATGAAATAATACAACGGTGGCTACAACCGCAACCTGGATGTGCCCCGCAAAAGAATATTACATCATATTACAATTTACATCGAATGAATGAATATAAAACCCATCTCAAAACCCCGGCTAATCATCACAACGATCCAACCAAGTTCATATACACAAACAGTAAACATTACAGAAATGTGCAACCCCCTGCCAACCGACATACTAGTAGTTAGGGGAGGTTTACGAACACATTAAATATTTCAGATAAAAACCCGATTAGCAAATAACTTTGAATATCGATCGACAACCTTTTTCCGTATCTACCCCAAATGCAAGCCAGCACAGAAGTAATCTGGGCAGAAACAGAATATACAGGAAAACAAAACACCATAAAATATGAATTTCTGTGAAACTCCGAGTCAACTCGGGGTTGACTCGGCGGCGGATCCGCGGCCAAAAGCACCATTTGGCCGCGGTTCTGTGGCCGTCTTACCAAGTTGTGTCCTCGAATTTTCCCAGAATTCTTATAATACCCTGCTGTGAATTTTAAGGCATATCAAATATTTTTTTCGACACTTTTAAAATTAACAGAAACTGATAGGGTTTCGGGGTGTTGTTTTCGCGTTTTTCCGACGATCGAAGTTCTAATTAGTTGCTAGTGTCAGGTTTGCCTAGCACCCTATGTATAGTTTTGAAGCATCACATGTCACAAAGTTTAAATTTTTATGGTGCTAAGCAAGCATACAAAGGAATCGATCCTAGAAAATTAGGGTTTCGAAAGTTAAAGCCAATAAAAACTAGGGTTTCGAGACTACAACCTTTGTAGCTCCCTTTCGCTAGACTCTTTGGCCTCTTGGGTGTTGGAAGAAGGTCCTCTTGAAGTCTTCTCGCGTCCACGACGATCCACCCGGAGTTCTTCGTCCAAGCTCGCAACTTCGATTATCAAGATGAGAAACGAAGAGAACACTCTAAACAAGTTGGCTAAACTTGTGTAGAATGATGTTGTGGCTATGATTCTCACTTCAAAAACCTTTCTTGATGTGTGTTTTACTCAGTAGAAAAAACTAGAGAGCAAAAGGAAGAAGGAGGAGGAAGATGATGGCTTTTGTTTTTAACAAGAGTAGAAAATGATAACTCTCTTGAAGGAAAAAGAAAATATATGTATATAAATTTTTTAATCCTCATCTCAAACCATGGTTAGATGATGGAGACATTATTTAACTTGAGTTTAAAACACAAAGAGAAGGATAACTCATGGTTAGAAGTAGGTGAGCATGGTTAGGTTTAAAGAAGAATGTAGAAGCAAGCAAGAATTATCCTTTTCTTTTCTATTTTGTTTTAAACATAAAATCAAATAATAATCCATCCATTTATCCATGGTGTGAGTCTTATATTGCCACCATTTCCATGTGTAAACAACCATGATAGATGGTGTATGTATGTATGTATGTATGCACATCCATATGTGCATTAAACTAGTAAGATAGATAGAAAAACATACATGCATGCATACACCCATCACATACAAGAAAAAAAGTTTTAAGTGAGAAAACTAATGGTTAAATGATAAATCAACACTTGATTTATCAATCCGGCCATATCACATATGACCCTACCAAAAGCAAGCCGCCCGATCAATGTACGGTATCATATACGCACATTTTAATCGGGTCCATGCGCATATCGCATACGCGCACCACAACATTTCGCCTGGACTAGGTAACTCCTGTGTGGGACTCTAAGACTCGTCAATACGCCAGCAGAGGGTGATGATCATATCAAGAACCCCCAAGCTGCAAGCGGTCAGCTAAACGTAACGGCCACCCGGGTATTGAGCGATCAGAAGAAAACAAGCGAACCTGCTACAACTCCCGTCGAGCCAACCGGCAACACTACCGTACAGTCCGGTCTCTTCATCAGATATGCTACATATCGAGCCTAGGGATGGTCACGTCGACCCCAATAACTCAATAAGTCGTGCCGGTGAATGGTCTATAACAGATCGAGAAACTACTGATAACACTTATCAGTAAATCTCAGCAGCTCTGGCCAGGGACTTACTGATATAACCAGTCGGGCACAGCACAGCATCAACTCCCAATACCGGGAGAGACGAAACCCCTCCTATCGCTCATTGCCTTCGTGTGTCTAGGGACTGTACCCAACGGCCACCTGTTTGCACGACTCAATAGAGCCATGGTAGGGTGGCAATCAAAGTACAATGGGAGAACACACAAGACTCTATGACGATCTCGGGTCTACAGACTAACCTGTACCAGTGTCACCTGAGAACTGCTATCCGACGATAGATATAATTCCATATAGGAGTTCTCGGTGAGTCCGTCCAGTGTACCCAGTCACCACTGAGCACCCGTATATGATCTTGATGTCAAACATCGATGAATGTGGGAACATTCATCGCCCATCGTATGTGTCTAGTATCATATACACTAGTCTACTCTGGTATATCAATGCTCCGTCTCGATATACCTACGACTAGGGACTTTTCAGGATATGCTTATAGACTACAGATGTCCCACTAGTATGATCTCTATCATAATCAGAGCAGTCAAGCCGATATCCTCAGGGCTTTATCAGCATGTATGAATGAATAAAAGCATGATCAAATCAACATGTCAGATAAAGAAGAACCAGATAGCATACTATCATGTCGAGCAAGAATGCATACTGAATATATATATACATGTATAGATACATCCACTATCATATAATGGCCTCTAGGGCATACATATATCCAACAATCTCCCACTTGCACTAAGGCCAGTTATTGGCCTATCTTATACCCAACATCTCAAAAAGTCGCTCATGCTGCGGCTGAGGGAGGGCCTTGGTGAATGGATCTTCGGCGTTATTCTTTGTGTCTACCCTCCTAATCTCGATCTCGCGGCGATCTACAATCTACCGGATCAAATGAAAACGCCTCAGGATGTGTCTAGACCGCTGATGGGATCTGGGCTCCTTGGCTAACGCCATAGCCCCATTATTGTCACAATACAAAGGTATTGGATCAATAATGGTTGGAACTACTCCTAGCTCCGAGACGAACTTCTTCATCCAGACGGCTTCCTTGGCGGCATCATTTGCAGCAATGTACTCAGCTTCCATCGTAGAGTCTGCAACGGTATCTTGTTTGGAACTCTTCCAACTCACCGCCCCTCCATTGAGGGTAAATACAAACCCAGAGATAGATTTGCTGTCGTCCTTATCGCTCTGGAAGCTCGAATCGGTAAAGGCCTCCATTTGGAGATCTTCATTACCATACACCAAGAACAATTCTTTAGTCCTTCACAAGTACTTAAGAATGTTCTTCACAGCTGTCCAGTGATTCTCCCCTGGGTTAGATTGATACCTGCTTACAACACTAAGTGCATAAGCTACATCTGGGCGTGTACATAACATCGAATACATTATAGATCCTACTGCCGAAGCATAGGGTATAACACTCATGCGAGCTCTCTCTTCATCGGTCTTTGGACAAGAGTCCTTGGAGAGAGTGACCCCATGGCAAGCGGGTAAGGCACCCCGCTTGGAGTCTTCCATACTAAACCTTTTTAGGATGGTGTCAATGTACCTGGTTTGGGACAATCCCAATAACCTTTTGGATCTATCCCTATAGATCCTTATGCCCAGAATGTATGTGGCATCACCCAGGTCCTTCATGGAGAACCTCAGTGATAAGAAAGATTTGACCGACTGTAGCATAGGAATATCATTTCCTATCAGAAGAATGTCGTCCACGTACAATTCGAGGAATGTGACAGCTCTCCCTACATCCTTCTTATAAACACAAGGTTCATCTGGATTTTTGATGAAATCAAACTCTTTGATGACATCATCGAAACAGATGTTCCAACTCCGTGATGCCTGCTTTAACCCATATATGGATTTAAGCACTTTACATGCTTTCCCGGTGCTCCCACTGTCAATGAAGCCCTCTGGCTAATCCATATAAACGCATTCTTTTAAATTTCCATTTAGAAATGCAGTTTTAACATCCATCTGCCAGATTTCATAGTCGTAGTGAGCAGCAATAGCAAGTAGGATCCGAATGGATTTAAGCATGGCTACAGGAGAAAAAGTCTCGTCATAGTCCAAACCTGGTCTTTGACGAAAACCCTTCGCCACAAGTCTTGCCTTATAGGTCTCCACCTGCCCATCTGCACCAATATTTCTTTTAAAGATCCATTTGCACCCCATAGGTTTTACCCCAGGGGGTACAACGTCCAAAGTCCATACTTTGTTGGTGTACATAGACTCCATTTCGGATCTCATGGCATCCAGCCACTTCATAGAGTCTCTACTCGTGATAGCTTGCTAAAAACTGGTAGGATCATCATCATCCATGATACAGTCTTCTCTGTCACCATCAATGAGGAAACCGTAGTACCTCTCCGGTGGGCGAGAAGTCCTACCAGACCTACGGAGTGGCCGAGCTTCTTCAGTTTCTGTTGTAACAGCCGGTTCAACCAAATCGTCATTTGTAGTTTGTGTCTCCAGAACCTCTTCTAGATCCACCACCTTGCCTTCATCTTTATCTGTGAAAAATTCTTTTTCCAAGAATGTGGCATACTGAGAAACAAACACTTTTTGTTCCTCTTTGTGGTAGAACAGATATCCATAAGAATTCTTTGGATATCCCACAAAGTTACACATGACTGACCGTGTCTCGAGTTTGTCCGGATTCTGCTTTTTAACATAGGCCAGGCAACCCCAAATCTTAATTCTCTTAAGAGATGGTCTCTTCCCATGCCATATCTCATATGGCGTGGTAGACACGGTTTTGGTTGGAACCCTGTTTAGCAGAAACGCTGCAGTCTCCAATGCATGCCCCAAAAACGAGACTGGTAACTCAGCGTCACTCATCATGGACCGGACCATATCTAATAGGGTCCTATTCCGTCGTTCTGACACACCGTTGTGCTGTGGTGTGTAAGGAGGAGTGAGCTGAGAGAGAATCCCATTCTTTTTTAGGAAGTTTGCAAATTCTGTACTGAGATACTCACCACCTCGATCTGATCGAAGCATCTTGATACTCAAGCCGGTTTGTTTTCTACTTCTTGTTTATATTCAATGAATTTCTCGAAAGCTTCGGACTTGTGCTTTAATAAAAATACATGACCGAATCTTGAGAAATCGTCAGTGAATGTAATGAAGTATGAAAAACCGCCTCTAGCCTGTGTAGACATTGGCCCACATACATCACTATGTATGAGGCCTAGGAGCTGAGTAGCTCTTTCTCCGTGTCCGGTAAACGGAGTTTTGGTCATTTTACCCTTGATACAAGACTGGCAAGTCGCATAAGATTTATATTCAAAAGAGTTTAAATATCAATCTTTATGTAACTTGTTTAGTCTTGTTTCGTTAATATGACCAAGTCTACAGTGCCAAAGAAAAGATTCATTTAATTCTGAAAGTTTTGTTTTATTAGTGTGTTGTATACTGAAAACTGTGCGTTGATTTAGGACATATATTCCGTTATTAAGCGTACCATACCCAACCAACATTTGATTCAGGTGAATGTTCAAAACATTGTTCTGCAATACAAAATTATATCCTTCATTGTCCAACAAAAAAACGGATATTATATTACATAGCATACTTGGTACAAAATAACATGGATTCAAAACCAAAATACATCCAGATGGCAACCCCAAGTGATACTCTCCCACTGCGACTGTATGTACATTGGAACCGTTTCCAACGCGGAGAGTATGGTCACCTGTCTTCAAAACCTTACTATTTCTCAGCCCCTGCATAGAATTGCAAATGTGAGAACCTGAACCGGTATCCAATACCCAGGAAGCAGAGTTTATTGAAAAACAGTTTTCTGTCACAAACGCACCTGAAGCAGAAGCATCACCATGCTTCTTCTTGAGACTTAAGTACTCCGTGCAGTTGCGCTTCCAATGTCCTGTCTTGTGGCAATGAAAACATTTGCCCTTCCCCGAATCTCCAGCCTTGGACTTTTCCTTTCCCTTCACCTTTTTAACTCCACCTTTAGGATTGGTGGGCTTCTTCTTTTTCTTTCCCTTGGCCTTAGCTTTCAGGCGAGAAGAAGAAGATTGTCCACCAGTCATAACGGGAGTTCTTGCTGACTTCATAGTGCTCTCTGCACTCCTTAACATGTTAAGGAGTTCAGGGAGTTCCTTCTCCATGCCATGCATGTTGAAGTTCACTATGAACTGAGCAAAGGTGGAGGGAAGGGACTGCAGAATAATATCTATATATTGTTCATTGTCCATCGTCCATCCAAGGTCCTCAAGCTCTTCTATAAGAGCTATCATCTTCAGAACATGGTCTCCTACTGGTGTTCCAGGGGCCATTCGCATCTGAAACAATTTCTTTGATGCTTCGTATCGTAATACGCGGGATTGCTCTCCATTCAACTCCTTTGTATGGAGCAATATACCGTGAATGTCCATATCCTCGTGCTGCTTTTGATGTGTGTTATCCATCGTTGCAAGCGCGAGGAATTTTTCCGTGGCACAGTCAGCGTCCCATGTCTTGCGGACTTCAATGTCCGCAACTGAGGATTTTGGACCTGGGACGAGCGGGGCTGAAGCCGTGAGGACATATGATACTTTATCATAAGTCAAGGCGATTTTCAAATTCTTCAGCCAGTCTTTATAGTTGGTCCCATTCAGTTTGTTTTTATCTAGTAGAAGCTTGAGTCCAGTCATGGGTATCTGCCATTAAGAGAGAGAAAAGAATACACTCAGCGAAAGCTCTTGCATAGATCAGATTGGTTATTATCTTGTCTAATCGATGTTTCCCACTGCTTTTATCGAGTTTTTCTTTCAAACCTTAAAAAGAAAAACTAGCCAGGATTAATTACAGTCTACAACTTCGCTAACCGTTCAGCCAGGCCAGTGTCGGTACTTGAGGGAGGTTTCCCGTGCTTTCGCACGGATCTAATTAGAGTAAACCTCGTTTTCCCAGAGGCGGAGCCCTGTTAACACCTTTCTAGACACCTAATAAGTTAGCTAATTGTAAACTGTAAAACTCTCCTAGGAGCAACTATTGCCCACAGTGGGATCGGGATCCAACCATCATATGGAAGGTATTCAATCTCATTGCAAATTTCAACTATTGAAATTCCCGATGTTGTTTTTACCCCTAGTACTTATGACCTTAACTAAGGTCAACAAATCATAAGTACTAGTCAAGTTCTACCCGTCATTTCTTGATTAATTAGACCCACTCATATGACCCTTAACTATGTTCAACAAAGTCATAAGAATGTCCTAATTAATCTGCATCATATATAATGTAAGAAGACATCACTTAGCTACCGTACACTACGCCTTAACTATAGTCAACAAACGTAGCACGAATACTAAGTACTCTACTTTCTAAAATGACGGAGGGTTGCGGATGATTTTTAAGAAAATCTTTAACGCTTTGTACTTGATATCGTTGTAGAATCAAATGGTTTTTCAAAAGGAGTGGCTTAAGCTCCGCAGTTTTGAAATGTAGCTTTTTCATAAATAACCGAGTGGTTTTCAAATCCGATTCTACAACATCTTTTTAGGTTTATTTTCTTTACATTAATCACATTAATGTGATCCCATCATTTAACTCCTTAAGCCAATCACAGAAAAGAAACGAAAATAACACGTACGCTTATGCCATCCGCATTTGCCGCAATGTTCCGTTATGCACCGTTAGGTTACTTAACTAACTGTTGCGCCACGGCAGCGCCCCGGCCTTCTACTCGAGGCCAAAATGCGGAATCAAAATTTTTCTTAACTTTAAACTGGCGCTACTGCGGACAATATACCCGGATCGTACCCATTAACCTAATGCTAGCAAACAAGAGATGGGAAGAGATATACCGAGTGATCCGAGTCCTCCGGTCTTCTCGTCGTCGTCCCGATCTCCCGCGGAAACTCCGGTCGTCGCCTCCTTGCCGGAAGGGCACCACATCGTCTGCATCTTTTACGGGCTCCCGCCTCTATACCGAGGCAACTCGGGCACGAAGCTGGCAAGTCGACATGCCCGAGATTTGCTGTAGGCAAGTGTAGAAAACCTTTGTCTCAAGGGGTTTATGTAATTGCCATAAGGATGATGGAGGTGGAGGAAGAACTTTGGAGAAAGCTTGTGAACTTTTGATACAAAAATGAGAATGAGAATAATTTTCCACCCTCACCAAAAATGAAATCCCTCTCCCTCTCTATGTGTGGCTGGCCCCCCTTTAGGAAATATGGTGGAGGAAATCACAAAACAAGAAGTAAGGTGAGTGTAGGAAAAGAGAATGGGTGACCACATCAAAAGGTTATGATAACAATATCAAATCAACTCTCATCAAGATCTAATCACAAAAAGCAAGCCATCATGAAAAAGCAAAGATCCTTAACTTATCATAATGCCACAAATGCAAGAAACCCCCTCTACAAATGTTATTTGCAAACTTGCAAATAACCCCCTCCATCGGAAAAGTCCGGCCGGGAAGGAACAAAGGAAAACCGGCCGGAACGGAATGCAAACTGGAAACTACAGAAAACTGATCCCGTAATAAATTACAGGAAAACCCCGCAACTGCATATACATGCCCGCATTCATATTCCCACTGAATACAAATGCAAAGAGACAAAATCGACACTGTCTAATACTAGGATCCGGCTTAAACCAAAGCCGGCTAGTAAAAACCGTCCGATCACGATCCATGCAATACCGCACGTATCTGATCGAACCCTGCCATATCTCCATACGGCCTCTACAGCGTTTCGCCCGAAACTTGAGTAACTGAGTGTGGTGGACTCTAAAGACTCGTCAATACTATGGCTGTGGATTTAACCACTAGCACGTCAGAGGTATTAGCCATACGTGACGGGCCACCAGCTATTGACCAAAAGGGACGTCGATGAGCGAACTCATCCTGACACCCTACTGAGCCTGTCAGTGACAATATCCGTACAGTCCGGTCCGTTCGTCTATGAGTATCGCATGGCGGGCCTAGGGGGTTGGTAAAAGTCAGACCCCCAAAAGCGGTACAAGTCGTGTCGGAGTGTAGCCTAGAACACCCTGAGATACTACTGGAATACCTACCAGTAAATCTCCTGCCTCGGCCGAGGGCTTTGTGTAATGGCTCTCCTAGATACAGCGCGACCTCACCCCCAATACCGGGAGAGACGAACCCCTGCAGATCCGCTCACTGCCTCCATGTGGCTCGGGACTGTACCCAACTTAAACCTGTTTACACGACTCCTTTGAGCCATGGTAGGATAGTAATCAAAGCACAGTGGGAACTCACACGAGACAAATGACGATCTCAGGTCGATGAACTAACCTGTACACATGTCACCAGGGAACTGCTATCTGACGTCTGGTATAATCCCAACTAGCAGGTTCCCGGCGAGTCCTATCCGGTGTACTCATAACCCAATGAGCACCTGTATACATCTTAGGTGAACCAACTGACACCAGTGGCTTGTGAGACCGGCCACCGCCCCTCGTCGGGGTCTCGACTGTATACACTAGTCTACTAATGGAGTATCGATGCCCAGTCTCGAAACTCCCACGACTGGGGACCTTTTAAGGATGTGCTTATAGACCCCAGCTCCCACGTATATGATCGCCATCATACTGCTGGTCGTCAAGCAAGAATCCTACGGGCTCTATCAACGTGTAATAGCGACCTGTCAGGTCACCTAAAGCAGTACACGATGATAAAGATAAACCAGATAGCATACTATCATCTCGAGTAAGACTGTCCTACCGGGATATGTCCTCCCTCAATCATTGCAATCACGCACCTGTGATCCAATAATTGACTCTGAGGGCACTATCTCCAACAATCTCCCACTTGCACTCAAGGCTAATTATTGCGATGTCTCATACTCACAGTCCGTGTGATACCGAACACCCAACTCCTCTACTAGTCAGTCTCACAAATCTCGTTTGCGAAACTATTGCTTTCAAGGAATAGCCTCAGTGAGTGGATCCGCTGTGATGTTTCTTTCTATGTCTCTCTATATCTCAAGTTCGCGGAGAAAGCCATCTCCCGAAATGAGCAATACCTATCTTGGAATGTCTGGATGTCTGATGGGACCTAGTTCATAAATGAACTCCAAATCCAAACTTCTTAGACTGTATCATCAACTGAACTTAATCAGTATCCTGCGCCATGCCTCCCTCAGTATCCTCCTGGACCACCTGTCCTTGATACCACCCCTCGTTAGAGGGAAAACTACAACTCTGACAGCCACTATGCCGTCCAGGTCACCTTGGAAGCCTGGAATGATAACCGTCTCCCGAAGGACGCTGCCGTTATCAAATCCCTAGGACATTCACTTATGTCCTAAAACTGCTTCCGATCGTTTCTCCAGGATTGGATTAATATCAACTTATTGTATTTACTGTAAGAACAACATCTGTTGTGGTACTCGACATCTCATGATTGACTCAATTGCCTAAGCAAGTGATCTGCCAATCATGCGTATTCCTCTCCCCTTTAGTCTGTAAGACACCTTTAGAGAGGGTGACTCCATAACCTGCAGGTATACTACCGTGCCAGGAGTCGTCCATTCTAAAACTCCTTTAGAATGCTGTCTAAGTACCCAGATTGGGAAACTACCCAAATCTAGATCTAAAACCAAAGATCCAGTAACCAGAATGTATAATATCCAAGTCCTATGTGGAGAAACCACTGTGTGACAACCAAAGAATAACCGATCGTAGTATAGGAATATCACTTCCTACTCTGTGTATGTCATCCAAATACCAGGACATCACACCCTACTACCTTCTTAACAGATACATCCCCTATTCTGATGAAGTCAGACCTATGACTGTCACATCAGAAATAGATGATCTATCTCCGCTATATCTGCTTAAGTCTATAAATAGACATAAGCCTCTTGCCCACTGTGCTTCCGTTGCTCCCACTGACTACGACAACCCTCTGGCAGAATCATATAGACGTACACTTCTAAAGCCAGTTTAGAATGATGCTATACTCATCCCCCTGCCGGGTCTCACAGTCTGGAACAACAGCAATGGCAAGTCTGGGTAAACAAGAACCTCCATGCCACCGTCCTTGAGCATACCGAAGTACCTCTCGGGTGCCTGAGGTTACCCACTTTATCTGCGGAGTGGCCAATGGAATGTCAATCAGATTGAATCTTTAGGTTCTTATCAAATCTTCAGTAATCGTTTGCGGTTATGGAATCACTTCCAGTTCTACCATACTCCCACTACCGTTTTTCTGAAAAAGTCCATTTCTTATTAAAAATGCGGCGAGTCAAGAACAATATCACTATTGATCTTCCAGATGGTAGAAAGTCAACCCTCGTCATAGCCCGGGTCAACCCACAAACAGCCATTACAGAAACGTGCTTTGAGTTATCCGGAGTCTGGTTTTAAGCATAAGCCGGACAACTCCCCGTATCTTAACAATGTCAAGATATGAACTGTTCTATATCCAATATAGAAACAGAGGCACTGATTTAATTGAACCAGATTCAAATCATGCAGCTGTCTCCAGTGCATGTCAACTAAATGGAAGGAGGCCGATCAGCATTACTCAACTTAGGAATACTTCCAATTATGAGTAACCTGAAAGAGAAGCAAGTTCTCTTAATCATTGCTTTCAACTGAATACCATTCACAAGTATCCACATCTTCGATCATCTTGAAGAATCTCGATACTTGCAATACCTGGTTCTCTACTCTATTCTTATAGCTATAACTTCTCAAAACTTAAACCCTGTATTTCTACGAAACACCTGTCTAAGAACTAGAGAAGTCACAAGTAAACAGAATATAGTACGAGTACCTACCCCTCTGTCCTAATGGACACTGGACAACATACAATACTCTGTATAAGTCCCTTGAGTCAAATGACTCATTCACTGTGTGTCGTAGGTTGAAAATTGTACTTATGGTTAAGAAGAATTACACCGCTGTTCAATACTCCTTACCTAACCATCCACTGATATAGGTAAATGTCATAGACATAATTTCAAAAAGGTATATCTCACTCTATAAAAATAGACGTACAGATATATCAATTTGAAATTGGTGCATAACAATGGATATTCAAAACCAAATATTTGCCGTCCGGCAAACAACCCAGGTGACTTCCTCAAATATCACCAATTACAACAAATCTCGATATAATGAGGATGATCACCTAATCCCCAATAACTTACTCCCACTCATCATCTGTAAAACCATACAGATGAGAGAATCAAACCTGGTAAATACATACCCTGGAGCAAGTGTCTAATTGGGAAATCAGTTTTCTTTTAACAGTACACAGTGAAACTGAAACATTGAAATGTTTCGATGGGGTATCCGGGTATTCCCAGTAATGCCTCTTCCATTATCCAGATTCATAACTGTAACCGTATATTTCTTTGCCACCTCTCCAAATCCCTTTATATGTCTTTAGTCATTACTTTCTGTACACCCCTTTAGGCCAAATGGTTTTCTTCCTTCCCTACCGTTCGGCACCAGCCTATGGTTTGGAAGAAGACTATCCAATAAGCATAATGGGTGTGCTGTCCTAATCATAGGAGCACTCGCAATGCGAGATAAGGTGAAGATAAAAGACAACCGAATAAACCTTATTCCTTTTTCTCCTGAACCAGGATCCATCCCCGAACTGGAACAAGTTCCTTTCGAGTTCGTATATAACCATACGATGGAGTATCCAATAAACTTAGGATCTTCGTAGTGATACGGAGTGTCCTGGAGAAATACAAAGGTGATTTAGGATTGGCGAAGAAATACTTGGTTTGGTTGTGAATAGCAGTCGCAGTTTACTTTGCCCTCTTACTAATCCCTTGCTTTGTCTTAACTTAATACCTTCTGTACACCATTTAGGCTAATTGGTTTTCTTCATTCCCTACCGGTCGGCACCTGCCTATGGTTTGGAAGAAGACTATCCAATTTGCATAATAGGTGTACTATCTCCTAAACCAAGGAGTACTCGCAATGAGAGAAGGTGAAAGGAAAAAACAACTGAATAGTCCTATTCGTTTTCTCCAGAACCAGAAACCATCCTCGAATAAATTCCTTCGAGTTCGTATATAACCATACGATGGTTTTGTCCAATGGAAGTGGACGTTCGTAGTAATACGGGGTGTCCTGGAGAAAAGGGTAAAAGTAGGAGTGGCAATGAGGTTTGCAACTCTGACAATCCAAAAGCCAGTCTTATAAGAAGGTTCGGTTAACTTGGTCACTGAGTCATAGTCTAGGGTCGGGTCAATGGTCGCTGCCAAAGAGAGAGAGAAAAGAAACACTCAGCGTGCACTCTAACCTAGATCAGAATGGTTATCACTTTATCTAATCAGGAAACCTCCCACTGTAACGTCAAATTCTTCCCCAAACCTGAAAGAAGAATTAGCCGGGATAACCCGAGGAGTAAACCAACTCATCAGTGGGAATCGGGATCCAACTATCATCACATGATAACGTGACGGAATCCGCTCACGCTATCACACTCCAGAAGGTATGCGCATATCTGGCAAGTTTCAGTTCTTTTGAAACTCCCGATGTGATTTTTACCCCTATGACCCAAGTGACCTTGACGAATAATCAACAAATCAAAAGGTCCTAGTCAAGTTCAACCCGTCATTATCTTGATTGCGTTAAACCCACCCGCACGACCCTTGACGAATAATCAACAAAGTCGTACGACTGTCCTAACCAATCCACATATCCATGCGACAGAAAGCATTACAGAGCTACCGCACACTACGCCTTGGCGAATAGCAACGACAAACGTAGCGCGAATACTATGCAATACTAATCCGAAATGACGGAGGGCTACGAATGGTTTTTGGCGAAAAACCTTTTACCGTAATGAACTTGATATCGTTGAAGGAACTGGATAATTTTTTATAAAAATATAGTAACGAAAACCTTTGCTAAAGAGGTCACTCCCGGTGAAGGGATCTCGGCTCTTTCCCCGTAGAATGAGGTGCAGGATATTCCAACTGAATACCACGATGCAAAGCAAAAAGTAATCGGCTATATTGAAGTTATTGCCCTGACGCAAACTTCTGTCCAAGGGGTCACTCCCAGTGAAGGGATCTCGGCCCTTGCCTCGTCGACTGAGGAGCAGGATATTCCAACTGAATACCACGATGCAAAACAAAAGAGAACGCCCTTGCAATAACAGCTTTTTTGAAAAAAAAAATGTTCCAACAACATCATAATAGGTTTGTTTATCTTGCATTGATCCGAATCAACGCAGTCCCATCAATTGATCACACCACAAAAGAACGAAAATACACTGACGTACGTATATGCCATCCGCATTCGCCACTGGGTCCCGTCATCACCCGTTAGGTTAGCTAACTAACGGCAGAGCGGGGATTGGACTAGCGCGGATGCAAAACATATACAACATCTACTAGTATATATATAATTTATAATTTTCGCTCAAGGCGTGATAAAGTGCAACATCACAGAAAAGTAACCAGCATCATAGAACAATACAGATATCTGAGATCCCCGGGTTTCATAGAGCCGCTACTGAAACCCGACGTTCCCCTGGTCGTGTGGATAGCCTGAGCAATGAAAATCCTAGACCCCTACGGGCGCGGCAAGTCACCCGCCAAAACCTGAAGCGAGGCAGCCCCCTTCAGCAACGTGAATGGAACACCCAGCACTTCACGGAATCCGGTAACTTGGGCACCCCTCCTTGGGCCAACCTGTACCCCCTACGAGTGCGGCGAACAGCCCGCCAATTCTAGAGTAAAGCCCCCTCCGTCTCAATGCCATGAGATGCAGGTTTGTTGCCCTCTAGAACCCGGCTATCCGTGCACCCCTCCGCGGGGCAATCCTAGTACAGAAAGTAAAATGTACATACAACGGGTACATCGACCGCAACCTGGTCGTGCCCCAAAAGAATAATACAAACAGGCAGTGACGGCAGTCCATATGTCGGACGCTCGCCCCGCAATATCAAATGTACATATAAAACAAAAATGTACTAGCATTGCATCCAGGCTATCCCCCACGACCGATCCGCAACATCACAGCAATACACAGAACATCAACGTGAAAGTCACGTTCGCAAATCCGTCTAACCGGGCTATAGCAGGTAGACTGGATTTACCGATCAAGTGACATTCACGGTCGCAGATATAATGTAAATATAGTGAACTAATGTGTTTAAACTTTTCGATCGATCAAATTTATCGAAGTGGGCTCCAAGCATTACTGTAGCACTTAAAGAGAGTCTAGGCCCAAAAAGAATATTCCAAAAACCCTATTTTCAACCCAGGAGCTCACTGCAAAAATTTGGTCCAATGAATAGTAAAAATGGCCGCGGAACCGCAGCAAATACGTGGGTTTGGCCGCGGTTCCGCGGTGGAATAGTGAGATCACGCTACCAAATTTGCACAGAATGCTTAGAATTGCCTGCACATGTCACTGCAATGTACTGAAAAATTTTTGGAGCCAAAAAAATTTCGACAGAAAACTGTGCAAATGAAAATGGGTTTTCGGAAAATCCGTTCGATCGAACATGTAAACACACTAGAACAAGCTAGGCAAGGTTAATGGCGTGGCTCTGATACCATGTTGCGCCACGGCAGCGCCCCGGCCTTTTACTCGAGGCCAAAATGCGGAATCAAAATTTTTCTTAACTTTAAACTGGCGCTACCGCGGACAATATACCCGGATCGTAACCATTAACCTAATGCTAGCAAACAAGAGATGGGGAAGAGATATACCGAGTGATCCGAGTCCTCCGGTCTTCTCGTCGTCGTCCCGATCTCCCGCGGAAACTCCGGTCGTCGCCTCCTAGCCGGAAGGGCACCACATCGTCTGCATCTTTTACGGGCACCCGCCTCTATACCGAGGCAACTCGGGTACGAAGCTGGCAAGTCGACATGCCCAAGATTTGCTGTAGGCAAGTGTAGAAAACCTTTGTCTCAAGGGGTTTATGTAGTTGCCATAAGGATGATGGAGGTGGAGGAAGAACTTTGGAGAAAGCTTGTGAACTTTTGATACAAAAATGAGAATGAGAATAATTTTCCACCCTCACCAAAAATGAAATCCCTCTCCCTCTCTATGTGTGGCCGCCCCCCCTTTAGGAAATATGGTGGAGGAAATCACAAAACAAGAAGGAAGGTGAGTGTAGGAAAAGAGAATGGGTGACCACATCAAAAGGTTATGATAACAATATCAAATCAACTCTCATCAAGATCTAATCACAAAAAGCAAGCCATCATGAAAAAGCAAAGATGCTTAACTTATCATAATGCCACAAATGCAAGAAACCCCCTCTACAAATGTTATTTGCAAACTTGCAAATAACCCCTCCATCGGAAAAGTCCGTCCGGGAAGGAACAAAGGAAAACCGGCCGGAACGGAATGCAAACTGGCAACTACAGAAAACTGATCCCGTAATAAATTACAAGAAAACCCCGCAACTGCATATACATGCCCGCATTCGTATTCCCACTGAATACAAATGCAAAGAGACAAAATCTACACTGTCTAATACTAGGATCCGGCTTAAACCAAAGCCGGCTAGTAAAAACCGTCCGATCACGATCCGTGCAATACCGCACGTATCTGATCGAACCCTGCCATATCTCCATACGGCCTCTACAGCGTTTCGCCCGAAACTTGAGTAACTGAGTGTGGTGGACTCTAAAGACTCGTCAATACTATGGCTGTGGATTTAACCACTAGCACGTCAGAGGTATTAGCCATACGTGACAGGCCACCAGCTATTGACCAAAAGGGACGTCGATGAGCGAACTCATCCTGACACCCTACTGAGCCTGTCAGTGACAATATCCATACAGTCCGGTCCGTTCGTCTATGAGTATCGCATGGCGGGCCTAGGGGGTTGGTAAAAGTCAGACCCCCAAAAGCGGTACAAGTCGTGTCGGAGTGTAGCCTAGAACACCCTGAGATACTACTAGAATACCTACCAGTAAATCTCCTGCCTCGGCCGAGGGCTTTGTGTAATGGCTCTCCTAGACACAGCGTGACCTCACCCCCAATAGCGGGAGAGACGAACCCCTGCAGATCCGCTCACTGCCTCCATGTGGCTCGGGACTGTACCCAACTAAAACCTGTTTGCACGACTCCTTTGAGCCGTGGTAGGGTAGTAATCAAAGCACAGTGGGAACTCACACGAGACAAATGACGATCTCAGGTCAATGAACTAAACTGTACACATGTCACCAGGGAACTGCTATCTGACATCTGGTATAATCCCAACTAGCAGGTTCCCGGCGAGTCCTGTCCGGTGTACTCATAACCCAATGAGCACCTGTATACATTTTTGGTGAACCAACTGACACCAGTGGCTTGTGAGACCGGCCACCGCCCCTCGTCGGGGTCTCGACTGTATACACTAGTCTACTAATGGAGTATCGATGCCCAGTCTCGAAACTCCCACGACTAGGTACCTTTTAAGGATGTGCTTATAGACCCCAGCTCCCACGTATATGATCGCCATCATACTGCTGGTCGTCAAGCAAGAATCCTACGGGCTCTATCAACGTGTAATAGCGACCTGTCAGGTCACCTAAAGCAGTACACGATGATATAGATAAACCAGATAGCATACTATCATCTCCAGTAAGACTGTCCTACCGGGATAGGTCCTCCCTCAATCATTGCAATCACGCACCTGTGATCCAATAATTGACTCTGAGGGCACTATCTCCAACACTAACGGCATACCGGGACGGGACTAGCGCGGGTGTAAAACATAAGCAACGTCTACTATATATCATATATATAATATGTCATTCGTCTCAGATATCACAGAACACAAGCAGCAGAAACATAGATATAAAGTGGGATATACTAGGACGTCCGTATTTAGTATTTAGCCAGAATAGAAAATACGGATTCCACAGTCGCGATGAATAGCCAAGCCCACACCCTGGACCCCTACGAGAGAGGCAAGTGACCCTACCAATTCTGGAGTTTAGGAGACCCGGTCTCGACTCCTCGAGATGGCCTCCCACTGAACCCCAGAACCTGGTCACCTGTGCTCCCCTCCTTGGGTCCATCCTAATGCGGAAAAGTAAATAATATACAACACTGGTGGCAGCAACCTCAACCCGGAAGTGCCCCAAATAAAAGAATATTACATTACATTTGAATTTACATGAATGAAAATATAAAACTCTCATCTCACATAAAACCCCCCGGCTATTCAATCGCGACAATCCTGCACATCATATCTCAGCAACACATAATATCTCATATCATCAACGTAAGTAAGTATGCATACCCCAATTGTCGTTGATGTATAGCAACGAAACCGGCGATATCGAACATACTACACTTACGGTCACAGAAAAGAAAGTGTAAAACTATAATATTTGGAATCCACATTCTCTTTAGACATCATAAATGCGAAATATCATATATTTCGTATTTCATGCCTAAACTATATGAATTCCACATATTGTATCACATTCCAGATAAACAGACAGTATTAAAGTTTTCGAACGAACGATCAAGTACCCAAGATTCACTAAAGCTCAACACTTGAGCAGGGTTCAAAAATTCGGAGTGTGACACAGTAGTAGCGGTCCAGCCGTAGAAGGGTCAAGCCAACGCCTCACATATGGCACGCCGTACTTCCCCAAACCCTAAGGTTTAAAGGGCAGTTCAAGACGGTCACATAATCGAGTTAAGGTTTGTTGTCTTCTAGAAGGTCCACCACAAAAAGACTTGCACGTATCTCCAAAGTATTTAAACCCCGTGAATAGTGAGCAAATGATACTCGTTCAAACACTTCAATACTTTCTAATTTACCCAGAAAAGCAACGAAATGAAAATTCCGATCGAATCTACGCGTCCAAAACCATCTCCAGAAAATACAATACTATATTCAGATTAAACATACCTAAAACATTGTACAAGCAGTATTATGAATTACTGTGGAAAAATGAAGAAATGAACTCTCTGTACGGCCGCGGAATCGCGGCCTAAGCAAGTAATTGCCGCGGTTCCGCGGCCATATGTATGGATCATTTGTTCGTTTTTCACAGTATTCCATATAATTTCCTGCTCTATTTTTTAAGTATTTTTAATTCTGAAAAATGTCAGATTTTAAAATTTGTCCAGAGAGGGTCTTAAAATGTCGTATTTTTGTCCGATCGGGATTTTTACTTCGTAAAAGCATCGCCTAATGTTCTAGGTCGGCTCTGATACCAATGTTATGTTTGCCTAGCACCCTATGTATAGTTTTGAAGCATCACATGTCACAAAGTTTAAATTTTTATGGTGCTAAGCAAGCATACAAAGGAATCGATCCTAGAAAATTAGGGTTTCGAAAGTTAAAGCCAATAAAACTAGGGTTTCGAGACTACAACCTTTGTAGCTCCCTTTCGCTAGACTCTTAGGCCTCTTGGGTGTTGGAAAAAGGTCCTCTTGAAGTCTTCTCGCGTCCACGACGATCCATCCGGAGTTCCTCGTCCAAGCTCGCAACTTCGATTATCAAGATGAGAAACGAACAGAACACTCTAAACAAGTTGGCTAAACTTGTGTAGAATGATGTTGTGGCTATGATTCTCACTTCAAAAACCTTTCTTGATGTGTGTTTTACTCAGTAGAAAAAACTAGAGAGCAAAAGGAAGAAGGAGGAGGAAGATGATGGCTTTTGTTTTTAACAAGAGTAGAAAATGATAACTCTCTTGAAGGAAAAAGAAAATATATGTATATATATATTTTAATCCTCATCTCAAACCATGGTTAGATGATGGAGACATTATTTAACTTGAGTTTAAAACACAAAGAGAAGGATAACTCATGGTTAGAAGTAGGTGAGCATGGTTAGGTTTAAAGAAGAATGTAGAAGCAAGCAAGAATTATCCTTTTGTTTTCTATTTTGTTTTAAACATAAAATCAAATAATAATCCATCCATTTATCCATGGTGTGAGTCTTATATTGTCACCATTTCCATGTGTAAACAACCATGATAGATGGTGTATGTATGTATGTATGTATGCACATCCATATGTGCATGAAACTAGTAAGATAGAAAGAAAAACAAACATGCATGCATACACCCATCACATACAAGAAAAAAGGTTTTAAGTGAGAAAACTAATGGTTAAATGATAAATCAACACTTGATTTATCAATCCGGCCATATCACATATGACCCTACCAAAAGCAAGCCGCCCGATCAATGTACGGTATCATATACGCGCATTTTAATCGGGTCCATGGGCATATCGCATACGCGCACCACAACGTTTCACCTGGACTAGGTAACTCCTGTGTGGGACTCTAAGACTCGTTAATACACCGGCAGAGGGTGATGATCATATCAAGCACCCCTAAGCCGCAAGCGGTCAGCTAAACATAACGGCCACACGGGTATTGAGCGATCAGAAGAAAACAAGCGAACCTGCTACAACTCCCGTCGAGCCAACCGGCAACACTACCGTACAGTCCGGTCTCTTCGTCAGATATGCTGCATATCGAGCCTAGGGATGGTCACGTCGACCCCAATAACTCAATAAGTCATGCCGGTGAATGGACTATAACAGATTGAGAAACTACTGATAACACTTATCAGCAAATCTCAGCAGCCCTGGCCAGGGACTTACTGATATAACCAGTCGGACACAGCACAGCATCAACTCCCAATACCGGGAGAGACGAAACCCCTCCTATCGCTCATTGCCTTCGTGTGTCTCGGGACAGTACCCAACGGCCACTTGTTTGCACGACTCAGTAGAGCCGTGGTAGGGTGGCAATCAAAGTACAGTGGGAGAACACACAAGACTCTATGACGATCTCGGGTCTACAGACTAACCTGTACCAGTGTCACCTGAGAACTACTATCCGACGATAGATATAATTCCATATAGGAGTTCTCGGTGAGTCCGTCCAGTGTACCCAATCACCACTGAGCACCCGTATATGATCTTGATGTCAAACATCGATGAATGTGGGAACATTCATCGCCCATCGTATGGGTCTAGTATCATATACACTAGTCTACTCTGGTATATCAATGCCCCGTCTCGATATACCTACGACTAGGGACTTTCCAGGATATGCTTATAGACTACAGATGTCCCACTAGTATGATCTCTATCATAATCAGAGCAGTCAAGCCGATATCCTCAGGGCTTTATCAGCATGTATGAATGAATAAAAACATGATCAAATCAACATGTCAGATAAAGAAGAACCAGATAGCATACTATCATGTCGAGCAAGAATGCATACTGAATATATATATACATGTATAGATACATCCACTATCATATAATGGCCTCTAGGGCATACATATATCCAACAGCTAGCAAGCTAGTAAAGGTTTAGTTGGCTCTGATACCACTGTAAGTCCATGTCACGCACCCCACGAACTTGCGGGGAGGCGGAATATATGAAAAACGATTATCAAATCTTCGTAACACGGACTTGAGTGCATGAATCGTGTCTAAACCGTTACTAGCAAACTACGAAAGGTTTAACTACTCGAATTCGAAGTTATACCTCACGTTACTTGTCCTTCGGGTCTTCATCGCTATCCTCCACTCCTCGTAGGCTTTTTGGAACGTCGGCACCTCAACGGCCTCCTCGAGTCAAAGACGATCCACCCGAGAGCTCCTACTCCACGCTTGACCTCTAACTTGAGGTAACTAGGTTACTCAAAGTGCTAATCTAAGCAACCTAGGTGATATAGAGTTGGATTATGGATGTATTAGTCTAGCTAACCCTTGATCTCAACACATGAGAGGTTAGGGTTAGGGTTTGAAGAGAGAGAGCTTGAGGAGAGAGAAGGTGAGAATGAGTTATGAATGAAAAAGCTTCTCACTTCTAATATATTATGAAGCATAAGAAAATATCAAATGAATAAATCAAATGCATTATCATCATGCTTCATTAAATATATGCAATGAATCATCCAGTGAGTCATTAAGCAATAAATGGTTCATTAACTCACTTGAATGATTCATCTAAATGAGTCACTAGATCATTAATTGTTAATGCCACCTTACCCTCCAAGTCATCATCCTTCTAGAAGCTTCCCGACAAATTATGAGAACGCCCCTCCAATCCGTGAAAAAACGGAAAAACTTTAGACTTTATAAATCCAATAATCTGATACTAGAATCTGGATTAAACCAAAGCCTGACTAGTAAAAACTGTCCGAACATCGTACGTGTGTAAAAACACGTATGCGTCCGAACCCTGTCGTAAAACCATACGACCTCTATATCGTTTCGCCTGAAGCAGGGAAACTCTCTGTGTGGGACTCTAAAGACTCGACACTACGCTGGCAGTGGGTTTAACCACAGACCGCAAGTGGCACTAGCTGTACGTAACGGTCCCCAGGTAGATGTCGATAAGAAGGCCGATGAGGAAACCCATCCGAACTCCTACTGAGCCTGATGTGACAATCTTCGTACAGTCCAGTCTGTTCGTCTAAGACTATCGCATATCGGGCCTGGGGGGCGGCAAGCGTCAGTCCCTTAATAGCGGTATAAGTCGTGTCGGAGCGTAGCCCATTACACCTTGAGAAACTACTAGAACCTACCATTAAATCTCGCTTGCCCTGGCCAGGGACTTTGCGTAATGGCTCTCTGACACAGCGCGATATCAACCCCCAATACCGGGAGAGACGAATCCTGTCTAACCGCCACTGCCTCCAAGTGCTCGGGACTGCACCCAACTGCTACCTTTTTGCACGACTCCTTTGAGCCGTGGTAGGGTAGCAATCTAAGAACAGTGGGACACACTCAAGGCGAAGTAGCAGTGTCAAGTCTGCGGACTATGTTGTACTCATGTCACCTGGGAACTGTTAACTGACGATGGGTATAATACCAACCAACAGTTCCCCGCGAGTCCTGTCCGGTGCACCCATAACCCAACGAGCATCTGTATACTATCTCCAATACGACGTACTGATGGCTGTGGGACAGACCATCTCCACAACTGGGATGAGAAGCGTATACACTAGTCTACTCCGGAGTATCGATGCCCTGTCTCGATAATCCTATGACTAGGGACCTGTATAGGATGTTGCTTATAGACTACCCAGCCCCCACTAGTGTGACTGCCATCACAACGCTAGTAATCAAGAAAAGATCCTAAGGGCTCTACTAATATGTATAAGCGATACGTTACAAGAAACATATGCACATATTAATGTAGACACAAACCAAGTAGCACAGTACCATTTTTAGCAAGACTGTCAATACAACTGTGAATATCCCAAGCTTCCATTAAGTAATATACAAACTAGTATGATACAATAATGACCCCTAAGGCACATACACTAACAGCAATGGATCACATGTCCTAGTCTTTCAACTCTGGTGACTAGCGATCTTCTATCATACCCCGAAGTATAACTCGTGCGGCGTTAGCTTTAAACATCTGGGGCGATATCTTTTCATTCGCCAGAATCACTGGCTCATTCGTTCGCACGGTGAACAGTGCCTCCATCATCAAAATAATCTGTGCTCTGACGGTCATCACAATCTAGCTGGCCTCTTGAAGGGGCCCAATCCTCTGGTGCTGATCTGCACGTCCGAGAAATCTCGTAAAAGCGATCCATCAAATGCTCGTGGCGCGAATACACAATAAAATGACGCCTCTATGCAATCGTATGTCCCTGGAATCACACTCTGGTCGGTCCTCGTTCGTGATGAGCTCGTGCTGACCGCAACTCTAGCCGTAGCTCTCTCTGCCCGTACCACCGTGATAACAAAATCATAAACTGGTACTGATGAGGCTAGATCATAGGAATGAATATAATGCTGTGCAAAGAAATGTACATCCTAAAGCTTCTTAAGTGGAGTATGGTATCGTAAATATGCCGCGGAACATACGTACGGTACGTCATTCTACTCAAGCTACCTACTCCATAAACCAAGGATCATCCTACACTCCGAAGATAAAGCCTAACGCTCTAATACCAACTTTGTCACGACCCGAAAAGTATAGAACATGACCGGCACTTAAATTACGAAAAGTCTCGAGACGTACGTAATCTAAGTAAGCCAAAACCTAGAAATCAAAACCAAGAAGCAGTAGAGTGAAGGAAAAACCAATTTAAAGCAAGTAGTTTTAACAACATAGGCCGAAACATGTATTTTTAAAATCTCAAGTATTTTCTGAAAATTTCGGCAGAGTCTCCTATGTAAATACTGGCCCCAAACGGGATACAACATGAATAGTATATAAAAAGAAAAAAAGGCATCCCTAAGTGGGAGCTAGCTCTTCGTCAATCGACGGTCACAACCACGCAAGCAATATAATATACAACGCCGAAAAGTGAGGATCAAAAGTCAAAAGAAAACCCAAAATCAGAACGAAAACCATAATAATACAACGCGCGACTCTAAGGTCGAAATAATAACAAGTATGGTCTTCTATCTCTATCAAATATACAATCCGGTTGATGGAGTTTCTAGATACAACTGAAATAATAAATAAACAATGGTGGTCCTGATGCAAAGAACCCACCTACCAAGCAATCACCCGGAAGGAACAGTGTGCCAGCAAGCTGCAACGAAACCTGTACGGCAAAACTTGCAAGGAACTGTGGCACAACGGGGGTGAGTTGCCAACTCATGAGTAGAAAACATCTACGAGTAGGAATCGCATGCATGACGCTATCCTAGGTCATATCAGTCAATATCCTCAAATAATATCCAGATCCATCAACAAATAAGTGCAATACTACGTTCTCGTGTCAGTGCCTCAGATAGCAACATATCAGATATATATAATGTATGAATGAATTACAAATGGAAACAGAATATATCATGAGTGAGACAGCTGTTTTCTTTACGAATGGAAACAGAATATATCATGAGTGAGACAACTGTTTTCTTTAATCAATGAGATTTCTATATGTATATCAATGAAAGCAATAGAGAAATCAGTGTCAGCATCGACACAAAACATAAGTCTCAGTATCTCAATATCAAATCTCAATATCTCAAATCTCAGATATCAAATATCAATATCTCAGGCATCCGTATCATCTGCGGGATCGGCCCGCGGGCTCCGGCAGAACGGATCAGCTTGTATCCATCTCATGATTCCGGCCGGTATCCTCCGGATAACCGACGAGTCAAAATAATATCACCGGTAGGTAGTGCTCCCCTGCCAGGCTCATCGAATACAACTCGAGCTTCTTGCTTCGGGGTACCATACCGGGCCCACCATGTACCTGTCACGCCCCGCTTCCTAGTGTATGGCGAAGTGGACGCGACGAGGCCCGCTACGTATATACTCAGAAGTACATACGCTAAGCGTAACTAAGCAATATAAAGTAAATCACAAGAGACGAATGATATTGAAATAACAGCAACTTTTATTAATAACATTCTTTGTACAATGCATGAAAAGAAAATACATCTGAAATGAAAAGCAATGCCTAAACAGTGGCATAACAGAAAATGAAAATACTGAAAAGAACAAGGTACAATAATCTAGAGCTCTGGGTCTTCGTGGAACTGCTCCAAATCTTCACCGGTGGGCTCGATCTCAGCTTGGTACAACGCACCTGACGACATTCAAAGAAGAAAGAAATAAAATGTCGTCAGCGAACAGGTCGCTCGGTAAGTCCCAAAGATAAGGGAGAAATAGACAGAGAGTAAGAGAGAGAGAGAGTGACTTTTACAGTTGTATTATATTGTTATATTATAGTAGTATGGTGTTAACGCTGTTGTTGTAACTTGGTACAGAAGGATGCCAGTGTTTACGAGAGGGGTCTCAGTATGCTAAAGACCAGGGCAAATGGAAGTACAAGGCTCCGTTATACAACCCGGAACAACGGCAATTGGATTAAGGTTAGGTGTCTTAATCTTACCATCTCGTGCCACCTTTAACACCTTCCGTACCAATCTACCCCTTAAACCCCGCGATGTCTTGTTTGTATTGTTATCTTGTAAAATTGTATTGATTGCATGATTGACTGACTGACTGACCGAAACCATGATATCAGGAAATGGTTATAACCGTAGAGTCATGTAAATGGAATACTGGGAAACATGTAAAAGGAATATATCCATGGTTCGGTTCAGTCAAGTTATATAGATTGTTAACTGGATTCAGGGATTCATGTATTCATATTGGGTTGGAATATAAAAGAATATAGATTGACTTGAATCATTTTCAAGTCAGAAATAGTCAGACTCTAATCCGAGTCAGACTAAAAGAAAGATTATTTGAAGTTATATATTTGTTAGGGGCCTTAATGTAATTTATAAAACTTGTGGGGGTTTTATGTAAAAAGTATTATTGTATAGTTTTCAAAATACCTCAAGTATTTATTATTCGTCTTTATAGTTATAATGAGTATGAATTTTATTTGTGTTATTCTAGTGAATATATCCTAATAAAAGTATTAATTGATTTATTTGAAATTTATGGTATTTTAATGTAACTTTTAATCTTGTAATTTTAGAAAAAGATGGAAACTTCATCTTATGATAAAATAGGTGTTTAAATGATAATTATATATATATTAACACAAGAATAATTTTAAATAAATATTTTAATCTCCAAAATCTCATTTTTCTCAAATGTCGTATTTTAAACCTTTCGAGACCGAATGCTCCTTGCGGAGGTCTGAATCTCACACTACTAGCCCGCGGGTGCACGATGAACCGTACTATCCCTAACAGGTTCCCCAAGGGTGGGTTGTAGCGGCACTTTGCTTAGGTTTTATAAATACTTTTCATTTAGGAAAACGGTTTTATAAATATAAGGTATTTATTTGCAAAAGAGTATAGTTTTCCGTATTTTAGTTATTAGGGTTTCCTAAGCCAACTACCCTATTTCTATGGTCTAAACGATGAGTCATTAGAAGCCTCAAATCGCCTCTTCACCGTCAATTGCGGCCAGGTAAGTGCCAGGTAAGTGGGAAGGAACCACAGTCATGGGCCTAATTAATAACCACTAGCCTAGACACACTTGCCTAGACACCACAAGACAGTTTAGATAAACGATCGATGTCCATGACCAATCGTGCTTTCATTTTATTAAAAGATTTTATTTAGAAATGTTTACAACTTTAAGCTTTCAATAAAGGTTATAAAGATTATGGTATTTTAATGAAAAGTCCTGTAATGTCGTATTCTATGTTTTGACATATATCAGTTAGGGTTATATTTGTGTGTGTGTAGAGGTAGGTCATTACCTCGTGACTTGTTTTAAGTTTTGATGATGTTTAGAGGTTAAACATGTTATGTTAAACTTGAAGGTATTAAAGAGCAAGAATACGGTATTTCAAAACGTTATCATTTCATGTGTGAAAATTCATTCAAATTGATTTCTACAAGTTTAGTGATCAAGATAAACATATTTAGGAGTGAGGGAATTAATTAGAACAAGAAAAATAAACTTTATGGTATTTTTATGAAAAAATACGATATTGTAAAGAAGCTATCATTTCATGTGAGAAACTTTATTTAAATTGGTTTCTAGGTGATTAATAGTCATCATACATAAGTTTAGGTATTATGTATCAGGTGACAAGTGGAAATTTATAGAAAAACCGAATCGGAAATCGTTTTGTTCCGATTTCCGTCGGGTTCCAAAAAGTCGTATTTTTACATTAAAGAAAAGAGAGATAGAAGAGATGGGACTTACGGGTTTGGACAAGCTAAGGAGGCTAAGGGAAGTGGTGGTTGTCGGTGCGTCGAAAACGTCGCGAAAGTTCTAGTCCGATCGCCGGAATCCGTCGTCGGTTTCGGCAGCGCTTCGCTTCTCGCTCTTTGTACCTAGTTCTCGAGAATTTGAGAGAGTGGACTTAGAGTTGTGAGGTGAAAAGGTAGAGCGTAGGGGTCTTTATATAGGGCTAGGCTAGGGTTAGGGTTTGGATTAAAAATTATCAAAAAAAATATAAAAATTCATTCAATTTGGACTTAAAAGAGGTTTAATGAAATATCTGTAACAGTACAGGGAAAATATATCATGCAGGGAGGTTGACAAAGTCAACACGAAAATTTTTCGTGTTGACGACTCGGCCGACCGGCCGAGTCCGGCCGGCGGCGCCGGCCGACTTGGCCGAGTCAGGGCCGAGTCGGGTGTCGTTGGGTAGGGTTTGGTCTGGGGTAGATTTTGGTATACTTTATTTTTTATAAATTGCATTAATTTGTCAGTTATGGTTGTTTGACCGTTTGACTTCCCAAAAAAATTAAAACAAAATGATATAAAAATTATGTGGGGCATGGGATTCGAACTCTGGTGGCTTGGTTTAGCAGTGCAAGGTATTACCAATGAGCTACAAGCTCCTTCTTGTAATTATTGTAGGAAAATAGATACTTAAAATGATATCAGCAACATTAAATATCCAAAGTAAACTTTAATTTTAAAACAATTTAATGTACACTAAAAATGAAATTATTTAAAAACAAAATAATTAATTATATATATCTTGTGCTCAGATTAAAATACTCCTTTATGGATTTAAAAAATTTTAACAAAAATTTTGTACAGAAAAGTGTATATGAAAATTAGGGTTGTTACATTCTACCCTCCTTATAAAAATTTCGTCCTCGAAATTTGTAAAAAGAAGGTGTAACAAATCCAAGAAAAGTTTGGTGCTAGTGTACTGACAGGGTTTTAAAAATGTAAAGATTGTGTGAAGGAATGAAAGAGTGCGAAGGTTTTGGTAAAATTGTAAAAGAGGTGAGGGAATTTTGGGTTAACATAGATTCAAAGTATATGATTCACGGAATATGAAGGAAAGGATTCAAGGGACATGATTGTAAAGAATGTTTTAGTTGCCGGTTCTTGTGTTATATTGCTTAGGTTGTTCACGCAGACCAGAACTGCATGACAGGGATTCATACAGCTCTGACCTGCATGGGCCACCAACAAAACCTGTCACGCCCCGCTTTCTAGTGTACGGCGAAGTGGACGCGACGAGGCCCGCTACGTATATACTCAGAAGTACATACGCTAAGCGTAACTAAGCAATATAAAATAAATCACAAGAGACGAATGATATCGAAATAACAACAACTTTTATTAATAACATTCTTTGTACAATGCATGAAAAGAAAATACATCTGAAATGAAAAGCAATGCCTAAACAGTGGCATAACAGAAAATGAAAATACTGAAAAGAACAAGGTACAATAATCTAGAGCTCTGGGTCTTCGTGGAACTGCTCCAAATCTTCACCGGTGGGCTCGATCTCAGCTTGGTCCAACGCACCTGACGACATTCAAAGAAGAAAGAAATAGAATGTCGTCAGCGAACAGGTCGCTCGGTAAGTCCCAAAGATAAGGGAGAAATAGACAGAGAGTAAGAGAGAGAGAGTGACTTTTACAGTTGTACTATATTGTTATATTATAGTAGTATGGTGTTAACGCTGTTGTTGTAGCTTGGTACAGAAGAATGCCAGTGTATACGAGAGGGGTCTCAGTATGCTAAAGACCAGGGCAAATGGAAGTACAAGGCTCCGTTATACAACCCGGAACAACGGCAATTGGATTCAGGTTAGGTGTCTTAATCTTACCATCCCGTTCCACCTTTAACACCTTCCGTACCAATCTACCCCTTAAACCCCGCGATTTCTTGTTTGTATTGTTATCTTGTAAAATTGTATTGATTGCATGATTGACTGACTGACTGACCGAAACCATGATATCAGGAAACGGTTATAACCGTAGAGTCATGTAAATGGAATACTGGGAAACATGTAAAAGGAATATATCCATGGTTCGGTTCAGTCAAGTTATATAGATTGTTAACTGGATTCAGGGATTCATGTATTCATATTGGGTTGGAATATAAAAGAATATAGATTGACTTGAATTATTTTTAAGTCAGAAATAGTCAGACTCTAACCCGAGTCAGACTAAAAGAAAGATTATTTGAAGTTCTATATTTGTTAGGGGCCTTATTGTAATTTATAAAACTTGAGGGGTTTTTATGTAAAAAGTATTATTGTATAGTTTTCAAAATACCTCAAGTATTTATTATTCGTCTTTATAGTTATAATGAGTGTGAATTTTATTTGTGTTATTCTAGTGAATATATCCTAATAAAAGTATTAATTGATTTATTTGAAATTCATGGTATTTTAATGTAACTTTTAATCTTGTAATTTTAGAAAAAGATGGAAACTTCATCTTATGATAAAATAGGTGTTTAAATGATAATTATATATATATTAACATAAGAATAATTTTAAATAAATATTTTAATCACCAAAATCTCATTTTTCTCAAATGTCGTATTTTAAACCTTTCGAGACCGAATGCTCCTTGCGGAGGTATGAATCTCGCACTACTAGCCCGCGGGTGCACGATGAACCGTACTATCCCTAACAGGTTCTCCAAGGGTGGGTTGTAGCGGCACTTTACTTAGCTTTTATAAATACTTTTCATTTAGGAAAACGGTTTTATAAATATAAGGTATTTATTTGCAAAAGAGTACAGTTTTCTGTATTTTAGTTATTAGGGTTTCCTAAGCCAACTATCCTATTTCTAAGGTCTAAACGATGAGTCATTAGAAGCCTCAAATCGTCTCTTCACCGTCAATTGCGGCCAGGTAAGTGCCAGGTAAGTGGGATGGAACCACAGTCGTGGGCCTAATTAAAAACCACTAGCCTAGACACACTTGCCTAGACACCACAAGACAGTTTAGATAAACGATCGATATCCATGACCAATCGTGCTTTCATTTTATTAAAAGATTTTATTTAGAAATGTCTACAACTTTAAGCTTTCAATAAAGGTTATAAAGATTATGGTATTTTAATGAAAAGTCCTGTAATGTCATATTCTATGTTTTGACATATATCAGTTAGGGTTATATTTGTGTGTGTGTAGAGGTAGGTCATTACCTCGTGACTTGTTTTATGTTTTGATGACGTTTAGAGGTTAAACATGTTATGTTAAACTTGAAGGTATTAAAGAGCAAGAATACGGTATTTGAAAACGTTATCATTTCATGTGTGAAAATTCATTCAAATTGATTTCTACAAGTTTAGTGATCAAGATAAATATATTTAGGAGTGAGGGAATTAATTAGAACAAGAAAAATAAACTTTATGGTATTTTTATGAAAAAATATGATATTGTAAAGAAGCTATCATTTCATGTGAGAAACTTTATTTAAATTGGTTTCTAGGCGATTAATAGTCATCATACATAAGTTTAGGTATTATGTATTAGGTGACAAGTGGAAATTTATAGAAAAACCAAATAAGAAATCGTTTTGTTTCGATTTCCGTCGGGTTCAAAAAAGTCGTATTTTTACATTAAAGAAAAGAGAGATAGAAGAGATGGGACTTACGGGTTTGGACAAGCTAAGGAGGCTAAGGGAAGTGGTGGTTGTCGGTGCGTCGAAAACGTCGCGAAAGTTCTAGTCCGATCGCCGGAATCCGTCGTCGGTTTCGGCAGCGCTTCGCTTCTCGCTCTTTGTACTGAGTTCTCGAGAATTTGAGAGAGTGGACTTAGAGTTGTGAGGTGGAAAGGTAGAGGGTAGGGGTCTTTATATAGGGCTAAGCTAGGGTTAGGGTTTGGATTAAAAAATATTAAAAAAAATATAAAAATCATTAAAAATTCATTCAATTTGGACTTAAAAGAGGTTTAATGAAATATCTGTAACAGTACAGGGAAAATAGATCATGGAGGGAGGTTGACCAAGTCAACACGAAACTTTTTCGTGTTGACGACTCGGCCGACCGGCCGAGTCCGGCCGGCGGCGCCGGCCGATTCGGCCGAGTCGCCGGCCGACTTGGCCGAGTCAGGGCCGAGTCGGGTGTCGTTGGGTAGGGTTTGGTCTGGGGGAGATTTTGGTATACTTTATTTTTTATAAATTGCATTAATTTGTGAGTTATGGTTGTTTGACCGTTTGACTTCCCAAAAAAATTAAAACAAAATGATATAAAAATTATGTGGGGCATGGGATTCGAATTCTGGTGGCTTGGTTTAGCAGTGCAAGGTATTACCAATGAGCTACAAGCTCCTTCTTGTAATTATTGTAGGAAAATAGATACTTAAAATGATATCAGCAACATTAAATATCCAAAGTACACTTTAATTTTAAAACAATTTAATGTACACTAAAAATGAAATTATTTAAAAACAAAATAATTAATTATATATATCTTGTGCTCAGATTAAAATACTTCTTTATGGATTTAAATATTTTAACAAAAATTTTGTACATAAAAGTGTATATGAAAATTAGGGTTGTTACAGTACCCGAGACGGCTCATCCAACTCCTCGAATCGGGTCTCGATATCCAGCAGCAATCATGAAAACTCATGGTGGACGACTCATACATCATGAGAAAACTGCAATTTGCATTTTAAAATGATGATACTAAGCTTTTATTAAATTCTTGCGGTTTTCCCCCAAATCCAGAAATCTCATGTAAATCCAAAATCATCAAAATCATGATACCAATAAACAGTGAATACCGGCATAAATCTCTATAATACCGCATAACCAATGAATATATGAATGCACCTAATATCATGCAATGAATGCAATATTTAAACTAGCATATGGAAGCTATAACATATTGGGACTATTAGTTATCAAGCTATGTCAATGAAAAGGTATTTTCTAAAGTGTACGTGACATGGCAATTACCGATGATGATGTGTGTGAGCCGGCAAGTAAGTGTATGTGGAACAAACGCATCATCTGTAATGGTGCTGGTGTCCTGACAGCATGATCTCAATAATGGCATATGGAAGTACAATATAAACATGCAAATGTGATGCGAACGGTAACAATATGCGGGAGCTGAATGATAAACACAATGATAACTAATCTGCATTTATATAAATATGAGTCATACAGTGGTGCCATTTGAAATAACACGAATCGTGCTGTTTTAAAAATAAGGGCTACGGTGTTTTTAAGAAAAGATACGTCATTTGAAATATCCGTAGAATTACTTGTCCCGTCTTTAAAATACAAACGATTTGTTAGTTTTTGAAATAGGTATGAGTCGTGTCTAAGCTATCATTTACAAGTACACTACAGTGTTAGGTTTATCTAGCACCTCATGAAGGGATTGGAAGCATCACATGTACCAAAGATTAAATTTTTAGGGTGCTAAGTAAGCATACAAAGAATCATTCCTAGAAAAATTAGGGTTTCAAAAACAACACATCATCACAAGTAGGTAAAGCTAGGGTTTTGAGAGTACAACCTTTTTAGCTCTCTACGCTAGACTCCTCGGCTACTTGGGGTTTGGAAAAGGTCCACTTGAACTCCTCTAGGTCCACGATGATCCACCCGGAGTCCGCTTTGTCCAAGCTAGCAGCTTCACAAGATGAAGAAAGAAAATGGAAGCTAACACTCTCCACTAATGGGCAAGACTAGTGTAGAATGGTATTGTGGTTCTTTTTCTCACTTCAAAATCCTATCTTGTTGAGTATTTTGCTTACTAGAGAGATCTAGAGAGCAAAGGAGCAAGGAAGAAGAAGATGATGGCTTTTGAAGAAGAAGAAAAAAAAATATTCTCATGTGAAAAAATAGAAAATATATGTATATATATTTTCCACTTCTCATCTCAAACCATGGTTAAACCATAAAGATATTATTGAATATGATTTAAAATACCAAAGGAAAGTTAATCCATGGTTAAATGGTGGGTGAGCATGGTTAGGTCAAAGAAGAGTGTAGAAAGTAAACCATGAATTATCCTTTTCTTTTCTTTTGTTTTTAACACAAATACAATATATATCCATATATATAAAACCATGGTGTCAGTCTTATATTGCCACCATTTTCTATGTATATACAACCATGAAGGATGATGTATGTATGTATGTGTGCATGCACATCCATATGTGCATGAATCAAGAAGGAATGCATACATCCAAAAATACAAGAAAGGATTTCTAGTGAGAATCTAATGGTTAAATGATAAATCAACACTTGATTTATCAATCCGGCCATATCACATACGACCCTGTAGGGTTCCTAGGCACTCTAGTGAAGTCTCACAAGTGATCAAACATGCACAAATAAAATTTTACGGGTGCCTACAAACCCGACTACGGATCGTTTACTAGATATTTAGGCGAAAACATAAACTAGTTAACATTTTAACTAAGGGAACGGATATACAACCTTTGTAGATCCGGTCCACCACCTCCACGGCTCCGCAATGAAGTCCCCTCGCTGTCCAAATCATGTCTTGGGCTCTAGCGTCGGCATCATCGAAGAATGGGCGGGCTTGATCGTCGGTTCGATGCCGAAGATGATCTACGTCGAGGCATCGCTAGAACAAGCTCCAACTTCACCAAGTCGGAAAAACTTGTGAAGGAAAACACCCTATACTACTTGGCAAGAGGTAGAGGATGAAGAAATAGGAAGTGGGTAAACTTTAGTTTTGGATTTCTCACTAGACTTCATGACTTGCCATTGGAGTAGCAAGCTTTCTTCAATGTTGAAGAAGATGAAGAAGAGGAAGAAGATATGATAAGTTAAATTAAAAAAGAAAAGAAAATGCAATACTTATCATATCTTTGACCATGGTTTAGTGTAGAGACTTAACTTAGGTTAGATGAGTGGTTAGGGTTAGGCATGAGACAAGAATGGTGACTAAAACAATGCTACACGAATCTTCAACTAAAAACAAAAATAGCCACCATTCATTTCTCATTTTCTTTTTCTTTTGAAATAAATAAAATAAAAAGATAAATGAATAAGATGAAACCCTAATCACTAACTAACCATGGTTTAATACTTTACACAAAACCAAACAAGAATGTATCATCAAACATGATACAATCATGTGCACAAAGAAATATATCATATATACAACTTGCACAATTCAAGTGAGAAAATCCTTTTAAAGTGAACCAATACTAGTTAATGCAAAGTAATATATCAAATATATAATTATACATTAAATCATTAAATCAACACTTGATTCAATGATCCGGTCATGTCGCATATAACCGGCCAGTATCCTATGTATCGGCTTATCGAATCAATCCTTGATTCGATAACTAGGTTATATCGCATATAACCAATCGATACATAGATCGCGAGAATGGAATACGGTATCACATACACGCATTATTCTCGGTCCCGCACATATCTCATATGCGCTCCTATTTCGTTTCGCTTGAGCCAGGAAACCTCTGTGTAGGACTCTAAAGACTCGTCAATACGCCGGCAGCAGATGATGATCATATCAAACACTCACAAGCCGCAAGCGGTCTGCTAAACGTAACGGCCACCCGGGTATTGAGCGATCAGAAGATCGACGAGCAAGCCCGCTCACACTCCTGCGAATCCGACCAGTAACACTACCGTATAGTCCGGTCTGTTCGTCTGATATGTCGCATATCTCGCCTAGGGGTGGTAAACGTCAGACCCCAATAGCTCGATAAGTCATGCCGACGTAGGGTCCATAACATTCGTGAAACTACTGATAACTCTTACCAGTATATCACTGCAACCTTGGCCAGGGATTTTCTGTTATGGCCAGTCGAGCATAGCACAACATCAACCCCCAATACCGGGAGAGACGAATCCCCTCCTATCGCTCATTGCCTCCATGTGAATCGGGACTGTACCCAAAAACCACCTGTTTGCATAACTCAGTAGAGCCGTGGTAGGGTGGAAATCAAAGCACAGTGGGAGACACACAAGACTCTATGACGATCTCGGGTCAACAGACTAAGCTGTACCAGTGTCACCAAAGAACTGCCATCTGACGTGAGGTATAATACCATATGGGAGTTCTCGGCGAGTCCGTTCAGTGTACCCAGTCTCCACTGAGCACCCGCATACCATCTTCGATGTCAAACACCAATGGATATAGGATCATCCATCGCCCATCACATGGGTCGAGAAGATATACGCTAGTCTACTCTGGAATATCGATGCCCCGTCTCGATATTCCCACGACTAGGAACAATTCAAGGATGTACTCATGGACTACCCAGGCCCCACTAGTATGATCTTCATCATAGTCCTGGAAGTCGAGAACACATCCTATGGGCTTTATCAACATGTAATCAGAGAGACAGAAAGTATACATGTTAAGATAAAGTGCAACCAGATAGCGTACTATCATGTCGAGCAAGAAAGTCCTACCTATATATGTCCCAGCATCCACTACAATATACATCCAATGTACAGTAATGGCCTCTAGGGCATACATATAACTAACAATCTCCCACTTGCACTAGGGCCATCTGTAGCAGTGGTTGCAGTATCACATACTCAACGATCCCCTAAATTGTCTCTCTTTGGGAAAAAGGCCTTCGTGAGTGGATCCGCCGTGTTGTCCTCTGAGTCTTCTCTCCTAACCTCGATCACCCTGGAGATCAACTATCTCTATGATCAGGTGATGCTGCCTCAGAATTTGTCTGGGTCACTGATGGGACCAGGGTTCCAGGGCCAAAGCCATACTTCCATTGTCATACAATGGCAGGAACCTAGTTCATCTTATGAACCAATATACACCGAAACTTCCTCTTTGGTAGTATCTTTAATAGCGATGTTACCAGCCTTTATCGTCTAGTTTGCCACGGTATCTAGCTTGGAACTTTTCCAACATACCGTCCCTTTACTGAGGGTAAAGACAGTGCCTGTGACTGACATTCAGTCGTTTTTATCACCCTGGAACACTTCCAGTGATTCTCCCCCGGATCGATTGATACCATCTCACTACATCTAGTGAGAATCCTAGCATCCAATTGCATCTATCTCATAGATGAAAACTCAGGATTTAGGAGGTATCACTTTGATCCTATTTGGAGAATCCTTGTGATAATAGGAGATTGATCGATCGTAGTATAGGAAACTCTTTTCTATCAAGAGTATGTTGTCTTCGTACAATACGAAGATGACCACCTTACTCTCTACTACCCTTTTGTATATACAAGGTTCGTCTACCATTTTGATGAAGTCAAACACTTTGACTATCACATCAAAACAGACGTTCCAACTCCGCGATGCCTGCTTCATTATGTAAAGCAACTTGCACACGTTACCGCTGCTCCCACTGTTTACGAAGACCTCTGGCTGTGTTCTTATAGACGTTCTCTTCTAAATCAGTATTTAGAAAAGCAGTCATGGCACCCAACCGCCAGATATCGTAGTCATGGTATGTAGCCGTGGTAAGTAGGATCTGGATAGACTTAAGCATAGCTACTGGAAAAAGGTTTCATCATTATCCACGCCTGGTCGATGACGAAAACCTTTAACAAGTCTAGCTTTGAAAGTCTCAACTTTTCCATCTACACCAAGTAATCTTCTCAAGATATACTTGCTCCTGATGGGGATTTAACCCATCAGATGTAGCAGCTAAAGTCCATTCTTTGCTGGTGTACATGGATTCCATCTCAGATCGCTAAGCATCCAGCCATTTTTACAGAGTCCCTACTCTAAATGGCCTGCTCGAAACTAGTTGGGTCATCATCTTATGATGCAATCCTTGCTCCCACTGTCATCGAGAAACCGAGGTATCTCTCAGGCGGATGAGGAACCCTACTAAATCGGCGGAGAGGCTGAGGTTCGTCGGGAACTATTGAATCCTTTGGTTCTGTCAAATCATTAGCAGTTTTGTACAGCTGGAACCTTTCCAGTTCTACAGAACTGATCTTGCCTCGATCTTGTCCGGATTTTGCTTTTGACATAGGCCGGACAATCCCAAATCTTAACTAACTTAAGAGATAGGCTCTTCCCATACCATATCTCATATGGAGTGGTAAGCACTGATTTGATTCGAACCTAATTCAATAGGTATGCAGCTTCTCAAGTGCATAACTCCCAGAAGGAAAAAGGTAACTCAGTAATACTCATCATAGAGCACACGATATCTAATATTGTGTGATTGCTCCGTCCCGATACACCGTTGTGCTGTGGTGTATTCAGAGGAGTAATACTGAGAGAGAATCTCATTTTCCTTTAGAATAGTCCAAGGATTCCATGCACAAGTATTCTCCTCCCTGATCTCATCATAGGACATAATACTTATACCCGGTTATTGGTTCTCTACTTCTAACTTATATTCTGTGAATACCTCAAAAGGTTCGGACTTATGTTTCAACAGGAACATATGACTGAATCTTGAGAGATTATCAGAGAATATAATGAAGTAAAAAGAACCAGTCCTGACATGTGTAGACAGGAGACTTTACATACATCATCATGTATCAGTCCCAAGAGTTTACCAACTCTTCCTCTGTTTCCAGTAAACGGAGCTGGTGTCATTATATCTTTGTGACATGACTGGCAAGTTTCACAAGATGTAAATTCAAACTGATTTAAATATGCATCTAAATGTAACTTCAGCTAGTCGGGTCGCATTGATATGACCTAGTCTACAATACCTCAAGAAGAATTTGTTCATTTCTGAACTCTTCCTCTTGTGTGTGCTCAATATACAAGGAACTGTAGTTTGATTTAGAACGTCAATGCTTTTAGATAACGTGCCTGAACTGATCAACTTTTGATATAGGAAATGTTTAAAACATTATCCATCAATACGAAATTATATCATTTCTTCACTAATAAAGAGAATGATATGATTTTGTATATCAGGTTCGGTATCTAATAGGGTTTGTTCAGAATCAATGTATTCGTAATACAGGGTGACAGTGACCAACAGACTTGGCTGCAACACTTGCCCCGTTTTCTGTCTCATGAAACTTATCACCCGTTCTCAGTTTTTCTACCTTTCTGTAGCCCTATGTAACAGATTACATATCTGGGATCCTGATCTGGTATCACATACCCAGGACGTAAAGAATACTGAGAAACAGTTCTGTATAATGAACACACCCGAAGATGATGCATCAACATGCACTCTCTTCGTTTGGGCGGCATAGGAAATCTGGTATTCCCCTATTTCCTGTTCTGTCTTATAACAATTATAAGTTGGAGCGGGACCAACGTTCCCCAGCTCAGTATAACAAGCGGGTTCGGTCAATTCATCCATATTATTATCTTGATTAAGGCGTGATATGGTCGCTACCTGGAGAGAGAGAGAAGAAAACACTCTGCGTGCGCTCTTGCAAGATCAGATTGGTTATGTATTTTATCTAATCAGGATGACTCCCACTGTTTTTTATCAAATCTTCCTTCAAACCCTAAAAGGAAAGACTAGCCCGGATTAATTACACTCTACAAGTTCGCCAATCTTTCAGCCAGGCCAGTGTCGGTACTTTGAGGGAGGTTCCCCGTGCTTTCGCACGGACCTAATTACTGTAAACCTCGTTTTCCCAGAGGCGTAACCCCGTTGACACCTTTCTAGACACCTACTTGATCGGCTAATTGCAAAGTGCAAAACTCTCCCAGGAGTAACAATTACTCGCAGTGGGTATCGGGATCCAACTATCACATAGAAGGTATGCAATCTCATTGCAAGTTTCAACACTTGAAACTCCCGATAATGGTTTTTACCCCTAGCACTTATGACCTTAACTATGGTCAACAAATCATAAGTACTAGTCAAGTTCTACCCGTCATTTCGTGATTAATTAGACCCACCCACATGACCCTTAACTAAGATCAACAAAGTCACGCGACTGTCCTAACTAATCGCATCATATGCGGTGTAGGAAGACATCACTTAGCTACCGTACACTGTGCCTTGACTATGGTCAACAAACACAACACGAATACTAAGTACTCTACTTCCTAAAATGACGGAGGGTTGCGAATGGTTTTTGTGAAAACCTTTAACGCTTTGAACTTGATCTCGTTGCGGAATCAAATGGTTTTTAAATGGAATGTTTTTGAAGCTTTTCTAGTTTTGCTAAAGGGGTCACTCCCGGTGAAGGGATCGTCGGCCCTTTCCTCGTCGAATGAGGTGCGGGATATATCATATATATCACTGTGCAAAGCGGAAACTATAGAAGCGATCAAAGACAAACCGAGGGTTGTACCATCTGCCAGTTATTGCTAAAGGAGTCACTCCCGGTGAAGGGATCTCGGTCCTTTCCTCATCGAATAAGGTGCTGGATGTTCTATAATGAACACCGCGATGCAAAGTAAGAACTGTAGCTACCTGTTTTATTTTGAAATTCGATTCCACAACATCAATTAGGTTTATTTTCTTTCATTAATCTCATTAATGAATATCCCATCATTTAAGTCCACCTAACCATCACAGATAAATATAACGTACGCTTATGCCATCCGCATTCGCCTCGATGTCCCGTCTGCACCGTTAGGTTAGGTAACTAACGCCAGAGCGAGGCAGGGCTAGCGCGGGTGTAAAACATAAGCAACGTCTATATAATATATCATATATACTATATATAATACCTGTCACAGAACATCACATGATCACAGATAAATCACAGCAGAAGAAACATATGAAATATTGGATATACTAGGACGTCCGTGTTTTCAATACGAGCCAGTATAAAACACGGATTCCACGGTCATGATGAATAGCCAATCCCACACCCCAGACCCCTACGAGAGCGGCAAGCAACCCTACCAATTCTAGGGTTAGGAGACCCGGACTCGACTCCTCGAGTTGGTCTCCCACTGGACCCCAGAACCCGGTTACTTGTGCTCCCCTCCTTAGGTCTATCCTAATGCGGAAAAGTAAATAATATACATCAACGGTGACAACTTCCGCAACCTGGAAGTGCCCCAATAAAAGAATATTACATACAAGTTTTTACATGAATGAAAATGAAAAACACTCATCTCACATAAAAACCCCCGGCTATTCAAACACGACGATCCAATATAATATATCCAGCAACACATAACATCACATGTCATCAACGTAAGTAAATATGCGCATCCCAATTGTCGTTGACATATAGCAACGAAACCGGCGATATCACATATTACACTTACGGTCACAGAAAAGAAAGTGTAAAACTACAACAGTTGGAATCCGCAACCTCCTCAGACATCGCATGCCTGACCAAATGAAATACTTAGACATCGCATGCCTAACAATTATAAACCCCGCATTTTAGTCTCATTATCGAAAACTCTTTTCAATATCAAGTCGGGCAATTCAACAGGATTCCCGACATTCTGATCGAATGCTCGTCGCAAACATTAGTAGACGGCCGCACCCCCGAAACCGTCGACGAAGTGCACCAAGGCGGAACACCGCTACCGCGAGCACCCGAACGGATGCTTTCGGCGACGGGGTTCTCCTACAGTCACTTGGTCGGGGTTATGGGGTGAAGCTGTCTATTAAGTTTACCCGGCGAGTATCCGCGTTCACAACGTGATTGCAACGGACTTTTGATCACATCAAAATTCCGTGGCAAACGATCAAGTGAGACTAAACTGCTATGTTTATAATATTCATTCCGTTATCTCATAACTATTTGTGAATTCCAATTATTGTATCACATTCCGGATAAATAGAAAATGCTAAACTTTTCGATCGAACAATCGAACACCCAAGTTTTCCCGATACAGATCAACACATGAAACAAGTCTAAAAACATTCAGTTCGTGCCTCAGTACCAACGATCCAGCCGTAGAAGAGTCAAGCCAACGCCTCACATGTAGCACGCCGTACTGCCCCAAACCCGAAGGTTCAAAGGGTAGTTCAAGACGGTCACATAATCGAGTTAAGGTTTGTTGTCTTCTAGAGGGACCATCGTGTTACTTGCACTACTTAGAACGTGATTAAACTACAGAAATATCCAACACTTGGAAATTTCCCGACAGGGGAAAAATTGGGTATTTATATCCGGTCGAACTTTTTAACATATTCAAAAAATTATCCGGAACGACACATAGACAAAGTTTGACAATCCGATCGAATGTATGAACTCCCAATACAACCCAAAATACTCAACTCTTGATTTCAGATTAAAAATTCCCAGGAAAACCAGCACTGAAAAATAGGAGTTACTGTGCAAAATTCAATGGCAGATAAGACAAAAGTGCGGCGGAAGGGCCGCATTAGTACGCTAATGCCGCGGTTCCGCCGCACTTTAGAAAGATCATTAGGTAATTTTTGCATCGTAATTCTTATATTTACCTGCTTGTTTTTCTGCATATTTTTAATTTGCAAAAATCCACATTTTACAAAAATGTCCAGAGAGCATTTTAAAGTCGGGGTTTCGGGTCGATCGGACTTCTAACTCCGTCTACGCATCGCCTAAGGCTCTAGCTTGGCTCTGATACCACTGTAGGGTTCCTAGGCACTCTAGTGAAGTCTCACAAATGATCAAACATGCACAAATAAAATTTTACGGGTGCCTACAAACCCGACTACGGATCGTTTACTAGATATTTAGGCGAAAACATAAACTAGTTAACATTTTAACTAAGGGAACGGATATACAACCTTTGTAGATCCGGTCCACCACCTCCACGGCTCCGCAATGAAGTCCCCTCGCTGTCCAAATCATGTCTTGGGCTCTAGCATCAGCATCATCGAAGAATGGGCGGGCTTGATCGTCGGTTCGATGCCGAAGATGATCTACGTCGAGGCATCGCTAGAACAAGCTCCAACTTCACCAAGTCGGAAAAACTTGTGAAGGAAAACACCCTATACTACTTGGCAAGAGGTAGAGGATGAAGAAATAGGAAGTGGGTAAACTTTAGTTTTGGATTTCTCACTAGACTTCATGACTTGCCATTGGAGTAGCAAGCTTTCTTCAATGTTGAAGAAGATGAAGAAGAAGAAGAAGATATGATAAGTTAAATTAAAAAAGAAAAGAAAATGCAATACTTATCATATCTTTGACCATGGTTTAGTGTAGAGACTTAACTTAGGTTAGATGAGTGGTTAGGGTTAGGCATGAGACAAGAATGGTGACTAAAACAATGCTACATGAATCTTCAACTAAAAACAAAAATAGCCACCATTCATTTCTCATTTTCTTTTTCTTTTGAAATAAATAAAATAAAAAGATAAATGAATAAGATGAAACCCTAATCACTAACTAACCATGGTTTAATACTTTACACAAAACCAAACAAGAATGTATCATCAAACATGATACAATCATGTGCACAAAGAAATATATCACATATACAACTTGCACAATTCAAGTGAGAAAATCCTTTTAAAGTGAACCAATACTAGTTAATGCAAAGTAATATATCAAATATATAATTATACATTAAATCATTAAATCAACACTTGATTCAATGATCCGGTCATGTCGCATATAACCGGCCAGTATCCTATGTATCGGCTTATCGAATCAATCCTTGAATCGATAACTAGGTTATATCGCATATAACCAATCGATACATAGATCGCGAGAATGGAATACGGTATCACATACACGCATTATTCTCGGTCCCGCACATATCTCATATGCGCTCCTATTTCGTTTCGCTTGAGCCAGGAAACCTCTGTGTAGGACTCTAAAGACTCGTCAATACGCCGGCAGCAGATGATGATCATATCAAACACCCACAAGCCGCAAGCGGTCTGCTAAACGTAACGGCCACCCGGGTATTGAGCGATCAGAAGATCGACGAGCAAGCCCGCTCACACTCCTGCGAATCCGACCAGTAACACTACCGTATAGTCCGGTCTGTTCGTCTGATATGTCGCATATCTCGCCTAGGGGTGGTAAACGTCAGACCCCAATAGCTCGATAAGTCATGCCGACGTAGGGTCCATAACATTCGTGAAACTACTGATAACTCTTACCAGTATATCAGTGCAACCCTGGCCAGGGATTTCCTGTTATGGCCAGTCGAGCATAGCACAACATCAACCCCCAATACCGGGAGAGACGAATCCCCTCCTATCGCTCATTGCCTCCATGTGAATCGGGACTGTACCCAAAAACCACCTGTTTGCACAACTCAGTAGAGCCGTGGTAGGGTGGAAATCAAAGCACAGTGGGAGACACACAAGACTCTATGACGATCTCGGGTCAACAGACTAAGCTGTACCAGTGTCACCAAAGAACTGCCATCTGACGTGAGGTATAATACCATATGGGAGTTCTCGGCGAGTCCGTTCAGTGTACCCAGTCTCTACTGAGCACCCGCATACCATCTTCGATGTCAAACACCAATGGATATAGGATCATCCATCGCCCATCACATGGGTCGAGAAGATATACGCTAGTCTACTCTGGAATATCGATGCCCCGTCTCGATATTCCCACGACTAGGAACAATTCAAGGATGTACTCATGGACTACCCAGGCCCCACTAGTATGATCTTCATCATAGTCCTGGAAGTCGAGAACACATCCTATGGGCTTTATCAACATGTAATCAGAGAGACAGAAAGTATACATGTTAAGATAAAGTGCAACCAGATAGCGTACTATCATGTCGAGCAAGAAAGTCCTACCTATATATGTCCCAGCATCCACTACAATATACATCCAATGTACAGTAATGGCCTCTAGGGCATACATATAACTAACAGACCCAACCAAAAACAAGCCGCCCGATTAATATACGGTATCTTATATGTGCATTTTAACCGGGTCCATGCGCATATCGCATACGCGCACCACAACGTTTCGCCTGGACTAGGTAACTCCGTTGTGGGACTCTAAGACTCGTCAATACGCCGGCAGTGGGTGATGATCATATCAAGCACCCCCAAGCCGCAAGCGGTCAGCTAAACGTAACGGCCACCCGGGTATTGAGCGATCAGAAGAGAACAAGCGAACCTGCTACAACTCCCGTCGAGCCAACCGGCAACACTACCGTGCAGTCCGGTCTCTTCGTCAGATATGCTGCATATCGAGCCTAGGGATGGTAAACGTCAGACCCCAATAACCGATAAGTCATGCCGATGTGAGGCCCATAATGGGTCGAGAAACTACTGGTAACACTTACCAGTAAATCTCTAAAACATCCCTGGCCAGGGACTTCCCTGTTACGGCCAATCGAGCACAGCGCAACATCAACCCCCAATACCGGGAGAGACGAAACCCCTCCTATCGCTCATTGCCTCCATGTGACTCGGGACTGTACCCAAAAACCACCGTTTTGCATGCCCTCATGGACATGGTAAGGTGGAAATCAAAGCACTGTGGGAATCACACAAGACTCTATGACGATCTCGGGTCTACAGACGAACCTGCACAAGTGTCACCAGAGAACTGCCATCTGACGTGAGGTATAATACCATCTGGGAGTTCTCGGCGAGTCCGTCCAGTGTACCCAGTCTCTACTGAGCACCCGTATACCATCTCAGATGTCGAACATCAATGGATATGGGATCATCCATCGCCCATCTCATGGGTCGAGAAGCGTATACGCTAGTCTACACTGGTATATCGATGCCCCGTCTTGATACACCCACGACTAGGGAGCTTGAAGGATGTACTTATTGTCACGACCCGAAAGTACGGAACGTGACCGGCACTTAGATTACGAGGCGTCTAGAGGAGCAACGTAACCTAAGTAAGCCGAAGCCTAGAAATCTAAACCATAAAAGAAGAAGAAGAAGTAAAAGAAACATGAAGGAAACAAGTTTAAAAGCATCAGCAAATTTTCCCAAAAATTTCGGCAGAGTCTCCTCTGTAAAAAACTGGCTCCAAACGGGTACGACAAGTATAATATACATAAACAATAAAAAAAAGCATCCCCAAACGGGAGCTAGCTCAACGCCAACAGGCGGAAACAACCACAACAATACACAATAGTATACAACGCCAAAGGGCGAGGCTCAAACTCAAAAGAAAACAATCCACCCAAATCAGAATAATAGATGCGCGACTCTAAGGTCAAAATAATAACTGGTCCAATAAACTTATCAAAAAATACAAGTATGGTTGATGGAGCTCTCTAGATACAAATGAAATAATAATAAAAAAAAAACAACGGCGGTCCAGATACAAATGAACCAACCTACCGTGCAAACCACCCGGAAAGAAATCATGTGCCAACAACTGCCAGGGAAACCTGTACCTCAACCTGTAATAAAATTTGGCACAACGGGGGTAAGTTGCCAACTCGTGAGTAGAAGACATCTACGAAACGAAATCGAATGCACGACGCTATCCTAGGTCATAATGATACACCACTAAGTCCCAATCATCTGGTAATGGCAGGGTAATACTAAGTGCAAATGCAAATACTCTGTGCTCGTGTCAGTGCCTCATATAATACTATATCATAAGAATGAGTATGCATGCACCATGAATGTAACATAACAAATCCTGAAACCCAGATATATCTGTATAAGAAATCTTTAGCTATTATCATAGTAAAATGTGTATAGGGATCTGAAATCTCAACAATGAAAACCATGGAAATCCGTGTCAAGCATCGACACAAACATGTAAATCTCAAGTCTCATAGTCTCAATATCTCGGGCTCCGTCAGTCCGGATCGGCCCATATCATCAAATCTCACGACAACGGTCGGTATCCTCCGGATATCCGCCGCGCCAGACATCACCGGTAGGTAGCCTTCCCCTGCCAGGCTCATCGTCTACAACTCGATCTTCTTGCCCCGGGGTACCATACCGGGCCCACCATGTACCAGAGACGGTTCATCCACTCCTCGAATCGGGTCTCGAAATCCAACAGAAAACATGAAATCTCATGGTGGACGACACATACATCATGAGAAAACCGCATCTTATGTTTTAAAAAAAGAGGAGGAGAGAGAGAGAAGTTTTATATATTCTTGCGGTTTTCCCCAAAAATCCAGAAATCTCATAGAAACCCAAATCTCAAAATCATGAGTAAGTATATGATAAGTGTCGGCATATGCCCATAATACTGCATGATAACATGAAATATGAATGCATGAATGTCTAAGTAATAAATACCATGTCTATACTAATATCAGAGAGTAATCACAATATTATATCGGTCTAGTTGTTAATTGATTCTATCAATAAAAGATAATATGATCTAAAGTGTACGTGACATAACAATTACCGATGATGATGTGTGTGAGCCGGCAAATAAGTGTGCGTGGAATATGTGCATCATCGGTAATGGTGCTGGTGTCCTAACAGGCAAAGTTTTATGCTGATTATAGAAACATATATATATAAACATGCACTTTATGATTATGGTATGAATGTAAAGACGGAAGTGTAATAACCACTCATATGTGATATACAAAAATAACTACAGCTATACGACTCGAGACTAAACTAGTGTCCATCAAGCCTCCTAAAGAACTAAACCTAAGAAACTAGTAAATAAGAAACAAGAGTCCATCTAAGGTCTGAATCCATATCTCTAATAGTCGGCGATCCAGCCTCAATAGCGTCACGTACGTAGTACGTCTTCCTCGAAACAAGATAGCGGATCAATCATCACATCTATGCCTCGTACGGTAAATCCATCGTACGGCATCCTAATATCAGGGTACGGGTCAAGTATCACCTACGTGTCTCATCATTCGTATAATATCATCATCATCAAGTGTCAAGATCAAGGTGCTATACCGCAATCGCATACATCATATATTATTGCCGGTATACAGATACATCGTTGATTTATCCCCAGAAATATCATGTCACATCTATCATATCTTGATCAAGTCGCATATTACAGGTCGTGATTAAGTCGCCTATAAGATATCGAAATCAAGTTACACCTTTATGATATCGCAATCAAGTTACATCTATATGATGTCGTAATCAAGTCACACATGTAACATATCAGAATATCAATCACATGTTACAGTCCGGGTGCTATTTTAGAGTCCCATGTACCTCTATACCATCATCACCCTTTATTATCTATGAATACCTATTCATTATATCATTTTTATAATGATCCGCTAACATCATAATACGACTGTAGTCAAGAATCACGGCATCAAGCCCAACTATACTGTTTCATTCCCGTGTATCATATCACATCAATGTATCCCATATACGTGTTGTGTATATATATATATATATATATATATATATATATATACCTATAGCTAATCCTATATATATATACACATACACGTATACACCATATCGAGTTTCAGTGTGTGCGTGTGTGTGTATCTACCTGAAACCTACGAATCTCTTCCAAGGTATTCATGCGCTGGTATGGTCTTCCTAAATCAGCCTAGTCCAGCCTAGGGTCATTACTAGGGTCCCACTCATTTAGAATCTAGGGTCACATCTGGTTTCCTAAAGACAATAAGTACTATTCCTATGCTACGTTGCGGGGGTGCTAAACGCCATCCACCCGACTTCCCCCCGTAGATATACATCTACTCACCTGGTCCATGTCTACCGAAGACGGTGTCGCCATCCTCCTCTTCATCGCCCGCAGTCCACGTGAGGGGTACCTAAACGCAAACATATACATAGTATCGTAAACTGAATCACATACAAAAGTCAAAACGACGTAAAGAACAAGCATAGGTTAAAACCTATGTCCCGTCCACGCAAAAGAACCAAATATCGCTCGATATCGGCGTACAAACTCCGATGGATCGAGATAACATCAAAAAATAACTCATAGTTTTAAAACTCATTACTTATAATATATAACATGATTAAATCCATCGAAACCCTAAAAATCGATCAAACCGTCCAATTTCGTAAAACCCGAAATGCCAATTTACCGTTTTTCTTCAAAACATGACATTTAAATGAAACCAATGGTCATAAAACTCATTAAATAGCATAACTAGACTATACAACCCATTACTATATTTTTGTTACACAAATTTGTATTAATTTGAAATTTCTAGTTTGCAACCATTAGCAAATTTTCAATATCTTACAAGCAAAATGTCACAATTCCACAACAAAACTTGATTTTGCATGAATTAATGTATTAAACTATAATTCATGATGATAATGATATAATGAAACCATAATTATATTTTTAATCTCATTTATTTAGGAATTTCCAAAATCTAGTTTACAAAAATAGCAATTCTATTAGTATTTCCCAATTATCAGAAGAAACTAGTGATCAAACTAAGTTTTTCATTCTATTAATATGCTAATATTCTCATTAAAACTACCATCTAATGATAACAACCTTAATAAGAATTTTATATTACCCACATATACATTTTATAAAAACCTAGCTAGCAAAATATTTAATTTAAACAATTTTAAATGAACAAATTATAATTCAACAACCATGCAAGATTTTCCAATTCTAAAAGAGTTAAACTAATTATTATAACCCTATTTAATTAATAAAAACCACAATTTAATTTTATAGCCCTAACTTGAATTTTCAAAATTTGAAGATAGATTTAATTTATTAATTCTAATTATGCTAGAATGAAACATCTAATAAAATAAATCAAAAGTATAAAATTTATACCTTCAAACAAGAAATCCAAACATGAAAATAAGCCTCCAAAATGCATGCTTCCCATCTCCAAAATCCATGTAAAGAAGAGCAAAGAATAAAGGGTAGGAATTTATTATGATTTTGTGCATTTTTAATTGAATTTTTGAAGGATTTTTGATGAATTTTGGAGCAAAATCAAATGAGGAAAATGGGGGCTACCATGGGGGGTGAGGGCCGGCCACAATTTGGAGGTGAGGGAGAGAAAGAAGAGAGTGAGGAATTGTGTAGAACTTTCCCCCAAAATATCACTTCATTATGTCTTTTCATGCTTTTATTTAATTTTCTTTTAATTCTTTTCTAAAACAACTCAAGAAAGCTCTAGAAAATTGGAAAAATTTGCAAATAAATTTTGCATGAAACACACTAAATTATAATATGCCATGGTTCATTTTTAAAAATTAAAACCATTTAAATTTGTAATTTACACTAATTTAGTGTAAAAATAAAGCTTATGTTAATATTTAAAACAATTAATTTAGGAAAAATATTTAATTAAACTAAAAATTTATAAGTGGCTAAATAAACACCATTTACTAGTAATAACATAATTAAAATTGTAACATTTTAAATTTATAATGAAAAATAATTACGGTTTTGTTTTACGAAAAATACGTTTTACTTTACCGAAAATCACAAAATTCACTTAAACAATTTTATTTATTTAATTATTTATTTAATTATTTTAAAATGTTACAATCTTCCCCCCTTTAAGAAATTCGGTCCCCGAATTTAAATTAAAACTCCCCCTCCAAATACTAAAATATTTAGCAAAACACTCAAATCGTCGGAGCTCCGAAATCATCAATACATAACTAAAATCAACTCCGTCAAGCATAACGCAATCATCGGAGTTATGACGAGAATAAAATATCAAAACCCAATATGAAAACCATCATAATATACATCAATCTATAACTTATATATAGTGCGCATCATAGTAAAACCGTCCAAATATGTGGATAAGGAAATATGCAAAAAAAAAACCTTTTGAAAATCGCCGTGTGATGCACGTGTCACGGCATAAGTAGCGGACGTTTATTTAAAAAAAATAGCTATATATATATATCTTTTATTTAACATACACGTCCCGCCTGGTTACTAAATCAAATAATAATGATTATGAAAACATACTGCTCAAACTGAAATCAATCCCAATCACATCATAAAATATCATGTGCGTCCGGTGCGCACTGAAATCGAAACCAAATACAGATACCACGAATACACACAAAAACAAACTAAGTGCAACAAGTGTGCACCAAAACATCAGTCAAGTACAACGGGCGTGCACGACTCAATATCAGGTGCATCTAATCTGCACAAAACCCCGATTTAGTGCATCTGGTGTGCACCAAATCGTATTAAGTGCGCCAAGTGTGCGCAAAAATCTCAATCAGGTGCACATGGTGCACGAAAACATACATCGAATATCAAAATCGAAATCACAGTACAAAAATGCATGAAAACTAGGTTGAAACATATGTCAAAAATCATGTGTAACCCCTATGCACGAAATCAAATCAACATCACAAAAGGTATTAAAACCAAATCAAGTGCACTGGGTATGTTCTAAACAATATCAATACAACTGATATATGAAACACAATAGAATGTAATGAAGGTACACATAAGAAATACCAATCGTAGAACAAAATCCTCAAAATACTAAAATCCAATAACAGAAATATGAAATTCAAATCACCAAATCACAATCATAAAAACTATCGTCAATGTGTGCCTCTTTCCTTTGATGTCGATTGCTTCGAACTCGTCTCTTCGTAGCCGTGCTGACTGCGCTACTAACGGCAATACTTATATCTAGAGTCTTCCACGTAGTCGATCCCTTCACTTGATATCCGGACTACATTAAACTTTTCGATCGATCCATCAAAATCCTATAATTCCCCGAGAGCTCAACACTCAAGTACAGTTTAAAAGTATCCGGTACATACTTCAGCATCGATGGTCCAGCCGTAGAAGGGAAAACCCAAGCCTCACTAATGGCACCGCGGAACTGCCGTAAACCCTAAGGTTCAAGGGCGTTCTCGTGGTCATTATGTCGAGTTAGGGTTTCATTCTTCTAGAGGGTCCATCGAAATACCTGCATGTTCTTCCGAATACCTTAAACTTGGGAAAATGGTTTTCTGATAATCGTTCGAATCCTTTAACTTCGTCTGGACGGCATGTGAATACCCTTCATCCGCACGCTAAACAATGCTTCACTCCTCAAGAATAACTAATACCCTAATGGTTATCGCATTCGAGCCGCAGCTCCCTCTGCCCATGCGCCCGTGGTAACAGAAACCACCCTCCGACATCGACGAAGATAGATCAAAGGAACAAATGAAATACGTTGCAAACAAATGTACATCCTAAGGCTCCTTAAGCAGAGTAGCGTATCGTAAGTATGTCGCGGACCATACCAACGGTACGTTACTCTACCTAAATCGCCTACTCCATCAACCTAGGGTCACCTAGACTTATACATGGTTAAACCTAGCGCTCTGATACCAACTTTGTCACGACCCGAAAGTACGGAACGTGACCGGCACTTAGATTACGAGGTGTCTAGAGGCGCAACGTAACCTAAGTAAGCCGAAGCCTAGAAATCTAAACCATAAAAGAAGAAGAAGAAGTAAAAGAAACATGAAGGAAACAAGTTTAAAAGCATCAGCAAATTTTCCCAAAAATTTCGGCAGAGTCTCCTCTGTAAAAACTGGCCCCAAACGGGTACAACAAGTATAATATACATAAACAATAAAAAAAGCATCCCCAAACGGGAGCTAGCTCAACGCCAACAGGCGGAAACAACCACAACAATACACAATAGTATACAACGCCAAAGGGCGAGGCTCAAACTCAAAAGAAAACAATCCACCCAAATCAGAATAATACATGCGCGACTCTAAGGTCGAAATAATAACTGGTCCAATAAACTTATCAAAAAAATACAAGTATGGTTGATGGAGCTCTCTAGATACAAATGAAATAATAAAAAAAAATACAATGGCGGTCCAGATACAAATGAACCAACCTACCGTGCAAACCACCCGGAAAGAAATCATGTGCCAACAACTGCCAGGGAAACCTGTACCTCAACCTGTAATAAAATTTGGCACAACGGGGGTGAGTTGCCAACTCGTGAGTAGAAGACATCTACGAAACGAAATCGAATGCACGACGCTATCCTAGGTCATAATGATACACCACTAAGTCCCAATCATCTGGTAATGGCAGGGTAATACTAAGTGTAAATGCAAATACTCTGTGCTCGTGTCAGTGCCTCATATAATACTATATCATAAGAATGAGTATGCATGCACCATGAATGTAACATAACAAATCCTGAAATCCAGATATATCTGTATAAGAAATCTTTAGCTGTTATCAAATTAATATGTGTATAGGGATCTGAAATCTCAACAATGAAATCCATGGAAATCCGTGTCAGGCATCGACACAAACATGTAAATCTTAAGTCTCATAGTCTCAATATCTCGGGCTCCGTCAGTCCGGATCAGCCCATATCATCAAATCTCACGACAACGGTCGGTATCCTCCGGATATCCGCCACGCCAGACATCACCGGTAGGTAGCCTTCCCCTGCCAGGCTTATCGTCTACAACCCGATCTTCTTGCCCCGGGGTACCATACCGGGCCCACCATATACCCGAGACAGTTCATCCACTCCTCGAATCGGGTCTCGAAATCCAACAGAAAACATGAAATCTAATGGTGGACGACACATACATCATCAGAAAACCGCATCTTATGTTTTAAAAAATGAGGAGGAGAGAGAGAGAGAAGTTTTATATATTCTTGCGGTTTTCCCCAAAAATCCAGAAATCTCATAGAAACCCAAATCTCAAAATCATGAGTAAGTATATGATAAGTGTCGGCATATGCCCATAATACTGCATGATAACATGAAATATGAATGCATGAATGTCTAAGTAATAAATACCATGTCTATACTAACATCAGAGAGTAATCACAATATTATATCGGTCTAGTTGTTAACTGATTCTATCAATAAAAGATAATATGATCTAAAGTGTACGTGACATAGCAATTACCGATGATGATGTGTGTGAGCCGACAAATAAGTGTGCGTGGAATATGTGCATCATCGGTAATGGTGCTGGTGTCCTAACAGGCAAAGTTTTATGCTGATTATAGAAACATATATATATAAACATGCACTTTATGATTATGGTATGAATGTAAAGACGGAAGTGTAATAACCACTCATATGTGATATACAAAAATAACTACAGCTATACGACTCGAGACTAAACTAGTGTCCATCAAGCCTCCTAAAGAACTAAACCTAAGAAACTAGTAAATAAGAAATAAGAGTCCATCTAAGGTCTGAATCTATATCTCTAATAGTCGGCGATCCAGCCTCAATAGCGTCACGTACGTAGTACGTCTTCCTCGAAACAAGAGAGCGGATCAATCATCACATCTATGCCTCGTACGGTAAATCCATCGTACGGCATCCCAATATCAGGGTACGGGTCAGGTATCACCTACGTGTCTTATCATTCGTACATTATCATCATCATCAAGTGTCAAGATCAAGGTGCTATACTGCAATCGCATACATCATATATTATTGCCGGTATACAGATACATCGTTGATTTATCCTCAGAAATATCATGTCACATCTATCATATCTTGATCAAGTCCCATATTACAGGTCGTGATTAAGTCGCCTATAAGATATCGAAATCAAGTTACACCTTTATGATATCGCAATCAAGTTACATCTATATGATGTCGTAATCAAGTCACACATGTAATATATCAGAATATCAATCACATGTTACAGTCCGGGTGCTATCTTAGAGTCCCATGTACCTCTATACCATCATCACCCTTTATTATCTATGAATACCTATTCATTATATCATTTTTGTAATGATCCGCTAACATCATAATACGACCGTAGTTAAGAATCACGGCATCAAGCCCAACTATACTGTTTCATTCCCGTGTATCATATCAAATTAATGTATCCCATATACGTGTTGTGTATATATATATATACCTATAGCTAATCCTATATATATATACACATACACGTATACACCATATCGAGTTTCAGTGTGTGCGTGTGTGTGTATCTACCTGAAACCTACGAATCTCTTCCAAGGTATTCATCCGCTGGTATGGTCTTCCTAAATCAGTCTAGTCCAGCCTAGGGTCATTACTAGGGTCCCACTCATTTAGAATCTAGGGCCACATCTGGTTTTCTAAAGATAATAAGTACTATTCCTATGCTACGTTGCGGGGGTGCTAAACGCTATCCACCCGACTTCCCCCCGTAGATATACATCTACTCACCTGGTCTATGTCTGCCGAAGACGGTGTCGCCATCCTCCTCTTCATCGCCCGCAGTCCACGTGAGGGGTACTTAAACGCAAACATATACATAGTATCGTAAACTGAATCACATACAGAAGTCAAAACGACGTAAAGAACAAGCATAGGTTAAAACCTATGTCCCGTCCACGCAAAAGAACCAAATATCGCTCGATATCGGCGTACAAACTCCGATGGATCGAGATAACATAAACAAATAACTTATAGTTTTAAAACTCGTTACTTATAATATATAACATGATTAAATCTATCGAAACCCTAAAAATCGATCAAACCGTCAAATTTCGTAAAACCCGAAAATGCCAATTTACCGTTTTTCTTCAAAACTTGACATTTAAATGAAACCAATGGTCATAAAACTCATTAAATAGCATAACTAGACTATACAACCCATTACTATATTTTTGTTACACAAATTTGTATTAATTTGAAATTTCTAGTTTGCAACCATTAGCAAATTTTCAACATCTTACAAGCAAAATGTCACAATTCCACAACAAAACTTGATTTTGCATGAATTAATGTATTAAACTACAATTCATGATGATAATGATATAATGAAACCACAATTATATTTTTAATCTCATTTATTTAGGAATTTCCAAAATCTAGTTTACAAAAATAGCAATTTTATTAGTATTTCCCAATTATCAAAAGAATCTAGTGATCAAACTAAGTTTTTCATTCCATTAATATGCTAATATTCTCATTAAAACTACCATCTAATGATAACAACCTTAATAAGAATTTTATATTACCCACATATACATTTTATAAAAACCTAGCTAGCAAAATATTTAATTTAAACAATTTTAAATGAACAAATTATAATTCAACAACCATGCAAGATTTTCCAATTCTAAAAGAGTTAAACTAATTATTATAACCCTATTTAATTAATAAAAACCACAACTTAATTTTATACCCTAACTTGAATTTTCAAAATTTGAAGATAGATTTAATTTATTAATTCTAATTATGCTAGAATGAAACATCTAATAAAATAAATCAAAAGTATAAAATTTATACCTTCAAACAAGAAATCCAAACATGAAAATAAGCCTCCAAAATGAATGCTTCCCATCTCCAAAATCCTTGTAAAGAAGAGCAAAGAATAAAGGGTAGGAATTTATTATGATTTTGTGCATTTTTAATTGAATTTTTGAAGGATTTTTGATGAATTTTGGAGCAAAATCAAATGAGGAAAATGGGGGCTACCATGGGGGCTGAGGGCCGGCCACAATTTGGAGGTGAGGGAGAGAAAGAAGAGAGTGAGGAATTGTGTAGAACTTTCCCCCAAAATATCACTTCATTATGTCTTTTCATGTTTTTATTTAATTTTCTTTTAATTCTTTTCTAAAACAACTCAAGAAAGCTCTAGAAAATTGGAAAAATTTGCAAATAAATTTTGCATGAAACACACTAAATTCTAATATGCCATGGTTCATTTTTATAAATTAAAACCATTTAAATTTGTAATTTACACTAATTTAGTGTAAAAATAAAGCTTATGTTAATATTTAAAACAATTAATTTAGGAAAAATATTTAATTAAACTAAAAATTTATAAGTGGCTAAATAAACACTATTTACTAGTAATAACATAATTAAAATAGGTATTTTTAAATTTATAGTGAAAAATAATTACGGTTTTGTTTTACGAAAAATATGTTTTACTTTACCGAAAATCACAAAATTCACTTAAATAATTTTATTTATTTAATTATTTATTTAATTATTTTAAAATGTTACACTTATGGACTACCATGTCCCCACTAGTATGATCTGCATCATAGTCCAGGTAGTCAAGTACACATCCTAAGGGCTTTACCAACATGTAACTATAAGACAGTGTAAAGAGACAAGTATACATGTTAAGATAAAGAGCAACCAGATAGCATACTATCATATCGAGCAAGAAAGTCATCTCTATATATGTCCAAGCATCCAATATAATATACATAATCTGTACAATACCGGCCTCTAGGGCATACATACAACTAACAATCTCCCACTTGCACTAGAGCCAGCTGCTGTAGTATCGCATACCGAGCATCCCGAAGAGTCTCTCAAACTGTATCTGGGGAATGGCCTTCGTGAGTGGATCCGTTGTGTTATTCTTCGTGTCAACCCTCCTGATCTCGATCTCCCGGCGATCAACTATCTCCCGGATCAGGTGATACCGCCTCAGAATATGCCTGGATCGCTGATGGGACCTGGGTTCCTTGGCCAAAGCCACCGCTCCATTGTTATCGCAATACAAAGGTATTTGATTCTCAATGGATGGAACCACTCCAAGTTCAGTAATGAACTTCTTGATCCAGACAGCCTCTTTGGCAGTATCGTTGGCAGCGATGTATTCAGCCTCCATCGTCGATTCTGCCACGGTTTCCTGGTTGGAACTCTTCCAGCTAACCGCCCCTCCGTAAAGGGTAAAGATAAATCCCGACTGCGACTTAGAGTCGTCCTTATCATTCTGGAAGCTCGAATCGGTAAAGGACTCCACTTGGAGTTCTCCGTTACCATACACCAAGAGCATCTCTTTAGTCCTTCGTAAGTACTTGAGAATGCTCTTCACAGCTATCCAGTGACTCTCTCCAGGATCAGCTTGATACCTGCTCACTATACTTAGTGAGTATGCTATATCGGGTCTGGTACATAGCATCGCGTACATGATAGAGCCTACAGCCGAAGCATAGGTATCCCTTGCATGCGATCTCTCTCCAAATCAGTCTTGGGAGACATCTCTTTGGAGAGAGTGACTCCAGAGATCGTGGGTAAGTTCCCACGCTTGGATTCTTCCATACTAAACCTCTTTAGTATGGTGTCAATATACCTGGACTGGGACAATCCTAATATCCTTTTAGATCTATCTCTATAGATCCTGATTCCCAATATGCAGGAGGCATCACCTAGATCTTTCATTGAGAATCTTTGTGATAAGAAGAGCTTGACCGATTGCAGCATAGGAATATCATTTCCTATCAAGAGTATGTCTTCCACGTACAGTACGAGGAAGACAACCTTACTCTCTGTCACCTTCTTGTAGATACAAGGTTCATCTACGTTTTTGACGAAATCAAACTCTTTGATAACGACGTCAAAGCAGATGTTCCAACTCCGCGATGCTTGCTTTAATCCATAAATGGATTTAAGCAGCTTGCACACCTTCCCGCTGCTCCCACTATCTACGAAGCTCTCTGACTGAGTCATGTACACGCTCTCTTCTAAATCACCATTTAGAAAGGCGGTCTTAACATCCATTTGCCAGATTTCATAATCATGATATGCAGCGATGGCAAGCATGATCCGGATGGATTTAAGCATAGCCACTGGAGAAAAAGTTTCGTCATAGTCCACACCTGGTCTTTAACGAAAACCCTTTGCAACAAGTCTAGCTTTGAAAGTCTCCACTTTCCCATCTACACCAAGTTTTTTCTTGAAGATCCACTTGCTCCCAATGGGTTTTACCCCTTCAGGAGCTACTTCCAAAGTCCATACTTTATTGGTGTACATGGATTCCATCTCAGATCGTATTGCATCCAGCCATTTCACAGAGTCACCACTCGTGATGGCCTGCTCGAAACTAGTTGGGTCATCATCTTCCATGATGCAATCCTCACTTCCACCATCAATGAGAAAACCGTAGTATCTCTCAAGCGGATGAGAAACCCTGCTAGATCGGCGGAGAGGCTGGGGTTCGTCGGGTACTACTGAATCCTCTGGTTCTACCAAATCATCTGTTATAGTTTGCTCTGCTGGAACTTCTTCCAGTTCTACCTTAATGCCACTAATCTGTTTCATAAGAAAACCTTTTTCTAAGAAAGTGGCATGTCGAGAAACAAACACCTTTTGTTCCTCGGAGTGGTAGAAGATATACCCTCGCGAATGTTTGGGATATCCAACAAACTTACATAGAACAGACCTTGCCTCGAGCTTGTCCGGATTTTGTGTTTTAACATAGGCCGGACAACCCCATATCTGAATAAAATTAAGACATGGTCTCTTACCATTCCATATCTAATATGGAGTGGTAGGCACTGATTTGGTTGAAACTCTATTCAATAGGTATGCAGCTGTCTCCAGTGCATATCCCCAGAAGGAAATAGGTAACTCAGTTGTACTCATCATAGAGCGCACCATAACTAATAGGGTGCGATTCCTCCGCTCCGATACACCGTTGTGCAGTGGTGTATAAGGAGGAGTAAGCTGAGAGAGAATCCCATTCTCTTTTAGATAATCTAGGAATTCATTGCTTAAGTATTCTCCTCCTCGATCAGATCGAAGGATCTTAATACTTTTGCCCGTTTGGTTCTCTACTTCGTGCTTATATTCTCTGAATTTCTCAAAAGATTCAGACTTGTGTTTCATTAGGAACACATATCCGAATCTTGAGAGATCGTCAGTGAATGTAATGAAGTAAGAAGAACCGTTCCTGGCATGCGTAGATATGGGACCGCATATATCACTATGTACCAGTCCTAAGAGTTCCGTAACTCTTTCTCCGTGTTCACTAAACGGAGCTTTGGTCATTTTTCCTTTGAGACATGAATGGCAAGTATCATAAGATGATAATTCGAATGAATTCAAATATCCATCTTTATGTAACTTAGCCAGTCGTGTCACATTGATATGACCAAGTCTACAATGCCACAAGAAGGATTCGTTCATTCCTGAACTTTTCCTCTTGTGTGTGTTTTGTATATTGAGGACTGTATTCTGATTTATAATGAATATGCCATTATGTAACGAGCCTGATGCAATCAACTTTTGATCTAGGAATATTTTCATAACATCATCCTTTACTACAAAATTATATGCTTCTTTACTTAATAAAGAAACTGATATAATGTTGCACATCATGTTCGGTATATAATAGCACTCATTTAGAATCAGTGTATCACCACTTGGTAATACTAGGTGATATTTGCCAACTGCTTTGGCTGCAATATTTGCCCCATTCCCTACTTGAACGGAATGATCACCTTTTCCCAGTTCTCTACCTTTCCGTAGCCCATGTAACAATTTACATATATGGGATCCTGATCCGGTATCTAATACCCAGGACGTAGGGTGAACTGAGAAACAGTTCTCAATAACTAACACACCTGAAGAAGATGCATCAACATGCATGTTCTTTTGGGCGGCTTGAGAATCCAGATATTCTCCTATTCCCTGTTCAGTCTTATAACTCTTATAAGAAAGAACGGGTCCAACGTTCCCCTGCTCAGTATAATAAGCGGGTTCAGTCAATACATCCATTTTATTATCTTGATTATGGCCTGACATGGTCGCTACCTAGAGAGAGAGAGAAGAAAACACTTTAGCGTATGCTCTTACAAGATTAGATTGGTTATTATCTTATCTAATCAAGATGGCTCCCACTGTTTTTATCAAATCTTCCTTCAAACCCTAAAAGGAAAGACTAGCCGGGATTAATTACACCCTACAATTTCGCCAATCTTTCAGCCAGGCCAGTGTCGGTACTTTGAGAGAGGTTCCCGTGCTTTCGCACGGACCTAATTAAAGTAAACCTCGTTTTCCCAGAGGCGTAACCCCGTTGACACATTTCTAGACACCTACTTGATCGGCTAATTGTCCTGTGTAAAACTCTCCCAGGAGTAACAATTACTCGCAGAGGGTATCGGGATCCAACTATCTCATAGAAGGTATGCAATCTCATTGCAAATTTCAACACTTGAAATTCCCGATAATGCTTTTGCCCCTAGCGTCCCATGACCTTGACGGAGGCCAAACTACCCATAAGGCGCTAGTCAAGTTCAACCCGTCATTTCTTGATTGAATTAAACCCACCCGTACGACCCTTGACGGAGGCCAAACTACGCCGTACGAATACCCTAATCCAATCACATCATATGCTAACAGATAAGCACTAGTTAGCTACCATACACTACGCCTTGATGGAGGCCAAACTACCGTAGCATGAATACTAAGTAGTACTTATCTGAAATGACGGAGGGCTACGCAGGTTTTTTCAGAAAAACCATGAGCGTAATGAACTTGATATCGTTGTAGAATCATGTGAAATTTTGAAATGGAGTGTTTTTTTTAGGCTTTCATCAGTTTTTCTAAAGAGGTCTCTCCCGGTCAAGGGATCTCGGCTCTTTCCCCATCGAATAAGGTGCAGGGTATATCATATATACCACTATGCAAAGCAAAACACTAAAAGCAATCAAAAGACAAACCAAGTTTTGTAGCATCTGCCAGTTTCGCTAAAGAGGTCACTCCCGGTGAAGGGATCTCGGCTCTTTTCCCATCGAATAAGGTGCAGGGTATATCATATATACCACTATGCAAAGCAAAAATGTTGCTACCCTTTTTGAAAAAATTGATTCTACAACATCTTTTAGGTTTCTTTTCTTTCATTAATCACATTAATGAAGTCCCATCATTTAAATCACCTAAACATTACAGATAAATACGACGTACACTTATGCCATCCGCATTCGCATCGATGTCCCCTCGTGCACCGTTAGGTTAGGTAACTAACGGCAGAGCAGGGCAGGGCTAGCGTGGGTGTAAAACATAAGTAACGTCTATATAATATATCATATATACTATATACAGTATTTATCACAGAACATCAAATGAACATATCACAGATATCGCAGCAGAAGAAATATATGAAACATTGGATATACTAGGACGTCCGTGTTTTATTTTGAGCCTCTATAAAACACGGATTCCATGGTCACGACGAATAGCCAAACCCACACCCCTAGACCCCTACGAGAGCGGCAAGTAACCCTACCAATTCTAGAGTTAGGTGATCCGGACTCGACTCCTCGAGTTGGTCTCCCACTGGACCCTAGAACCCGGTTACTTATGCTCCCCTCCTTGGGTCTATCCTAGTGCAGAAAAGTAAATAATATACAAATGGTGACATCAACCTCATCCCGGAAGTGCCCTAATAAAATAATATTACATACTTTTAATTTTACATGAATGAAAATAAAAACTCTCATCTCACACAAAATCCCCGGCTATTCAGAACGCGACGATCCAATATAACATATCCAGCAACACAGAACATCACATGTCATCAACGTAAGTAAATATGCGCATCCCAATTGTCGTTGACATATAGCAACGAAACCGGCGATATCATATATTACACTTACGGTCGCAGAAAAGAAAGTGTAAAACTACAATATTTGGAATCCACATTCTCTTTAGACATCGTAAATGCGAAATATCACATACTTCGTATTTTATGCCTAACTATATGAATTCCACATATTGCATCACATTCCAGATAAATAGACAGTATTGAAGTTTTCAAACAAATGATCAAATACCCAAAATTCTCTAAAGCTCAACACTTGAGCGGAGTTCAAAAACCCGGAGTGTGTCACATTAGTAGTGGTCCAGCCGTAGAAGGGTCAAGCCAACGCCTCACATGTGGCACGCCGTACTGCCTCAAACCCTAAGGTTCAAAAGGCAGTTCAAGACGGTTACATAATCGAGTTAAGGTTTGTTGTCTTCTAGAGGGTCCACCACAAAACTTGCACATATTTCCGAAAGATTTAAACCCCGTGAAAAGTGAGCAAATGATACTCGTTCGAACAATTCAATACTTTCTAATTTACCCGGAAAAGACACGAAATCAAAATTCCGATCGAATCACCGACTCCAAAACAATCTCCAGAACATACAGCACTAAATTCAGATTAAAAATAGCCCAAAAAATATACAAGTAGACAAAATAATTTCTGTACAAAAACGACACAATAATTCATCCGTACGGCTGCGGAACCGCGGCCCAAGCAGGCTCTTGCCGCGGTTCCGCGGTGGAAAGTACTGTTCATGGCATCGTTTTTTACATTTGTGCTTAGATTTCCCTGCTGAAATTTTTAAGGATTTTTAATACTGAAAAATCACAGTTTCAAAAAATTGTCCAAAGAGTGTCCCGAAAATCCGTATTTTCGTTTGATCGGAGTTTTAACTTCGTTAAAGTGTCGCCTAAAGTTCTAGGTCGGCTCTGATACCAATGTTAGGTTTACCTAGCACCTCATGAAGGGATTGGAAGCATCACATGTACCAAAGATTAAATTTTTAGGGTGCTAACTAAGAATACAAAGAATCATTCCTAGAAAAATTAGGGTTTCAAAAACAACACATCATCACAAGTAGGTAAAGCTAGGGTTTTGAGAGTACAATCTTTGTAGCTCCCTACGCTAGACTCCTCGGCTACTTGGGGTTTGGAAAAGGTCCACTTGAACTCCTCTAGGTCCACGATGATCCACCCGGAGTCCACTTTGTCCAAGCTAGCAACTTCACAAGATGAAGAAAGAAAATGGAAGCTAACACTCTCCACTAATGGGCAAGACTAGTGTAGAATGGTGTTGTGTTTCTTTTTCTCACTTTAAAATCCTATCTTGTTGAGTATTTTGCTTACTAGAGAGATCTAGAGAGCAAAGGAGCAAGGAAGAAGAAGATGATGGCTTTTGAAGAAGAAAAAAAAATATTCTCATGTGAAAAAATAGAAAATATATGTATATATATTTTCCACTTCTCATCTCAAACCATGGTTAAACCATAAAGATATTATTGAATTTGAGTTAAAACACAAAAGGAAAGTTAATCCATGGTTAAATGGTGGGTGAGCATGGTTAGGTCAAAGAAGAGTGTAGAAAGTAAACCATGAATTATCCTTTTCTTTTGTTTTGTTTTTAACACAAATACAATATATATCCTTATATATAAAACCATGGTGTGAGTCTTATATTGCCACCATTTTCTATGTATATACAACCATGAAGGATGATGTATGTATGTATGTGTGCATGCACATCCATATGTTCATGAATCAAGAAAGAATGCATACATGCATGCATACATCCAAAAATAAAAGAAAGGATTTCTAGTGAGAATCTAATGGTTAAATGATAAATCAACACTTGATTTATCAATCCGGCCATATCACATACGACCCAACCAAAAGCAAGCCGCCCGAATAATATATGGTATCTTATACGGGCATTTTAACCGGGTCCATACGCATATCGCATACGCGCACCACAACGTTTCGCCTGAACTAGGTAACTCCTTTGTGGGACTCTAAGACCCGTCAATACACCGACAGTGGCTGATGATCATATCAAGCACCCCCAAGCCGCAAGCGGTCAGCTAAACGTAACGGCCACCTGGGTATTGAGCGATCAGAAGAGAACAAGCGAACCTGCTACAACTCCCGTCAAGCCAACCGGCAACACTACCGTGCAGTCCGGTTTCTTCGTCAGATATGCTGCATATCGAGCCTAGGGATGGTAAACGTCAGACCCCAATAACCGATAAGTCGTGCCGATGTGAGGCCCATAACGGGTCGAGAAACTACTGGTAACACTTACCAGTAAATCTCTAAAACAGCACTGGCCAGGGACTTCCCTGTTACGGCCAATCGAGCACAGCGCAACATGAACCCCCAATACCGGGAGAGACGAAACCCCTCCTATCGCTCATTGCCTCCATGTGACTCGGGACTGTACCCAAAAACCACCGTTTTGCACGCCCTCATGGACGTGGTAAGGTGGAAATCAAAGCATAGTGGGAATCACACAAGACTCTATGACGATCTCGGGTCTACAGACTAACCTGCATAAGTGTCACTAGAGAACTGCCATCTGACGTGAGGTATAATACCATCTGGGAGTTCTCGGCGAGTCCGTCCAGTGTACCCAGTCTCTACTGAGCACCCGTATACCATCTCTGATGTCAAACATCAATGGATATGGGATCATCCATCGCCCATCTCATGGGTCGAGAAGCATATACGCTAGTCTACACTGGTATATCGATACCCCGTCTCGATACACCCACGACTAGGGAGCTTGAAGGATGTACTTATGGACTACCATGTCCCCACTAGTATGATCCGCATCATAGTCCATGTAGTCTAGTACACATCCTAAGGGCTTTACCAACATGTAACTATAAGACAGTGTAAAGAGACAAGTATACATGTTAAGATAAAGAGCTACCGGATAGCATACTATCATATCGAGCAAGAAGTCATCTCTATATATATCCAAGCATCCAATATAATATACATCATCTGTACAATACTGGCCCCTAGGGCATACATACAACTAACATACAGGGCCAAACTAAACAGGCTGATCGAAAGGTAAGGAAACCGCCTAACATCTGAGTCGATACATACATACATACATACATACATACATATATATATATATATATATAATAGTCGGTGATCCCGTCTCAATAGTATAACATACGATACAATATCTATAATATGACATCCTCAAATCAAGAGTGCGGATCTATCATCATTATAAAGCTCGTACGTAATTCGTCGTACGGTATCCCAAATCTGGGTATGGGTCAAATATCACATTCATCACATTATTCATCTGACATCCTCTTTATCAAAAATCATGATCCGGGGTACTGATCTACGCCAAGTACAATACTGATACCATCTATGTATGCATGCGTGTGTATGAAAACACCACGTCAAAGGACCCGCTAAAACATCATGTCGTATCTCAAATACGAACCCTGTCACATCACCGATCTTATGGCCTCAAGCCCAATCTTATCGACTCATCTCAAATCTCAAGTACTATCCTCATAATCCAAGTATATGTATACGTGTGTGTGTGTGTATATATATATATATATATATATATATACCTCGTCCCATACCCATGTGTTTGTGTGTATGTGTGTGTGTGTCCCCATATACGCACAGGTAAATAGGTGTATGCAAATGCGTGTGTGCGTGTGGGTGTGAACCTATTCCAGGGTTCGCGACTAAGAAGCTATGCTAGTTTACTTCTAATTACCCTAAACTAAACCATGAACACAATAATCATCTCTTGATAAACATCCAAGTATCAAGAATCACATATATAAACATATATATATATATAACTATACTACGAACTGCGGGGGTGCTATACGCTATCCACCCAACTTCCCCCGTAGATATATATCTACTCACCTAATCTTCGCTCGCCGGTACCGACGTCGCCACGCGCTTGCTTGTCGTCTCGAAGTCCATATGGGGGTACCTACATGTCACAACGTATCGTATCGCATAAAATCCCAATTCGAAATCGAAACGGCATACGAAAACTAAATCGGCACGCGTATCACGCATTGGTCAAAACCTATCGCCTACACAGGCAAGAATAGCCAAACCAACCCCCGATGTCGATGTACAAACGTCAAACCATCGAGAAAAACACCAAACGTACCAATCATGGTCTTACAACTCACTAAAAATCTATGAAATAGGATGCAAATCATCAAAACTAATAAATTGATCAAATCGGTTTATTTTCAATAAGTCTAGTAAAGGGGGTCGTTAACCGTTTTACTACAAGTCTTGATGATTTAGCAAACTAGTGGTCACAATACTCACTAATTACCTTAACCAAGTCAGACAAACCAAAACCATATTTTTAATCTCACAACTTTCATTAACCCGAAATTCTAGTATGCAATATAGCTCAAATTTAACACTTTTTCAAGCAAAAATTCACAATTCAACACTTAAGCTTGGTTTTGCATGAACTAAAGTATGAAACTACAACTTAAAATGCTACTAATGTCATGAATACCCTAATTAGATTTTTATCTCAATTAATTAATAAATTCCCAAAACCTGGTTAACAAAATTAGCATAATTAGCAAAATTTTAAACTAACAATTAGCAACTAGTAACTAGCTTTTCCTTTACATGTCTTAAGATCTCAAATACAACATACAATCCATGATCCAAATACCCAAAACCCTAATTTGATCACAACCCATTCTCTTGAATTTTTCCAACTTGCAATTAACCTATTTAAACACCTAATTTACACTTAAATAACCTAAATTAAAGTAATTAGACAACAATTCACTAAAGGTGTAAGATTTATACCTCATGAACCATGGATCAAACTTGCAATCTAGCCTCTCAAAATGCTCTCTTTTCACCACAATCCATTCATGATAGGCTAAACTAAAATGGGTAAGAGTTGGATTTGGATTTTGGGATTTTTTTGATGGATTTTGAGGCAATTTTGATGAATTTTTTCAAGAGAAATGAGGGGAGAAAAGGGAGGGGCTGCTGTTGAGGGAGAGGGAGGGGTACGGCCAGATGTGGGTGAGTGAGGAGAGAGAGTGAGTTAGGGAAAAAAAAGCCAAGTCAACTCAAAAAGTCAATGTCCATACCTCTTTCTTATTCTTTTCTTTCATTTCTTTGTTTCCTTTTCTTTTCTTTTTGAAGTGGGGAAAAGAGTGGGAGTGGGGGCAGCCCATGGCTGTCCAAGCCTATGGGGAGGGGGTGAGAGGGTGTGGGTGAGTGTGGGTGAGGAAAGAAAATGATAAATTTTACCCCAATTTCTATTTACACTAATTTCACTATTTAAGCCTTTTTCTTCGATATTTTCTAACACCGTTTGGCAGTTTTATTTCTTTTCAAAAATAATATTTTACAAGTTAGTTTAGTGTGTCATGATGCACAAAATTTGTATTAACCCATTAAAATTTGTAATTTTCCCTAATTAAATGTATTTGTGACAGCATAAAATAATATTAAAATAATTAATTTCGGAAAAATTTTCAGAAATTTAGAAATTTTACAAGTGGCTCAATAAACACCAAATACTAGCAATTATATAGCTAGAATATGTATATTTAATCTTATATTAAAAGATATTTATATCTTGAATATTTTTTTACGGAAGACACCCGTTATTTTACCGATTAACCGAAATTTCACCTGAACGATTTTCAAAACGTTACATGGTTGATCCCACAGCCATTGGTGTTTGATATCAAAGATTGTACACATATGTTCATTAGAGAATGAGTACACCGAACAGGACTCTCCGAGAATTCCTAAATGGTACCATACCGTAACATTTCAGAAAAATAAAATATTATTTTTGGGAAGTTACACAATTAATTGTGTATGGGTTATTACTAAACTCGATTAGTGTTTACTAATTTTTCATTAAGTATGATATGTGCATGACATGCAACATGATATGTTGCTTAATACTTGTTACATTTCTTTTATTGTTTGAAAACCATGCTTCATTTCGTTTATTACTTGGTTTTTTTGTTCTTGGATTGAAATTAAAAGAAAAGAAAAGAAATTGGAGATACTTTGAGAGTGGGGATAAGTAAGTATAAGAGAAGAGAGAGAGAGAGGGGGTGAGAGGTCTTTTGACCATGGCTCACTTTTCTTCATTCTGTAGGGTTCCCTAGGGCGGCAGCAAGGTTACGGGAGGCATCGTCCATGCCGTTTTCAATTTTTTGTCGTTCTAAAGAACCCTAACCATAGAATCTTAACTAGAGATTTAGACGAAATTGATAGTTATATGTATGCCCTAGAAGCCATTACTGTACATGAGATGTATATTGTAGTGGATGCTTGGATATATATATAGGGAGGACTTTCTTACTCGACATGATAGTATGCTATCTGGTTACTCTTTATCTTAATATGTACACCGATTGTCTCTCTGTTACATGTTGATAAAGCCCTTAGGATGTGTACTTGACTACCTGGATTATGATGCGGATCATACTAGTGGGACAAAGGTAGTCCGTGAGTACATCCTTTAATGTCCCTAGTCGTGGGTGTATCGAGACGGAGCATCGATATACCAGAGTAGACTGGCGTATAGCTTCTCTACCCATGTAGATGGGCGATGGATGATCCCATATACATTGGTGTTCGACATCAGAGATGATATACGGGTGCTCAGTGGAGACTGGGTACACTAGACGGACTCCCCGAGAACACCCAGGTGGTATTATACCTCACGTCAGATGGAAGTTCTCTGGTGACACTGGTACAGGTTAGTCTGTCGACCCGAGATCGTCATAGAGTCTTGTGTGATTCCTACTGTGCTTCAATTTCCACCTTACTACGTTAAAGAGGATGTGCAAAACGGTGGTTTTTGGGTACAATCCCGTGTCACATGGAGGCAATGAGTGATAGGAGGGGATTTCGTCTCTCCCGGTATTGGGGGTAAATGTTGCGCTGTGCTCGATTAGCAATAACAGGAAGTCCCTGACCAGGGCTGCTTCAGAGATATACTGGTAAGTGTTCTCAGTAGTTTCTCGACCCGTTATGAGCCTCATATCGGGACGGCTTATCGAGTTACTAGGGTCTAACGTTTACCACCCCTAGACGAGATATGCGACATATCAGACGAAAAGATCGGACTGTACGGTTGTGTTACTGATTGGAATCGCAGGAGTATGAGTAGGCTTGCTTGTTGATCTTCTGATCGCTCAATACCCAGGTGGCCGTTACGTTTAGCACACCGCTTGCGGCTTGTGGGTGTTTGATATGATCATCACCTACTGCCGGCGTATTGACGAGTTTTTAGAGTCCTACACAAAGGTTTTCTGGTTCATGCGAAACGGAGTAGGAGCACATATGAGATGTGCGGGACCGAGATTAATAAGCGTATGTGATACCGTATTCTATTCTCGCGATTTGTATCATCGGTCGGTTATATATGATAGAGCTGGGTTATCAAATAAAGTGTTGATTCGATAAATTGATACACATAATATTAGCCGGTTATATGTGATATAGCCGGATTGTTAAATCAAGTGTTGATTTAATAATCTAATGTATAATTATGTATTTGTTATATTAATTTACATTGACTAGTATTACCTCACTTAAGATTGCTTTTCTCACTTGATTGTATATTGAGTATGTATGTGATATATACTTGTGTACATGTTTGTATCATGCTTGATGATACATGCAACATGGGTATGTGTGTGACTTACACCATAATTAAGATAATGGTTAGGGTTTTTATTTATTTTTGTAATTCAAAATTAGTGGCATTTTATCATGGCATGTAAGCTTGTGGAAGCTTGTAGATCATTTGACTTGGTCCAGTTATTTTGTTTTACTAAAGATATTTATTAACCAAACCATTACCTTAAACCTTGGTTATGTCTTTACAAAGGTTAGTATATGATACTCTCACCCATGGTTGCAATTCACCACTTGATTTATTCATGAGTTCATTCTCTCATCTCTTCACTTGAGCTTCTTCTTTCTCATGAGAAAAGCTCACTAGCTTTTCTCAAGGTGAGAAAATATTGTGAGAAAAATAAATCTAAAGATAGCCCACTTCCTGCTTCATCATCCTATACTACTTGCAATTTAGTTTAGGGTGTTTGCTTCACTAATTTCACTATTAGTGAAGAGATAGCATGAGCTTTAGTCTCCTTGACGTAAATCATCTTCGGCCTTGAAGACTTCGAGCAAGCTTGTTCATTTCTCCGGGAGAATCCATACTAGAGTTCGGAAGATCGATACTCGCAGCGAAGGGACTACTACATGGAGCTTTAGAAGTGAAGGACCGGTCTACAAAGGTTGCATTCCTCATTCACTTAGAAGTAAAGTAGTTTACTTGTTGTTTTTTAACCCTAATTCTCTAGTAAAGATCCTTGCTTAGGTTGTTTGGCACTTGAAAATTTTAAATACGGCATGTATGATGCCTTGTAGAACCTTGTTCTAGTGCCTAAGAACTTTACAGTGGTATCAGAGCCTAGCTAGAGCATTAGGCGTTGTCTAGACGAAGTTAGAATTCCGATCAAACCGTGAAAGTACGAAACAACCCCTTTCTGGAATTTTTCCAAATGTTGGATTTTTCCATGTTAAAAATATTAAGAAAAACATGCAGGGAATTCTATGGACACACCTGAAGAATGAAACCCTAACTCGTCTAAGTGACCGCGGATCCGCGGCTAAAACATGGTTTTGGTGACAGATCCGCGGCGCCACTTAAGAGGCTTTGGTCAGGCCCTTCAGCTGTAGGTCCGTAGGTACTGTGGTATGTCTCTGGTTAACTTTAACAGTGCTCAAGTGTTGAGCTCTCTGGGAATTTTGAGAATTCATTGATTCAACCGAATTTTTTAACGTCGTCTAGCTTTCTGAAATGTGATACAATAATTGGAATCTACAAATATATTTGTTGCATGTAAATCTAACATTTCGGTGTCGGGTGTAATCAGAAATCTTGTTGAATTGTTCGACTTATTTTGAAAAGATGTTTTCATGGGTGAGACCTAAATGCGAGATTTACATTGTTAGGCATGAAATCTTGGATATGTGATATCCTGGGTTTATGATGTGTAAGGGCAGTTACGATTCCAATTGTTGTAGTTTTCATTTTCTTTTTTGCGACCGTAAGTGTAGTATGTGGTGTATCGCCGGTTTCGTTGCTATACGTCAACGACAATTGGGATACGCATAATTACTTACGTTGATGACATGTGATGTTATGTGTTGTTGTATATGTTATATTGGATCGTCGTGTTTTGAATAGCCGGGGGTTTTATGTTTGATGAGAGTTTTTATTTTCATTCATGTAAAAAAACTTGTATGTAATATTCTATTATTGGGGCACTTCCGGGTTGAGAAAGATGTCACCGTTGATGTATATTATTTACATTTTCGCATTAGGATAGACCCAAGGAGGGGAGCACAAGTAATCGGGTTCTAGAGTCCAGTGGGAGACCATCTCGAGGCGTCGAGACCGGGTTTCCTAACTCTAGAATTGGTAGGGTTGCTTGCCGCTCTTGCAGGGGTCTAGGGATGTGGGTTTGGCTATTCATCACGACCGTGGAATCCGTGTTTTATACATGCTTAAAATAAAACCCGGAAATCCTAGTATATCCAATATTTCATATGTTGTGTTTTGCTGTGATATTCTGTGATGTGATCACTGTATATGTTGAGATAGATACTGGATATAATATATGTGATATATTATATAGACGTTGCTTATGTTTTACACCCGTGCTAGCCCTGACCTGCTCTGTCGTTAGTTACCTAACCTAACGGTGCACGAGGAGATATCGAGGCGAATGCGGATGGAATAAGCGTACGTTGTATTTATCTGTGATGTTTAGGTAACTTAAAATGATGGGACTTCATTAATGAGATTAATGAAAGAAAATAAACCTAATGATCTTGTGGAATCGAATTTTCAAAAACAGGTAGCTCTAGTTGTTGATTTGCATAGTGGTATTCCTCGTAGAATATCCAGCAGCTTATTCGATAAGGAAAGACCCGAGATCCCTTCACCGGGAGTGAACTCTTTAGCAAAAAACTAGCAGATGCTACAACACTCGGTTTGTCTTTTGATTGCGTTTTTAGTTTCTGCTTTGCATAGTGATATTTGAGAAATATCCTGCACCTTATTCGATAAGGAAAGAGCCTAGATCCCTTCACCGGGAGTGTCCTCTTTAGCAAAACTAGTGAAATCCTGAAAAACACTCCATTTTAAATCATTTGATTCTACAACGATATCAAGTTCATTACGCAAAAGGTTTTCTTAAAAACCTGACGTAGCCCTCCGTCATTTCAGATAAGTAATAGTTAGTATTTGTGCGACGTTTGTTGACCTTGTCAAGGCATAGTGTGCGGTATCTGATTAGTGCTTATCTGCTAACATATGATGTGAATAGATTAGGGTAGTCGTACAACCTTGTTGACCTTGTCAAGGGTCGTGCGGATGGGTTTAATTCAATCAAGAAATGACGGGTTGAACTTGACTTGCGGTCTATAGTTTGTTGACCTTGTCAAGGTCATAGATCGCTTTAGGCAAAATTATCGAGAATTTCAATTGTTGAAATTTGCAATGAGATTGCATACCTTCTTTGAGATAGTTGGATCCCGATACCCACTGCGAGTAAGAGTTACTCCTGTGAGAGTTTTGCACTTTACAATTAACCGATCAAGTAGGTGTCTAGAAAAGTGTCAACGGGGTTACGCCCTTGGGAAAACAAGATTTATTTTAATTAGGTCCGTGCAAAAGCACGGGGAACCTCCCTCAAAGTACCGGCACTGGCCTGGCTGAAAGATTGGTGGACTTGTATGGTGTAATTAATCCTGGCTAGTCTTTCCTTTTAGGGTTTAAAGGAAGATTTGATAAAACAGTGGGAGCCATCCTGATTAGGTCAAATAATAACCAATCTAATCTTGCAAGAGCGCACGCAGGGTGTTTTCTTCTCTCTCTCTCTCCAGGTAGCGACCATGTCACGCCTTAATCAAGATAATAATATGGATGTATTGACCAAACCCGCTTGTTATACTGTGCTGTGGAACGTTCTTCCCGCTCCAACTTATAATTGTTATAAGACCGAGCAGAAAATAGGGGATTACCAGGATTCCCGTGCCGCCCAAACGAAGAAAGTGCATATTGATGCATCTTCTTTGAATGTGTTCATTATAGAGAACATTTTCTCAGTGTCCTCTATGTCCTGGGTATGAGATACCGGATCAGGATCCTATTAATGTAATCTGTTACATGGGCTACAAACAGGTAGAGAACTGAGAATGGGTGATAAAATTTCGAGAGTTGGAAACAGTGCAATTGTTGCAGCCATGATGTTTGCAGTTATCACCCTGTATTACAAAATACATTGATTCTGAACAAATGTTATTAGATACCGAACCTGATATGCAACATTATATCAGTCTCTTTATTTAGTAAAAAAGGATATAATTTTGTATTGTTGGATAATGTTTTGAACATTTCCTATATCAAGAGTTGATCGGTTCAGGCAAGTTATCTAAAAGAATATACGTTTTAAATCAAACTACAGTTCTTATCGTACAGAACACACATAAGAGGAAGAGTTCAGAAATGAACGAATCCTTCTTGAGGCATTGTAAACTAGGTCATATCAATGCGACCTGACTAGCTAAGTTACATTAAGATGCATATTTAAATCAATTTAAATTTACATCTTGTGAAACTTGCCAGTCATGTCACAAAGTTAAAATGACCAAAGCTCCGTTTACTGGAAACAGAGAAAAAGTTACTGAACTCTTGGGATTGATACATGCTGATGTATGTAAGTCCCCAGTCTACACATGCCAGGACCGGTTCTTTGTACTTCAGTACATTCACTGATGATCTCTCAAGATTTGGATATATGTTCCTGTTGAAACACAAGTCTGAAGCTTTTGAGAAATTTAATGAATATAAGTTAGAAGTAGAGAACCAAAATGGGTATAAGTATTATGTCCTATGATGAGATCAGGGAGGAGAATACATGAGCACGGAGATCCTGGACTATTCTAAAAGAGAATGAGATTCTCTCTCAGCATTACTCCTCCGAATACACCACTGTACAACGGTGTATCGGGGTGGAGAAATCGCACCCTATTAGATATGGTGCGCTCTATGATGAGTACTACTGAGTTGCCTATTTCCTTTTAGGGGTTATGCACTTGTGAAGCTGCATACCTATTGAATAGGGTTCTAACCAAATCAGATGCCTACCACTCCGTATGTGATATGGTATGGGAAGTGCTCATCTCTTAAGGATGTTAAGATTTGGGTTTGTCTGGCCTATGTCTAAAAGCAAAATTCGGACAAGCTCGAGACAAGGTCAGTTCTGTGGAAGTTTGTTGGATATCCCAAGCATTCGCAACGGAATATCTTTTACCGCACCAAGGAACAAAAGGTGTTTTATTTCTCGGCATGCAACCTTTTTAGAAAAGGAATTTATTTTGGAAACAAATTTATGGTCATGAGGTAGAACTGGAAGGAGTTCCAGCTATACAAACTACAACTGATGATTTGGTAGAACCGGAGGATTCAATAGTTCCCAACGAACCTCAGCCTCTCCGCCGATCTGGTAGGGTTCCTCACCTACCTGAGAGATACTTAGGTTTTCTCTATGACAGTGGGAGCGAGGATTGCATCATGAGATGATGACCCAACTAATTTCGAGCAGGCCATCAAGAGTGGCGACTATGTAAGAATGGCTAGATGCTATGCGATCTGAGATGGAATCCATATACACCAAGAAAGTATGGACTTTGGTTGCTTTATCTGAAGGGTTAAATCCCCATTAGGAGCAAGTATATCATGAGAAGATTACTTGGTGTAGATAGAAAAGTTGTGACTTTCAAAGCTAAACTTGTTATAAAAGGTTCTCGTCATCGACCAGGTGTGGATAATGATGAAACCTTTTCTAATAGCTATGCTTAAGTCTATCCAGATCCTACTTTCCATTGCTACATACCATGATTGCGATATCTGGTGGTTAGGTGTCATGACTGCTATTCTAAATACTGATTTGGAAGAGAGCGTCTATAAGTACACAGCCAGAGGGCTTCGTAAACAGTAGGACAGCGGAAACGTGTACAAGTTGCTTTACGAGTTAAAACAGGCATCGCGGAGTTGGAACATCTGTTTTGATGTGGTGGTCAAAGAGTTTGACTTCGTCAAAATGGTAGATGGACCTTGTATGTACAAAAAGGTAGTAGAGAGTATTGTTGTCTTCCTCGTATTGTACGTGGATAACATACTCTTGATAGGAAAGGTGTTTCCTATGCTACACTCGGTCAATCTCCTCTTATCACATTGATTCTCTATATAGGATCAAGGTGATACCTCCTAAATCCTGGGTTATGGATCTATGAGATAGATCTAAGTAGATGTTAGGATTCTCACTATTGTAGTGAGATGGTATCAATAGATCCTGGGGAGAATCACTGGATAGCTTCCAGGGTGGTAAGGTCGACTGAATGTCAGTCACAGGCATTGTCTTTACCCTCAGTGGAGGAATACTATGTTGGAAGAGTTCCAAGCTAGATACCGTGGCAAACTAGACGATAAAGGCTAGATACATCACTACCTAAGATGCTACCATAGAGGAAATCTGGGTGTATATTATTTCATGAGATGAACTTCGTTCCTACCATTGTGTGACAATGGAGTTCTGGCTTATGCCTGGGAACCCCCATCCCATCAGTGGCCCAGACATATTCTAAGGCAATATTACCTGATCATGGAGATGGTTGATCTCCAGGTAGATCGAGGTTAGGAGAGTAGACTCAGAGGACAACACGTCAGATACACTCACAAAGGCCATTTCCCAGAGAGAGACTTTTATGGGATGGTTGAGTATGAGATACTACAACCACTACTATATGATGGCCCTAGTGCAAGTAGGAGATTGTTAGTTATATGTATGACCTAGAGGACATTACTGTACATGAGATGTATATTGTAGTGGATGTTTGGACATATATAGGGAGGACTTTCTTGCTCGACATGATAGTATGCTATCTGGTTACTCTTTATCTTAACATGTACACTGATTGTCTCTCTGTTACATGTTGATAAAGCCCTTAGGATGTGTACTTGACTACCAGGATTATGACACGGATCATACTAGTGGGACAAAGGTAGTCCGTGAGTACATCCTTTAATGTCCCTAGTCGTGGGTGTATCGAGACGGGGTATCGATATACCAGAGTAGACTGGCGTATAGCTTCTCGACCCATGTAGATGGGCGATGGATGATCCCATATCCATTGGTGTTTGACATCAGAGATGATATACGGGTGCTTAGTGGAGACTGGGTACACTGGACGGACTCGCCGAGAACTCCCAGACTGGTGACACTGGTACAGGTTAGTCTGTCAACCCGAGATCATCATAGAGTCTTGTGTGATTCCTACTGTGCTTTGATTTTCACCTTACCGCGTTCACCTTACCACGTTCAAGAGGACGTGCAAAACGGTGGTTTTTGGGTACAGTCCCGAGTCACATGGAGACAATGAGTGATAGGAGGGGATTTCGTCTCTTCCGGTATTGGGGGTTGATGTTGCGCTGTGCTCGATTGGCTATAACAGAAAGTCCCTGGCAAGGGCTGCTTCAGAGATATACTAGTAAGTGTTATCAGTAGTTTCTCGACCCTTATGAGCCTCATATCGGCATGACTTATCGTGTTACTGGGGTCTGACGTTTAGCACCCCTAGACGAGATATTCGACATATCAGACGAAAAGACTGGACTGTACGGTAGTGTTACTGATTTGATTCGCAGGAGTATGAGCAGACTTACTTGTTGATCTTCTGATCGCTCAATACCCGGGTGGCCGTTACGTTTAGCAGACCGCTTGCGGCTTGTGGGTGTTTGATATGATCATCACCTACTGCCGGCATATTGATAAGTCTTTAGAGTCCTACACAGAGGTTTCCTAGTTCATGCGAAACGGAGTAGGAGAATATATGAGATATGTGTGGGACCGAGATTAATACGCGTATGTGATAACATATTTTATTCTCATGATTTGTATCATCGGTCGGTAATATATGATATAGCCGGGTTATCAAATCATGTGTTGATCCGATAAATTGATACTCATAATATTAGTCGGTTATATATGATATAGCCGAATTCTTAAATCAAGTGTTGATTTAAGAATCTAATGTACAATTATATATTTGTTATATTAATTTACATTGACTAGTATTAGCTCACTTAAGATTGCCTTTCTTACTTGATTGTATATTGAGTATGTATGTGATATATACTTGTGTACATGTTTGTGTCATGCTTTGATGATACATGCAACATGGGTGTGTATGTGACTTACACCATAATTAAGATAATGGTTAGGGTTTTTATTTATTTTTTTAATTCAAAATTAGTGGCATTTTTTCATGGCATGTAAGCTTGTGGAAGCTTGTAGATCATTTGACTTGGTCCACTTGTTTTGTTTTACTAAAGATATTTATTAACCAAACCATTACATTAAACCAGAGTTATGTCTCTACAAAGGTTAGTATATGATACTCTCACCCATGGTTGCAATTCACCACTTGATTTATTCATGAGTTCATTCTCTCATCTCTTCACTTGAGCTTCTTCTTCCTCATGAGAAAAGCTCACTAGCTTTGAGAAAATATTGTGAGAAAAATAAATCTAAAGAGAGCCCACTTCCTACTTCATCATCCTCTACCACTTGCCATTTAGTTTAGTGTGTTTGCTTCACTAATTTCACAATTAGTGAAGAGGTAGCATGGGCTTGAGTCTCCTCGACGTAGATCATCTTCGGCCTCGAAGACTTCAAGCAAGCTTGTTCATTTCTCCGGGAGAATCTATAATAGAGCTCGGGAGATCGATACTCGTAGAGAATAGACTACTACACGGAGGTTTAGAAGTGAAGGACCGGTCTGCAAAGATTGTATTCCTCATTCACTTAGAAGTAAAGTAGTTTACTTGTTGTTTTCTAACCTTAATTCTCTAGTAAAGATTCTTGCTTAGGTTATTTGGCACTTGAAAATTTTAAATACGGCATATATAATGCCTTGTAGAACTTTGTTCTAGTGCTTAAGAACCTTACAAAAACAACATGCAAACATCTTTACATACTAAGTGAATGAGGAATACAACCTTTGTAGACCGGTTCTTCACTTCTAAAGCTATGTGTAGTAGTCCCTTCGCTCCAAGTAGTGAACACCCAAACTCTAGTAAGGGTTCACAAGAAAAAATGAACAAATTTGCTCGAAGTCTTCGAGGCCGAAGATGATCTACATCGAGGAGACTCAAGCTCATGCTACCTCTTCACTAATGGTAGATTAGGGAAGCAAACATCCTAAACTAAATATCTAATATAGTAGAGGATGATGAAGTAGGAAGTGGGCTCTTTTTAGATTTCTTTTTCTCACAATATTTCATCACCTTAGAAAATGCTAGCAAGCTTTTTCTCATGAGCAAGAAGATTATGAAAAACATGAGAATGAACTCTTGAGGTGAGAATAGAAACCATGGGTGAGTTAGTGTCATACACTAACTCATGTAGAGAATAAACTATGGCTAACAATAATGGTTAGGTTAATAAATATCTACAAGTAAAACAAAACTAGTGGACTAAATCAAACATGCTTCAAGCTTCTCCAAGCTTCCAAGCATGACAATTTCCAACTAATATTGAATTACTTTAAATAAATAAAACCTCACATTATTATAAGCATGGTGTGAGTCTCATACACCTATGTAGCATGTGGCTGTAATTCCACAGTAGCGCCCCGGCCGTCTAACAGGCGCCAAACGCGGAACAAAAACTTTTTACAAACTGGCGCTATCGTGTACCGTAACCCGGATCTGCCATTAAAGCTAAACTAACAAATTACAAAGTGGGTAGAAATGTTATACTGAACGATCCGAGTCCTTCGGTCTTCAACCATCATCCCACGCTTGTTGCGGCTGCTCCGATCTCCAGAATCACCATTCATCTCGTCCAGGTAGTACCACGTCGACGGATCTTTAAACGGGCTCCCGCCTCTGAACCGAGGCAACTCGGTCGTCAAGTTTGCTAAAAGAGACGACCAAGATGATGTAGAGAATGAGTAGAACACATTGACTCGTTACGTCCAAAGCTATGGACGAACGGTTAATGAAGTTGCCTTTTGGAATCGGGTGATAAGAATTTGAGCTATATGAAAATTTCCATACACAAATCTATCATAATCTTTTTCCTAGTCACTTGGCCATTCTCATGAGAGAGGGGACGGCCACTATATAGCAAGAGGGATGTGAGGGTAGGAGAGAGGAGGGGGTGACCATAAGGATATGATGCTTATCATAACATTAATACAAAGCATGAGTCATACAACACCTAGTATGAACACATTAATGTAAGAAATGACTCATAACCCTTAGTCATCAAGCATTAATAAATCATTAAATGCACTAATGAGTCACATAACACCTCACCATCCTAGTCATCATCTAGAAGCTTCCACACTCATCTCAAGAAAAGATAAATCCGTATTAAACCGAATGTTTAATACGGCTGATAGAAAACTGGAAACTGGCAACTTCCAAAAGTGATCCTGAAACGAATTTCAGGATAACCCTGTATCAGTATAAACATACTCGCATTTGTATTACGAACGAATACAAATGCAACAGAGACAAAGATATTATATCTACACAGTATAATACTCGGATCCGGCTTAAACCAAAGCCTACCAGTATTATCTGCCCGAAATATGACACGTGCGTAAACACACGTGCATTTTCCGAACCTTGCTATAAAACCATACGGCCTCTACAACGTTTCGCCCGAACTTGGGAAAGTGTCTGTGGGGGACTCTAATGACTCATCAACACACTGGCACTGGGTATAACCACTAGCACGTCAAAGGAACAAGCTGTACGTAACGGTTGCCTATGTACTGATCGGAAGGGAAGCTGACGAGCGGACTCGTCCATAAAACCTACTGAGCCTAACAGTGACAATATACATACAGTCCGGTCCGTTCGTTTAAAGAGTATCGCATATCGAGTCTAGGGGGGTGGATAAAGTCAGACCCCTAATAACGCGATAATTCGTGTCGGTATGAAGCCCATCACCACCTGAGAAACTACTGATCCAAATCAGTAACTCTCCACTACCTTGGCCATGGATTTCTAGTGATGGCCACCCGTGCACTGTACGACATCAACCCCCAATACCGGGAGAGACGAATCCCCGACGATCCGCTCAGTGCCTCTATGTGGCTCGGGACTGTACCCAACTAAAACCTGTTTGCACAACTCCTTTGAGCGTGGTAGGGTAGTAATCTAAGCATAGTGGGAACTCACACGAGACAAATGACGATCTCAGGTCGACAAACTAACCTGTACACATGTCACCAGGGAGCTGCTATCTGACGATATGTATAATACCAACTAGCATGTTCCCGGCGAGTCCTGTCCGGTGTACTCATAACCCAATGAGCACCTGTATACATCTTAGGTGATCCAACTGACACCAGTGGCTTGTGAGACAGGCCACCGCCCCTCATCGGGGTTTCGACTGTATACACTAGTCTACTCTGGAGTATCGATGCCCTGTCTCGAAACTCCCTCGACTAGGGACACTTTAAGGATGTGCTTACAGACCCCAGCTCCCACGTATATGATCGCCATCATACTGCTGGCAGTCAAGCAAGAATCCTATGGGCTCTATCAATCATGCAATAGCGAACTAAAGCATGTATACTATGATAAAGACAAACCAGATAGCATACTATCATCTCGAGCAAGACTGTCATATCGGTATAGGTCCTGCCTCAATCATTGCAATCACGTACCTGCGATCCAATAATTGACTTTGAGAGCACTATCTCCAATAATCTCCCACTTATACTTAAGGCTAATTATTGCGATGTCACATACTCACAGCCCGTGTGATACCGAACATCCAACTCCTCTACTAATCAGTTTCACAAAGCTAGTTTGTAAAACTCTAGTATTCGAGAAATAGCCTCAGTGAGTGGATCCGCCATGATGTTTCTTTCTATGTCTCTTCTAAATCTCAAGTTCGCGGAGAAAGCCATCTCCCGAATCGAGTAATATCTGTCTTAGAATATATCTGGATATCTGATGGGACCTAGTTCATAAATGAACTCCAAATCCAAACTTCTTAGACGGTAGTGATCACTGAACCTAATCAGTATCCAGCACCATGCCTCCCACAGTATCCTCTTGGACCGCCTGTCCATAATACTGTCCCTCATCAGAGGGAAAACTATAACTCTGACAATCACTCTGTCATCCATGTCACCTTTGAAGCCTGGAATGATAACCGTCTCCAGAAGGAGGCTGCCCTCATCAAATCCATAGAACATGCACTTATGTTCTAAAACTGCTTCCTAATGTTTCTCCAGGATTGGATTAATATAAACTTATCGCATCTAGTGCAAAAAACAACATCTGGTGTGGTACTTGACTTCTCACGATTGACTCAATTGCCTAAGCAAGTGATCTGCCAATCATGCATATCCCTCTCCCCTTTAGTTTGTAAGACACCTTTAGAGAGGGTGACTCCATCACCTGCAGGTACACCACCATGCCAGGAGCCATCTATTCTAAAAACCATTAGAATACTGTCAAAGTACCCACATTGGGAAACTACCCAAATCTAGATCTAAAACCATAGATCTAGAAACCAGAATGTCTAATATTATATCCATATCCTGTCTGGAGAAACAACTGTGTGACGACCACAGTACAACCGATCGTAGTATAGGAATTTTACTTCCTACTCTGTGTATGTCATCCAAATAGCATGACATCACACCCTACTATTTTCTTAACAGATCCATCCCCTATTCTGATGAAGTCAAACCCATGACTGTCACATCAAAAATAGATGATCTATCTCCGCTATATCTGCTCAAGTCTATAAATAGACATAAGCTACTTGCCCACTATGCTTCCGCTGCTCCCACTGACTACGACAACCCTCTGGCAGAATAATATCTACGTACACTTCTAAAGCTAGTTTAGAACGACGTTATACTTATCCTCTTGCCGGGTCTCATAGTCTGGAACAACAGTAGTGTCAAGTCTGGGTAAACAAGAACCTCCCTGTCACCGTCCTTGAGGCTACTGGAGTACCTCTCGGGTGACTGAGGTTACCCTCCATATCTGCGGAGTGGCTAATGGAATGTCAAACCTGTTTGAATATATTGGTCCTATTAAATTTTCCGTAATCGTTTGCGGTTCTGGAATCACTTCCAGTTCTACCATACTCCCGCTACTGTTTTCTGAAAAAATCATTTTACTAAAACTGTGGTGAGTCAAGAACAATATCACTATTGATCTTCCAGATGGTAGAATGTCAACCCTTGTCAAAGCCAGGGTCAACCTACAAACTGCCATTACAGAAACGTGCCTTGAGTTATCCAGTGTCTGGTTTTAAGCATAAGCTGGACAACTCCCCGTACCTTAACATCGTTAAGATATGAACCATTCTATATCCAATATTGAAATAGAGGCACTAATTTAATTGGAAACAGATTCAAATCATGCAGCTGTCTCCAGTGCATATCAACTTAATGGAAAGTGGCTACTCAGCATTACTCAACATAGGAATCCATCCAATTATGAGTAACCCGAAAGTGAAACAAGTTTCTCAAAATTATTACTTGAATACCAATCACAAGAATCTACATCTTCGATTTCTTTGAAGAATCGCGATACTTGCGATACTTGGTTCTCTACTTTATTCTTATACCCACAACTTCTCAAAACTTAGACATTGTATTTCTACGAAACACTTGTCTAAAAACTAGAGAAGTCACAACTAAACAGAACATAGTACGAGGACCTACCCCTTTGTTCTTACGGACACTGGACAACATACAATACTCTGTATAAGTCCGCTGAGTTGAATAACTCATAACCTGTGCGTTGTAGGTTGAAAACTGTACTCAGGCGATTTCCTCAAATATCACCAATTACTACGAATTCCGATATAATGAGGATGATCACCTAATTCCCAATAACTTACTCCCACTCATCATCTGTAAAATCATACAGATGTGAGAATCATACCTGGTAAATACATACCCTGGAGTAAGTATCTAATCGGGAAATCAGTTTTCTTTTAACAATGCACTGAAACATGAAAATGTTTCATAGGGGTATCCTGGTATTCCTAGTAATGCCTCTTCCATAATCCAATTCATGACTTTAACCGTATATCTCCTTGCCATCTTCTAAATCCCTTTATTTGTCTTTAGTCGTTACCTTCTGTATACCATCGTTAGGCTAAATGGTTTTTTTCCTTCCCTACCGTTCGGCACCAGCTTATGGTTTGGAAGAAGACTATCCAGTAAGCATAATAGGTGTACCCTCCTAAACCAAGGAGTGCTCGCAACTTGAGAGAAGGTGATGATAAAAGACAACTGATTAATAACTTATTCTATTTCTCCCGAACTGGGGAAAAAAGCAAAGGTGAAAATAGGAGTGGCGATGAAGTACGAGGTTTAGTCGCGAATGATAACGATCGCAATTTACTTTGCCCTCTTTCTAATCCCTTTATCTTGTCTTTACATATTACCTTCTGCACACCCAACTTAGGCTAATTGGTTTTTTTCATTCCCTACCTTTCGGGATCTGCCTATGGTTTGGAATAAGACTATCCAATAAGCGTAATAGGTGTACTCTCCTAAACTAAGGAGCCCTCGCAACCGGAGAGAAGGTGATAATAAAAGACAACTGAATAAACCAATTCTATTTCTCTTGAACCTGGATCCATCCTCGAAGTAGTACCTTCGAGTTCGTATATAACCATACGATGGATCTATCCAATGGAAGTGGATGTCCGTAGTAATACGAGGTGTTCTGAGAAATATAAAGGGAAAAAGAAGGAGCGGCAATGACTTATGCAACTCGGACAAACCAAAAGCCAGTATTTTAATAAGGTTCGGTCAACTTGGTTACTGAGTCATAGTCTAGGGTCGGTCAAAGGTTTCTGCCAAAGAGAGAGAGAGAAAAGAAACACTCTGCGTGCACTCTAACCTAGATCAGAATGGTTATCACTTTATCTAATCAGGAAACCTCCCACTGTAATTTCAAATTCTCCTCCAAACCTGAAAGAAGAATTAGTCGGGATCACCCGAAGAGTAAACTAACTCATCAGTGGGAATCGGAATCCAACTATCATCGCAAGATAACTTGATGGAAGCCACTCAAGTTATCACACTCCAGAAGGTATGCGCATACCTGGCAAGTTTCAGTTTATATTTGAAACTCCCGATGTGATTTTTGCCTCATGCTCTTATGACCTTGACTTTGGCCAACAAATCATAAGTCACATGTCAAGTTCTACCTGTCATTGTCCAGGTTAATTTGAACCCATCCGCACATACCCTTGACTTTGGCCAACAAGGTAGTACGACTGTCCCAAACCAACGCATCTATCTATGCAACAGATGAATGTTCAGCAGCTACCAAACACTATGCCTTGACTTTGGCCAACAAACATAACTTGAATACTACTGACAATCCATAAGAAATGACGGAGGGCTACGGCTGGTTTTTGGCGAAAAACCTTTAACGTAATGAACTTGATCTCTTTGAAGGAACCTGATAGCTTTTTATAAAAATATAGTGGCGAAAACGTTTTGCTAAAGAGGTCACTCCCGGTGAAGGGATCTCGGCTCTTTCCTTGTGGAATGAGGTGCAGGATATTCGAACTGAATACCGCGATGCAAAGCAACTTGTAATCGACTATATTGAAGTTATTACCCTGACGCAAACTTTTGCCCAAGGGGTCTCTCCCGGTGAAGGTATATCAGCCCTTGCCTCGTCGAATGAGGTGCAGGATATTCTAAACTGAATATCACTATGCATAACAAAAGGAAACGTCTTTGTAATAACACTTTTTAAATTGGTTCCAACAACATCAAATATAGGTTTGTTTTATCTTGCATTGATAAGAATCAACGCAGTCCCATCAATCAATTACACTAGAAAAGAACGAAAATAAAATGTACGTATATGCCATCCGCATTCGTCACTGGGTCCCGTCATCACCCGTTAGGTTACTTAACTAACAACAGAGCGGGGGCTGGACTAGCGCGGGTGTAAAACATATACAACATCTAATAGTATATATACCAATATACAATAATCGCTCTAGGCATGATAATATGCAACATTACAGAAAAGTAATAAGCATCACAGAACAATACAGATAATCTGGGATCCCCGGGTTTCACAGAGCCGCTACTAAAACCTGACGTTCCCCTGGTCGTGTGGATAGCCTGTGCAATGAAACCTAGACCCCTACGGGTGCGGCAAGTTACCCGCCAAAACCTGAATCGAGATAGTCCCCCACGGCATAGTGAATGGAACACCCGGCACTTCATGGAATCCGGTAAATTGAGCACCCCTCCTTGGGTCAACCTGTACCCCCTACGAGTGCGGCGAATAGTCTGCCAATTCTAGACTGAGGTCCCTTTGCCTCTCAAAGCCATGAGATACGAACCCGTTGCCCTCCAGAATCCGGCTATCCGTGCACTCCTTCGCGGGATAAACCTAGTACAGAAATAAAAATATGTACAACGGGTACATCGACCTCAACCCGGTCGTGCCCCAAAAGAATATTATACAAACAGGCAGTGACGGCAGTCCACATGTTGGACGCTCGCCCCGCAATATCAAATATACAAATAAATCCAAACAGCACTATCATTGCACCTTGCTATCCACCACGACATATCCGCAACGTCACAGCACAACATAGAACATCAACGCGAAAGTCACGTTCGCAAACCCGTCTAAAAGAACTATAGCAATTAGACGCGGTTTACCGATCAAATGACATTCCCGGTCGGAGATATAAAGTAAGTACTGCATACTAACAAGTTTAAAATTTCGATCGACGAAACTTCCCGAAGTGGGCCCCACGTACATCTGCTGTACAGTAACCAAATCTGGGCCCAAAAGAACTATTCCAAAACCCACAATATCCACAAATAAGCTCTCTGGAAAAAGTTGGTGCACTGTTCCCACTAAAGCGCCGCGGTTTCGCGGTCAAACCCTAGGATTGACCGCGGATCCACGGTGGTCTTGTGGGATCACATGCCTAAATTTTTCCAGTATACTCAGAAAACCCTGTACGCATTTCTGTGATATGCAAAATTATTTTTAGACCCTTTGAAAAATCGACAGAAACTCAGTGTGCATAAAATTGCGATTTCCGAAATTCCGTTCGATCGATCTTTTAAACGTGTTAGCACAAGTTAGTATAGCTTAATGGTGAGGCTCTGATACCATTGTAATTCCACGGTAGCGCCCCGGCCGTCTAACACACGCCAAATGCGAAACAAAAGCTTTTTACAACTGGCGCTATCGTGTACCGTAACCCGGATCTTCCATTAAAGCTAAACTAACAAATTACAAAGTGGGTAGAAATGTTATACCGAACGATCCGAGTCCTTCGGTCTTCAACCATCATCCCACGCTTGTTGCGGCTGCTCCGATCTCCAGAATCTCCATTCATCTAGTCCAGGTGGCACCACGTCGACGGATCTTTAAACGGGCTCCCGCCTCTGAACCGAGGCAACTCGGTCGTCAAGTTTGCTAAAAGAGACGACCAAGATGATGTAGAGAATGAGTAGAACACTCTGTCTCGTTACGTCCAAAGCTATGGACGAACGGTTAATGAAGTTGCCTTTTGGAATCGGGTGATAAGAATTTGAGCTATATGAAAATTTCCATACACAAATCTATCATAATCTTTTCCCTAGTCACTTGGCCATTCTCATGAGAGAGGGGCCGGCCACTATATAGCAAGTGGGAGGTGAGGGTAGGAGAGACGAGGGGGTGACCACAAGGATGTGATGCTTATCATAACATTAATACAAAGCATGAGTCATACAACACCTAGTATGAACACATTAATGTAAAGAATGACTCATAACCCTTAGCCATCAAGCATTAATAAATCATTAAATGCACTAATGAGTCACATAACACCTCACCATCCTAGTCATCATCTAGAAGCTTCCACACTCATCTCAAGAAAAGATAAATCCGTATTAAACCGAATGTTTAATACGGCTGATAGAAAACTGGAAACTGGCAACTTCCAAAAGTGATCCTGAAACGAATTTCAGGATAACCCCGTATCCGTATAAACATACCCGCATTTGTATTACGACCGAATACAAATGCAACTGAGACAAAGATATTATATCTACACAGTATAATACTCGGATCCGGCTTAAACCAAAGCCTACCAGTATTATCTGCCCGAAATATGACACGTGCATAAACGCACGTGCATTTTCCGAACCTTTCCATAAAACCATACGGCCTCTACAACGTTTCGCCCGAACTTGGGAAAGTGTCTGTGGGGGACTCTAATGACTCATCAACACGCTGGCACTGGGTATGACCACTAGCACGTCAGAGGTACAAGCTGTATGTAACGGTTGCCTATGTACTGATCGGAAGGGAAGCTGACGAGCGGACTCGTCCATAAACCCTACTGAGCCTAACAGTGACAATATACGTACAGTTTGGTCCGTTCGTCTAAAGAGTATCGCATATCGAGTCTAGGGGGTGGATAAAGTCAAACCCCTAATAACGCGATAATTCGTGTCGGTATGAGGCCCATCACCACCTGAGAAACTACTGATCCAAATCAGTAACTCTCCACTATCTTGGCCAAGGATTTCTAGTGATGGCCACCCGTGCACTGTGCGACATCAACCCCCAATACCGGGAGAGACGAATCCCCGACGATCCGCTCACTGCCTCCATGTGGCTCGGGACTGTACCCAACTAAAACCTGTTTGCATAACTCCTTTGAGAGTGGTAGGGTAGTAATCTAAGCACAGTGGGAACTCACACGAGACAAATGACGATCTCAGGTCGACAAACTAACCTATACACATGTCACCAGGGAACTGCTATCTGACGATATGTATAATACCAACTAGCATGTTCTCGGCGAGTCCTGTCCGGTGTACTCATAACCTAATGAGCACCTGTATACATCTTAGGTGATCCAACTGACACCAGTGGTTTGTGAGACTGGCCACCGCCCCTCGTCGGGGTCTCGGCTGTATACACTAGTCTACTCTGGAGTATCGATGCCCTGTCTCGAAACTCCCTCGACTAGGGACACTTTAAGGATGTGCTTACAGACCCCAGCTCCCACGTATATGATCGCCATCATACTGCTGGCAGTCAAACAAGAATTCTGTGGGCTCTATCAATCATGCAATAGCGAACTAAAGCATGTATACTATGATAAAGACAAACCAGATAGCATACTATCATCTCGAGCAAGACTGTCATATCGGTATAGGTCCTGCCTCAATCATTGCAATCACGTACCTCCGATCCAATAATTGACTTTGAGGGCACTATCTCCAACAGTGGCATCTAGCATGACACAAAATAATGTACATTAATATATATCACATATATACTACATGCACACAAGTGAGAAAAAGAAATGTTTAAGTGTGCTAATATTACTTAATGTAAATTAATATATCACATATATAAATATACATTAAATCATTAAATCAACACTTGATTTAATAATTCGGCTATATCATATACAACCGACTAAATCAAATGTATCAACATATCAAATCAACACTTGATCCGATAACCCGGCTATATCTCATATAACTGGCCAATATCACATATCGCGAGATAAGAATTCGGTATCACATACGCGCATTAATCTCGGTCGCGCACATATCATATATGTGCTCCTACTTCATTTCACATGAACCAGGAAACCTCTGTGTAGGACTCTAAAGACTCGTCAGTACATCAGCAGTAGGTGGTGATCATATCAGTCACCCACAAGCCGCAAGCGGTCTGCTAAACGTAACGGCCACCCGGGTATTGAGCGATCAGAAGATCAACATGTAAGCCTGCTCATACTCCTGCGAATCCAATCAGTAACACTACCGTACAGTCCGTTCTCTTCATCAGATATGTCGCATATCAACAGCCTGGGGGTGGTAAAACGCCAGACCCCAATATCCTGATAAGCCATGCCGATACAAGTTCCATAACGGTTCAAGAAACTAATGATAATATTTACCAATAGATCTCAGCAACACTGGCCAGGGATTTCCTGTTATGGCCAATCGAGTATAGCGCAACATCAACTCCCTATAATGGGAGAGACGAATCCCCTCCTATCGCTCATTGCCTCCATGTGACTCGGGAATGTACCCAAAAACTAACTTTTTACATGATTTCATGACCGTGGTATGGTGGAAATCAAAGTACAGTTGGAACCACACAAGACTCTATGACGATCTCAAGTCGACAGACTAACCTGTACCAGTGTCACCAGAGAACTGCTATCTGACAATAGGTATAATATCATCTAGGAGTTCTCAGCGAGTCCGTTCAGTGTACCCTGTCTCCACTGAGCACCCGTATACCTTCTCTGATGTCAAACACCAATGGATGTAGGATCATCCATCGCCCATCATATGGGTCAAGAAGTGCATACGCTAGTCTACTTTGGAGTATCGATGCCCTGTCTCGATACGCCCTCATCTGGGAACAATTATAGGGTGTACTTATGGACTACCGTTGGCCCCACTAGTTTGATCTCCATCATAGTCCTGGTAGTCATGTACACATCCTAAGGGCTTTATCAACATGTGAGAGCAAGACAGCATCACTTATACAAGTCAACATGTTAAGACAAAGAGCAACCAGATAGAATACTATCATGTCGAGCAAGAAAGTCATCCCTATATATGTCCAAGCATCCATTATAATATACATCTCATATACAATAATGGCCTCTAGGGCATACATATAACTGACAATCTCCCACTTGCACTAAGGTCATCTGTTGTAGTATCCAATACCCAACAATATAGCAGTGGTTGTAGTATCCCATACTCAACCATCCCAAAATCTCTCAAATAGTATTTGGGGAAGTAGGCCTTGGTGAGTGGATCCACCGTGTTGTTCTTCATGTCAACTCTCCTGACCTCGATCCGTTGGAGATCAACCATCTCCCTGATCAGGTGATACTAGCCTCAGAATATGTCTGGATTGCTGATGGGACCGGTGTTCCTAGGCCAAAACCACAACTCCATTGTTGTCACAATAACAGTTATTGGACGCTAAATGGTATGAACCATGTTCATCTCATGAACAAGAAATGCCCAGAAAAACACTTTGGCAGCATCGTTGGTAGCAATGTATTCAGCCTTTATCGTCTAGTATGTCACGGTATTTAGCTTGGAACTCTTCCAACATACCATCCCTCCACTGAGGGTAAAGACAAATCGTGTGACTGACTTTCAATCGACCCTATCACTGTGGAAGCTCAAACCAAGAATTTTCTTTTTGTGCTTCTCAAGTACTTAAGAATGTCCTCTATAGCTGTCCAGTGATTCTCCCAAGATCCGATTGATTCCTGATCACTACACCTAGTGATTCATCTACATCTGGTCTGGTACATAACATCGGATACATGATAGAGCCTACTGCCGAAACATAGGGTATCCTTTGCACGTGAGCTCTCTCCAAATCAGTCTCGAAAGACATCCTTTTGGAGAGAGTGATTCCTTAGTAAGTGGGCGAAGCACTATGCTTAAAATCCTCCATACTAAACCCCTTTAGTATGGTGTCAATGTACCTGGATTTGGGACACTCCCAACATCCACTTAAATCTATCACCATAGATCATAATCCATAAGATGTAGTAGGTATCATCCAGATCTTCTATTGAGAATCCTCGTGATAAGAGGAGCTTGACCGAGTGTAGCATAGGAAACCACTTCCTATCAAGAGTATGTCATCTACGTACAATACGTAGAGGACAACCTTACTCTCTACAACCTTCTTGAATATATAAGGTTCATCTACCTTTTTGATGAAGTCAAACGCTTTGACTACCACATCAAAACAGACGTTCTAACTCCGCGATGCTTGCATTGATCCTGATGGACTTAAGCATAGCTTTGAAAGTTTCAACTTTTCCATCTACACCAAGAATCTTCTCACGATCCACTTGCTCCTAGTGGGTTTTACCCCTTCAGGTGCAACATACAAAGTCATACTTTGTTGGTGTACATGGATTCTATCTTTGATCGATTAGCATCCAGCATTTACACAGAGTCCCCACTCATGATGGCCTGCCTGAATCTAGTTGGGCCATCATCTGCCATGATGCAATCCTCGCTACCACTGTCACCGAGAAGACAGTAGTATCTCTCAAGTGGATGAGGAACCCTACCAGACTCGCGGAGAGGCTGAGGTTCGTTGGAGACTATTGAATCCTTTTGGTTCCATTAAATCATCAGCTGTTAGATTGTCAAGATAGAACAACTTCCAGTTCTACTTCATGACCACTAATTTCTTCACAAGAAATTCCTTTTCTAAAAAGGTGGCATGCCGAGAAACAAAACACCTTTTACTCATCAGAGTGGTAGAAGATATTCTCTCGCAAATGTTTGGGATATCCTAACAAACTTATACAGAACTGACCCTGCCTCGAGCTTGTCCGGATTCTGCCTTTCAACATAGGCCGGACAACCCCATATCTTAACTTGTTTAAGACATGGTCTCTTCCCATTCAATATCTCATATGTAGTGGTAGGCCTTGATTTGGATGGAACCCCATTCAATAGGTATTCATCTTTTGAAGTGCATAACTCCAAAAGGAAACAGGAAACTCAGCAGTTCTCATCATAGGGCGCACCATATCTCATAGGGCGCGATATCTCCGCCCCGATACAACGTTGTGCTGTGGTGTATATGAAGGGGTAAGCTAAGAGAGAATCACATTCTCCTTTAGAAGATCCAGAAACTCCATGCGCAAGTATTCTCCTCCTTGATCACATCGAAGGACTTAATATTTCTACCCATCTGGTTGTTAACTTCAAGCTTATATTCCTTTGAATTTCTCAAAAGTTTCAGACTTGTGTTTCAACAGGAACATATGACCGAATCCTGAGAGAAGATCAGTGAATATAATGAAGTACGAAGAACCAACTTTGGCATTTGTAGACATAAGACCGTATACATCATCATGTACCTGTCCTAAGAGTTCACTAACTCTTTCTCTATTTCCAGTAAACGGAGTATTGGTCATTTTACCTTTGAGACAAGACTGGCAAGTATCATAAGATGAAAATTCGAACAGATTCTCATATTCATCCTTATGTAACATAGCTGGTCGTGTCGCATTGATATGACCTAGTCTACAATGCCACAAGAAGGATTTGTTCATTTTTTAACTACTCCTCTTTTGTGTGTTCTAGAAACTTTGAACTGTGGTTTGAATTAGAACGTATATGATATTATATAACGTGCCTGATCTAATCAACTCTTAATTCAGGAAAATGTTCACAACATTATCCTCTAATACAGAATTATATCCTTCTTTAACTTAATAAAGAATCTGATGTAACGTTGTATATCAGGTTCGGTATGTAATAACATTAGTTCAGAATCAATACATTAATACAAGGTGATATTTGCCAACTGGTTTGGCTGCAACACTTGCACCATTCTATAACACTTAGAGACATATCACCCATTCCCAGTTCTCTACCTATCTGTAGCCCATGTAACATATTACATATGTTACATCCTGATCCGGTATCACATATCCAGGATATAGAGGATACTGAAAAACAGTTCTTGGTAATGAACACACCCGAAGAAGATGCATCAACATGCACTTTCTTCGATTGGGTGGCATGGGAATCCGGATATTCCCCTATTTCCCGCTCGGACTTATAACAATTATAAGATAGAGCGGAATCAACGTTCCCTCGCACAGTATATCAAGCAGGTTAGGTCAAAGCATCCATATTATTATCTTGATTAAGGTATGATATGGTCGCTTCCAGGAAAGAGAGAGAAGAAAACACTCTACGTGCGCTCTTACAAGATCATATTCGTTATTAATCTATCTAATCATGATGGCTCCCACTGTTTTTATCAAATCTTCCTTCAAACCCTAAAAGGTAAGAGTAGCCGGGATTAATTACACCCTACAAGTTCGCCAATCTTTCGTCCATGCTAGTGTGTCGGTACTTTGAGGGAGGTTCCCCGTGCTTTCGCACAGACCTAATTAAAATAAACCTTGTTTTCCTATAGGCGTAACCCCGTTGACACCTTTCTAGACACCTACTTGATCGGCTAATTGTAATGTGTAAAACTCTCCCAGGAATAACTCTTACTCGCAGTGGGTATCGGGATCCAACTATCTCATAGAAGGTATGCAATCTCATTGAAAATTTCAACGTTTGAAATTCCCGATAATATTTTGCCCCTAGCAACTTATGACTTTAACAAGGTCAACAAATTATAAGCGCTGGCCAAGTTCAACCCATCATTTCCTGATTGAATTAAACCCACCCGCACGACTTTTAACATAGTCAACAAAGTCGTACGACTACCCTAATCCAATCGCATCATATGCTTAAGCAGATAAGCACTAATCAGCTACCGCCCACTACGCCTTAACATAGTCAACAAACGTAGCACGAATACTAAGTAGTATTTATCTGAAATAATGGAGGGCTACGACAGGTTTTTAAGAAAACCTTTTGTGTAATGAACTTGATCCCGTTGTAGAATCGAGTGATTTTGAAACGGAGTGTTTTGAGGCTTTTACTAGTTTTGCTAAAGAGGTCACTCTCAGTGAGAGGATCCCGGCTCTTTCCTTATCGAATAAGGTGCAGGATATTTCACAAATACCACTATGCAAAGCAAAAACTATACAAGCAATCAAAAGACAAACCGAGTGGGTTGTAGCATCTGCTACTTTTGCTAAAGAGGTCACTCCCGGTGAAGGGATCTCGACACTTTCCTTATCGAATAAGGTGTTAGATATTCTACAAGGAATACCGCTATGCAAAGCAAGAACTAGAGCTACCAGTTTTTAAAACATGTTTCTACAACATCTTTAGGTTTCTTTCATTTCATTAATCTCGTTAATGAAGTCCCATCAAATTATGCTTCCTAAGCATCACAGAAGAAACGAAAGCAGTAATATTTATTATATATCATATATATAATATAAGCATTCGTCTCAACATATCAAGTGTTCACATCACAAAATATCAGCAGCAGAAGAACACATATGAAATATTGGATATACTAGGAATTCCGTGTTTTATTTAAGCCAATAAAAATGCGGATTCCATGGTCGTGATGAATAGCCAAACTCACATCCCTAGAGCCCTACGAGAGCGGCAAGCAACCCTATCAATTCTAGAGTTAGGAGACGCGGTCTCGACTCATCGAGATGGTCTCCCACTGGACCCTAGAACCCGGTTACTTGTGCTCTCCTCCTTGGGTCTATCCTAATGCGGAAAAGTAAATAATATACAACAATGGCGGCATCATCCTCAACCTGGAAGTGCCCCAATAAAAGAATATTACATGAAAGCTTTTACATGAATGAAAATGAAAAACTCTCATCTCACATAAAAAAAACCCGGCTATTCAAACATGACGATCCATTATAACATATCACAGCAACACATAATATCACATGTCATCAACGTAAGTAAATAGTCGTATCCCAATTGTCGTTGACATATAGCAACGAAACCGGCGATACACCACATATTACACTTACGGTCGCAGAAAAGAAAGTGAAAAACTACAACAATTAGAATCTGCAACCACCTTAGACATCATAAACCCAATGTATCACATACTTTGGATTTCATGCCTAACCAAATGAATTCCTTAGACATCACATGCCTAACAATTATAAACCCCATATTTTAGTCTTGATATTGAAAACACTTTCCAATAACCTGTCGGGTAATTCAAAAAGATTCCTGATAACCTGATCGAATTCTTATCGGAAACTTTAGTAGACGCCCCCCCCCGATGCTATCGACGAAGTGCACTAAGACGGAACACCGCGGCCGCGAGCACCCGAACAGATGCTTTTGGTGATGGGGTTCTTATACAGTCACTTGGTCGGGGCTATGGGGCGTGACTATCTAGTAAGGTTACCCGGCGAGTATCTGCGTACGCTACGTAATTGCGACGGACTTTTGATCCATATCGAAATTCCGTCGCAACCGATCAAATGAGACTAAAGTGATAGATTTATAAAATTCTAACTAATTATGTGGATTCCAAATATTGTATCACAATCACAGATAGCTAGATGATGTTAAACTTTTCGATCGAATAAACAAACACCCAAAATTTCCCAAAGAGCTCAACACTTGAGCGGAGTTCAAAAAATATCCAGAACATGCCACAGCTCCTATGAACCATTCGTAGAAGGGCCGACCCATGCCTCACTCATGTCGTCGCGGAACTGCAGCAAACCCTAGGGTATGACCACGGTTCCGTGATCCAAAAAGTCGAGTTTGGGTATCGTTCTTCAAGAGAGTCCACAGAATCGCTTGCATGATTTTCTGAAGATTTTAAACTTGAAAAAAATCCAACTCTTGGAAAATTTCCAGCGAGGGAAAATATGGGTTATTGATATCCGTTCGAACTTTTTAACGTCGTCTAAATAACCCGAATACATGTTAGAATTATGATTACGAAACACTCCGAATTGCCTTTGCAGAAAGTTAACATCACATGCAAATTTAGCAAAAACTAGCAACACCTGAAACACCAAAACCCAGAGACTGGAACACTATGAAAATTTGAAGCCAGAACATTGTACTGGGGCCGTCTTCTCGGATTTTCTAGTGATGTGCTCGGCCAAAAACCAGCCAAATGACTTCAACATTTCACAGTGTTCATGTTATATCACATACAACATTCTGCAGTTGCGAAAAAAATTTTAGAGGCCATTTAAAATTCGACAGAATGTGGATTTTAGGGTTTCAAGTTTCGGAGTAGTTTCGGTTTCGTAATCTAACAAACATTTTTTAAATCTCTAGCTTGGTTCTTAAACCACTATAGGGTACCCCAGGGCGGCAGCAAGGTTTCGGGAGGCATCGACCATGCCGTTTTCAAATTTTTTCCGTTCTAAAGAACCCTAACCACAGAATCTTAACTAGAGATTTAGACGAAACAACATGCAAACATCTTTACATACTAAGTGAATGAGGAATACAACCTTTGTAGACCGGTCCTTCACTTCTAAAGCTCCGTGTAGGAGTCCCTTCACTCCAAGTAGTGAACACCCGAACTCTAGTAAGGGTTCACAAGAAGAAATGAACAAGCTTGCTCGAAATCTTCGAGGCCGAAGATGATTTATGTCGAGGAGACTCAAGCTCATTCTACCTCTTCACTAATGGTAGATTAGTGAAGCAAACACCCTAAACTAAATGGCTAATATAGTAGAGGATGATGAAGTAGGAAGTGGGCTCTCTTTAGATTTCTTTTTCTCACAATATTTCATCACCTTAGAAAAAGCTAGCAAGTTTTTTCTCATGAGGAAGAAGATGATGAAGTATATGAGAATGAACCCATGAGGTGAGAATAGCAATCTTGGGTGAGATAGTGTCATACACTGACTCATGTAGAGAATAAAACATGGCTAACAATAATGGTTAGGTTAATAAATATCTACAAGTAAAACAAAACTAGTGGACTAAGTCAAAGATGCTTCAAGCTTCTCCAAGCATCCAAGCATAACGATTTTCAACTAATATGGAATTACTTTAAATAAATAAAACCTCACATTATTATAAGCATGGTGTGAGCTTCATACACCCATATAGCATGTGGCATCTAGCATGACACAAAATAATATACATTAATATATATCACATATATACTACATGCACACAAGTGAGAAAAAGAAATGTTTAAGAGAGGTAATATTAGTTAATTTTGTAAGGTTACTAAGCACTATCACAAGGGTCTATAAGGCATCAACCATGCCGAATTTTAAAATTTTCAAGTACCGAACAATCTAAAACGAGGATCTTTGCTAGAGAATTAGGGTTAACTATGCATGTAAACAATTTTACATCTAAGAGAGAGGGATTACAACCTTTGTAGTCCGTTCCTTCGCTTCATAAGCTCCGAGTAGTAGTCCCTTTGCCGCAATCCATGATCTCCCAGACTCAAGAGAGGCTCCACAAGTTGAATGATCCATTCTTGCTTGAAGTCTTCCTTTTCGAAGATGACCTACCTGGAAGAATCTCAAACTCAAGCTCTCACTTATCTAATCAAGTATTAGTGAAGTGAACATCCTAATCTAAGTGGCTAGAATAGATGAGGATGATGAAGTAGGAATTTTGCTATCTTTTCTTTTCAATTTCTCACTTTAAATCATCAAATCACAAAAAGCTAGAAAGTTTTTTCAAAGAAGAAGAAGGAGAAAGCTTTTGTGATGAATAATGAATCTATTGTTATGGTTACAAATCACAACCATGAGTTAATAATGAAGGGATTAACTCATTTAGAGAATGAACTAGAGTTAAGGGTTTGGGTTGGGTTAAAAAATATCTACACAAAAATATCATAGCAAAATATCTAAGCTTAAAACAAAATAAAGCTTCTAGAAGCTTCATGAAAAAGCTAACCCAAATCAAACCCTAACTAGTTTAATCTCCACAAATCATGTTGTATTTGTAATCATAACTTGTTACTGTTGGAGATAGTGCCCTCAGAGTCAATTATTGGATCACAGGAACGTGATTGCAATGATTGAGGGAGGACCTGTCCCAGTAGGACAGTCTTACTCAAGATGATAGTATGCTATCTGGTTTATCTTTATCATCGTGTACTGCTTTAGGTGACCTTACAGGTCACTATTACACATTGATAGAGCCCCTAGGATTCTTGCTTGACTGCCTGCAGTATGAGGGCGATCATATACGTGGGAGCTGGTAGTCTATAAGCACATCCTTAAAAGGTCCCTAGTCATGGGAGTTTCGAGACAGGGCATCGATACTCCAGAGTAGACTAGTGTATACAGTCGAGACCCCGACGAGGGGCGGTGGCCGGTCTCACAAGCCATTGGTGTCAGTTGGTTCACCTAAGATGTATACAGGTGCTCATTGGGTTATGAGTACACCGGACAGGGCTCGCCGGGAACATGCTAGTTGGTCTTATACCTGATATCAGATAGCAGTTCCCTGGTGAAATGTGTACAGGTTAGTTCATCGACCTGAGGATTCTCATTTACCTCGTGTGAGTTCCCACTGTACTTTGATTACTACCCTACCACGCTCAAAGGAGACGTGCAAACAGGTTTTAGTTGGGTACAGTCCCGAGCCACATGGAGGCAGTGAGCGGATCTTGAGGGGTTCGTCTCTCCCGGTATTGGGGGTGAGGTCGCACTGTGTCTAGGAGAGCCATTACACAAAGCCCTCGGCCGAGGCAGGAGATTTACTGGTAGGTATTCCAGTAGTATCTCAGGGTGTTCTGGGCTACACTCCGACACGACTTGTACCGCTTTTGGGGGTCTGACTTTTACCAACCCCCTAGGCCCGCCATGCGATGCTCATAGACAAAAGGACCGGACTGTACGGATATTGTCACTGACAGGCTCAGTAGGGTGTCAGGATGAGTTCGCTCATCAACGTCCCTTTTGGTCAATAGTTGGTAGCCCGTTACGTATGGCTAATACCTCGGACGTGCTAGTGGTTAAATCCACAGGCATAGTATTGACGAGTCTTTAGAGTCCCCCACACACAGTTACTCAAGTTTCGGGCGAAACGCTGTAGAGGCCGCATGGAGATATGGCAGGGTTTGATCAGATACGTGCGGTATTGCACGGATCATGATCGGACGGTTAATACTAGCAGGCTTTGGTATAAGACGGATCCTAGTATTGTATAGTGTAGATTTTGTCTCATTGCATTTGTATTCGGTCGGAATACAAATGCGGGTATGTATATACAGTAGCGGGGTTTTCTTGTAATTTATTACGGGATCAGTTTTTGGAGTTGACAGTTTGTTTTCCGTTTCGGCCATATTTCTTTATATCTTTCATTGGCTGAAGTTTGGTGGAGGAGGGCTTATTTGCATTTGTGCAAATAAGCATTTTGGAGGGTTGTCTTTGCATTTTGTTGTATCATGATGTTTCTCCCACCCTTGACTTTCTTTTGCTTCATGATAGTTTTCATGATAATTGTACCATCATTTGACTTGTTGCTTCATGATGGCTTGACCTTTTGGAGTCATCATGCTTAATGATGATGGTTGGTCATGATGACGGAGTGTGGTTTGCTTTTTTGACTTGATGATCTATCATTCTTTTTCCTTGTATTATTGATACACCGCCACTTGGATTTTATCCCATCCTCCTTCACCTCATATGGCCGGCCAAATGGTGTAGGGGCTTCCCTAATTCTTTGTGTGGGAAAATCCTCTCATTTGGCTTTGCAAAATGATATAGCTCCTCCTCCAAAAGTTCACTCTTTTCCTCCACCATTATGGCAACTTCCTCAAACCCCATGAGAGACATAGCCCTACACTACATTCTATAGAAAATCTTGGGCACGTCGACTCGCCAACTTCATGCCCGAGTTACCTCGGTCAAGAGGTGGGAGCCCGTAAAAGAAGCCGGCGACGTGGGGCCCTTCCTGGCAGGAGTTGAAGACCGGAGAATCCGCGTGGAGATCGGGACGACGACGAGAAGACCGAAGGACACGGATCGCTCGGTATATCTCTCTACCCGTTCTTCAGTCAGCTAGAATTGTATTAATGGCCCGATCCGGGACTTTTGTGCGCGGTGGTGCCGGTTTAACAGTTTAAGTAAATCATCACTTCCGCATGGCGTCGGATTGACGGCCGGGGCGCCGCCGTGCACTTACACTGATATCAGAGCCAGGCCATTACTCTTTTCTAGCTTGCTCTAGTATTTTTAAAGTTTCGATCAAACAAATATCCGAAAAACCGTATTTTCGTTACATCAGTTTTCTGTCGAAATTTTTTTGGCTCCAAAATTTTTTCAGTATGTTGCAGAAGTACATTCAGGGCATTATAAGCATTCTGTGAAATTTTGGTTGCATGATCCCACTTTTCCACCGCGGAACCGCGGCCAAACCCATGCTTGGGCCGCGGTTCCACCGCAATCTTGACTGTTCATGGCCCCAAAATTTTACAGAGAGCTCCTGAGTGTAAAATAGGGTTTTTGGAATGTTATTTTTTGGGCCCAGATTTCTTTGAGTGCTACAGTAGTGCTTGGGGCCCACTTGGTAAAATTTGATCGATCGAAAATTTTAAACATGTTAGTTCACAGTATTTAGATTATATCTGCGACCGTGAATGTCACTTGATCGGTAAATCCTGTCTAACTGCTATAACCCGGTTTGACGGATTTGCGAACGTGACATTCACATTGATGTTCTGTGTATTGCTGTGATGTTGCGGATTGGTCGTGGGGGATAGCCTGGATGCAATATTAGTACAGTTTTGTTTTATATGTACATTTGATATTGCGGGGAGAGCGTCCGACATGTGGACTGCCGTCACTGCCTGTTGTATATTATTATTTTAGGGCACGACCGGGGTGAGGTCGATGTACCCGTTGTATGTATATTTTACTTTCTGTACTAGGATTACCCCAAGGAGGGGTGCACGGATAGCCGGGTTCTAGAGGGCAACGGGCCCGTATCTCATGGTGTTGAGACGGAGGGGGCTTTACTCTAGAATTGGCGGGCTATTCGCCTCACTCGTAGGGGGTACAGGTTGACCCAGGAGGGGTGCCCAAGTTACCGGATTCCGTGAAGTACTGGGTGGTCCATTCACGTTGCTGAAGGGGGCTGCCTCGCTTCAGGTTTTGGCGGGTAACTTGCCGCGCCCGTAGGGGTCTAGGATTTCATTGCACAGGCTATCCACACGACCAGGGGAACGTCGGGTTTCAGTAGCGGCTCTGTGAAACCCGGGGATCCCAGATATCTGTATTGTTCTGTGATGCTGTACATTTCTGTGATGTTGCATTTTATCACGCCTTGAGCGAAAATTATATATTATATATATACTAGTAGATGTTGTAAATGTTTTGCATCCGTGCTAGTCCAGTCCCCGCTCTGTCGTTAGTTAACTAACCTAACGGCTAATGACGGGACCCAGTGGCGAATGCGGATGGCATATACGTACATCATTATTTTCGTTCTTTGTGGTGTGATCAATTGATGGGACTGCATTGATTTGGATCAATGCAAACTAAACAAACCTAATTGATGTTGTTGGAATAATTTTTCAAAAAGCTGTTATTGCAAGGACGTTCTCTTTTGTTTTGCAATATGGTATTCGGTTATGAATATCCAGCACCTCAGTCGACGAGGCAAGGGCCGAGATCCCTTCACCGGGAATGACCCCTTGGACAGAAGTTTGCGTCAGGGCAATAACTTCACTATAGCCGATTACTTTTGCTTTGCATCGTGGTATTCAGTTGGAATATCCTGCACCTCATTCTACGGGGAAAGAGCCGAGATCCCTTCACCGGGAGTGACCTCTTTAGTAAAGGTTTTCGTCACTATATTTTCATAAAAGCTATCCGGTTCCTTCAACGATATCAAGTTCATTACGTTAAAGGTTTTTCACCAGAAACCATTCGTAGCCCTCCGTCGTTTCATATGGGTAGTCAATAGTATTCAAGCTGTGTTTGTTGGCCAAAGTCAAGGCACAGTGTTTGGTAGCTGTTGGGTATTCATATGCAGCATAGATAGATGCGTTGGTTTAGGACAGTCGTACTACCTTGTTGGCCAAAGTCAAGGGTATGTACGGGTGGGTTCAAATTAACCTGGAGAATGACGGGTAGAACTTGACATGTGACTTATGATCTGTTGGCCAAAGTCAAGGTCATAAGAGCATGGGGCAAAAATCACATCGGGAGTTTCTAAAGAAACTGAAACTTGCCAGATATGCGCATACCTTCTGGAGTGTGATAACGTGAGCGAAGTCCGTCACGTTATCATGCGATGATAGTTGGATCCCGATTCCCACTGATGAGTTGATTTACTCCTCGGGTGATCCCGACTAATTCTTCTTTAAGGTTTGGAGGAGAATTTGACGGTACAGTGGGAGGTTTCCAGATTAGATAAATTGGTAACCATTCTGATCTAGGTTAGAGTGCACGCTGAGTGTTTCTTTTCTCTCTCCCTTTGGCAGCGACCATTGACCCGACCCTAGACTATGACTCAGTGACCAAAATTAACCGAACCTTCCTTAACACTGGCTTTTAGATTGTCAGAGTTGCATACCTTATTGCCACTCCTACTTTTACCCTTTTCTCCAGGACACCCCATATTACTACGAACGTCCACTTCCATTGGACAAAACCATCGTATGGTTATATACGAACTCGAAGAAATTTATTCAAGGATGGTTTCCGGTTCTGGAGGAAACGGATAGGACTATTCAGTTGTCTTTTCCTTTTACCTTCTCTCAGGTTGCGAGTACTCCTTGGTTTAGGAGATAGTACACCTATTACACAAATTGGATAGTCTCCTTCCAAACCTTAGGCTGGTGCCGAACGGTGGGGAATGAAGAAAACCAATTAGCCTAATGATGGTGTACAGAAGGTATTAAGTAAAGACATATCAAGGGATTAGTAAGAGGGCAAAGTGAATTTCGACTGCTATTCACGACCAAACTAAATATTTCATTACCACTCCTACATCACCTTTGTATTTCTCCAGGACGCTCCGTATCACTACGAAGATCCACAGTTTATTGGATATTCCATCGTATGGTTATATACGAACTCGAAAGGAACTTGTTCCAGTTCGGGGATGGATTCTGGTTCAGGAGAAATAGGAATAAGGTTTATTCGGTTGTCTTTTATCTTCACCTTCTCTCGCATTGCGAATGCTCCTAGGATTAGGACAGCATTGTAGGGTTCTTAGGCATCCTAAGGAAGTCTCACAAGGCATCGAACATGCCAATTTCAAATTCTATTGGTGCCGAGAAACCCTAACACGGATCGTTTACTAGATGTTTAGGCGAAACGGAAAACTAGTTAACTATTTAACTATAGGTTAGATGCTACAACCTTTGTAGATCCTGATTTCCACCTCCTTAGCTCCACGTGATCATGCCCTCGCTGTCCATCATGAATCCTCGACTCGTTCGTCGGCTTCATCGGAAAACGGGCGGCAAGGTCGTCGGCTTCGTGTCAAAGACGATCTACGTCGAGGTTGCACTAGTTCAAGCTCCGACTTCACCAAGAAGTGAAACTTGTGAAGAAAACACCCAAAACCACTTGGCAAGAGGTAGAGGATGAAGAAATAGGAGGTGGGTTCACTTTAGATTTGGATTTCTCTCACTAAAACTCAAGTTGCCATTGATGTAGCAAGCTTGAAGAAGAAGAAGAAGATGAAGAAGATGATGATAATGTTATGATAAGTCATTGAAATAAAAAGGAAAATCAATACTTATCATAAAGTAAACCATGGTTATGTGTAGAGAATTGACCAAGGTTAGATTAGTGGTTAGGGTTAAGGATGAAGACAAAAGGGATGACTTTGGTCAAAGTTTCATGAAGCTTCAATAAGCTTCATGAAGAAAAGAAACCCTTTTTGTTTTCTTTCACCTAATTAAATGAATAAATAATGGATAAATAATTAAGTGAATAATCAAAAACCCTAACCCTTATCATAACCATGGTTCAATTCTTCACACAAAGCCAAGTTATTATGCATCATCAATCATGATACAAACAAGTGTACACAAAACATATCACATATACAATGTGCACACCAAGTGAGAAAAATCCGTTTAAAGTGAACCAATACTAGTTAATGCAAAGTAATATATCAAATATATAATTATACATTGAATCATTAAATCAACATTTGATTCAATGATCCGGTCATGTCGCACATAATCGACTAGTATTCAATGTATCGATTTATCGAATCAATGATTCGATAACTAGGTCATATCGAATATAACCAATCGAAACATATATCGCGAGAATGAAATGCGGTATCACATACACGCATTATTCTCGGTCCTGCACACATCTCATATGCGCTCCTATTTCGTTTCGCTTGAACCAGGAAACCTCTGTGTAGGACTCTAAAGACTCGTCAATACGCCGGTAGCAGATGATGATCATATCAAGCACCCATAAGCTGCAAGCGGTCTGCTAAACGTAACGGCCACCCGGGTATTGAGCGATCAGAAGATCGACGAGCTAGCCCGCTCACACTCCTGCGAATCCGACCAGTAACACTTACCGTACAGTCCGGTCTCTTCGTCTGATATGTCGCATATCAAGTCTAGGGGTGGTAAACGTCAGACCCCAATAACCCGATAAGTCGTGCCGATGTGAGGCTCATAGCGGGTCGAGAAACTACTGGTAACACTTACCAGCAAATCTCTGATCAGCCCTGGCCAGGGACTTCCCTGCTACGGCCAATCGAGCACAGCGCAACATCAACTCCCAATACCGGGAGAGATGAAACCCTTCCTATCGCTCATTGCCTCCATGTGACTCGGGACTGTACCCAAAGACCACCGTTTTGCACGCCCTCATGGACGTGGTAAGGTGGAGATCAAAGCACAGTGGGAATCACACAAGACTCTATGACGATCTCGGGTCTACAGACTAACCTGTACAAGTGTCACCTGAGAACTGCCATCTGACGTGAGGTATAATACCATCTGGGAGTTCTCGGCGAGACCGTCCAGTGTACCCAGTCTCCACTGAGCACCCGTATACCATCTCTGATGTCAAACACCAATGGATATGGGATCATCCATCGCCCATCTCATGGGTCGAGAAGCGTATACGCTAGTCTACTCTGGTATATCGATGCCCCGTCTCGATACACCCACGACTAGGGACCTTGAAGGATGTACTTATGGACTACCATGTCCCCACTAGTATGATCTGCATCATAGTCCAGGTAGTCAAGTACACATCCTAAGGGCTTTACCAACATGTAACTACAAGACAGTATAAAGAGACTAGTGTACATGTTAAGATAAAGAGTAACCAGATAGCATACTATCATATCGAGCAAGAAAGTCATCTCTATATATGTCCAAGCATCCAATATAATATACAACATCTGTACAATACTGGCCTCTAGGGCATACATACAACTAACAATCTCCCACTTGCACTAGGGCAGCTGCTGTAGTATCGCATACCGAGCATCCCGAAGAGTCTCTCAAACTGTGTCTGGGGAATGGCCTTCGTGAGTGGATCCGCCGTGTTGTTCTTCGTGTCTACCCTCCTGACCTCGATCTCCCGGCGATCAACTATTTCCCGGATCAGGTGATACCGCCTCAGAATATGCCTGGATCGCTGATGGGACCTGGGTTCCTTGGCCAAAGCCACCGCTCCATTGTTATCGCAATACAAAGGTATTGGATGCTCAATGGATGGAACTACTCCAAGTTCAGTAATGAACTTCTTGATCCAGACAGCCTCTTTGGCAGCATCGTTGGCAGCGATGTATTCAGCCTCCATCGTCGAGTCTGCCACTGTTTCCTGCTTGGAACTCTTCCAGCTAACCGCCCCTCCGTAAAGGGTAAAGACAAAGCCCGACTGCGACTTAGAGTCGTCCTTATCACTCTGGAAGCTCGAATCGGTAAAGGACTCCACTTGGAGTTCTCCGTTACCATACACCAAGAACATATCTCTAGTCCTTCGCAAGTACTTGAGAATGCTCTTCACAGCTGTCCAGTGACTCTCTCCAGGATCAGCTTGATACCTGCTCACTATACTTAGTGAGTATGCTACATCGGGTCGGGTACATAGCATCGCATACATGATAGAGCCTACTGCCGAAGCATAGGGTATACCTTGCATGCGAGCTCTCTCCAAATCAGTCTTGGGAGACATCTCTTTGGAGAGAGTGACTCCAGAGATCGTGGGCAAGTTCCCACGCTTGGACTCTTCCATACTAAACCTCTTTAGTATGGTGTCAATGTACCTGGATTGGGACAATCCCAAAATCCTTTTGGATCTATCTCTATAGATCCTAATTCCCAATATGCAGGAGGCATCACCAAGATCTTTCATTGAGAATCGTTGTGATAAGAAGAGCTTGACCGATTGCAGCATAGGAATATCATTTCCTATCAAGAGTATATCGTCCACGTACAATACGAGGAAGACAACCTTACTCTCTGCCACCTTCCTGTAGATACAAGGTTCATCTGGATTTTTGACGAAATCAAACTCTTTGATAACGACGTCAAAGCAGATGTTCCAACTCCGCGATGCTTGCTTTAATCCATAAATGGATTTAAGCAGCTTGCACACCTTCCCGCTGCTCCCACTGTCTACGAAGCCCTCTGGCTGAGTCATGTACACGCACTCTTCTAAATCACCGTTTAGAAAGGCGGTCTTAACATCCATTTGCCAGATTTCGTAATCATGATATGCAGCGATGGCAAGCATGATCCGGATGGATTTAAGCATAGCCACTGGAGAAAAGGTCTCGTCATAGTCCACACCTGGTCTTTGACGAAAACCCTTTGCTACAAGTCTAGCTTTGAAAGTCTCCACTTTCCCATCTACACCAAGTTTCTTCTTAAAGATCCACTTGCTCCCAATGGGTTTTACCCCTTCAGGAGCAACTTCCAAAGTCCATACTTTGTTGGTGTACATGGAATCCATCTCGGACCGCATAGCATCCAGCCATTTCACTGAGTCCCCACTCGTGATGGCCTGCTCGAAGCTAGTTGGGTCATCATCCTCCATGATGCAATCCTCACTACCACCATCAATGAGAAAACCATAGTATCTCTCAGGTGGACGAGAAACCCTACTAGATCGGCGGAGAGGCTGGGGTACGTCGGGCACCACTGAATCCTCTGGTTCTACTAAATTGTCAATTGCAGTTTGTGGTGCTGGAACCTCTTCCAGCTCTACCTCTTTGCCATTAATTTCTTTTGCAAGAAATTCCCTTTCTAAAAAGGTGGCATGTTGAGCAACAAACACTCTTTGTTCCTCAGCTTGGTAGAAAAAATATCCTTGAGAATTCTTAGGATATCCCACAAACTTGCAAAGGACTGATCGTGCCTCGAGTTTGTCCGGATTTTGCTTTTTGACATAGGCCGGACAACCCCATATCTTAATTCGCTTAAAATATGGTCTCTTCCCACTCCATATCTCATATGGTGTGGTAGGTACAGATTTAGACAGAACCAGATTCAATAGGTATATGGCTGTCTCAAGCGCATGCCCCCAAAAGGAAATAGGTAACTCAGCATTACTCATCATTGAACGCACCATATCTAATAGGGTGCGATTCCTTCGTTCCGATACACCGTTGTGCTGTGGTGTATAAGGAGGAGTAAGCTGAGAGAGAATCCCATTCTCTTTTAGATAATCCAGGAATTCACTGCTTAAGTATTCACCTCCTCGATCAGATCGAAGAAACTTAATACTTTTGCCCGTTTGGTTCTCTACCTCGTGCTTATATTCTTTGAATTTCTCAAAAGCTTCAGACTTGTGTTTCAACAGGAACACATGCCCGTATCTAGAGAGATCGTCAGTGAATGTAATGAAGTAGGAAGAACCATTTCTGGCGTGTGTAGACATTGGACCGCATACATCACTATGCACCAGTCCCAAGAGTTCAGTAACTCTTTCTCCGTGTCCTTTAAACGGAGTTTTGGTCATTTTTCCTTTGAGACATGAATGGCAAGTGTCATAAGATGATAATTCGAAAGGTTTCAAATATCCATCTTTATGCAACTTAGCCAGTCGTGTCGCATTGATGTGACCTAGTCTACAATGCCATAAGAAAGAATCGTTCAGTTCTGAACTCTTCCTCTTGTGTGTGTTTTTTATACTTAGAACTGTTGATTGGTTTAGAACATAAATGCCATTGCACAACGTGCCTGATCCAACCAAATTTTGGTTATGGAAAATGTTCATAACATTGTCCTGTAATACAAAATTATATCCCTCTTTACTTAATAAAGAAACCGATATAATGTTGCATATTAGGTTCGGCATGTAATAGCATTCGTTCAGAACCAATGTATTACCAGTTGGTAATACAAGGTGATATTCCCCGACAGTCTTAGCTGCAACAATTGCACCATTTCCAACTCTAATATCTTTATCACCTTCTCCAAGTTCTCTACCTTTCTTAAGCCCATGTAACTGATTACATATATGGGATCCTGACCCAGTATCCAATACCCAAGACGTAGAGCAAATGGAGAAACAGTTCTCAGTAACGAACACACCCGAAGAAAATGCATCAGCATGTACTTTCTTCATTCGGGTGGCATGGGAATCCTGGTATTCCCCTATATCCTGTTCATTTCTATAACTCTTATAAGAATGAACGGAACCAACGTTTCCCAGCACAGTATAACATGCGGGTTCGGTCAATACATCCATATTATTATCTTCATTAGGGCATGAAATGGTCGCTACCTGGAGAGAGAGAGAAGAAAACACTTTAGCGTATGCTCGTGCAAGATCAGATTGGTTATTATCTTATCTAATTAGGATGGCTCCCACTGCTTTTTATCAAATCTTCCTTCAAACCCTAAAAGGAAAGACTAGCCGGGATTAATTACACACTACAAGTTCGCCAATCTTTCAGCCAGGCCAGTGTCGGTACTTTGAGGGAGGTCCCCCGTGCTTTCGCACGAACCTAATTAATGTAAACCTCGTTTTCCCAGAGGCGTAACCTCGTTAACACCTTTCTAGACACCTACTTGATCGGCTAATTGTAATGTGTAAAACTCTCGCAGGAGTAACTCTTACTCGCAGCGGGTATCGGGATCCAACTATCTCATAGAAGGTATGCAATCTCATTGCAAATTTCAACACTTGAAATTCCCGATAATATTTTGCCCCTAGCATGCTATGACCTTGACGGAGGCCAAACAACCCATAGTGTGCTAGTCAAATTCAACCCGTCATTTCCTGATTGAATTAAACCCACCCGCACGACCCTTGACGGAGGCCAAACAACGCCGTACGAATACCCTAATCCAATCGCATCATATGCAAGCAGATAAGCACTAGTTAGCTACCGTACACTGCGCCTTGACGGAGGCCAAACTACCGCAGCACGAATACTAACTAATACTTATCTGAAATGACGGAGGGCTACGCAGGTTTTTCATAAAAACCATGAGCGTAATGAACTTGATATCGTTGTAGAATCAAATGATGTTTTGAAATGGAGTGATTTTGAGGCTTTTCTAGTTTTGCTAAAGGAGTCACTCCCGGCGAAGGGATCTCGGTCCTTTCCTCGTCGAATGAGGTGCGGGATATATCATATATATCGCTGTGCAAAGCAAAAACGCAAAAGCAGTCAAAAGCAAACCGAGTGTGTAGCATCTGCCAGTTATTGCTAAAGGAGTCACTCCCGGTGAAGGGATCTCGGTCCTTTCCTCATCGAATAAGGTGCGGGGTATATCATATATACCGCTATGCAAAGCAAGAACTGTAGCTACCTGTTTTATTTTAAAATCTGATTCTACAACATCTTAGGTTTCTTATCTTTCATTAATCACATTAATGAAGTCCCATCATTTAAATACCTAAACATCACAGATAGATATGACGTACACTTATGCCATCCGCATTCGCCTCGATATCCCCTCGTGCACCGTTAGGTTAGGTAACTAACGACAGAGCAGGGCAGGGCTAGCGCGGGTGTAAAACATAAGTAACGTCTATATAATATATCATATATACTATATACTATATCCATCAAAGAGTCACAACTCAGATATCGCAGCAGAATAAACATATGAAATATTGGATATACTAGGACGTCCGTGTTTTCAATACGAGCCAGTATAAAACACGGATTCCACGGTCGTGATGAATAGCCAATCCCACTCCCCTAGACCCCTACGAGAGCGGCAAGCAACCCTACCAATTCTAAGGTTAGGAGACCCGGACTCGACTCCTCGAGTTGGTCTCCCACTGGACCCCAGAACCCGGTTACTTGTGCTCCCCTCCTTGGGTCTATCCTAATGCGGAAAAGTAAATAATATACAAAGGGTGACAGCTTCCGCTACCTGGAAGTGCCCCAAAAAAAGAATATTACATACAAGTTTTTACATGAATGAAAATGAAAAACACTCATCTCACATAAAAACCCCCGGCTATTCAAACACGACAATCCAATATAGCATATCCAGCAACACATAACATCACATGTCATCAACGTAAGTAAATATGCGCATCCCAATTGCCGTTGACTTATAGCAACGAAACCGGCGATTCACATATTACACTTACGGTCACAGAAAAGAAAGTGTAAAACTACAACAGTTGGAATACACAACCTCTTTAGACATCACATGCCTAACAGTTACAAACCCCGCATTTTAGTCTCATTATCGAAAACTCTTTTCAATATCGTATGGGACTAAACTGCTAGATTTATAACATCCATCCAGTTATCTCATAACTGTTTGTGAATTCCAATTATTGTATCACATTCCAGATAAACAGAAAATGTTAAACTTTCCGATCGAACAGTCGAATACCCAAGTTTTCCCGATACAGTCCAACACATGAAATAAGTCTAGCAACATTCAGTTCGTGCCTCAGTACCAACGGTCCAGCCGTAGAAGGGTCAAGCCAACGCCTCACATGTGGCACGCCGTACTGCCCCAAACCCGAAGGTTCAAAGGGCAGTTCAAGACGGTCACATAATCGAGTTAAGGTTTGTTGTCTTCTAGAGGGTCCATCGCGTTACTTGCACTACTTAGAACGTCGTTAAACTACGGAAAAAATCCAACACTTGGAAATTTCCCGACAGGGGAAAAATTGGGTATTTATATCCGGCCGAACTTTTTAACATATTCTGGAAATTATCCGGAAATACACAAAAGACAAAATTTTATAATCCGATCGAAATACCGAATCCCCAAAACAACCCCAGAAAATTCAACTCTTGAATGAATACTAAAAATTTCCAGAAGACTCAGCACTACAAGACATGAATTACTGTGCAAGCCACGTGCTGTAAATCAACACAGTGGCCGCGGAACCGCCGCGATTGCTAAGGTGGGGGCCGCGGTTCCGCGCTTCTGTTCTAGAGTTATCAGCACGTGCTTCACAGTAACTCACTAAATTCCCTGCTGAATTTTTTGGCAATTTTTAATCTGGAAAAATCCACGTTTTCAGAAAAAGTACAGAGAGCAATTTGTATTGGGGTTTCGGGTTCGTTCGGAATTCAAATTCCGTCTAGACTTCGCCTAAGGCTCTAGCTAGTCTCTGATACCACTGTAGGTCAGGCAGCCACCCCATCCAATGGGGTCCCCGTGGCACCAACGGGTCCCTCAGCCGCTACTTTTTATGCATGCCCCCTCGCGAGGACTACAACCCGCCGGAACACCTTCCGGTCTCGGGACACCCTGAGGGTAAGAGCCTATGCTTCGCCACACTGTCACACAGTGAGAACCCTCCATAGGTCGACATCCAATGCCTAGTAGCTCTGATACCACTGTAGGGTTCCTAGGCATCCTAAGGAAGTCTCACAAGGCATCGAACATGCCAATTTCAAATTCTATTGGTGCCGAGAAACCCTAACACTGATCGTTTACTAGATGTTTAGGCGAAACGGAAAACTAGTTAACTATTTAACTATAGGTTAGATGCTACAACCTTTGTAGATCCGGATTTCCACCTCCTTAGCTCCACGTGATCATGCCCTCGCTGTCCATCATGAATCCTCGACTCGTTCGTCGGCTTCATCGGAAAACGGGCGAGCAAGGTCGTCGGCTTCGTGTCAAAGACGATCTACGTCGAGGTTGCACTAGTTCAAGCTCCGACTTCACCAAGAAGTGAAACTTGTGAAGAAAACACCCAAAACCACTTGGCAAGAGGTAGAGGATGAAGAAATAGGAGGTGGGTTCACTTTAGATTTGGATTTCTCTCACTAAAACTCAAGTTGCCATTGATGTAGCAAGCTTGAAGAAGAAGAAGAAGATGAAGAAGATGATGATAATGTTATGATAAGTCATTGAAATAAAAAGGAAAATCAATACTTATCATAAAGTAAACCAGGGTTATGTATAGAGAATTGACCAAGGTTAGATTAGTGGTTAGGGTTAAGGATGAAGACAAAAGGGATGACTTTGGTCAAAGTTTCATGAAGCTTCAATAAGCTTCATGAAGAAAAGAAACCCTTTTTGTTTTCTTTCACCTAATTAAATGAATAAATAATGGATAAATAATTAAGTGAATAATCAAAAACCCTAACCCTTATCATAACCATGGTTCAATTCTTCACACAAAGCCAAGTTATTATGCATCATCAATCATGATACAAACAAGTGTACACAAAACATATCACATATACAATATGCACACCAAGTGAGAAAAATCCGTTTAAAGTGAACCAATACTAGTTAATGCAAAGTAATATATCAAATATATAATTATACATTGAATCATTAAATCAACATTTGATTCAATGATCCGGTCATGTCGCACATAACCGACTAGTATTCAATGTATCGATTTATCGAATCAATGATTCGATAACTAGGTCATATCGAATATAACCAATCGAAACATATATCGCGAGAATGAAATGTGGTATCACATACACGCATTATTCTCGGTCTTGCACACATCTCATATGCGCTCCTATTTCGTTTCGCTTGAACCAGGAAACCTCTGTGTAGGACTCTAAAGACTCGTCAATACGCCGGTAGCAGATGATGATCATATCAAGCACCCACAAGCCGCAAGCGGTCTGCTAAACGTAACGGCCACCCGGGTATTGAGCGATCAGAAGATCGACGAGCTAGCCCGCTCACACTCCTGCGAATCCGACCAGTAACACTTACCGTACAGTCCGGTCTCTTCGTCTGATATGTCGCATATCAAGTCTAGGGGTGGTAAACGTCAGACCCCAATAACCCGATAAGTCGTGCCGATGTGAGGCTCATAGCGGGTCGAGAAACTACTGGTAACACTTACCAGCAAATCTCTGATCAGCCCTGGCCAGGGACTTCCCTGCTACGGCCAATCGAGCACAGCGCAACATCAACTCCCAATACCGGGAGAGACGAAACCCTTCCTATCGCTCATTGCCTCCATGTGACTCGGGACTGTACCCAAAGACCACCGTTTTGCACGCCCTCATGGACGTGGTAAGGTGGAGATCAAAGCACAGTGGGAATCACACAAGACTCTATGACGATCTCGGGTCTACAGACTAACCTGTACAAGTGTCACCTGAGAACTGCCATCTGACGTGAGGTATAATACCATCTGGGAGTTCTCGGCGAGTCCGTCCAGTGTACCCAGTCTCCACTGAGCACCCGTATACCATCTCTGATGTCAAACACCAATGGTTATGGGATCATCCATCGCCCATCTCATGGGTCGAGAAGCGTATACGCTAGTCTACTCTGGTATATCGATGCCCCGTCTCGATACACCCACGACTAGGGACCTTGAAGGATGTTCTTATGGACTACCATGTCCCCACTAGTATGATCTGCATCATAGTCCAGGTAGTCAAGTACACATCCTAAGGGCTTTACCAACATGTAACTACAAGACAGTATAAAGAGACTAGTGTACATGTTAAGATAAAGAGTAACCAGATAGCATACTATCATATCGAGCAAGAAAGTCATCTCTATATATGTCCAAGCTGTTAGTGTATATGCCCTAGAGGCCATTACTGTATCATACTAGTATGTATATTACTTGATGGAAGCTTGGGATATTCACAGTTGTACAGACAATCTTGCTCAATATAGTAGTATGCTACTTGGTTTGTCTCTGCTTTAATGTGTACATGTGTGTTTATTTATTATATCACCTATACGCATTAGTAGAGCCCTTAGGATCTTTGCTTGATTACCGGCGTTGTGATGGCGATCACACTCGTGGGGGCTGGGTAATCTACAAGCATATCCTTATACACGTCCCTAGTCGTGGGAGTACCGAGACAGGGCATCGATACTCCGGAGTAGACAAGCGTATGCGCTTCTCATCCCAGCACGGGAGACGGTCTGTCCCACAGCCGTCGGTACGTCGTACTTGAGATAGTATGCGGGTGCTCGTTGGGTTACGAGTACACTGGACAAGACTCGTCGGGAACTGATGGTTGGTATTATACCTATCGTCGGTTATCAGTTCCCAGGTGACATGAGTACATCTTAGTCCGCTGACTTGACACTGTCACTTCGCCTCGAGTGTGTTCCCACTGTTCTTTGATTACTACCCTACCACGGCTCTGCTGAGTCGTGCAAACAGGTAGTAGTTGGGAGCAGTACCGAAGCACTTGGAGGCAGTGACGGTTAGACATGATTCGTCTCTCCCGGTATTGGGGGTTGACATCGCGCTGTGTCTAGGAGAGCCATTACACGAGTAGTCCCTGGCCAGGGCAAGCGAGATATACTGGTAGGTTTCCAGTGTTATCTCAGGGTGTATTGGGCTTCACTCCGACACGACTTGTACCGCTATTAGGGGAATGACGTTTACCGCCCCCCTAGGCCCGCCATGCGATGTATCAGACGAACAGACCGGACTGTACGGAGATTGTCACATACAGACTCAGTAGGAGTTCGGATGGGTTTACCTCATCGGCCTTCTTATCGACATCTACCTGGGGACCGTTACGTACAGCTAGTGCCGCTTGCGGTCTGTGGTTAATCCCACTGCCAGCGTAGTGTCGAGTCTTTAGAGTCCCACACAGAGAGTTTCCCTGCACTGAGCGAAATGTGTAGAGGCCGTATGGTTTTACGGCAGGGCTGCGATCACTTACGTACACTTGTGTGCGTGTGGTGTTCGGGCAGGCAATACTAGTGGGCTTTGGTTTAAGCCGGATCCTAGTATTGCATGGATGGATTTGTTTTGTCTTCTGTGCATCCGCATTCTACGGAATACGGATGCAGGTGTGTATGCACAGTTTTCTGGAGCGATGATGGAGGAGGTGCCTCATTAGGGTTTTGGCAGTTAGTTCGGCCAAAACCGCTATGTGGCAGGCTCATTAGGGTTTTGACAGTTGATTCGGTCAAAACCATTTTGAGGCGGACTCATTAGGGTTTCGACAGTTCGTTTGGTCAAAACCATTATGAGCCGGGGACATTATTTACTAATCCTTTCATTGATAATTTTGTTATGGCTAATTACATTGACCATTTGACCATCTTGACTTTGTTGACCATTTGACCAAAGTTGACTTGGATCTTCTTAGAAGATCTAAAGTATTCTTTGGTTTTCTTTTTCTTTAGTTATGATAATGGTCATGTCATTTGTAGCCATCACCTTTATCTTGATGGGATTAGTAATGATAATGTTTGTGCATTATTTGCAACCATGGTTGTTTTTCTTTTGTTCATAATTTTATTCTCATTCTCTCTCTTGAAATGAGAAGCTCCATGGTTGCTAGAAAATCTCCTTCTTCTTCCTCCTCTTGATTTCTCCTTTGATCTCATGTGTTGAGAGAAAAAGGATTCTACTTGACAAACACATCCATACATCTTCTCTACACAACCTAGGGCTTCTAGATTAGCAATCTCCTTGCCTTAGTTACCTCGGCTTGAGGTGGAGCTCGGTGTACATCTCTCGGGTGGATCGTCTTCGACTCAAGGAGGCCGCGGAGGTGACCGAAGTCCGGATCAACCATTGAGCAAGCAATGAGAAGAACAACAAGAAGAGAAGAACATCAAAGAAGAACAACAACAAGAAGTGAAGGAGTTCGAGTTGAGGTATAACCACTTTGCCGAGTAGTTAACTCTTCTTTGCAAGTATGCTAGTTTAGTTTAGCAAAGATCCGGCTTTTACGGTCCATGTTACAAAGTTTAGAAAATTTTTTGTTTTACCGTTTCCGCATCCCCGAAAGTACCGGGTGAGGTAACGTGGACCTAACAGTGGTATCAAAGCCTAACTAAACATAAACTGGCTTGGTAGTAAAGTGTATCGAAGTTCGAAACGGAAAAATCGAAAAAACCAAGTTATAAAAACCTGAGCTTCTGTTAAAATATTTTCTGGTCAAAACAAAATTTGTTATACTCCAAAATTCATCTCAGGGTTTTTAGAAGAAAGCCACCAAACACGAGACAGCGAATCGACCAAGTCGCCGCGTTTCCGCGGCAATAGCAAGCTATTGCCGCGGAACCGCGGCCAACTTGGTGAGTTACTGTGTCGTTTTTGGTGCAGTTTGTTTCTGACGTGGTTTTAGGATTTTTCAGATATATTATATGTGCCCAGATTTTCCAGAATAGAAATTTGTTTTTGGGGGCCTATAATTCCGTATTTTTCCGAACTTCAATATTCTTTGACTATAAAGGTTATATCTGTGATGTTCTTATGTATTGAACGTCGGCTAATCGCTATATGACGATTAGTCGGGGTTATACATATCTGTGATCTGTGATTGTTGTTGATGGTTTGTGTACATGAACTCGTTGGATTGTCGCGGATGAATAGCCGGGGTGGATGTGAGATGAGAGTTTCATTTCTTTCATTCATGTAATAAATTTGTAAATTGATGTAATATTATTTGTTTGGCCGCACAACCGGGTCGGGGTTGTAGCCGTCATTGTATAATTCTTTTTACTGTTTTTGCTCCTAGGATAGACCCATGGAGGGGGTGCACAAACTACCGGGTATCTCGAAGTGCCGAGTGGCCTACTCATGGCATTGAGGGAGGTTGCTTCGCTTCGGATACTTGGCGGGTAGTTTGCCGCACCCGTAGGGGTCTTGGGTGGGGTTTTGGCTATTCATCGAGACCGTGTAATCCGTTTTTCGTTGCAGGCTTAAACGAATCGCGGGTTCCTAGTATATCCAAAGTGTTCATCTGTGATCTGGATTGGCTATCATTGCTGTTATATATATAATAACTATTTAGGCGTTGCTTATGTTTTACGGCCGCGCTAGCCCAGCCCCCGCTCTGTCATTAGTTAAGTAACCTAACGGGTGATGACGGGGCCCCGTGGCGAATGCGAATGGCATAAGCGTACGTCATATTTTGGTTGTTTTCTGCAATGGTAGGATTTAAATGATGGGACGCATTAAAAGAACTAATGCAAGAAAATAAACCTAAAAGACGTTGTTGGAACAATTTTTCAAAAAGCTGTTATTGCAAGGACGTTCATTTTTGTTTTGCATCGCGGTGTTCGGTTATGAATGCCCAGCACCTCAGTCGACGAGGCAAGGGCCGAGATCCCTTCACCGGGAGTGACCCCTTGGACAAAAGTTTGCGTCAGGGTAATAACTTCACTATAGTCGATTATTCTTGCTTTGCATCGAGGTATTCAATTTGGAATATCCTGCACCTCATTCGACGAGGAAAGAGCCGAGATCCCTTCACAGGGAGTGACATCTTTAGCAAAATTTTTCGCCACTATATTTTCAAAAAGGGTGCAATCATGTTCCTTCAACGATATCAAGTTCATTACGTTAACGGGTTTTTTGCCAAAAACCCAGCCGTAGCCCTCCGTCATTTCAGATTAATGTTAGTTAGTATTCGTGCTGCGTTTGTTGACCTAGTCAAGGCGTAGTGAACGGTAGCTAAATAATATTTTTCTGTGGATTGCAAATGTGATTGGTTAGGACAGTCGTGCGGCCTTGTTGACCTAGTCAAGGGCACGTACGGGTGGGTCTAATGCAATCAGGATTATGACGGGTAGAACTTGTCTAAAAGTTTGTGGCTTGTTGACCTAGTCAAGGTCATGAGCAGTTAGGGTCAAAAACCACATCGGGAGTTTCAAAAGAACCGAAACTTGCAGATTTAGCATACCTTCTGGAGTATGGTGACTAGAGTGGATTCCATCTAGGTTATCACACAATGACAGTTGGATCCCGATCCCACTGATGAGTTGGTTTACTCTCGGGAGATTATTTCACTTAACGATCAATGCTATAAACCTAGTAGGTGTCTAGAAAGGTGTTAGCGGGGTTACGCCCCCAGGGAAAAGAGGTTCTTTAATTAAGGAACTTCGCGAAAGCGTTGGAAAACCTCCCTCGAAGTACCGACACTAGCCTGGCTGAAAGGTTAAGCAAGTATTGTGACGTGAATTAAAACCCGGCTAGTTCTTCTTTTAAAAAGGTTTTAAGAAGAATTTGAGGAAACAGTGGGAGACATCCTGGTTAGATAAATTAATAAACCAATCTAATCTTGCAAGAGCATACGCTGAGTGTTTCTTTTCTCTCTCTCCAGGCAGCAACCTTTTCACGCCCTAATCAAGATAATAAAATGTATCGCTTGACCGATCCGAATTCTTATTCGGGACTGGGGAAAGTTGGTTCAGCTCTAACTTGTGACAACAGTCATGAGTGTGAGAATGGGAAAGGGGATTGTATGGATTTCCAGAATACCCAGTTGAAGAAGAAGCATGGTTTTGCATCTACTTCAGGTGTTCTTGTAATTGAGAACTGTTTTACGGTCAGCCCTACCTCCTGGGTACTTGATACCGGATCAAGATCTCATATCTGTAATTTATTGCAAGGACTGAGAAAAAGTAGGAAAGTGTTAGTGTATATGCCCTAGAGGCCATTACTGTATCATACTGGTTTGTATATTACTTAATGGAAACTTGGGATATTCACCTTGTATATACAATCTTGCTCAAAATAGTAGTATGCTACTTGGTTTGTTTCTACTTCAATGTGTACATGTATTTATTTTTGTATATCGCCTATACACATTAGTAGTGCCCTTAGGATCTTTGCTTGATTACCAGCGATGTGATGGCCGTCACACTAGTGGGGCTGGGTAATCTATAAGCACATCCTTATGCAGGTCCCTGGTCGCAGGACTATCGAGACAGGGCATCGATACTCCGGAGTAGACCAGCGCATGCGCTTCTCATCCCAGTATGGGATACGGTCTGTCCCACAGCCGTCAGTACGTCGTACTTGAGATAGTATGCGGGTGCTCGTTAGGTTATGGGTACACTGGACAGGACTCGTCGGGAACTGACTAGTTGGTATTATACCTATCGTCAGTTATCAGTTCCCAGGTGACATGAGTACAGCTTAGTCCGCTGACTTGACACTTTCACTTCGCCTCGAGTGTGTTCCCACTGTACTTTGATCACTACCCTACCACGGCTCAAAGGAGTCGTGCAAACAGGTAGTGGTTGGGTGCAGTCCCGAAGCACTTGGAGGCAGTGACGGTTAGACAGGATTCGTCTCTCCCGGTATTGGGGGTTGACATCGCGCTGTGTCTAGGAGAGCCATTACACGAGTAGTCCCTGGCCAGGGCAAACGAGATATACTGGTAGGTTTCCAGTGTTATCTCAGGGTGTTTTGGGCTTCGCTCCGGCACGACTTGTACCGCTATTGGGGGACTGACGTTTACCGCCCCCTTGGCCCGCCATGCGATGTATCAGACGAACAGACCGGACTGTACGGAGAATGTCACACTCAGGCTCAGTAGGAGTTCAGATGGGTTTCGCCTCGTCGGTCTTCTTGTCAGCATTACCTGGGGACCGTTACGCACAGCTAGTGCCGCTTACGGTCTGTGGTTAAACCCACTGCCAGCGTAGTGTCGAGTCTTTAGAGTCCCACACAGAAAGCTTTTCGCCTTTAGGCAAAAGAGTAGAGGTCGCATGGTATTGCGACAGGTCGCATGGTTTTGCGACAGGGTTCGGTCACATCCGTGCACTTGTGCACGTACAATGTCCGGACAGTTCACACTAGCGGGCTTTGGTTTAAGCCAGATCCTAGTGTACCTTATGGGATTGGATTTATCTAGTTTGCATTCGTGTTCCTCGGAACGCGGATGTGGGTGTGTATGCACAGTTGACAGGGAGACAGAGACAGTGGATTCTCATTAGGGTTGTTGACAGTTGACCGTTGACTATTGACCTTTTGATCAACCCTAATGAGAATATGATATGAGATTAACAATTATATTGATTAAGTATTATGGTGACATGGTTGTTGACTTTGTTGACTTTGTTGACTTGTTGACTTTTGTTGACTTGTTGACTTTGTTGACTTGTTGACTTTTGTTGACTTGTTGACTTTGTTGACCGGTTGACTAGGCTTGACTAGTTGACCATCATGATAACCATAGCTATCATTTCATGGCAAAGACTTTTGCTTGCTTGCTCATTTGTGCAAAATAAGTGCATGAAATGATATGGTTATGGTTGCTTCAACCATCACATAACACTTGATTGGTATGATGTGTGATCATTGCTTTGGATTATGAGAGGGTGAAAGACAAAAGAGAGCCTCATTCTTTCTTGCTCATTCTCTCTCTTGTTCTTGAGCTCTCCTCTTGCTCTCACCCTCAACCTCTTCCTCCCTCTCTTGATTCTATGGTTCTCTTGTCTCATGAGTTGAGAATCAAGAACCATAGATAAAATCCCATTCTATTTCTTCTCTACTCATTCTAGTTCACTAGGTTTAGCAAACCAAGTGAAGTAGTTTCTTCAAAGAACGAAGAAGGAGCTAAAGGTTGGAGCTTTCAGGTGGATCTTTCTTCGGCGCAAGGAGACTACGAGAAGAAGCCGGTCCGGACCACCATCGGAGCTTGAAGACGAAGGAGTTCAAGACAAGCAAGGTATAACCCCCTAACCGAGTAGCTAGAAACTCTTAGTTAGGATGTTAGATAGATGTTTAACCAAGATCCGGGTTTTAGGTCCATGTTACCACCTCCGTAAAAATTGTTTTTTACCATATTCCGCATTCCCGAAAGTACCGGGAGAGGTAGCATGGACTTACAGTGGTATCAGAGCCTAGTTAAACACTATCTAACATGTTAGCAAGTAACTAGAAGATCGATCAACGAAAAAGTCCCGAAACGAACCCCGGAATTTTAAACTTTCTGTCGATTTTAAAAGTGCTGGAAAACCTTTTTAAAATACACCAAAAATCAACTCAGGCTTTTTAAAAGAAACTGCAAAAATTTGGGCCCATGACTCGATCAAAGCGCCGCGGTTCCGCGGCGGGAGCATGCTCCCGCCGCGGATCCGCGGCCGAGTTTACTCGGTCATGGGTTTTCTCTTTTGCAGTTTGCTAATTGGGGTATTTTGGAATTTTTAGTATATATATTTTTTCAACCCAGATTTTCCAGAACGAAAATTTTATTTTGGGGTCCTGAAAATTCGTATTTTTGATCGAACTTCTAAAAGACTTAAGCTAACGGGTTTTTCTGTAATGTGATATTTGTATTGAACGTCTACTAATCGCTATATGTCGATTAGTGGGGGTTATACAAATTTGTGATCTGTAATGTGCTGGAATGTGTATATGAATATGTTGGATTGTCGCGGGTGAATAGCCGGGGGTTGTGAGACGAGAGTTTTCTTTTCTTTCAATTCATGTAAATTTGTAAATTGATGTAATAATTATTTGTATGGCCGCACAACCGGGTCGGGGTTGTAGCCGTCATTGTATAATTTCTTTTTACTGTTTTTGCTCCTAGGATAGACCCATGGAGGGGGTGCACAGACTACCGGGTATGCCGAAGTGTCGAGTGGCCTACTCATGGAGATGAGGGAGGTTACTACGCTTCGGGTACTTGGCGGGTAGTTTGCCGCACCCGTAGGGGTCTTGGGTGGGGTTTTGGCTATTCACCGCGACCGTGTAATTTGTCTTTCGTTACAGGCTCGTACGAATTACAGATTCCTAGTATATCCAATGTATTCATCTGTGATCTGAAATGTTTTATCATTGCAGTATATCTATATATGATATTATTTAGGCGTTGCTTATGTTTTACAGACGCGCTAGCCCAGCCCCAGCTCTGTCGTTAGTTAAGTAACCTAACGGGTAATGACGGGGCCCCGTGGCGAATGCGAATGGCATAAGCGTACGTCATATTTTGGTTGTTTTCTGCAATGGTAGGATTAAATGATGGGACGCATTAAAAGAACTAATGCAAGAATATCACGCATTAAAAGAACTAATGCAAGATAATAAACCAAGTATAAGTCGTTGGAACACTTTCGAAAAACCACTCGGTTCTTTTCAAAAACAAACTTTTAAAATGCGGAGTTTGAGCCACTCCATTTAAAAGCTATCTCGTTCCATCGACTAAATCAAGTTCACTACGTTCACGGTTTCGCCAAAACCATTCGTAGCCCTCCGTCGTTTCATATGAATATTCAACAGTATTCAAGCTGTGTTTGTTGGCCTTAGTCAAGGCACAGTGATTGGTAGCTGGTGGACATTCATATGTTGCATAGATAGATGCGTTGGTTTGGGACAGTCGTATTACTTTGTTGGCCTTAGTCAAGGGTATATACGGATGGATTCAAATTAACCTGGACAACGACGGGTAGAACTTGACATGTGACTTATGATTTGTTGGCCTTAGTCAAGGTCATAAGAGCATGGGGCAAAAATACACATCGGGAGTTTCAAAAGAACTGAAACTTGCTAGCACTGCATACCATTTGGAGTGTGATGATTCTGGTAGCATTCCTTCAGTTTTGTCACGCAATGATACTTGGATCCCGATCCTACTGTGAGTATATGCTACTCCTCAGGAAATTTCTCACTAAACGATCAATGCTATAAACCTAGTAGGTGCCTAGAAAGGTGTTAGCGGGGCTACGCCCCCAGGGAAAAGAGGTTCTTTAATTAAGGAACTTCGCGAAAGCGTTGGAAAACCTCCCTCGAAGTACCGACACCGGCCTGGCTGAACGGTTAAGCAAGTATTGTGCGGTGGGATTGATCCCGACTAATTCTTCCTTTATGGTTTGAGGAGGGATTCGAGAAACAGTGGGAGCCATCCTGTTTAGACAAACTAAAAACCACTCTAAACTTGCAAGAGCATCATGCTAAGTGTTTCTTCTTCTCTCTCTTAAATGCAGCGACCCTGTGACCGCACCTAGGTTACATCTAGATAATAATATGACTGAACCTGACTGTTATGACTGGCAAAGGTCTGTCCAGATGTCCATTGCCCATGACAAGCTGGGACACCTCTTAACTAATCAAAACCCTGCTGTCTCAGGTCCAGTTTCCCCTGTCACGGATGTTCACATCCACAGGACATCGGAAAGGGATTGTGCGAAAGCCAAGTGCCTCGTGTTAGCCTCAGTTGATGGTACAAACCAGAGGCAGCACGAGAAGATAGACTCAGTTTCCATCTTCCTCCATAACAAAGTTTTATATGGAGAGCAATCTCGTATCGCAAGATATGAGACCTCGAACGAATTGCTTCAAGCGAGGTTGGCAGTCGGGTCATCTGTAAGGGGCAACGTCCTTACAGAGACCAGCTATATTGAGCTCACGGACCTGGAGACCACGTTGGAGAATGGGTCAAGTACTGACCTAATTCTACAGTCCCTGCCCTCTGCTTATACCCTGAAAGAAACCAGGGAAGAAAAAGGAAAAACAAGGGCAAAAGTTTCAGGACTGGATATAGTAAAAGAGGGATGTTCCTATTGTAACGGGAATGAACTATGGCAGAAAGATTGCAGGGCTTGTAAAGCCAGTAGCCAGAATTCGAAGCATGTTGTGGCTTCGGCTTCGAGTGTGTTTGTAATTGAGAACTGTTTGTCAGTTAACCCTACTTCCTGGGTATTGGATACCGGATCAGGATCTCATATCTGTAATTCGTTACAGGGTCTGAGAAACCGTGGGGTTATCAGGAAAGGTGATATGACTCTCAGGGTTGCTAACGGAATGAGCATGGATGCTGTATCCGTAGGGGAATATCACCTAGGACTGACAACTGGGCAGATATTGATTCTGCGTAACTGTTTGTATGTACCAGGTGCGACTTGTAACATCATATCTGTATCCTTACTTTCTAAGGAAGGATATGATTTTGCTTTTGTAAGCGATGTAGTAAACATCCACCTAAATCAAGCACTGATTGGGTCAGGTGCATTAAATAATGGTATATACGTATTGAATCAAGCTCAGATATTCAGTGTCCAGAACACACTTAAAAGAAAGTCTCCAGAATTAAATCAGGCTTTCTTATGGCATTGTAGACTGGGTCACATCAATGAGACACGGTTGACTAAGTTACATAAAGAAGGATACTTGGATCCGTTCGAGTACCAGTCTTATGCCACTTGTGAATCTTGTCTCATGGGAAAGATGACAAAGACTCCGTTCACTGGACACGGAGTAAGAGCGAGCGAGCTCTTGGGACTTATACACAGTGACGTGTGTGGTCCAATGTCTACACATGCGCGAAGCGGTTATTCATACTTCATTACTTTCACAGATGATTTCTCTAGGTTTGGACATGTCTTCTTAATGAAGCACAAATCCGAGGCCTTTGAGAAATTTCGAGAATATAAGAATGAAGTAGAAAAACAAACAGGCAAAAGTATCAAGATCCTAAGATCGGATCGAGGTGGTGAATACTTGAGTGCCGAGTTTCTGGACTACTTAAAAGAGAATGGAATTCTCTCTCAGCGTACTCCTCCATACACACCACAACACAACGGTCTATCGGAAAGAAGGAATCGAACCTTATTAGATATGGTTCGTTCCATGATGAGTAAGGCTGAGTTACCGCGATCTTTCTGGGGTTATGCACTGGAAACAGCTGCACATCTCTTGAACCAAGTTCCTACTAAGACAGTGCCTACCACACCATATCAGATGTGGAGTGGGAAGAAACCCTGTCTTAAATCCTTTAAGACATGGGGATGTCCGGCTTATGTAAAAAAGCAGCATGCGGACAAGCACGAGGCACGCTCAGTACAGTGCAAGTTTGTGGGATACCCAAAGAACTCCAAGGGGTATCTTTTCTATTACGCAGAGGAGCAAAAAGTCCTTGTTTCTCGCCATGCCCGCTTCTTGGAAACTGAGTTTTTAGAAAATCAGATAAGTGGGAGCGCAATAGAACTGGAAGAAATTCCAGAACCACAAGCTATTACTGAAACCTTAGTAGAACCAGAAGGTTCAGGGGAACCGGACATTCCTACGCCGCTCCGCAGGAGTAGTAGGCAGTCTCATCCGCCCGAGAGATACTACGGTTTTCTCATAGACGGGGATAGAGAGGATTGCATCATAGATCATGATGAGCCTACTAGCTTCCAGCAAGCCATTCAGAGCGGTGACTCGGTAAAATGGCTAGATGCAATGCGGACCGAGATGGAGTCCATGTACACCAACAAAGTTTGGACTTTGGACTTTGCTCCAGAAGGGGTAAAACCCGTAGGCTGCAAATGGATCTTCAGAAAGAAGATTGGTGTAGATGGGCAGGTTGAAACCTATAAGGCTAGGCTCGTTGCAAAGGGTTTTCGTCAAAGACCTGGTTTGGACTATGACGAGACCTTTTCTCCGGTAGCCATGCTTAAATCCATTCGGATCCTTCTTGCCATTGCTGCCTTCCACGATTATGAGATCTGGCAGATGGACGTAAAGACGGCTTTCCTAAATGGAAATTTGGAAGAGTACGTCTATATGGATCATCCAGAGGGATTCATTCAGAGTGGGAGCAGCGGTAAAGTGTGCAAATTGCTCAAGTCCATCTATGGACTTAAGCAGGCATCGCGGAGTTGGAACATCTGCTTTGATGATACTGTCAAAGAATTCGACTTTCTCAAAAACCCAGATGAACCATGCATTTACAGTAAGATTGTAGGGAGAAATGTGGTATTCCTCGTCTTGTACGTCGATGACATTCTCCTAATAGGAAATGATATTCCTATGCTACAGTCAGTCAAAGGATTCTTGTCACAGAGGTTCTCCATGAAGGACCTGGGTGATGCCAACTACATTCTGGGGATCCAGATCTATCGTGATAGATCTAAGAGGATGTTGGGACTTTCACAGTCAAGGTACATCGACACCATACTGAAACGATTCAGTATGGAAGATTCCAAGCGCGGTAATCTACCGGCTTGTCACGGAATCACCCTCTCCAAAGAGATGTCTCCCAATACTGATTTGGAAAGGGCTCGCATGTCATCAATACCCTACGCATCTGCGGTAGGCTCTATCATGTATGCGATGTTATGTACCAGACCAGATGTAGCATACGCATTGAGCGTTGTAAGCCGGTATCAGTCGAACCCAGGGGAGAAACACTGGATAGCAGTAAAGAACATTCTCAAGTAGCTGAGGAGGACTAAGGAGATGTTCTTGGTGTATGGCGGAAAAGACCTCCAGATTGAGGCCTTTGCTGACTCCAGCTTCCAGAGTGACAAGGATGACTCCAAGTCCATGTCGGGTTATGTCTTTACCCTCAATGGAGGGGCGGTTTGCTGGAAGAGTTCCAAGCAGGAAACCGTTGCTGACTCAACCATGGAAGCGGAGTACATAGCTGCTTGCGATGCCGCAAAGGAAGCTGTCTGGATGAAGAAGTTCCTCACGGAACTTCAGGTGGTTCCTACCAGTGTTGATCCAATACCGCTGTATTGTGACAACAACGGCGCTATAGCTTTAGCGAAGGAACCAAGGTCCCATCAGAAGTCCAGGCACATTTTGAGGCGGTTCTACCTGATCAGGGAGATCATTGATCGCCAGGAGATCGAGGTAAAGAGAGTAAATTCAGAAGATAACACTGCAGATCCATTCACCAAGGCCTTGCCCCAGACTCAGTTCGAGCGGCTGATCGAGATGATAGGTCTTCGATACGCCGGTACATGGCCTTAGTGCAAGTGGGAGATTGTTAGTGTATATGCCCTAGAGGCCATTACTGTATCATACTGGTTTGTATATTACTTAATGGAAGCTTGGGATATTCACCTTGTATATACAATCTTGCTCAAAATAGTAGTATGCTACTTGGTTTGTTTCTACTTCAATGTGTACATGTGTTTATTTTTGTATATCGCCTATACACATTAGTAGAGCCCTTAGGATCTTTGCTTGATTACCAGCGATGTGATGGCCGTCACACTAGTGGGGCTGGGTAATCTATAAGCACATCCTTATGCAGGTCCCTGGTCGCAGGACTATCGAGACAGGGCATCGATACTCCGGAGTAGACCAGCGCATGCGCTTCTCATCCCAGTATGGGAGACGGTCTGTCCCACAGCCGTCAGTACGTCGTACTTGAGATAGTATGCGGGTGCTCGTTAGGTTACGGGTACACTGGACAGGACTCGTCGGGAACTGACTAGTTGGTATTATACCTATCGTCAGTTATCAGTTCCCAGGTGACATGAGTACAGCTTAGTCCGCTGACTTGACACTTTCACTTCGCCTCGAGTGTGTTCCCACTGTACTTTGATCACTACCCTACCACGGCTCAAAGGAGTCGTGCAAACAGGTAGTGGTTGGGTGCAGTCCCGAAGCACTTGGAGGCAGTGACGGTTAGACAGGATTCGTCTCTCCCGGTATTGGGGGTTGACATCGCGCTGTGTCTAGGAGAGCCATTACACGAGTAGTCCCTGGCCAGGGCAAACGAGATATACTGGTAGGTTTCCAGTGTTATCTCAGGGTGTTTTGGGCTTCGCTCCGGCACGACTTGTACCGCTATTGGGGGACTGACGTTTACCTCCCCATAGGCCCGCCATGCGATGTATCAGACGAACAGACCGGACTGTACGGAGAATGTCACACTCAGGCTCAGTAGGAGTTCAGATGGGTTTCGCCTCGTCGGTCTTCTTGTCGGCATTACCTGGGGACCGTTACGCACAGCTTGTGCCGCTTGCGGTCTGTGGTTAAACCCACTGCCAGCGTAGTGTCGAGTCTTTAGAGTCCCACACAGAAAGCTTTTCGCCTTTAGGCAAAAGAGTAGAGGTCGCATGGTATTGCGACAGGTCGCATGGTTTTGCGACAGGGTTCGGTCACATCCGTGCACTTGTGCACGTACAGTGTCCGGACAGTTCACACTAGCGGGCTTTGGTTTAAGCCAGATCCTAGTGTACCTTATGGGATTGGATTTATCCAGTTTGCATTCGTGTTCCTCGGAACGCGGATGCGGGTGTGTATGAACAGTTGACAGGGAGACAGAGGCAGTGGATTCTCATTAGGGTTGTTGACAGTTGACCGTTGACTATTGACCTTTTGATCAACCCTAATGAGAATATGATATGAGATTAACAATTATATTGATTAAGTATTATGGTGACATGGTTGTTGACTTTGTTGACTTTGTTGACTTGTTGACTTTTATTGACTTGTTGACTTTGTTGACTTGTTGACTTTTGTTGACTTGTTGACTTTGTGGACCGGTTGACTAGGCTTGACTAGTTGACCATCATGATAACCATAGCTATCATTTCATGGCAAAGACTTTTGCTTGCTTGCTCATTTGTGCAAAATAAGTGCATGAAATGATATGGTTATGGTTGCTTCAACCATCACATAACACTTGATTGGTATGATGTGTGATCATTGCTTTGGATTATGAGAGGGTGAAAGACAAAAGAGAGCCTCATTCTTTCTTGCTCATTCTCTCTCTTTTTCTTGAGCTCTCCTCTTGCTCTCACCCTCAACCTCTTCCTCCCTCTCTTGATTCTATGGTTCTCTTGTCTCATGAGTTGAGAATCAAGAACCATAGATAAAATCCCATTCTATTTCTTCTCTACTCATTCTAGTTCACTAGGTTTAGCAAACCAAGTGAACTAGTTTCTTCAAAGAACGAAGAAGGAGCTAAAGGTTGGAGCTTTCAGGTGGATCTTTCTTCGGCGCAAGGAGACTACGAGAAGAAGCCGGTCCGGACCACCATCGGAGCTTGAAGACGAAGGAGTTCAAGACAAGCAAGGTATAACCCCCTAACCGAGTAGCTAGAAACTCTTAGTTAGGATGTTAGATAGATGTTTAACCAAGATCCGGGTTTTAGGTCCATGTTACCACCTCCGTAAAAATTGTTTTTTACCATATTCCGCATTCCCGAAAGTATCGGGAGAGGTAGCATGGACATACAGAAAGTTGCACCGGGTGATATGTCGCTCAGAGTAGCGAACGGAGCACAAGTTAATGCGGCAGCCGTCGGTGAATATCACCTAGTATTGCCAAATGGCAAGACTATGATTTTGAACGATTGCTACTATGTACCCTCCATGGTTTGCAACATCATATCAGTTTCTTTACTCGATAAAGATGGATATAACTTTGTTCTTGAAAAGAATATCATGAACATTTACCATCATAAGGTACTGGTTGCAGAGGGTACACTGTGTAATGGTATCTACGTTCTAAATCAGAATACAGTTCTCAATATACAAAACACACGCAAGAGGAAGAATTCAGATACGAATGAATCCTACTTGTGGCATTGTAGACTTGGACATATCGGAGAGAAAAGACTGAGTAAGTTGCATAAAGATGGACTCTTGAATGCGTTCGAGTTTTCATCTTATGGAACTTGTCAGTCTTGTCTCAAAGGGAAGATGACCAAATCTCCGTTCACCGGACATGGAGAAAGAGCAACCGAGCTCTTGGGACTCGTACATAGTGATGTATGCGGTCCGATGTCTATACATGCAAGGGGTGGGTTCTCGTACTTCATCACATTCACTGACGATCTCTCTAGGTTCGGATATGTGTATCTGATGAAACACAAATCTGAAGCTTTTGAGAAATTCAAGGAATTCAGAAACGAAGTAGAGAACCAGACAAGCAAAAGTATCAAGATCCTCCGGTCTGACAGGGGAGGGGAGTACTTAAGCACGGAATTCCTAGATTACTTAAAAGAGAATGGTATTCTCTCTCAGCTTACTCCTCCTTATACACCACAGCACAACGGTGTTTCGGAGCGGAGGAATCGTACCCTACTGGATATGGTTCGCTCCATGATGAGTAATGCCGAGTTACCTCTTTCATTTTGGGGACATGCGCTATTGACAGCAGCATACCTATTGAATGATGTTCCGTCTAAATCAGTGCCTAAGACTTCGTTCGAGATATGGAATGGAAAGAGGCCATATCTTAAAAGATCTAAGATATGGGGTTGTCCGGCTTATGTTAAAACACATAAACTGGATAAACTAGAGGCATGGTCAGTTTTATGTAAGTTTGTGGGATATCCAAAGAATGGTTATGGATATCTATTCTACCACACTGAGGAACAGAAGGTGTTTGTTGCTCAGCATGCCGTTTTCTTAGAAACGGAGTTTCTTGCAAAAGAAATTAGTGGGAGCACGGTAGAATTGGAAGAAATTCAGCGACCACAAACTGAAACTGAAAATTTGACAGAACCTCAGGATTCAATAACCCCAGACGAACCTCAGCCACTCCGCAGATCTGGTAGGATTTCTCATCCCCCCGAGAGATACTACGGTTTTCTCATCGACGGGGATCGAGAGGATTGCATCTTGGAAGAAGATGACCCTACCAGTTTCAGGCAGGCCATTATCAGTAGGGACTCTGATAAGTGGCAGGAAGCAATGCAATCCGAAATGGAGTCTAAGTACGCCAATAAAGTGTAGACCTTGGATATTGCTCCACCTGGGGTAAAACCCGTTGGATGCAAATGGATCTACAAAAGGAAACTTGGTGTAGATGGGCAGGTGGAAACCTATAAAGCTAGACTCGTTGCAAAAGGTTTTCGTCAAAGACCTGGTTTGGACTATGACGAGACTTTTTCTCCGGTGGCTATGCTCAAATCCATTCGGATCTTACTTGCCATTGCTGCCTTCCATGACTATGAAATCTGGCAGATGGATGTTAAGACGGCTTTCCTAAACGGTTGTTTGGAAGAGTGCGTTTACATGGATCAACCAGAAGGTTTCGTAGACAGTGGGAGCAGCGGAAAGGTGTGCAAGTTGCTTAAATCCATTTATGGATTAAAGCAGGCATCGCGGAGCTGGAACATCTGTTTTGATGAGGCAATCAAGGAATTTGATTTCATCAAAAACGAAGATGAACCCTGTGTTTATAAGAAGTTTGTAGGACGAACTGTCGTGTTCCTAGTCTTGTACGTGGACGACATTCTTTTGATAGGAAATGATATTCCTATGCTACAATCGGTCAAGCTGTTTTTGTCACAAAGGTTCTCCATGAAGGACCTGGGTGATGCCTCGTACATTCTGGGGATCAAGATCTATAGAGATAGATCCAAGAGACTGTTGGGACTTTCACAGTCCAGGTACATAGAGACCGTACTAAAGAGATTTAGTATGGAGGGTTCCAAGCGTGGTAACATACCCGCATTGCACGGAATTACCCTCTCCAAGAAGATGTCTCCTTAGACTGACGAGGAGAGGGTTCGCATGAGCACTATACCCTACGCTTCGGCGGTAGGATCTATAATGTATGCGATGCTATGTACAAGACCAGATGTAGCTTACGCGTTGAGCGCGGTGAGCCGGTATCAGTCAGACCCAGGGGAGGACCACTGGACAGCAGTGAAGAACATTCTCAAGTACCTAAGAAGGACTAAGGAGATGTTCCTGGTTTACGGTAATGGAGACCTCAGGGTCGAGTCCTTTACCGATTGAAGCCTCCAGAGTGACAAAGATGACAGCAAGTCCGTCTCGGGTTTTGTGTTTACCCTCAACGGAGGGGCGGTATGTTGGTGGAGTTCCAAGCAGGATACCGTTGCAGACTCGACGATGGAGGCTGAATACATTGCTGCAAGCGATGCCGCAAAAGAGGCGGTCTGGATAAAGAAGTTCATTAGTGAACTTCAGGTGGTTCCGTCCATTGTTGACCCAATACCTTTGTATTGCGATAACAATGGGGCTATAGCTTTAGCGAAGGAACCAAGGTCCCATCAGAAATCCAGGCACATCTTAAGGCGGTATCACCTGATCAGGGAGATCATTGATCGACAGGAGATCGAGGTGCGGAGAGTTGACACAAAGGACAACACTGCGGACCCATTCACAAAGGCTTTACCCCAGACTCAGTTCGAGCGGCTGATCGAGATGATAGGTCTTCGATACGCCAGTACATGGCCTTAGTGCAAGTGGGAGATTGTTAGTGTATATGCCCTAGAGGCCATTACTGTATCATACTAGTATGAATATTACTTGATGGAAGCTTGGGATATTCACAGTTGTACAGACAATCTTGCTCAATATAGTAGTATGCTACTTGGTTTGTCTCTGCTTTAATGTGTACATGTGTGTTTATTTATTATATCACCTATACGCATTAGTAGAGCCCTTAGGATCTTTGCTTGATTACCGGCGTTGTGATGGCGATCACACTCGTGGGGGCTGGGTAATCTACAAGCACATCCTTATACACATCCCTAGTCGTGGGAGTACCGAGACAGGGCATCGATACTCCGGAGTAGACAAGCGTATGCGCTTCTCATCCCAGCACGGGAGACGGTCTGTCCCACAGCCGTCGGTACGTCGTACTTGAGATAGTATGCGGGTGCTCGTTGGGTTACGAGTACACTGGACAGGACTCGTCGGGAACTGATGGTTGGTATTATACCTATCGTCGGTTATCAGTTCCCAGGTGACATGAGTACAGCTTAGTCCGCTGACTTGACACTGTCACTTCGCCTCGAGTGTGTTCCCACTGTTCTTTGATTACTACCCTACCACGGCTCTGCTGAGTCGTGCAAACAGGTAGTAGTTGGGAGCAGTCCCGAAGCACTTGGAGGCAGTGACGGTTAGACATGATTCGTCTCTCCCGGTATTGGGGGTTGACATCGCGCTGTGTCTAGGAGAGCCATTACACGAGTAGCCCCTGGCCAGGGCAAGCGAGATATACTGGTAGGTTTCCAGTGTTATCTCAGGGTGTATTGGGCTTCACTCCGACACGACTTGTACCGCTATTAGGGGACTGACGTTTACCGCCCCCCTAGGCCCGCCATGCGATGTATCAGACAAACAGACCGGACTGTACGGAGATTGTCACATACAGACTCAGTAGGAGTTCGGATGGGTTTACCTCATCGGCCTTCTTATCGACATCTACCGGGGGACCGTTACGTACAGCTAGTTCCGCTTGCGGTCTGTGGTTAATCCCACTGCCAGCGTAGTGTCGAGTCTTTAGAGTCCCACACAGAGAGTTTCCCTGCACTGAGCGAAACGTGTAGAGGCCGTATGGTTTTACGGCAGGGCTGCGATCACTTACGTACACTTGTGTGCGTGTGGTGTTCGGGCAGGCAATACTAGTGGGCTTTGGTTTAAGCTGGATCTTAGTATTGCATGGATGGATTTGTTTTGTCTTCTGTGCATCCGCATTCTACGGAATACGGATGCAGGTGTGTATGCACAGTTTTCTGGAGCGATGAAGGAGGAGGTGCCTCATTAGGGTTTTGGCAGTTAGTTCGGCCAAAACCGCTATGTGGCAGGCTCATTAGGGTTTTGACAGTTGATTCGGTCAAAACCATTTTGAGGCGGACTCATTAGGGTTTCGACAGTTCGTTTGGTCAAAACCATTATGAGCCGGGGACATTATTTACTAATCCTTTCATTGATAATTTTATTATGGCTAATTACATTGACCATTTGACCATCTTGACTTTGTTGACCATTTGACCAAAGTTGACTTGGATCTTCTTAGAAGATCTAAAGTATTCTTTGGTTTTCTTTTTCTTTAGTTATGATAATGGTCATGTCATTTGTAGCCATCACCTTTATCTTGATGGGATTAGTAATGATAATGTTTGTGCATTATTTGCAACCATGGTTGTTTTTCTTTTGTTCATAATTTTATTCTCATTCTCTCTCTTGAAATGAGAAGCTCCATGGTTGCTAGAAAATCTCCTTCTTCTTCCTCCTCTTGATTTCTCCTTTGATCTCATGTGTTGAGAGAAAAAGGATTCTACTTGACAAACACATCCATACATCTTCTCTACACAACCTAGGGCTTCTAGATTAGCAATCTCCTTGCCCTAGTTACCTCGGCTTGAGGTGGAGCTCGGTGTACATCTCTCGGGTGGATCGTCTTCGACTCAAGGAGGCCGCGGAGGTGACCGAAGTCCGGATCAACCATTGAGCAAGCAATGAGAAGAACAACAAGAAGAGAAGAACATCAAAGAAGAACAACAACAAGAAGTGAAGGAGTTCGAGTTGAGGTATAACCACTTTGCCGAGTAGTTAACTCTTCTTTGCAAGTATGCTAGTTTAGTTTAGCAAAGATCCGGCTTTTACGGTCCATGTTACAAAGTTTAGAAAAATTTTTGTTTTACCGTTTCCGCATCCCCGAAAGTACCGGGTGAGGTAACGTGGACCTAACAGTGGTATCAAAGCCTAACTAAACATAAACTAGCTTGGTAGTAAAGTGTATCGAAATTCGAAACGGAAAAATCGAAAAAACCAAGTTATAAAAACCTGAGTTTCTGTTAAAATATTTTCTGGTCAAAACAAAATTTGTTATACTCCAAAATTCATCTCAGGGTTTTTAGAAGAAAGCCACCAAACACGAGACAGCGAATCGACCAAGTCGCCGCGTTTCCGCGGCAATAGCAAGCTATTGCCGCGGAACCGCGGCCAACTTGGTGAGTTACTGTGTCGTTTTTGGTGCAGTTTGTTTCTGACGTGGTTTTAGGATTTTTCAGATATATTATATGTGCCCAGATTTTCCAGAATAGAAATTTGTTTTTGGGGGCCTATAATTCCGTATTTTTCCGAACTTCAATATACTTTGACTATAAAGGTTATATCTGTGATGTTCTTATGTATTGAACGTCGGCTAATCGCTATATGACGATTAGTCGGGATTATACATATCTGTGATCTGTGATTGTTGTTGATGGTTTGTGTACATGAACTCGTTGGATTGTCGCGGATGAATAGCCGGGGTGGATGTGAGATGAGAGTTTCTTTTCTTTCATTCATGTAATAAATTTGTAAATTGATGTAATATTATTTGTTTGGCCGCACAACCGGGTCGGGGTTGTAGCCGTCATTGTATAATTATTTTTACTATTTTTGCTCCTAGGATAGACCCATGGAGGGGGTGCACAAACTACCGGGTATCTCGAAGTGCCGAGTGGCCTACTCATGGCATTGAGGGAGGTTGCTTCGCTTCGGATACTTGGCGGGTAGTTTGCCGCACCCGTAGGGGTCTTGGGTGGGGTTTTGGCTATTCATCGAGACCGTGTAATCCGTTTTTCGTTGCAGGCTTAAACGAATCGCAGGTTCCTAGTATATCCAAAGTGTTCATCTGTGATCTGGATTGGCTATCATTGCTGTTATATATATAATAACTATTTAGGCGTTGCTTATGTTTTACGGCCGCGCTAGCCCAGCCCCCGCTCTGTCGTTAGTTAAGTAACCTAACGGGTGATGACGGGGCCCCGTGGCGAATGCGAATGGCATAAGCGTACGTCATATTTTGGTTGTTTTCTGCAATGGTAGGATTTAAATGATGGGACGCATTAAAAGAACTAATGCAAGAAAATAAACCTAAAAGACGTTGTTGGAACAATTTTTCAAAAAGCTGTTATTGCAAGGACGTTCATTTTTGTTTTGCATCGCGGTGTTCGGTTATGAATGCCCAGCATCTCAGTCGACGAGGCAAGGGCCAAGATCCCTTCACCGGGAGTGACCCCTTGGACAAAAGTTTGCGTCAGGGTAATAACTTCACTACAGTCGATTATTCTTGCTTTGCATCGAGGTATTCAATTTGGAATATCCTGCACCTCATTCGACGAGGAAAGAGCCGAGATCCCTTCACAGGGAGTGACCTCTTTAGCAAAAGTTTTCGCCACTATATTTTCAAAAAGGGTGCAATCATGTTCCTTCAACGATATCAAGTTCATTACGTTAACGGGTTTTTTGCCAAAAACCCAGCCGTAGCCCTCCGTCATTTCAGATTAATGTTAGTTAGTATTCGTGCTGCGTTTGTTGACCTAGTCAAGGCGTAGTGAACGGTAGCTAAATAATATTTTTCTGTGGATTGCAAATGTGATTGGTTAGGACAGTCGTGCGGCCTTGTTGACCTAGTCAAGGGCACGTACGGGTGGGTCTAATGCAATCAGGATTATGACGGGTAGAACTTGTCTAACAGTTTGTGGCTTGTTGACCTAGTCAAGGTCATGAGCAGTTAGGGTCAAAAACCACATCGGGAGTTTCAAAAGAACTGAAACTTGCAGATTTAGCATACCTTCTGGAGTGTGGTGACTGGAGTGGATTCCATCTAGGTTATCACACAATGACAGTTGGATCTCGATCCCACTGATGAGTTGGTTTACTCTCGGGAGATTATTTCACTTAACGATCAATGCTATAAACCTAGTAGGTGTCTAGAAAGGTGTTAGCGGGGTTACGCCCCCAGGGAAAAGAGGTTCTTTAATTAAGGAACTTCGCGAAAGCGTTGGAAAACCTCCCTCGAAGTACCGACACTAGCCTGGCTGAAAGGTTAAGCAAGTATTGTGACGTGAATTAAAACCCGGCTAGTTCTTCTTTTAAAAAGGTTTTAAGAAGAATTTGAGGAAACAGTGGGAGACATCCTGGTTAGATAAATTAATAAACCAATCTAATCTTGCAAGAGCATACGCTGAGTGTTTCTTTTCTCTCTCTCCAGGCAGCAACCTTTTCACGCCCTAATCAAGATAATAAAATGTATCGCTTGACCGATCCGAATTCTTATTCGGGACTGGGGAAAGTTGGTTCAGCTCTAACTTGTGACAACAGTCATGAGTGTGAGAATGGGAAAGGGGATTGTATGGATTTCCAGAATACCCAGTTGAAGAAGAAGCATGGTTTTGCATCTACTTCAGGTGTTCTTGTAATTGAGAACTGTTTTACGGTCAGCCCTACCTCCTGGGTACTTAATACCGGATCAGGATCTCATATCTGTAATTTATTGCAAGGACTGAGAAAAAGTAGGAAAGTTGTACCGGGTGATATGTCGCTCAGAGTAGCGAACGGAGCACAAGTTAATGCGGCAGCCGTCGGTGAATATCACCTAGTATTGCCAAATGGCAAGACTATGATTTTGAACGATTGCTACTATGTACCCTCCATGGTTTGCAACATCATATCAGTTTCTTTACTCGATAAAGATGGATATAACTTTGTTCTTGAAAAGAATATCATGAACATTTACCTTCATAAGGTACTGGTTGCAGAGGGTACACTGTGTAATGGTATCTACGTTCTAAATCAGAATACAGTCCTCAATATACAAAACACACGCAAGAGGAAGAATTCAGATACGAATGAATCCTACTTGTGGCATTGTAGACTTGGACATATCGGAGAGAAAAGACTGAGTAAGTTGCATAAAGATGGACTCTTGAATGCGTTCGAGTTTTCATCTTATGGAACTTGTCAGTCTTGTCTCAAAGGGAAGATGACCAAATCTCCGTTCACCGGACATGGAGAAAGAGCAACCGAGCTCTTGGGACTCGTACATAGTGATGTATGCGGTCCGATGTCTATACATGCAAGGGGTGGGTTCTCGTACTTCATCACATTCACTGACGATCTCTCTAGGTTCGGATATGTGTATCTGATGAAACACAAATCTGAAGCTTTTGAGAAATTCAAGGAATTCAGAAACGAAGTAGAGAACCAGACAGGCAAAAGTATCAAGATCCTCCGGTCTGACAGGGGAGGGGAGTACTTAAGCACGGAATTCCTAGATTACTTAAAAGAGAATGGTATTCTCTCTCAGCTTACTCCTCCTTATACACCACAGCACAACGGTGTTTCGGAGCGGAGGAATCGTACCCTACTGGATATGGTTCGCTCCATGATGAGTAATGCCGAGTTACCTCTTTCATTTTGGGGACATGCGCTATTGACAGCAGCATACCTATTGAATGATGTTCCGTCTAAATCAGTGCCTAAGACTTCGTTCGAGATATGGAATGGAAAGAGGCCATATCTTAAAAGATCTAAGATATGGGGTTGTCCGGCTTATGTTAAAACACATAAACCAGATAAACTAGAGGCACGGTCAGTTTTATGTAAGTTTGTAGGATATCCAAAGAATGGTTATGGATATCTATTCTACCACACTGAGGAACAGAAGGTGTTTGTTGCTCAGCTTGCCGTTTTCTTAGAAACGGAGTTTCTTGCAAAAGAAATTAGTGGGAGCACGGTTGAATTGGAAGAAATTCAGCGACCACAAACTGAAACTGAAAATTTGACAGAACCTCAGGATTCAATAACCCCAGACGAACCTCAGCCACTCCGCAGATCTGGTAGGATTTCTCATCCCCCCGAGAGATACTACGGTTTTCTCATCGACGGGGATCGAGAGGATTGCATCTTGGAAGAAGATGACCCTACCAGTTTCAGGCAGGCCATTATCAGTAGGGACTCTGATAAGTGGCAGGAAGCAATGCAATCCGAAATGGAGTCCATGTACGCCAATAAAGTGTGGACCTTGGATATTGCTCCACCTGGGGTAAAACCCGTTGGATGCAAATGGATCTACAAAAGGAAACTTGGTGTAGATGGGCAGGTGGAAACCTATAAAGCTAGACTCGTTGCAAAAGGTTTTCGTCAAAGACCTGGTTTGGACTATGACGAGACTTTTTCTCCGGTGGCTATGCTCAAATCCATTCGGATCTTACTTGCCATTGCTGCCTTCCATGACTATGAAATCTGGCAGATGGATGTTAAGACGGCTTTCCTAAACGGTTGTTTGGAAGAGTGCGTTTACATGGATCAACCAGAAGGTTTCGTAGACAGTGGGAGCAGCGGAAAGGTGTGCAAGTTGCTTAAATCCATTTATGGATTAAAGCAGGCATCGCGGAGCTGGAACATCTGTTTTGATGAGGCAATCAAGGAATTTGATTTCATCAAAAACGAAGATGAACCCTGTGTTTATAAGAAGATTGTAGGACGAACTGTCGTGTTCCTAGTCTTGTACGTGGACGACATTCTTTTGATAGGAAATGATATTCCTATGCTACAATCGGTCAAGCTGTTTTTGTCACAAAGGTTCTCCATGAAGGACCTGGGTGATGCCTCGTACATTCTGGGGATCAAGATCTATAGAGATAGATCTAAGAGACTGTTGGGACTTTCACAGTCCAGGTACATAGAGACCGTACTAAAGAGATTTAGTATGGAGGGTTCCAAGCGTGGTAACATACCCGCATTGCACGGAATTACCCTCTCCAAGAAGATGTCTCCTAAGACTGACGAGGAGAGGGTTCGCATGAGCACTATACCCTACGCTTCGGCGGTAAGATCTATAATGTATGCGATGCTATGTACAAGACCAGATGTAGCTTACGCGTTGAGCGCGGTGAGCCGGTATCAGTCAGACCCAGGGGAGGACCACTGGACATCAGTGAAGAACATTCTCAAGTACCTAAGAAGGACTAAGGAGATGTTCCTGGTTTACGGTAATGGAGACCTCAGGGTCGAGTCCTTTACCGATTCAAGCTTCCAGAGTGACAAAGATGACAGCAAGTCCGTCTCGGGTTTTGTGTTTACCCTCAACGGAGGGGCGGTATGTTGGTGGAGTTCCAAGCAGGATACCGTCGCAGACTCGACGATGGAGGCTGAATACATTGCTGCAAGCGATGCCGCAAAAGAGGCGGTCTGGATAAAGAAGTTCATTAGTGAACTTCAGGTGGTTCCGTCCATTGTTGACCCAATACCTTTGTATTGCGATAACAATGGGGCTATAGCTTTAGCGAAGGAACCAAGGTCCCATCAGAAATCCAGGCACATCTTAAGGCGGTATCACCTGATCAGGGAGATCATTGATCGACAGGAGATCGAGGTGCGGAGAGTGGACACAAAGGACAACACTGCGGACCCATTCACAAAGGCTTTACCCCAGACTCAGTTCGAGCGGCTGATCGAGATGATAGGTCTTCGATACGCCAGTACATGGCCTTAGTGCAAGTGGGAGATTGTTAGTGTATATGCCCTAGAGGCCATTACTGTATCATACTAGTATGTATATTACTTGATGGAAGCTTGGGATATTCACAGTTGTACAGACAATCTTGCTCAATATAGTAGTATGCTACTTGGTTTGTCTCTGCTTTAATGTTTACATGTGTGTTTATTTATTATATCACCTATACGCATTAGTAGAGCCCTTAGGATCTTTGCTTGATTACCGGCGTTGTGATGGCGATCACACTCGTGGGGGCTGGGTAATCTACAAGCACATCCTTATACACGTCCCTAGTCGTGGGAGTACCGAGACAGGGCATCGATACTCCGGAGTAGACAAGCGTATGCGCTTCTCATCCCAGCACGGGAGACGGTCTGTCCCACAGCCGTCGGTACGTCGTACTTGAGATAGTATGCGGGTGCTCGTTGGGTTACGAGTACACTGGACAGGACTCATCGGGAACTGATGGTTGGTATTATACCTATCGTCGGTTATCAGTTCCCAGGTGACATGAGTACAGCTTAGTCCGCTGACTTGACACTGTCACTTCGCCTCGAGTGTGTTCCCACTGTTCTTTGATTACTACCCTACCACGGCTCTGCTGAGTCGTGCAAACAGGTAGTAGTTGGGAGCAGTCCCGAAGCACTTAGAGGCAGTGACGGTTAGACATGATTCGTCTCTCCCGGTATTGGGGGTTGACATCGCGCTGTGTCTAGGAGAGCCATTACACGAGTAGTCCCTGGCCAGGGCAAGCGAGATATACTGGTAGGTTTCCAGTGTTATCTCAGGGTGTATTGGGCTTCACTCCAACACGACTTGTACCGCTATTAGGGGACTGACGTTTACCGCCCCACTAGGCCCGCCATGCGATGTATCAGACGAACAGACCGGACTGTACGGAGATTGTCACATACAGACTCAGTAGGAGTTCGGATGGGTTTACCTCATCGGCCTTCTTATCGACATCTACCTGGGGACCGTTACGTACAGCTAGTGCCGCTTGCGGTCTGTGGTTAATCCCACTGCCAGCGTAGTGTCGAGTCTTTAGAGTCCCACATAGAGAGTTTCCCTGCACTGAGCGAAACGTGTAGAGGCCGTATGGTTTTACGGCAGGGCTGCGATCACTTACGTACACTTGTGTGCGTGTGGTGTTCGGGCAGGCAATACTAGTGGGCTTTGGTTTAAGCCGGATCTTAGTATTGCATGGATGGATTTGTTTTGTCTTCTGTGCATCCGCATTCTACGGAATACGGATGCAGGTGTGTATGCACAGTTTTCTGGAGCGATGAAGGAGGAGGTGCCTCATTAGGGTTTTGGCAGTTAGTTCGGCCAAAACCGCTATGTGGCAGGCTCATTAGGGTTTTGACAGTTGATTCGGTCAAAACCATTTTGAGGCGGACTCATTAGGGTTTCGACAGTTCGTTTGGTCAAAACCATTATGAGCCGGGGACATTATTTACTAATCCTTTCATTGATAATTTTGTTATGGCTAATTACATTGACCATTTGACCATCTTGACTTTGTTGACCATTTGACCAAAGTTGACTTGGATCTTCTTAGAAGATCTAAAGTATTCTTTGGTTTTCTTTTTCTTTAGTTATGATAATGGTCATGTCATTTGTAGCCATCACCTTTATCTTGATGGGATTAGTAATGATAATGTTTGTGCATTATTTGCAACCATGGTTGTTTTTCTTTTGTTCATAATTTTATTCTCATTCTCTCTCTTGAAATGAGAAGCTCCATGGTTGCTAGAAAATCTCCTTCTTCTTCCTCCTCTTGATTTCTCCTTTGATCTCATGTGTTGAGAGAAAAAGGATTCTACTTGACAAACACATCCATACATCTTCTCTACACAACCTAGGGCTTCTAGATTAGCAATCTCCTTGCCCTAGTTACCTCGGCTTGAGGTGGAGCTCGGTGTACATCTCTCGGGTGGATCGTCTTCGACTCAAGGAGGCCGCGGAGGTGACCGAAGTCCGGATCAACCATTGAGCAAGCAATGAGAAGAACAACAAGAAGAGAAGAACATCAAAGAAGAACAACAACAAGAAGTGAAGGAGTTCGAGTTGAGGTATAACCACTTTGCCGAGTAGTTAACTCTTCTTTGCAAGTATGCTAGTTTAGTTTAGCAAAGATCCGGCTTTTACGGTCCATGTTACAAAGTTTAGAAAAAATTTTGTTTTACCGTTTCCGCATCCCCGAAAGTACCGGGTGAGGTAACGTGGACCTAACACAAGCATCCAATATAATATACAACATCTGTACAATACTGGCCTCTAGGGCATACATACAACTAACAATCTCCCACTTGCACTAGGGCCAGCTGCTGTAGTATCGCATACCGAGCATCCCGAAGAGTCTCTCAAACTGTGTCTGGGGAATGGCCTTCGTGAGTGGATCCGCCGTGTTGTTCTTCGTGTCTACCCTCCTGACCTCGATCTCCCGGCGATCTACTATCTCCCGGATCAGGTGATACCGCCTCAGAATATGCCTGGATCGCTGATGGGACCTGGGTTCCTTGGCCAAAGCCACCGCTCCATTGTTATCGCAATACAAAGGTATTGGATGCTCAATGGATGGAACCACTCCAAGTTCAGTAATGAACTTCTTGATCCAGACAGCCTCTTTGGCAGCGTCGTTGGCAGCGATGTATTTAGCCTCCATCGTCGAGTCTGCCACGGTTTCCTGCTTGGAACTCTTCCAGCTAACCGCCCCTCCGTAAAGGGTAAAGACAAAGCCCGACTGCGACTTAGAGTCGTCCTTATCACTCTGGAAGCTCGAATCGGTAAAGGACTCCACTTGGAGTTCTCCGTTACCATACACCAAGAACATATCTCTAGTCCTTCGCAACTACTTGAGAATGCTCTTCACAGCTGTCCAGTGACTCTCTCCAGGATCAGCTTGATACCTGCTCACTATACTTAGTGAGTATGCTACATCGGGTCGGGTACATAGCATCGCATACGTGATAGAGCCTACTGCCGAAGCATAGGGTATACCTTGCATGCGAGCTCTCTCCAAATCAGTCTTGGGAGACATCTCTTTGGAGAGAGTGACTCCAGAGATCGTGGGCAAGTTCCCACGCTTGGACTCTTCCATACTAAACCTCTTTAGTATGGTGTCAATGTACCTGGATTGGGACAATCCCAAAATCCTTTTGGATCTATCTCTATAGATCCTAATTCCCAATATGCAGGAGGCATCACCAAGATCTTTCATTGAGAATCTTTGTGATAAGAAGAGCTTGACCGATTGCAGCATAGGAATATCATTTCCTATCAAGAGTATATCGTCCACGTACAATACGAGGAAGACAACCTTACTCTCTGCCACCTTCCTGTAGATACAAGGTTCATCTGGATTTTTGACGAAATCAAACTCTTTGATAACGACGTCAAAGAAGATGTTCCAACTCCGCGATGCTTGCTTTAATCCATAAATGGATTTAAGCAGCTTGCACACCTTCCCGCTGCTCCCACTGTCTACGAAGCCCTCTGGCTGAGTCATGTACACGCACTCTTCTAAATCACCGTTTAGAAAGGCGGTCTTAACATTCATTTGCCAGATTTCGTAATCATGATATGCAGCGATGGCAAGCATGATCCGGATGGATTTAAGCATAGCCACTGGAGAAAAGGTCTCGTCATAGTCCACACCTGGTCTTTGACGAAACCCTTTGCTACAAGTCTAGCTTTGAAAGTCTCCACTTTCCCATCTACACCAAGTTTCTTCTTAAAGATCCACTTGCTCCCAATGGGTTTTACCCCTTCAGGAGCAACTTCCAAAGTCCATACTTTGTTGGTGTACATGGAATCCATCTCGGACCGCATAGCATCCAGCCATTTCACTGAGTCCCCACTCGTGATGGCCTGCTCGAAGCTAGTTGGGTCATCATCCTCCATGATGCAATCCTCACTACCACCATCAATGAGAAAACCATAGTATCTCTCAGGTGGACGAGAAACCCTACTAGATCGGCGGAGAGGCTGGGGTACGTCGGGCACCACTGAATCCTCTGGTTCTACTAAATTGTCAATTGCAGTTTGTGGTGCTGGAACCTCTTCCAGCTCTACCTCTTTGCCATTAATTTCTTTTGCAAGAAATTCCCTTTCCAAAAAGGTGGCATGTTGAGCAACAAACACTCTTTGTTCCTCAGCTTGGTAGAAAAAATATCCTTGAGAATTCTTAGGATATCCCACAAACTTGCAAAGGACTGATCGTGCCTCGAGTTTGTCCGGATTTTGCTTTTTGACATAGGCCGGACAACCCCATATCTTAATTCGCTTAAAATATGGTCTCTTCCCACTCCATATCTCATATGGTGTGGTAGGTACAGATTTAGACGGAACAAGATTCAATAGGTATATGGCTGTCTCAAGCGCATGCCCCCAAAAGGAAATAGGTAACTCAGCATTACTCATCATTGAACGCACCATATCTAATAGGGTGCGATTCCTTCGTTCCGATACACCGTTGTGCTGTGGTGTATAAGGAGGAGTAAGCTGAGAGAGAATCCTATTCTCTTTTAGATAATCCAGGAATTCACTGCTTAAGTATTCACCTCCTCGATCAGATCGAAGAACCTTAATACTTTTGCCCGTTTGGTTCTCTACCTCGTGCTTATATTCTTTGAATTTCTCAAAAGCTTCAGACTTGTGTTTCAACAGGAACACATGCCCGTATCTAGAGAGATCGTCAGTGAATGTAATGAAGTAGGAAGAACCATTTCTGGCGTGTGTAGACATTGGACCGCATACATCTCTATGCACCAGTCCCAAGAGTTCAGTAACTCTTTCTCCGTGTCCTTTAAACGGAGTTTTGGTCATTTTTCCTTTGAGACATGAATGGCAAGTGTCATAAGATGATAATTCGAAAGGTTTCAAATATCCATCTTTATGCAACTTAGCCAGTCGTGTCGCATTGATGTGACCTAGTCTACAATGCCACAAGAAAGAATCGTTCAGTTCTGAACTCTTCCTCTTGTGTGTGTTTGTTATACTTAGAACTGTTGATTGGTTTAGAACATAAATGCCATTGCACAACGTGCCTGATCCAACCAACTTTTGGTTATGGAAAATGTTCATAACATTGTCCTGTAATACAAAATTATATCCCTCTTTACTTAATAAAGAAACCGATATAATGTTGCATATTAGGTTCGGCATGTAATAGCATTCGTTCAGAACCAATGTATTACCAGTTGGTAATACAAGGTGATATTCCCCGACAGTCTTAGCTGCAACAATTGCACCATTTCCAACTCTAATGTCTTTATCACCTTCTCCAAGTTCTCTACCTTTCTTAAGCCCATGTAACTGATTACATATATGGGATCCTGACCCGGTATCCAATACCCAGGACGTAGAGCAAATGGAGAAACAGTTCTCAGTAACGAACACACCCGAAGAAAATGCATCAGCATGTACTTTCTTCATTCGGGTGGCATGGGAATCCTGGTATTCCCCTATATCCTGTTCATTTCTATAACTCTTATAAGAATGAACGGAACCAACGTTCCCCAGCCCAGTATAACATGCGGGTTCGGTCAATACATCCATATTATTATCTTCATTAGGGCATGAAATGGTCGCTACCTGGAGAGAGAGAGAAGAAAACACTTTAGCGTATGCTCGTGCAAGATCAGATTGGTTATTATCTTATCTAATCAGGATGGCTCCCACTGCTTTTTATCAAATCTTCCTTCAAACCCTAAAAGGAAAGACTAGCCGGGATTAATTACACACTACAAGTTCGCCAATCTTTCAGCCAGGCCAGTGTCGGTACTTTGAGGGAGGTCCCCCGTGCTTTCGCACGAACCTAATTAATGTAAACCTCGTTTTCCCAGAGGCGTAACCTCGTTAACACCTTTCTAGACACCTACTTGATCGGCTAATTGTAATGTGTAAAACTCTCCCAGGAGTAACTCTTACTCGCAGCGGGTATCGGGATCCAACTATCTCATAGAAGGTATGCAATCTCATTGCAAATTTCAACACTTGAAATTCCCGATAATATTTTGCCCCTAGCATGCTATGACCTTGACGGAGGCCAAACAACCCATAGTGTGCTAGTCAAGTTCAACCCGTCATTTCCTGATTGAATTAAACCCACCCGCACGACCCTTGACGGAGGCCAAACAACGCCGTACGAATACCCTAATCCAATCGCATCATATGCAAGCAGATAAGCACTAGTTAGCTACCATACACTGCGCCTTGACGGAGGCCAAACTACCGCATCACGAATACTAACTAATACTTATCTGAAATGACGGAGGGCTACGCAGGTTTTTCATAAAAACCATGAGCGTAATGAACTTGATATCGTTGTAGATTCAAATGATGTTTTGAAATGGAGTGATTTTGAGGCTTTTCTAGTTTTGCTAAAGGAGTCACTCCCGGCGAAGGGATCTCGGTCCTTTCCTCGTCGAATGAGGTGCGGGATATATCATATATATCGCTGTGCAAAGCAAAAACACAAAAGCAGTCAAAAGCAAACCGAGTGTGTAGCATCTGCCAGTTATTGCTAAAGGAGTCACTCCTGGTGAAGGGATCTCGGTCCTTTCCTCATCGAATAAGGTGCGGGGTATATCATATATACCGCTATGCAAAGCAAGAACTGTAGCTACCTGTTTTATTTTAAAATCTGATTCTACAACATCTTAGGTTTCTTATCTTTCATTAATCACATTAATGAAGTCCCATCATTTAAATACCTAAACATCACAGATAGATATGACGTACACTTATGCCATCCGCATTCGCCTCGATGTCCCCTCGTGCACCGTTAGGTTAGGTAACTAACGACAGAGCAGGGCAGGGCTAGTGCGGGTGTAAAACATAAGTAACGTCTATATAATATATCATATATACTATATACTATATCCATCACAGAGTCACAACTCAGATATCGCAGCAGAATAAACATATGAAATATTGGATATACTAGGACGTCCGTGTTTTCAATACGAGCCAGTATAAAACACGGATTCCACGGTCGTGATGAATAGCCAATCCTACACCCCTAGACCCCTACGAGAGCGGCAAGCAACCCTACCAATTCTAGGGTTAGGAGACCCGGACTCGACTCCTCGAGTTGGTCTCCCACTGGACCCCAGAACCCGGTTACTTGTGCTCCCCTCCTTGGGTCTATCCTAATGCGGAAAAGTAAATAATATACAAAGGGTGACAGCTTCCGCTACCTGGAAGTGCCCCAAAAAAAAGAATATTACATACAAGTTTTTACATGAATGAAAATGAAAAACACTCATCTCACATAAAAACCCCCGGCTATTCAAACACGACAATCCAATATAGCATATCCAGCAACACATAACATCACATGTCATCAACGTAAGTAAATATGCGCATCCCAATTGCCGTTGACTTATAGCAACGAAACCGGCGATTCACATATTACACTTACGGTCACAGAAAAGAAAGTGTAAAACTACAACAGTTGGAATCCGCAACCTCTTTAGACATCACATGCCTAACAGTTACAAACCCCGCATTTTAGTCTCATTATCGAAACTCTTTTCAATATCGTATGGGACTAAACTGCTAGATTTATAACATCCATCCAGTTATCTCATAACTGTTTGTGAATTCCAATTATTGTATCACATTCCAGATAAACAGAAAATGTTAAACTTTCCGATCGAACAGTCGAATACCCAAGTTTTCCCGATACAGTCCAACACATGAAATAAGTCTAGCAACATTCAGTTCGTGCCTCAGTACCAACGGTCCAGCCGTAGAAGGGTCAAGCCAACGCCTCACATGTGGCACGCCGTACTGCCCCAAACCCGAAGGTTCAAAGGGCAGTTCAAGACGGTCACATAATCGAGTTAAGGTTTGTTGTCTTCTAGAGGGTCCATCGCGTTACTTGCACTACTTAGAACGTCGTTAAACTACGGAAAAAATCCAACACTTGGAAATTTCCCGACAGGGGAAAAATTGGGTATTTATATCCGGCCGAACTTTTTAACATATTCTGGAAATTATCCGGAAATACACAAAAGACAAAATTTTATAATCCGATCGAAATACCGAATCCCCAAAACAACCCCAGAAAATTCAACTCTTGAATGAATACTAAAAATTTCCAGAAGACTCAGCACTACAAGACATGAATTACTGTGCAAGCCACGTGCTGTAAATCAACACAGTGGCCGCGGAACCGCCGCGATTGCTAAGGTGGGGGCCGCGGTTCCGCGCTTCTGTTCTAGAGTTATCAGCACGTGCTTCACAGTAACTCACTAAATTCCCTGTTGAATTTTTTGGCAATTTTTAATCTGGAAAAATCCACGTTTCCAGAAAAAGTACAGAGTGCAATTTGTATTGGGGTTTCGGGTTCGTTCGGAATTCAAATTCCGTCTAGACTTCGCCTAAGGCTCTAGCTAGTCTGATACCACTGTAGGTCAGGCAGCCACCCCATCCAATGGGGTCGCCGTGGCACCAACGGGTCCCTCAGCCGCTACTTTTTATGCATGCCCCCCCTCGCGAGGACTACAACCCGCCGGAACACCTTCCGGTCTCGGGACACCCTGAGGGTAAGAGCCTATGCTTCGCCACACTGTCACACAGTGAGAACCCCCCATAGGTCGACATCCAATGCCTAGTAGCTCTGATACCACTGTAGGGTTCCTAGGCATCCTAAGGAAGTCTCACAAGGCATCGAACATGCCAATTTCAAATTCTATTGGTGCCGAGAAACCCTAACACGGATCGTTTACTAGATGTTTAGGCGAAACGGAAAACTAGTTAACTATTTAACTATAGGTTAGATGCTACAACCTTTGTAGATCCGGATTTCCACCTCCTTAGCTCCACGTGATCATGCCCTCGCTGTCCATCATGAATCCTCGACTCGTTCGTCGGCTTCATCGGAAAACGGGCGAGCAAGGTCGTCGGCTTCGTGTCAAAGACGATCTACGTCGAGGTTGCACTAGTTCAAGCTCCGACTTCACCAAGAAGTGAAACTTGTGAAGAAAACACCCAAAACCACTTGGCAAGAGGTAGAGGATGAAGAAATAGGAGGTGGGTTCACTTTAGATTTGGATTTCTCTCACTAAAACTCAAGTTGCCATTGATGTAGCAAGCTTGAAGAAGAAGAAGAAGATGAAGAAGATGATGATAATGTTATGATAAGTCATTGAAATAAAAAGGAAAATCAATACTTATCATAAAGTAAACCATGGTTATGTGTAGAGAATTGACCAAGGTTAGATTAGTGGTTAGGGTTAAGGATGAAGACAAAAGGGATGACTTTGGTCAAAGTTTCATGAAGCTTCAATAAGCTTCATGAAGAAAAGAAACCCATTTTGTTTTCTTTCACCTAATTAAATGAATAAATAATGGATAAATAATTAAGTGAATAATCAAAAACCCTAACCCTTATCATAACCATGGTTCAATTCTTCACACAAAGCCAAGTTATTATGCATCATCAATCATGATACAAACAAGTGTACACAAAACATATCACATATACAATGTGCACACCAAGTGAGAAAAATCCGTTTAAAGTGAACCAATACTAGTTAATGCAAAGTAATATATCAAATATATAATTATACATTGAATCATTAAATCAACATTTGATTCAATGATCCGGTCATGTCGCACATAACCGACTAGTATTCAATGTATCGATTTATCGAATCAATGATTCGATAACTAGGTCATATCGAATATAACCAATCGAAACATATATCGCGAGAATGAAATGCGGTATCACATACACGCATTATTCTCGGTCCTGCACACATCTCATATGCACTCCTATTTCGTTTCGCTTGAACCAGGAAACCTCTGTGTAGGACTCTAAAGACTTGTCAATACGCCGGTAGCAGATGATGATCATATCAAGCACCCACAAGCCGCAAGCGGTCTGCTAAACGTAACGGCCACCTGGGTATTGAGCGATCAGAAGATCGACGAGCTAGCCCGCTCACACTCCTGCGAATCCGACCAGTAACACTTACCGTACAGTCCGGTCTCTTCGTCTGATATGTCGCATATCAAGTCTAGGGGTGGTAAACGTCAGACCCCAATAACCCGATAAGTCGTGCCGATGTGAGGCTCATAGCGGGTCGAGAAACTACTGGTAACACTTACCAGCAAATCTCTGATCAGCCCTGGCCAGGGACTTCCCTGCTACGGCCAATCGAGCACAGCGCAACATCAACTCCCAATACCGGGAGAGACGAAACCCTTCCTATCGCTCATTGCCTCCATGTGACTCGGGACTGTACCCAAAGACCACCGTTTTGCACGCCCTCATGGACGATCTCTATGACGATCTCGGGTCTACAGACTAACCTGTACAAGTGTCACCTGACAACTGCCATCTGACGTGAGGTATAATACCATCTGGGAGTTCTCGGCGAGTCCGTCCAGTGTACCCAGTCTCCACTGAGCACCCGTATACCATCTCTGATGTCAAACACCAATGGATATGGGATCATCCATCGCCCATCTCATGGGTCGAGAAGCGTATACGCTAGTCTACTCTGGTATATCGATGCCCCGTCTCGATACACCCACGACTAGGGACCTTGAAGGATGTACTTATGGACTACCATGTCCCCACTAGTATGATCTGCATCATAGTCCAGGTAGTCAAGTACACATCCTAAGGGCTTTACCAACATGTAACTACAAGACAGTATAAAGAGACTAGTGTACATGTTAAGATAAAGAGTAACCAGATAGCATACTATCATATCGAGTAAGAAAGTCATCTCTATATATGTCCAAGCATCCAATATAATATACAACATCTGTACAATACTGGCTTTTAGGGCATACATACAACTAACAAGCACACCCATTATGCTAATTGGATAGTCTTCTTCCAAACCATAGGCTGGTGCCGAAAGGTAGGGAAGGGAGAAAACCATTTGGCGTAAAGGGGTGTGCAGAAGGTAATGACTAAAGACATATAAAGGGATTTGGAGAGCTGGCAAAGAATTACACGGTTACAGTCATGAATCTGGATAATAGAAGAGGCATTACTAGGAATACCCGGATACCCCATCGAAACATTTCAATGTTTCAGTTTCACTGTGTACTGTTAAAAGAAAACTGATTTCCCAATTAGACACTTGCTCCAGGGTATGTATTTACCAGGTATGATTTTCACATCTGTATGGTTTTACAGATGATGAGTGGGAGTAAGTTATTGGGAATTAGGTGATTATTCTCATTATATCGGAATTCGTTGTAATTGGTGATATTTGAGAAAATCACCTGGGTAGTTTGCCGGACGGCAAATGTTTGGTTTTGAATATCCGCTGTTATGCACCAATTTCAAATTGATATATCTGTACGTCTATTTTTATAGAGTGAGATGTACCTTTTTGAAATTATGTCTATGACATTTAATTATATCAGTGGATGGTTAGGTAAGGAGCATTAAACGGCGGTGTAATTCTTCATAACCATAAGTACAGTTTTCAACCTACGACACACTTGGATTGAGTTATTAGACTCAGGGGACATATACAGAGTATTGTATGTTGTCCAGTGTCCATTAGGACAGAGGGGTTGGTACTCGTACAAGATTCTGTTTACTTGTGACTTCTCTGGTTCTTAAACATGTGTTTCGTAGAAACACATGGTCCAAGTTTTGAGAAGTTATAGGTATAAGAATAGAGTAGAGAACGCAAGTATCGGGATTCTTCAAGGTGATCGAAGATGTAGATACTTGTGTGTGGTATTGAGTTGATAGTAATGATTAAGAGAACTTGCTTCTCTTTCAGGTTACTCATAATTGGAAGCATTCCTAAATTGAGTAACGCTGATCGGCCTCTTTCCATTTAGTTAACATGTACTGGAGACAGCTGCATGATTTGAATCTGGTTCAATTGAATCAGTGCCTCTGTTTCTATATTGGATATAGAACAGTTCATATCTTAACGATGTTAAGGTACGGGGAGTTGTCCGGCTTATGCTTAAAACCAGACTCTGGATAACTCAAGGCACGTTTCTGTAATGGCTGTTTGTGGGTTGACCCAGGCTATGACGAGGGTTGACTTTCTACCATCTGGAAGATCAATAGTGCTATTGTTCTTAACTCGCCACAGTTTTAATAAAAATAGATTTTTTCAGAAAACAGTAGTGGGAGTATGGTAGGACTGGAAGTGATTCCAGAACCGCAAACGATTACTGAAGATTTGATAAGAACCTAAAGATTCAATCTGGTTTGACATTCCATTGGCCACTCCGCAGATACGGTGGGTAACCTCAGGCACCCGAGAGGTACTTCGGTAGCCTCAAGGACGGTGACACGGAGGTTCTTGTTTATCCAGAGTTTCCATTGCTGTTGTTCCAGACTATGAAACCCGGCAGGAGGATGAGTATAGCGTCGTTCTGAACTGGCTTCAGAAGTGTACGTCTATATGACTCTGCCAGAGTGTTGTCGTAGTCAGTGGGAGTAGCGGAAGCATGGTGGACAAGTGGCTTATGTCTATTTATAGACTAAAGCAGATGTAGCGGAGATAGATCATCTATTTCTGATATGACAGTCATAGGTTTGACATCATCAGAATAGGGGATGGATCTGTTGAGAAGGTAGTAGGGTGTGATGTCCTGGTATTTGGATAACATACACAAAGTAGGAAAGGAAACTCCTATACTACGATCGGTTAAACTTTGGTTGTCACACAGTGGTTTCTCCACATGGGACTTTGATATTATATCAAGACATTCTGGTTACTGGATCTATGGTTTTAGATATGGATTTGGGTAGTTTCCCAATCAGGGTACATAGACATCATTCTAAAGGTATTTTAGAATGGACAACTCCTGGCACGGTCTGTTAGTCCACGTTGCCCACCCCGGTACTTGCGGGGAGGCGGAAAATGGAATAAAAATCGAATTTTTATGAGCTTAGGCAACATGGACTAGACTATGAAGGATCTTTGCTAAACAAAAACAAGCTAAAGCTAACTAGAAACTAGCTAAGTGCTAGAAAGGTTATACCTTGGGCTTTATGTCCTTCTCTCCTTGTTGCTTGGAGTGGTGGAAGGAGGTCACCTTAGTCGTCTTCTCACGTCGAAGAAAGATCCACCCGAAAGCCTCGACCTTTGGCTTCAACTCCAAGCTAGAAGTAACTAGGGTGCAAGAAGTGCTAATCCTTGAACCCTAGATGAGAATAGAGATTATCAAGAGAGGGTTTTTCTCAAGCTCAAGTGTTTCTCAACACATGAGAGGGGAGAGCTTGAGGGAGAGGAAGAACAAGAGAGAGAAAGTGAATGATAGAATGAGAATAAAATAAACCATTCTCACATATATGTGTGAATTATTGTAATTAGATAATTAGTGAGATAATTGTCATGGCTTAATCAAGACATGACCATTATCATTTCATTTTTAATGCAAATTGCAAGGATCAAAGAGCATCTTCCAAATGAAATGATGATGGTCAAAGTATCAACAAGGTCAGCAAGTCAAGAACGTCAAATGGTCAACAACCATAACCATGCACAATTATTAAACTAATATCAATTAACAATAATACACACATAAGCATTAGGGTTAATAAAATGACAATAGTCATTAACCCTAATCAAAGTCCTCTCCCTCTGTCTCAAGCAACTGTGCATACGCACCCATATTCGTGATCCGAGGAACATGAATACAATGAGAAAAAACCAATCCCAAATCATATACTAGGATCCGGCTTAAACCAAAGCCCGCTAGTATAAGCTGTCCGGACAGCAAACGTGCATAAGTGCGCGGATGTGAACGAACCCTGTCGCAAAACCATGCGACCTCTACTCATTTTGCCTAAAGGCGAATAGCTCTCTGTGTGGGACTCTAAAGACTCGACACTACGCTGGCAGTGGGTTTAACCACAGACCGCAAGCGGCACTAGCTATACGTAACGGTCCCAGGTAGATGTCGATAAGAAGACTGACGAGGTGAACCCCATCTGAACTCCTACAGAGCCTGTATGTGACAATCTCCGTACAGTCCGGTCTGTTCGTCTGATACATCGCATGGCGGGCCTAGGGGGGCGGTGAAACGTCAGTCCCCTAATAGCGGTACAAGTCGTGTCGGAGTGTAGCCCAGAACACCCTGAGATAACACTGGAAACCTACCAGTATATCTCGCTTGCCCTGGCCAGGGACTACTCGTGTAATGGCTCTCCTGGACACAGCGCGATGTCAACCCCCAATACCGGGAGAGACGAATCCTGTCTAACCGTCACTGCCTCCAAGTGCTTTGGGACTGCACCCAAAAACTACCTGTTTGCACGACTCCTTTGAGCCGTGGTAGGGTAGCAATCAAAGTGCAGTGGGAACACACTCGAGGCGAAGTGACAGTGTCAAGTCAACGGACTAAACTGTACTCATGTCACCTGGGAACTGATAACTGACGATAGGTATAATACCAACCAACAGTTCCCGATGAGTCCTGTCCAGTGTACTTGTAACCTAACGAGCACCCGCATACTATCTCAAGTACGACGTACTTACGGCTGTGGGACAGACCGTCTCCCACGCTGGGATGAGAAGCGCATACGCTAGTCTACTCCGGAGTATCGATGCCCTGTCTCGATAGTCCAACGACTAGGGACCTGTATAAGGATGTGCTTATAGATCACCCAGCTCCCACGAGTGTTAGCGCCATCACAACGCTGGTAATCAAGCAAAGATCCTAAGGGCTCTACTAATATGTATATCAGTGATATGCTAAAAGAAACACATGCACATATTAAAGCAGAGACAAACCAAGTAGCATACTACCATTTCGAGCAAGATTGTATATACAACTGTGAATATCCCAAGCTTCCATTAAGTAATATACAAACTAGTATGATACAGTAATGGCCTCTAGGGCATATACACTAACAATCTCCCACTTGCACTAAGGCCATGTACTGGCGTATCGAAGACCTATCATCTCGATCAGCCGCTCGAACTGAGTCTGGGGCAAGGCCTTGGTGAATGGATCTGCTGTGTTATTTTCTGAAGCAACCCTCCGAACCTCGATCTCCTGGCGATCCACGATCTCCCTGATCAGGTGATACCGCCTCAAGATGTGTCTGGATTTCTGATGGGACCTGGGTTCCTTAGCTAAAGCTATAGCCCCGTTGTTGTCGCAATACAGAGGTATTGGGTCAACAATGGACGGAACCACCTGAAGTTCTCTCAAGAACTTCCTCATCCAGACAGCTTCTTTTGCGGCATCAGATGCAGCGATGTATTCCGCTTCCATAGTCGAGTCAGCAACGGTTTCCTGTTTGGAGCTCTTCCAACACACCGCCCCTCCATTGAGGGTAAAGACAAAACCCGACATGGACTTGGAATCATCCTTGTCACTCTGGAAGCTGGAGTCAGCAAAGGCCTCAATCTGCAGGTCTTTTCCGCCATACACCAAGAACATCTCCTTAGTCCTTCTCAGGTACTTGAGAATGTTCTTTACTGCTATCCAATGTTTCGCCCCAGGGTTTGACTGATACCTGCTTACCACACTCAGTGCATAAGCCACATCCGGTCTGGTACACAACATCGCATACATTATAGAGCCTACCGCAGAAGCGTAGGGTATAATAGACATGCGATCCCTCTCCAAATCAGTCTTGGGAGACATCTCTTTGGAGAGGGTGATCCCGTGACAAGCCGGTAGATTACCGCGCTTGGAATCTTCCATACTGAATCTCTTCAGTATGGTGTCGATGTACCTAGACTGCGAAAGTCCTAATATCCTCTTGGATCTGTCACGGTAGATCTGGATACCCAGAATGTATGAGGCATCACCTAGGTCTTTCATGGAGAACCTGTGTGACAAGAACCCCTTGACAGATTGTAGCATAGGAATTTCATTTCCTATTAAGAGAATGTCATCCACGTATAAAATGAGGAATACTACAGTTCTCGCTACATATCTACAATAGATGCATGGTTCATCTGGATTTTTGATAAAGCCAAATTCCTTGACCGTCTCATCAAAACAGATGTTCCAACTCTGCGATGCCTGCTTTAGTCCATAAATGGACTTAAGCAACTTGCACACCTTTCCGCTGCTCCTACTCTGAATGAAACCCTCTGGCTGATCCATATAGACACACTCCTCTAAATGTCCATTTAGAAAAGCTGTCTTTACGTCCATCTGCCAAATCTCATAATCGTGGAAGGTAGCAATGGCAAGAAGGATACGAATGGATTTCAGCATAGCTACTGGAGAAAAGGTTTCGTCATAGTCCAAACCAGGTCGCTGACGAAAACCCTTTGCTACCAGTCTAGCTTTATAGGTCTCAACCTGTCCATCTACACCAATCTTCCTTTTGAAGATCCACTTGCATCCTACGGGTTTTACCCCATCTGGAGCAATGTCCAACGTCCATACTTTGTTGGTGTACATGGACTCCATTTCGGTCCGCATTGCATCCAGCCATTATACCGAGTCGACGCTCTGATTGGCTTGCTGGAAGCTAGTAGGCTCATCAAAGTCTATGATGCAATCCTCTCTATCCCCGTCAATAAGAAAACCGTAGTATCTCTCGGGCGGATGAGACTGCCTACTACTCCTGCGGAGTGGCGTGGGAATGTCCTGATCTTTCGCACCCTCTGGTTCTACTAAGCTTTCAGTAATAGCTCGTGGTTCTGGAATCTCTTCCAGTTCTATTGCGCTCCCACTTAATTCTTTTTCTATGAACTGGTGTTCTAGAAAGTGGGCATGGCGAGAAAAAAACACCTTTTGTTCCTCTTCGCAATAGAAGAAATATCCCTTGGAGTTCTTTGGATATCCCACAAACTTGCACTGTACTGAGCGTGCCTCGAGCTTGTCCGCATGCTGCTTTTTTACAAAAGCTGGACATCCCCATGTCTTAATGTGATTAAGATAGGGTCTCTTCCCACACCACATCTGATATGGTGTAGTAGGCACAGTCTTAGTTGGAACTCGGTTCAAAAGGTATGCAGCTGATTCTAGCGCATATCCCCAGAACGATCGCGGCAACTCAGCATTACTCATCATGGACCGTACCATATCCAATAGGGTTCGGTTCCGTCTCTCCGATACACCGTTATGTTGCGAAGTGTATGGAGGAGTAAGCTGAGAGAGAATTCCATTCTCTTTTAAGTAACCCAGGAACTCGGCACTCAAGTATTCACCACCTCGATCAGATCTCAGTGCCTTGATACTTTTGCCTGTTTGTTTTTCTACTTCATTCTTATATTCCTGGAATTTTTCAAAGGCCTCGGATTTATGTTTCATTAAGAAGACATAACCGTACCTTGAAAAGTCATCCGTAAAAGTAATGAAGTAAGAATAACCGCTTCGTGCATGTGTAGACATTGGACCGCACACGTCGCTGTGTACGAGTCCCAAGAGCTCGCTCGCTCTTACTCCGTGTCCAGTGAACGGAGTCTTTGTCATCTTTCCCTTGAGACAGGATTGACAGGTTGCATACGATTGATATTCGAACGAATCCAAATATCCTTCTGCATGTAACTTAGTCAACCTTCTCTCATTGATGTGACCCAGTCTACAATGCCATAAGAAAGTTTTATCGATTTCTGGAGACTTTCTTTTGTGTGTATTCTGGACATTGAAAATCTGTGGCTGGTTTAATACGTATATACCGTTGTTCAATGTACCTGACCCAATCAAAACTTGATTAAGGTGAATATTCACTACATTACTTACAAATGCAAATTCATAACCTTCTTTAGATAATAAAGATACAGAAATGATATTACAGGTTGCATTTGGTACATAATAACAACTACGTAAAACCAAAAAGTGTCCATCAGACAATCCCAGGTGATAGTCCCCCACGGCCTCAGCATCCATGCTAGCACCGTTTGCAACTCTGAGGGTCATGTCACCTGCCTTCAAAACTCTACGCTTTCTCAACGCCTGCAAAGAATTACAGATATGAGATCCTGATCCGGTATCCAATACCCAGGATGTAGAGTTTATTGATAGACAGTTTTCAATAACATACACACCTGAAGCTGAAGCTGCAACTCGCTTCAAATCCTGTGTTCTGGCTTTCCAAGCCTTGCAATCCTGTTTCCAGTGACCACTTTTGTGACAATAGAAGCATTCTTCCTTCCCTACCAGCTTTCCCGCTACCTTTGTTGCTTTTCCTTTTCCCTTCGTATCCACTTTACTGACACCGCCTCTTGGTTTGGCGGGGGCTTTCTTCTTCTTGCCCTTGGCTTTCGCCCTGGACCTAGAAGAGGAAGATCCTCCTACAAACAAAGTGGATGTCTCCCTACCCTTCTGTAGGGTGCCCTAAGCACTCCTCAACATGTTCAGAAGCTCAGAAAGTTCAACCTCCTTTCCTTGCATGTTGAAGTTAAGAATAAACTGGGCGTAAGTGGAAGGAAGGGACTGGAGAATCAAATCAGTATAGAGTTCATTCTCCAACGTGGTCCCAAGGTCCGCGAGCTCCTCTATGTAGCCAATCATCTTAAGAACGTGTTCCGCTACCGATGATCCGACGGCCAACCTTGCCGAAAATAACTTCTTCGACACTTCGTATCTTGCGATACGAGACTGCTCTCCATACAGTTCTTTTGTATGAAGAAATATGGACTCAAGGTCCATATTTTCGTGCCTCCTCTGATGTTCATTGTCCATCGAGGCAAGTACGAGGCATCTGGCCTTCGCACGATCTATTTCCCAGGTCTTGTAGATTTCCCTATCTACGACACTGGTTTTGGGACCTGGGACAGGGGGAGCTTTGGTGGTAAGGACATACCCCAACTTGTTGTAAGTGATTGCCATCTTGACATTCCTGAGCCAATCTTTGTAGTTTGGCCCTGTCAATATGTTTTTATCTAGTAATAACTTAAGTCCGGTCATGTTGAATGGTCGCTGCAATTAGGAGAGAGAAAAGAAACACTTTAGCATGATGCTCTTGCAAGTTTAGAGTGGTTTTTAGTTTGTCTAAACTGGATGGCTCCCACTGTCTCTCGAATCCCTTCTCAAACCGTAAAGAAAGGATTAGTCAGGATCAATCTCACCGTACAATACTTGCTTAACCGTTCAGCCAGGCCAGTGTCGGTACTTCGAGGGAGGTTTTCCAACGCTTTCGCGAAGTTCCTTAATTAAGTAACCTCTTTTCCCTGTGGGCGTAGCCCCGCTAACACCTTTCTAGACACCTACTAAGTTTATAGCATTGATCGTTAAGTGAGAGTTTTCCCGAGGAGCAGCATATACTCACAGTAGGATAGGGATCCAAATATCATCGCGTGATAAAACCGAAGGAATCCTACCAGAATCATCACACTCCAAATGGTATGTAGCGCTAGCAAGTTTCAGTACTTATGAAACTCCCGATGTGGATTTTTGCCCCATGCTCTTATGACCTTGACTTTGGCCAAAATATCATAAGTCATATGTCAAGTTCTACCCGTCATTCTCCAGGTTAATTTGAACCCACCCGTATATACCCTTGACTATGGCCAACAAAGCAATACGACTGTCCCAAACCAACGTATTCTATCTATGCAACATATGAATACCCACCAGCTACCAAACACTGTGCCTTGACTAAGGCCAACAAACACAGCTTGAATACTGTTGAATATTCATATGAAACGACGGAGGGCTACGGATGGTTTTGGCGAAACCGTGAACGTAGTGAACTTGATATAGTCGATGGAATGAGATAGCTTTTAAAAGGAGTGGTTCAAGCTCCGCGTTTAAAATGCTTGTTTTTGAAAAGAACCGAGTGGTTTTCAAAGTGTTCCAACGACTTTTACTTGGTTTATTTTCTTGCATTAGTTCATTTAATGCGTCCCATCATTTAATCCTACCATTGCAGAAAACAACCAAAATATGACGTACGCTTATGCCATTCGCATTCGCCACGGGGCCCCGTCATCACCCGTTAGGTTACTTAACTAACGACAGAGCGGGGGCTGGGCTAGCGCGGCTGTAAAACATAAGCAACGTCTAAATAGTTATCATATATAAATATATAGCAATGATAGACATTACAGATCATAGATGAATACATTGGATATACTAGGAATCCGCAATCCGTTCGAGCCTGCAACGAAAAGCGGATTACACGGTCGTGGTGAATAGCCAAATACCCCACCCAAGACCCCTACGGGTGCGGCAAACTACCCGCCAAGTACCCGAAGCGAAACAACCTCCCTCACCACCGTGAGTAGGCCACTCGGCACTTCGAGATACCCGGTAGTTTGTGCACCCTCTCCATGGGTCTATCCTAGGAGCAAAAACAGTAAAAAGAATTATACAATGACGGCTACAACCCCGACCCGGTTGTGCGGCCAAACAAATAATAATATTACATCAATTTACATATTACAATGAATGAAAGAAAAAGCAACACTCATCTCACATCCACCCCGGCTATTCATCCGCGACAATCCAACCCATTCATATACACATACCATCATCAATCACAGATCACAAATATGTATAACACTGACTAATCGACATATAGCGATTAGCCGACGTTTAATACATGTAAACATCACAGATATAACCTTTTAGTCAAAGTGTATTGAAGTTCCGAAAAAAAATAAGGATTTATAGGCCCCCAAAAAAAATTCTATTCTGGAAAATCTGGGCACATATAAACCATCTTAAAAATCCTAAAACCAAGCCAGAAATACACTGCACCAAACTCGACCCAGAGAAGAGCCAAGATGGCCGCGGTTGCGCGGCAATAGCTTGCTATTGCCGCGGAACCGCGGCTTTTTGGTCGAATCTTTGGATCGTTTTTGGTGGCTTTCTTCACAAAACCCTGAGACGATTTTTGGAGTACAATATATTTTATTTTGAACAGAAAAAAAATTAACAGAAACTTAGGGTTTTGAAAACTCTTTTTTTTTGATTTTTCCTATTCGAACTTCGATACACTCTACTACCTAGCTAGTTTATGTTTAGTTAGGCTCTGATACCACTGTTAGTCCATGTTGCCCACCCCGGTACTTGCGGGGAGGCGGAAAACGGAATAAAAATCGAATTTTTATGAGCTTAGGCAACATGGACTTGACTATGAAGGATCTTTGCTAAACAAAAACAAGCTAAAGCTAACTAGAAACTAGCTAAGTGCTAGAAAGGTTATACCTTGGGCTTTATGTCCTTCTCTCCTTGCTCCTTGGAGTGGTGGAAGGAGGTCACCTTAGTCGTCTTCTCACGTCGAAGAAAGATCCACCCGAAAGCCTCGACCTTTGGCTTCAACTCCAAGCTAGAAGTAACTAGGGTGCAAGAAGTGCTAATCCTTGAACCCTAGATGAGAGTAGAGATTATCAAGAGAGGGTTTTCTCAAGCTCAAGTGTTTCTCAACACATGAGAGGGGAGAGCTTGAGGGAGAGGAAGAACAAGAGAGAGAAAGTGAATGATAGAATGAGAATAAAATAAACCATTCTCACATATATTTGTGAATTATTGTAATTAGATAATTAGTGAGATAATTGTCATGGCTTAATCAAGACATGACCATTATCATTTCATTTTTAATGCAAATTGCAAGGATCAAAGAGCATCTTCCAAATGAAATGATGATGGTCAAAGTGTCAAGAAGGTCAACAAGTCAAGAAGGTCAAATGGTCAACAACCATAACCATGCACAATTATTAAACTAATATCAATTAACAATAATACACACATAAGCATTAGGGTTAATAAAATGACAATAGTCATTAACCCTAATCAAAGTCCTCTTCCTCTGTCTCAAGCAACTGGGCATACGCACCTGTATTCGTGATCCGAGGAACACGAATACAATGAGAAAAAACTAATCCCAAATCATATACTAGGATCCGGCTTAAAACAAAGCCCGCTAGTATAAGCTGTCCGGACAGCAAGCGTGCACAAGTGCGGGGATGTGAACGAACCCTGTCGCAAAACCATGCGACCTCTACTCATTTTGCTTAAAGGGAATAGCTCTCTGTGTGGGACTCTAAAGACTCAACACTACGCTGGCAGTGGGTTTAACCACAGACCGCAAGCGGCACTAGCTGTACGTAACGGTCCCCAGGTAGATGTCGATAAGAAGACTGACGAGGTGAACCCCATCTGAACTCCTACTGAGCCTGTATGTGACAATCTCCGTACAGTCCGGTCTGTTCGTCTGATACATCGATGGCGGGCCTAGGGGGGCGGTGAAACGTCAGTCCCCTAATAGCGGTACAAGTCGTGTCGGAGTGTAACCCAGAACACCCTGAGATAACACTGGAAACCTACCAGTATATCTCGCTTGCCCTGGCCAGGGACTACTCGTGTAATGGCTCTCCTTGACACAGCGCGATGTCAACCCCCAATACCGGGAGAGACGAATCCTGTCTAACCGTCACTGCCTCCAAGTGCTTCGAGACTGCACCTAAAAACTACCTGTTTGCACGACTCCTTTGAGCCGTGGTAGGGTAGCAATCAAAGTGCAGTGGGAACACACTCGAGGCGAAGTGACAGTGTCAAATCAGCGGACTAAGCTGTACTCATGTCACCTGGGAACTGATAACTGACGATAGGTATAATACCAACCAACAGTTCTCGACGAGTCCTGTCCAGTGTACTCGTAACCTAACGAGCACCCGCATACTATCTCAAGTACGACGTACTGACGGCTGTGGGATAGACCGTCTCCCACGCTGGGATGAGAAGCGCATACGCTAGTCTACTCCGGAGTATCGATGCCCTGTCTCGATAGTCCAACGACTAGGGACCTGTATAAGGATGTGCTTATAGATCACCCAGCTCCCACGAGTGTGAGCGCCATCACAACGCTGGTAATCAAGCAAAGATCCTAAGGGCTCTACTAATATGTATATCAGCGATATGCTAAAAGAAACACATGCACATATTAAAGCAGAGACAAACCAAGTAGCATACTACCATTTCGAGCAAGATTGTATATACAACTGTGAATATCCCAAGCTTCCATTAAGTAATATACAAACTAGTATGATACAGTAATGGCCTCTAGGGCATATACACTAACACGGTAGTGTACCTGCAGGTGATGGAGTCACCCTCTCTAAAGGTGTCTTACAGACTAAAGTGGAGAGGGATGTGCATGATTGGCAGATCACTTGCTTAGGCAATTGAGTCAATCATGAGATGTCAAGTACCACACCAGATGTTGTTTTTGCGGTAGGTGCAATAAGTTGATATTGATCCAATCCTGGAGAAACAGTCGGAAGCAGTTTTAGAACATAAATGGATGTTCTATGGATATGATAACAACGGCCTCATTCAGGAGACAGTTATCATTCCAGGCTTCCAAGGTGACCTGGATGACAGAGAGGTTGTCAGAGTTATAGTTTTCCTTCTGACGAGGGGCAGTATTTTGGACAGGTGGTCCAAGAGGATACTGAAGGAGGCATGGCGCAGGATATTGATTAAGTTCAGTTGACGATACAGTCTAAGAAGTTTGGATTTGGAGTTCATTTATGAGCTGGGTCCCATCAGATATCCAGACATACTCTAAGACAGGTATTGCTCATTTCGGGAGATAGGTTTCTCCGCGAACTTAAGATAAAGAGAGACATAGAAAGAAACATCAAGGCGGATCCACTCACTGAGGCTATTCGTCGAACGCAATAGTTTCGCAAACGGGTTTTGTGAGACTGATTAGTAGAGGAGTTGGGTGTTCGATATCACACGGGCTGTGAGTATGCGACATCGCAATAATTAGCCTTGAGTGCAAGTGGGAGATTGTTGGAGATAGTGCCCTCAGAGTCAATTATTGGATCACAGGCACGTGATTGCAATGATTGAGGGAGGACCTGTCCCAGTAGGACTGTCTTACTCAAGATGATAGTATGCTATCTGGTTTATCTTTATCATCATGTACTGCTTTAGGTGACCTTACAGGTCGCTATTACACGTTGATAGAGCCCCTAGGATTCTTGCTTGACTGCCAACAGTATGAGGGCGATCATATACGTGGGAGCTGGTAGTCTATAAGCACATCCTTAAAAGGTCCCTAGTCGTGGGAGTTTCGAGACAGGGCATCGATACTCCAGAGTAGACTAGTGTATACAGTCGAGACCCCGACGAGGGGCGGTGGCCGGTTTCACAAGCCATTGGTGTCAGTTGGTTCACCTAAGATGTATACAGGTGCTAATTGGGTAATGAGTACACCGGACAGGACTCACCGGGAACATGCTAGTTGGTCTTATACCTGACGTCAGATAGCAGTTCCCTGGTGACATGTGTACAGGTTAGTTCATCGACCTGAGGATCGTCATTTGTCTCGTGTGAGTTCCCACTTTACTTTGATTACTACCCTACCACGCTCAAAGGAGACGTGCAAACAGGTTTTAGTTAGGTACAGTCCCGAGCCACATGGAGGCAGTGAGCGGATCTTCAGGGGTTCGTCTCTCTCGGTATTAGGGGTGAGGTCGCGCTGTGTCTAGGAGAGCCATTACACAAAGCCCTCGGCCGAGGCAGGAGATTTACTGGTAGGTATTCCAGTAGTATCTCAGGGTGTTCTGGACTACACTCCGACACGACTTGTACCGCTTTTGGGGGTCTGACTTTTACCAACCTCCTAGGCCCGCCATGCGATGCTCATAGACGAACGGACCGGACTGTACGGATATTTTCACTGACAGGCTCAGTAGGGTGTCAGGATGAGTTCGCTCATCGACGTCTCTTTTGGTCAATAGCTGGTAGCCCGTTACGTATGGCTAATACCTTTGACGTGCTAATGGTTAAATCCACAGCCATAGTATTGACGAGTCATTAGGGTCCCCTGTTAGTTATATGTATGCCCTAGAGGCCATTACTATACATAGGATGTATATTGTAGTGGATGCTTGGACATATATAGGGAGGACTTTCTTGCTCGATATGATAGTATGCTATCTGGTTACTCTTTACCTTAACGTGTATACTGATTGTCTCTCTGTTACATGTTGGTAAAGCCCTTAGGATGTGTACTTGACTACCTGGACTATGATGCGGATCATACTAGTGGGGACATGGTAGTCCATAAGTACATCCTTCAAGGTCCATAGTCGTGGGTGTATCGAGACAGGGCATCGATATACCAGTGTAGACTAGCGTATACCTTCTCGACCCATACAGATGGGCGATGGATGATCCCATATCCATTGGTGTTTGACATCAGAGATGATATACGGGTGCTCAGTGGAGACTGGGTATACTGGACGGACTCGCCGAGAACTCCCAGATGGTATTATACCTTACGTCAGATGGCAGTTCTCTGGTGACACTGGTACAGGTTAGTCTGTAGACCCGAGATCGTCATAGAGTCTTGTGTGATTCCCACTGTGCTTTGATTTCCACCTTACCACGTCCAAGAGGGCGTGCAAAACGGTGGTTTTTGGGTACAGTCCTGAATCACATGGAGGCAATAAGCGATAGGAGGGGATTCGTCTCTCCCGGTATAGGGAGTTGATGTTGCGCTGTGTTCGATTGGCTATAACCGAAAATCCCTGGCCAGGGTTGCTGAGATTTACTGGTAAGTGTTACCAGTAGTTTCTCGAATTGTTATAGACCTCATATCGACACGACTTATCGAGCTATTGGGGTCTGACATTTACCACCCCTAGGCAAGATATGCGACATATCAGACGACGAGACCGGACTATACGGTAAGTGTTACTGGTTGGATTCACAGGAGTATGAGCGGGCTTGCTCGTCGATCTTCTGATCGCTCAATACCCGGGTGGCCTTTACGTTTAGCAGTGTAAGTGCACGGCGGCGCCCCGGTCGTCAATCCGACGCCGGAATGCGGAAGCGGTGATAAACTTTACTTTTGCGGACTTTGCAAACCGGCACCACCGCGCACTAAACTCCGGATCGTAACCATTAACAAGTCTAAGCTACTTAACAAGAAAGGGAAGAGATGTACCGACTGATCCGAGTCCTCCGGTCTTCATCTCCACTCCGATCTCCTCGCGGGATCTCCGTCCGTCTCCTCCTCGTCGGAAAGGGCACCACATCGCCTATAGCTTTTACGGGCTCCCACCTCAATACCGAGGCAACTCGGGCGCGAAGCTGGCGAATCGACGCGTCCAAGATTTGCTGTAGAATGTGTAGTGTAGAATCATAGTCTCTTTTGGGGTGGTGGAGTTGCCATGGAGGGAGAAGGAAATCATGAACTTTGGAGAGGGTTTTGGTGGCATGATAAAAATGAGATGATTGATAAATTTCCAACACCAAAACAAATGAACCATGCTCTTCTCCTCATCAAAGAGGCCGGCCAAAGATATATGAGAATTGTGGAGGAAAAGCAAAAACAAGAAGGAAGGTGAGTGTAGGATTGAAGCAAAGGTGACCATATACAAACATGAACCATGCTTATACCTTTATCAAACCATACCCATTCATGTCATAATTAAAGCAAGCATGGTGCAAAGAAAAGAAAGCCATCATAATCAATATATATATGCAATAAAACCCTCCACAAAGTGTTATTTGCGAACTTGCAAATAACCCCCTCCATCGGAAAAGTCCGGCCGGGAAAGAACAAAGGAAAACCGGCCGGAACGGAATGCAAACTGGCAACTCCAGAAAACTGGTCCCGTAATAAATTACAGGAAAACCCCGATACTGTGCATACACACCCGCATCTGTATTCCGTCCGGATACAAATGCAAAAAGACAAAATCTACACTGTACTAAACTAGGACCGGCTTAAACCAAAGCCAGCTAGTAAAATCCGTTCGATCCTGATCCGTGCAATACCGCACGTATCTGATCGAACCCTGCCATATACCTATACGGCTACTAGTACAAACCGTCCGATCCTGATCCATGCAATACCGCACGTATCTGATCGGACCCTGCCATATCTCCATACGGCCTCCACAGCGTTTCGCCCGAAAACTGAGTAACTGAAAGTGTGGTAGACTCTAAAGACTCGTCAATACTATGGCTGTGGATTTAACCACTAGCACGTCAGAGGTATAAGCCAATACGTAACGGGCCACCAGCTATTGACTAAAAAGGACGTCGATGAGCGAACTCATCCTGACACCCTACTGAGCCTGTCAGTGACAATATCCGTACAGTCCGGTCCGTTCGTCTATGAGCATCGCATGGCGGGCCTAGGGGGTTGGTAAAAGTCAGACCCCCAAAAGCGGTACAAGTCGTGTCGGAGTGTAGCCCAGAACACCCTGAGATACTACTGGAATACCTACCAGTAAATCTCCTGCCTTGGCCAAGGACTTCGTGTAATGGCTCTCCTAGACACAGCGCGACCTCACCCCCAATACCGGGAGAGACGAAACCCCCGAAGATCCGCTCACTGCCTCCATGTGGCTCGGGACTGTACCCAACTAAAACCTGTTTGCACGACTCCTTTGAGCCGTGGTAGGGTAGTAATCAAAGCACAGTGGGAACTCACACGAGACAAATGACGATCCCCAGGTCGATGAACTAACCTGTACACATGTCACCTGGGAACTGCTATCTGACGTCAGGTATAAGACCAACTAGCATGTTCCCGGCGAGTCCTGTCCGGTGTACTCATAACCCAATGAGCACCTGTATACATCTTAGGTGATCCAACTGACACCAGTGGCTTGTGAGACCGGCCACCGCCCCTCGTCGGGGTCTCGACTGTATACACTAGTCTACTCTGGAGAATCGATGCCCTGTCTCGAAACTCCCACGACTAGGGACCTTTTAAGGATGTGCTTGTAGACCCCAGCTCCCACGTATATGATCGCCCTCATACTGCCGGTAGTCAAGCAAGAATCCCAGGGGCTCTATCAACGTGTAATAGCGACGTGTCAGGTCACCTAAAACAGTACACGATGATAAAGGTAAACCTGATAGCATACTATCATCTCGAGTAAGACTGTTCTACCGGGATAGGTCCTTCCTCAATCATTGCAATCACGTGCCTGTGATCCAATAATTGACTCTGAGGGCACTATCTCCAACAATCTCCCACTTGCACTCAAGGCTAATTATTGCGATGTCGCATACTCACAGCCCGTGTGATACCGAACACCCAACTCCTCTACTAGTCAGTCGCACAAAACGTGTTTGCGAAACTATTGCGTTCGAGGAATAGCCTCAGTGAGTGGATCCGCTCTGAAGTTTCTTTCTATGTCTCTCTAAATCTCAAGTTCGCGGAGAATGCCATCTCCCGAAATGAGCAATACCTGTCTTAGAGTGTCTGGATGTCTGATGGGACCGAGTTCATAAATGAACTCCAAATCCAAACTTCTTAGACTGTATCGTCAACTGAACTTAATCAGTATCCTGCGCCATGCCTCCCTCAGTATTGCCTTGGACCACCTGTCCAAAATACTGCCCCTCGTCAGAGGGAAAACTATAACTCTGACAACCTCCTTGTCGTCCAGGTCACCTTGGAAGCCTGGAATGATAACTGTCTCCTGAATGAGGCTGTCGTTATCATATCCCTAGAACATCCACTTATGTTCTAAAACTGCTTCCGACTGTTTTTCCAGGATTGGATTAATGTCAACTTATTGCATCTAGTGCAAGAACAACATCTGGTGTGGTACTTGACATCTCATGATTGACTCAATTGCCTAAGCAAGTGATCTGCCAATCATGCACGTCCCTCTCCCCTTTAGTCTGTAAGACACCTTTAGAGAGGGTTACTCCATTACCTGCAGGTACACTACCGTGCCAGGATTCGTCCATCCTAAATACTCTTAGGATGCTGTCAAGTACCACGATTGGGAAACCACCCAAATCTAGATCTAAAACCATAGATCCAGTAACCAGTATGTCAGATATAAAATCCATTTCCTTTGTGGAGAAACCACTGTGTGACGACCAAAGTATAACCGATTGTAGTATAGGAGTTTCTTTTCCTATTCTGTGTATGTCATCCAGATACCAGGACATCACACCCTACTACCTTCTCAACAGATCCATCCCCTTTTCTGATGAAGTCAAACCCATGACTGTCACGTCAGAAATAGATGATCTATCTCCGCTACATTTGCTCTAGTCTATAAATAGACATAAGCTACCTGTCCACCAATGCTTCCGCTGCTCCCACTGACTACGACAACCCTCTGGCAGAGTCATATAGACGTACACTTCTAAAACTAGTTTAGAATGACGCTATACTCATCCTCCCGCCGGGTCTCGCAGCCTGGAACAACAGCAATGGTAATTGTGGGTAAACAAGAACTTCCCGGTCACCGTCCTTGAGGCCACCGTAGTACCTCTCGGGTGCCTGAAGTTACCCACCTTATCTGCGGAGTGGCCAATGGAATGTCAAATCAGATTGAATCTTTAGGTTCCTTATCAAATCTCCAGTAATCGTTTGCGGTTCTGGAATCGCTTCCAGTTCTACCATACTCCCACTACTGTTTTCTGAAAAATAACCATTTCTTTTAAAATGTGGCGAGTTAAGAACAATATCACTATTGATCTTCCAGATGGTAGAAAGTCAACCCTCGTCATAGCCTGGGTCAACCCACAAACAGCCATTACAGAAACGTGCCTTGAGTTATCCAGAGTCTGGTTTTAATCATAAGCCGGACAACTCCCCGTACCTTAACAATGTTAAGATATGAACTGTACTATATCCAATATAGAACCAGAGGCACTGATTTAATTGAACCAGATTCAAATCATGCAGCTGTCTCCAGTGCACGTCAACTAAATGGAGAGAGGCCGATCAGCGTTACTCAACTTAGGAATGCTTCCACTTATGAGTAACCCGAAAGAGAAGCAATTTCTCTTTATCATTACTATCGACTGAATACCATTGACAAGTATCTACATCTTCGATCACTTTGAAGAATCCCGATACTTGCTACACCTGGTTCTCTACTGTATTCAAATACCTATAACTCCTCAAAACGTAGACCCTGTGTTTCTACGAAACACATGTTTAAGAACTAGAGAAGTTAAAAGTAAACAGAATATAGTATGAGGACCAAACCCTCTGTCCCAATGGACACTGGACAACATACAATACTCTGTATAAGTCCCTTGAGTCTGATAACTTATTCACTGTGTGTCGTAGGTTGAAAACTGTACTTATGGTTATGAAGAATTACACCGCTGTTTAATGCTCCTTACCTAACCATCCACTGATATAGGTAAATGTCGTAGACATAATTTCAGAAAAGTATATCTCACTCTATGAAAATAGACGTACAGATATATCAATTTGAAATTGGTGCATAACAGCGGATATTCAAAACCAAATATTTGCCGACCGGCAAACAGCCCAGGTGATTTCCTCAAATATCACCGATTACAACGAATCCCGATATAATGAGGATGATCACCCAATTCCCAATAACTTACTCCCACTCATCATCTGTAAAACCATACAGATGTGAGAATCATACCTGGTAAATACATACCCTGGAGCAAGTGTCTAATCGGGAAATCAGTTTTCATTTAACAGTACACAGTGAACTGAAACATTGAAATGTTTCGATGGGGTATCCTGGTATTCTTAGTAATGCCTCTACCATTATCCAGATTCACAACTATAACCGCATAATTCTTTGCCACCTCTCCAAATCCCTTTATATGTCTTTAGTCATTACCTTCTGTACACCCCTTTAGGCCAAATGGTTTTCTTCCTTCCCTACCGTTCGGCACCAGCCTATGGTTTGGAAGAAGACTATCCAAAAAGGATAAAGGGTGTACTGTCCTAATCCTAGGAGCACTCGCAATGCGAGAGAAGGTGAAGATAAAAGACACCTGAATGTACTTTATTCATATTTCTCCTGAACCAGGATCCATCCCCGAACTGGAACAAGTTCCTTTCGAGTTCGTATATAACCATACGATGGATTATCCAATAAACTGTGGATCTTCGTAGTGATACGGAGTGTCCTGGAGAAATACAAAGGTGATTTAGGATTGGCGAAGAAATACTTGGTTTAGTCGTGATTATCAGTCGCAATTTACTTTGCCCTCTTACTAATCCCTTGCTTTGTCTTAATCTTAATACCTTCTGCACACCATCGTTATGCTAATTGGTTTTCTTCATTCCCCACTGTTCGGCACCAGCCTAAAGTTTGGAAGAAGACTATCCAATTTGCGTAATAGGTGTACTATCTCCTAAACCAAGGAGTACTCACAACCTGAGAGAGGGTGAAAAGAAAAGACAACTGAATAATCCTATCCGTTTTCTCCAGTACCAGAAACCATCCTCGAATCCCTTCGAGTTCGTATCTAACCATACGATGGTTTTGTCCAATGGAAGTGGACGTTCGCAGTAATACGGGGTGTCCTGGAGAAAAGGGTAAAAGTAGGAGTGGCAATGAGGTCTGCAACTCTGACAATCCAAAAGCCTGTGTTAAGAAGGTTCGGTCAATTTGGTCACTGAGTCATAGTCTTAGGGTCGGGTCAATGGTCGCTGCCAGAGAGAGAGAAAAGAAACACTCAGCGTGCACTCTAACCAAGATCAGAATGGTTACCAATTTATCTAATCTGGAAACCTCCCACTGTACCTCAAATTCTCCTCCAAACCTGAAAGAAGAATTAGTCGGGGTCACCCGAGGAGTAAACCAACTCATCAGTGGGAATCGGGATCCAACTATCATCGCATGACAACGTGACGGAATCCGCTCACGGTATCACACTCCAGAAGGTATGCGCATATCTGGCAAGTTTCAGTTCTTTTGAAACTCCCGATGTGGATTTTTACCCCATGCTCTTATGACCTTGACTTTGGCCAACAAATCATAAGTCACATGTCAAGTTCTGCCCGTCATTCTCCAGGTTAATTTGAATCCACCCGTACATACCCTTGACTTTGGCCAACAAGGCAGTGCGACTGTTCCAAACCAACGCATCTATCTATGCTGCATATGAATACCCAACAGCTACCAAACACTGTGCCTTGACTTTGGCCAACAAACACAGCTTGAATACTATTAACTACCCATATGAAACGACGGAGGGCTACGAATGGTTTCTGGCGAAAACCTTTAACGTAATGAACTTGATATCGTTGAAGGAACGGATAGCTTTTTAGAAAATATAGTGACGAAAACCTTTACTAAAGAGGTCACTCCCGGTGAAGGGATCTCGGCTCTTTCCCCGTAGGATGGGGTGCTGGATATTCATAACCGAATATCACGATGCAAAGCAAAAGTAATCGGCTATAGTGAAGTTAATGCCCTGACGCAAACTTCTGTCCAAGGGGTCACTCCCGGTGAAGGGATCTCGGCCCTTGCCTCGTCGACTGAGGAGCAGGATATTCCAAATGAATACCACGATGCAAAACAAAAGTGAACGTCCTTGCAATAACAGCTTTTTGAAAAGTGTTCCAACAACATCAGAATAGGTTTGTTTAACTTGCATTGATCCGAATCAACGCAGTCCCATCAATTGATCACACCACAAAGAACGAAAATATACTGACGTACGTATATGCCATCCGCATTCGCCACTGGGTCCCGTCATCACCCGTTAGGTTAGCTAACTAACGGCAGAGCGGGGACTGGACTAGCGCGGATGAAAAACATATACAACATCTACTAATATATATACCAATATATAGTATTTCGCTCAAGGCGTGAATAAAATGCAACATCACAGAAATGTACAGCATCACAGAACAATACAGATATCTGGGATCCCCGGGTTTCACAGAGCCACTACTGAAACCCGACGTTCCCCTGGTCGTGTGGATAGCCTGTGCAATGAAATCCTATACCCCCTACGAGTGCGGCGAATAGCCAGCCAATCCTGGAGTGAAGCCCTCCCGTCTCAATGCCCTGAGATGCGGGCCCGTTGCCCTCTAGAACCCGGCTATCCGTGCACCCCTCCGCGGGGTAATCCTAGTACAGAAAGTAAAATATACATACACCGGGTACAACGACCGCAACCAGGTCGTGCCCCGAAAGAATAATACAAACAGGCAGTGACGGCAGTCCACATGTCGGACGCTCGCCCCGCAACATCAAATGTATATAATACAACAACACAGTACTAGCATTGCATCCAGGCTATCCCCACGACCGATCCGCAGCATCACAGCATAAACACAGAACATCAACGTGAAAGTCACGTTCGCAAATCCGTCTAACCGGGCTATAGCAGTTAGACCGGATTTACCGATCAAGTGACATTCACGGTCGCAGATATAATGTAAATACTGTGAAAAATGTGTTTAAAATTTTCCGATTGATCAAACTTAACAAGTGGGCCCCCAATCAAAACTGTAGCACTCACAGAAAACCTGGGCCCAAATTTAATATTCCAAAAACCATATTTTAAACTCAGGAACATACTACAAAAATTTGGAAGCGTGAACAGTTATAACCGCGGCGGAAGCGCGGCCAAAGCAGGGTTTTGGCCGCCCTTCCGCGGCGGTATAGTGAGTTCATGGTACCAGATTTTTGCAGTATGCTTATAATTCCCTGCACATCACTCTGAGACAACCTGAAAAATTTTTGGACTCAAAAAAAATTCGACAGAAACTGATGTGGTTGAAATACGTGTTTTCGGGATTTTGTTCGATCGGAAACGTAAAACACATCAAACGAAGCTAGACGAAGTTAATGGCGAGGCTCTGATACCACTGTAAGTGCACGGCGGCGCCCCGGTCGTCAATCCGACGCCGGAATGCGGAAGCGGTGATAAACTTTACTTTTGCGGACTTTGCAAACCGGCACCACCGCGCACTAAACTCCGGATCGTAACCATTAACAAGTCTAAGCTACTTAACAAGAAAGGGAAGAGATGTACCGACTGATCCGAGTCCTCCGGTCTTCATCTCCACTCCGATCTCCTCGCGGGATCTCCGTCCGTCTCCTCCTCGTCGGAAAGGGCACCACATCGCCTATAGCTTTTACGGGCTCCCACCTCAATACCGAGGCAACTCGGGCGCGAAGCTGGCGAATCGACGCGTCCAAGATTTGCTGTAGAATGTGTAGTGTAGAATCATAGTCTCTTTTGGGGTGGTGGAGTTGCCATGGAGGGAGAAGGAAATCATGAACTTTGGAGAGGGTTTTGGTGGCATGATAAAAATGAGATGATTGATAAATTTCCAACACCAAAACAAATGAACCATGCTCTTCTCCTCATCAAAGAGGCCGGCCAAAGATATATGAGAATTGTGGAGGAAAAGCAAAAACAAGAAGGAAGGTGAGTGTAGGATTGAAGCAAAGGTGACCATATACAAACATGAACCATGCTTATACCTTTATCAAACCATACCCATTCATGTCATAATTAAAGCAAGCATGGTGCAAAGAAAAGAAAGCCATCATAATCAATATATATATGCAATAAAACCCTCCACAAAGTGTTATTTGTGAACTTGCAAATAACCCCCTCCATCGGAAAAGTCCGGCCGGGAAAGAACAAAGGAAAACCGGCCGGAACGGAATGCAAACTGGCAACTCCAGAAAACTGGTCCCGTAATAAATTACAGGAAAACCCCGATACTGTGCATACACACCCGCATCTGTATTCCGTCCGGATACAAATGCAAAAAGACAAAATCTACACTGTACTAAACTAGGACCGGCTTAAACCAAAGCCAGCTAGTAAAATCCGTTCGATCCTGATCCGTGCAATACCGCACGTATCTGATCGAACCCTGCTATATACCTATACGGCTACTAGTACAAACCGTCCGATCCTGATCCATGCAATACCGCACGTATCTGATCGGACCCTGCCATATCTCCATACGGCCTCTACAGCGTTTCGCCCGAAAACTGAGTAACTGAAAGTGTGGTAGACTCTAAAGACTCGTCAATACTATGGCTGTGGATTTAACCACTAGCACGTCAGAGGTATAAGCCAATACGTAACGGGCCACCAGCTATTGACTAAAAAGGACGTCGATGAGCGAACTCATCCTGACACCCTACTGAGCCTGTCAGTGACAATATCCGTACAGTCCGGTCCGTTCGTCTATGAGCATCGCATGGCGGGCCTAGGGGGTTGGTAAAAGTCAGACCCCCAAAAGCGGTACAAGTCGTGTCGGAGTGTAGCCCAGAACACCCTGAGATACTACTGGAATACCTACCAGTAAATCTCCTGCCTTGGCCAAGGACTTCGTGTAATGGCTCTCCTAGACATAGCGCGACCTCACCCCCAATACCGGGAGAGACGAAACCCCCGAAGATCCGCTCACTGCCTCCATGTGGCTCGGGACTGTACCCAACTAAAACCTGTTTGCACGACTCCTTTGAGCCGTGGTAGGGTAGTAATCAAAGCACAGTGGGAACTCACACGAGACAAATGACGATCCCCAGGTCGATGAACTAACCTGTACACATGTCACCTGGGAACTGCTATCTGACGTCAGGTATAAGACCAACTAGCATGTTCCCGGCGAGTCCTGTCCGGTGTACTCATAACCCAATGAGCACCTGTATACATCTTAGGTGATCCAACTGACACCAGTGGCTTGTGAGACCGGCCACCGCCCCTCGTCGGGGTCTCGACTGTATACACTAGTCTACTCTGGAGAATCGATGCCCTGTCTCGAAACTCCCACGACTAGGGACCTTTTAAGGATGTGCTTGTAGACCCCAGCTCCCACGTATATGATCGCCCTCATACTGCCGGTAGTCAAGCAAGAATCCCAGGGGCTCTATCAACGTGTAATAGCGACGTGTCAGGTCACCTAAAACAGTACACGATGATAAAGGTAAACCTGATAGCATACTATCATCTCGAGTAAGACTGTTCTACCGGGATAGGTCCTTCCTCAATCATTGCAATCACGTGCCTGTGATCCAATAATTGACTCTGAGGGCACTATCTCCAACAAGCAGACCGCTTGCGGCTTGTGGGTGTTTGATATGATCATCACCTGCTGCCGGCGTATTGACGAGTCTTTAGAGTCCTGCACAGAGGTTTCCTGGCTCAAGCGAAATGAAATAGGAGCGCATATGAGATATGTGCGGGACCGAGAATAATACCAGTATGTGATACTGTATTCGATTCTCGCGATTTGTGACATTCATCGGTTATATGCGATATAGCCGGGTTATCGGATCAAGTGTTGATTCGATAAGTTGTTACTATTAATATTAGTCGGTTATATGTGATATGACCGGATCGTTAAATCAAATGTTGATTTAATGATTTAATGTATAATTATATATTTGATATATTACTTTGCATTAACTAGTATTGGTTCACTTAAGATGGATTTTCTCACTTGAAGTGCACATTGTATATGTGATATATTTTTTGTGCACTTGATTGTATCATGTTTGATGAAACTTGCAAACTTGGGTGTAGGTTTGATTTAAACCTTGGTTAAGTAAATAGTTAGGGTTTTTATTTATTTATTCATTTATTTATTTATTTCTTAGGCATAAAAGAGAAATGGTGTCTTGCTTTGTTTTGTAGTTGAAGTTTCATGAAGCTTTGAAAAAGTCTACCATTTTTGTTTCATGCTAAACCTAACCATTCACCTAACCTTAGTTTATTCTCTACACTTAACCATGGTCGCTAATATGATAAGAATGACTTATTTTCTATTTTCCAATTGATTCTCATCATATTATCATCTTTTTCTTCTTCTTCTTCTTAAAGAAGAAAGTAGCTTGCTAGCTTCAATGGTGAATTGAGAAGATGAGTGGGAAATCCAATTCTAAAGTGAACCCACTTCCTATTTCTTCATCCTCTACCACTTGCCAAGTAGTATAGGGTGTTTTCTTCACAAGTTTCATTGCTTGGTGAAGTTGGAGCTTGATCTTGTGTTGCCTCGACGTAGATCATCTTCGGCATCGAAGTCGACGACCTAGCCCGCCCATTTCTCCGATGAAGCCGACGCTAGAGCCCGGGATCCGATGATCGCAGCGAGGGGACTTCATCACGGAGCTATGGAGGTGGAGGACCGGATCTACAAAGGTTGTATTTCCATTCACTCTTAGTTAAGTTGTTATCTAGTTGCATGTTTCGCCTAAACTCTAGTCAACGATCTGTATTAGGGTATCTCGGCACTTGTAAAATTTGAATTTGGCATGGTTGATGCCTTGTGAGACCTCTTGAGTGTGCCTAGGAACCCTACAGTGGTATCAGAGCCAAGCTAGAGCCTTAGGCGATGCTTAGACGAAGTTAGAAACCCGAACGAAACACGAAACCCTAATTCTGTTGCATCGTTGACCAAAATTTGCACAGTAATGTTTATATTTGACTGCTGTATTTTCTGGGATATTTTAACTTTTACTCAAGAGTTGAGTTTTCTGGGGTTGTTTTGGGAACTCGTGGATTCGATCGGATTGTCTAATCATGTCTATGTGTTTTCCGGATAATTATTGAATATGTTAAAAAGTTCGACCGGATATAAATACCCACTTTTTCCCCTGTCGGGAAATTTCCAAGTGTTGGATCTTTCCGTCGTTTAATAACGTTCTAAGTAGTGCAAGTAACGCGATGGACCCTCTAGAAGACAACAAACCTTAACTCGATTATGTGACCGTCTTGAACTTCCCTTTGAACCTTCGGGTTTGGGGCAGTACGGCGTGCCACATGTGGGGCGTTGGCTTGACCCTTCTACGGCTGGACCGTTGGTACTGAGGCATGAACTGGATGTTTTTAAACCTATTTCATGTGTTGATTTGTTTCGGGAAAACTTGGGTGTTTGAATGTTCGATCGGAAAGTTTAACATTTTCTATTTATCTGGAATGGGATACAACATTTGGAATTCATAAGTAGTTATGAGATAACTGATTGAATATTATAAACATAGCAGTTTAGTCTCACTTGATCGGTTGCCACGGAATTTTGATGCGATCAAAAGTCCGTCGCAATCACGTAGTGTACGCGGATACTCGCCGGGTAAACTTAATAGACAGCCTCGCCCCATAGCCCCGACCAAGTGACTGTAGGAGAACCCCGTCGCCGAAAGCATCCGTTCGGGTGCTCGCGGCAGCGGTATTCCGCCTTAGTGCACTTCGTCGACGGCGTCGGGGGTGCGGCCGCCTACTAAAGTTTGCGACGAGCATTCGATTAGGATGTCGGGAATTTTGTTGAATTGCCCGACTTGATATTGAAAAGAGTTTTCGATAATGAGACTAAAATGCGGGGTTTATAATTGTTAGGCATGGATGTCTAAGGAATTCATTTGTTTAGGCATGCGATGTCTAAAGAGTTTGCGGATTCCAACCGTTGTAGTTTTACAGTTTTTTTTCTGTGACCGTAAGTGTAATATGTGATATCGCCGGTTTCGTTGCTATATGTCAACGACAATTGGGATGCGCATATTTACTTACGTTGATGACATGTGATGTTATGTGTTGCTGGATATGTTATATTGGATCGTCGTGTTTGAATAGCCGGGTTTTTTTTTATGTGAGATGAGTGTTTTTCATTTTCATTCATGTAAAAACTTGTATGTAATATTCTTTTATTGCGGCACTTCCAGGTTGCGGAAGATGTCACCCATTGTATATTATTTACTTTTCCGCACTAGGATAGACCCAAGGAGGGGAGCACAAGTAACCGGGTTCTGGAGTCCAGTGGGAGACCAACTCGATGAGTCGAGTCCGTGTCTCCTAACCATAGAATTGGTAGGGTTTCTTGCCTCTCTCGTAGGGGTCTAGGGGTGTGGGTTTGGCTATTCATCGCGACCGTGGAATCCGTGTTTTATACTGGCTCGTATTGAAAACACGGACGTCCTAGAATATCCAATATTTCATATGTTTATTCTGCTGCGATATCTGTGATGTGATCATGTGATACGTTCTGTGATAGATACTGTATATAGTATATATGATATATTATATAGACGTTACTTATGTATTACACCCGCGCTAGCCCTGCCCCGCTCTGCTTTAGTTACCTAACCTAACGGTGCACGAGGGGACATCGAGGCGAATGCGGATGGCATAAGTGTACGTCGTATTTATCTGTGATGTTTAGGTACTTAAATGATGGGACTTCATTAATATGATTAATGAAAGTAAAAGAAACCTAAAGATGTTGTGGAATCAAATTTCAAAAATAAAACAGGTAGCTACAGTTCTTGCTTTGCACAGCGGTATATATGATATATCCTGCACCTTATTCGATGAGGAAAGGGCCGACGATCCCTTCACCGGGAGTGACCCCTTTAGCAATAACTGGCAGATGCTACAATCCTCGGTTTGTCTTTTGATAGCTTCTATAGTTTCTGCTTTGCACAGTGATATATATGATATATCCAGCACCTCATTCGACGAGAAAAGGGCCGACGATCCCTTCACCGGGAGTGACCCCTTTAGCAAAACTAGAAAAGCCTGTCGTAGCCCTCCGTCATTTCAGATAAGTCCTGTTTAGTATTCGTGCTGCGTTTGTTGACCTTTTCAAGACGCAGTGTGCGGTAGCTAACCAGTATTTATCTGCTTTTGCATATGATGCAGATTGGGTTAGGGTAGTCGTACGGCCTTGTTGACCTTGTCAAGAGTCGTGCGGGTGGGTTTGATTCAATCAAGAAATGACGGGTTGAACTTGACTTACGGTCTATGGTTTGTTGACCGTGTCAAGGTCATAGATCGTTTGGGGCAAAATATTATCCGGAATTTCAAGTGTTGAAATTTGCAATGAGATTGCATACCTTCTATGAGATAGTTGGATCCCGATACCCGCTACGAGTAAGAGTTACTCCTGGGAGAGTTTTACAGATTACAATTAGCCGATCAAGTAGGTGTCTAGAAAGGTGTCAACGGGGTTACGCCTATGGGAAAATGAGGTTTACTGTAATTAGGTTCGTGCGAAAGCATGGGGAACCTCCCTCAAAGTACCGACACTGGCCTGGCTGAAAGATTGGCGAACTTGTAGCATGTAATTAATCCCGGCTAGTCTTTCCTTTTAGGGTTTGAAGGAAGATTTGATAAAAACAGTGGGAGCCATCCTGATTAGATAAAATAATAACCAATCTATTCTTGCAAGAGTGCACGCTGAGTGTTTTCTTCTCTCTCTCTCCAGGTAGCGACCATATCACGCCTTAATAAAGATAATAATACGGATTATTGACCGAACCCGCTTGTTATACTGAGCTGGGGAACGTTGGTCCCGCTCCAACTTATAATTGTTATAAGACAGAGAAGGAAATTGGGGATTACCATAATTCCCGTGCCGCCCAAACGAAGAGAGTGCATGCTGATGCATCATCTTCGGGTGTGTTCATTATACAGAACTGTTTCTCAGTATCCTCTGCGTCCTGGGTATCTGATACCGGATCAGGATCCCTGATATGTAATCTATTACATAGGGCTACAGAAAGGTAGAGAACTGAGAACGGGTGATAAGTTTCATGAGACAGAAAACGGTGCAAGTGTTGCAGCCAAGTCTGTTGGTCACTGTCACCCTGTGTCCCAAATACATTGATTCTGAACGAATGTTATTAGATACCGAACCTGATATACAAAATCATATCAGTCTCTTTATTTGTAAAGAAAGGATATAATTTTTAAAGAAAGGATATAATTTTGTATTGTTGGATAATGTTTTGAACATTTCCTATATCAAAAGTTGATCGTTTCAGGCACGTTATCTAAAAGCATTGACGTTCTAAATCAAACTACAGTTCCTAGTATACAGAACACACACAAGAGGAAGAGTTCAGATATGAACGATTCCTTCTTGAGGTATTATAGATTAGGTCATATCTATGTGACCCGACTAGCTTAAGTTACATTTAAGATGCATATTTAAATCAGTTTGAATTTACATCTTGTGAAACTTGCCAGTCATGTCACAAAGATTAGATGACCATAGCTCTGTTTATTGGAAACAGAGAAAGAGTTAGTAAACTCTTGGGACTGATACATGATGATGTATGCAAGGTCCCCTGTCTACACATGCCAGGACCGGTTCTTTGTACTTCATTACCTTCTCTGATGATCTCTCAAGATTCAGACATATGTTCCTGTTGAAACACAAGTCAGAACCTTTTGAGGTATTCACAGAATATAAGTTAGAAGAGAGAACCAATAAGGGTATAAGTATTATGTCCTTTGATGAGATCAAGGAGGAGAATACTTGTGCATAGAATTCCTGAAGTATTCTAAAGGAGAATGAGATTCTCCCTCAGCATTACTCCTCCGTATACACCACAGCACGTCGGTGTATCGGGTCGGAGCAATAGCACCCTATGTGATATGGTATGCTCTATGATGAGTACTACTGAGTTTCCTATTTCCTTTTGGGAGTTATGCACTTATGAAGTTGCATACCTATTGAATAGGGTTCCAATCAAATCAGTTGCCTAGCACTTCATATGTGATATGGAAAGGGAAGAGCCCATATCTTAAGTTAGTTAAGATTTGGGGTTGTCCGGCCTATGTCTAAAAGCAAAATCCGGACAAGCTCGAGGCAAGGTCTGTTATGTAGAACTGGAAATGTTCCAGCTATACAAACTGCAGCTGATAATTTGAAAGAACCAAAGGATTCAATAGTTACCAACGAACCTCAGCCTCTCCGCCGATCTAGTAAGGTTCCTCACCCGCCTAAGAGATACTTTGGTTTCTCTATGACAGTGGGAGCGAGGATTGCATCATGAGATGATGACCCAACTAGTTTCGAGCTGGCCATCAGGAGTGGGACTCTATAAGAATGGCTGGATGCTTAGCGATCTGAGATGGAATCCTTATACACCAACAAAGTATGGACTTTGGTTGCTATATCTGAAGGGTTAAATCCCCATCAGGAGCAAGTATATCTTGAGAAGATTACTTGGTGTAGATGGAAAAGTTGAGACTTTCAAAGCTAGACTTGTTAAAGGTTTTCGTCATCGACCAGGCATGGATAATGATGAAACCTTTTCCAGTGGCTATGCTTAAGTCCATCCAGATCCTACTTGCCACGGCTACATACCATGACTACGATATCTGGCGGTTGGGTGTCATGACTGCTTTTCTAAAATGATGTTTTAGAAGAGAGCGTCTGTAAGTACACAGCCAGAGGGCTTTGTAAACAGTGGGAGCAGCGGAAACGTGTACAAGATGCTTTATAGGATAAAGCAGGCATCGCGGAGTTGGAACATCTGTTTTGATGAGTTAGTCAAAGAGTTTGACATCATCAAAATGGTAGATGAACCTTATATATACAAAAAAGGTAGTAGAGAGTATGGTGGTGATCCTCGTAGAGTACGTGGATGACATACTCTTAATAGGGAAGTAGTTTCCTATGCTACGGTCGGTCAATCTCCGCTTGTCACAATGATTCTCTACATAGGATCAAAGTGATACCTGCTAAATCCTGGGTTTTGGATGTATGAGATAGATCTAATTGGATATTAGGATACTCACTAGTTGTAGTGAGGCGGTATCAATTGATCCTGGGGAAAATCACTGGAAAGGTTCCAGGGTGATAAGGACGACTGAATGTCAGTCACAGGCATTGTCTTTACCCTTGGTAAAGGGACAGTATGTTGGAAGAGTTCCAAGCTAGATACCGTGGCATACTAGACGATAAAGGCTGGATACATCGCTACTTAAGATGCTACCAAAGAGGCAGTCTGGATGTATATTGGTTCATGAGATGAACTTAGTTCCTCCTATTGTGTGACAATGGAGTTGTGGCTTATGCCAAGGAACGTCCGTCCCATCAGTGATCCAGACATATTCTGAGGCAGTGTCACCTGATCATGGAGATGGTTGATCTCCAAGGGATCGAGGTTAGGAAAGCAGACTCAGAGGACAACACGGCGGATCCACTCACAAAGGCCTTTTCCCAGAGAGAAACTATTATGGGATGGTTGAGTATGGGATACTACAACCACTTCTTCAGATGGCCCTAGTGCAAGTGCGAGATTGTTAGTTATATGTATGCCCTAGAGGCCATTACTATACATAGGATGTATATTGTAGTGGATGCTTGGACATATATAGGGAGGACTTTCTTGCTCGACATGATAGTATGCTATCTGGTTACTCTTTACCTTAACATGTATACTGATTGTCTCTATGTTACATGTTGGTAAAGCCCTCAGGATGTGTACTTGACTACCTGGACTATGATGCGGATCATACTAGTGGGGACATGGTAGTCCATAAGTACATCCTTCAAGGTCCCTAGTCGTGGGTGTATCGAGACAGGGCATCGATATACCAGTGTAGACTAGCGTATACCTTCTCGACCCATACAGATGGGCGATGGATGATCCCATATCCATTGGTGTTTGACATCGAAGATGATATACGGGTGCTCAGTGGAGACTGGGTACACTGGACGGACTCGCCGAGAACTCCCAGATGGTATTATACCTTACGTCAGATGGCAGTTCTCTGGTGACACTGGTACAGGTTAGTCTGTAGACCCGAGATCTTCATAGAGTCTGTGTGATTCCCACTGTGCTTTGATTTCCACCTTACCACGTCCAAGAAGGCGTGCAAAACGGTGGTTTTTGGCTACAGTCCTGAATCACATGGAGGCAATGAGCGATAGGAGGGGATTCGTCTCTCCCGGTATAGGGAGTTGATGTTGCGCTGTGTTCGATTGGCTATAACCGGAAATCCCTGGCCAGGGTTGCTGAGATTTACTGGTAAGTGTTACCAGTAGTTTCTTGAATTGTTATAGACCTCATATCGACACGACTTATCGAGCTATTGGGGTCTGATGTTTACCACCCCTAGGCAAGATATGCGACATATCAGACGACGAGACCGGACTGTACGGTAAGTGTTACTGGTTGGATTCACAGGAGTATGAGCGGGCTTGCTCGTCGATCTTCTAATCGCTCAATACCCGGGTGGCCGTTACGTTTAGCAGACCGCTTGCGGCTTGTGGGTGTTTGATATGATCATCACCTGCTGCCGGCGTATTGACGAGTCTTTAGAGTCCTACACAGAGGTTTCCTGGCTCAAGCGAAATGAAATAGGAGCGCATATGAGATATGTGCGGGACCGAGAATAATACCAGTATGTGATACTGTATTTGATTCTCGCGATTTGTGACATTGATCGGTTATATGCGATATAGCCGGGTTATCGGATCAAGTGTTGATTCGATAAGTTGTTACTATTGATATTAGTCGGTTATATGTGATATGACCGGATCGTTAAATCAAGTGTTGATTTAATGATTTAATTTATAATTATATATTTGATATATTACTTTGCATTAACTAGTATTGGTTCACTTAAGATGGATTTTCTCACTTGAAGTGCACATTGTATATGTGATATATTTTTTGTGCACTTGATTGTATCATGTTTGATGATACATGCAAACTTGGGTGTAGGTTTGATTTAAACCTTGGTTAAGTAAATGGTTAGGGTTTTTATTTATTTATTCATTTATTTATTTATTTCTTAGGCATAAAAGAGAAATGGTGGCTTGCTTTGTTTTGTAGTTGAAGTTTCATAAAGCTTTGAAAAAGTCTACCATTTTTGTTTCATGCTAAACCTAACCATTCACCTAACCTTAGTTTATTCTCTACACTTAACCATGGTTACTAATATGATAAGAATGACTTATTTTCTATTTTCCAATTGATTCTCATCATATTCTCATGTTTTTCTTCTTCTTCTTCTTAAAAAAGAAAGTAGCTTGCTAGCTTCAATGGTGAATTGAGAAGATGAGTGAGAAATCCAATTCTAAAGTGAACCCACTTCCTATTTCTTCATCCTCTATCACTTGCCAAGTAGTATAGGGTGTTTTCTTCACAAGTTTCATGGCTTGGTGAAGTAGGAGCTTGATCTTGTCTTGCCTCGACGTAGATCATCTTCGGCATCGAAGTCGACGACCTAGCACGCCCATTTCTCCGATGAAGCCGACGCTAGAGCGCGGGATCCGATGATCGCAGCGAGGGGACTTCATCACGGAGCTATGGAGGTGGAGGACCGGATCTACAAAGGTTGTATTTCCGTTCTCTCTTAGTTAAGTTGTTGTCTAGTTGCATGTTTCGCCTAAACTATAGTCAACGATCCGTATTAGGGTATCTCGGCACTTGTAAAATTTGAATTTGGCATGGTTGATGCCTTGTGAGACCTCTTGAGTGTGCCTAGGTGTTGGAGATAGTGCCCTCAGAGTCAATTATTGGATCACAGGCACGTGATTGCAATGATTGAGGGAGGACCTATCCCGGTAGGACAGTCTTACTCGAGATGATAGTTTGCTATCTGGTTTACCTTTATCATCGTGTACTGCTTTAGGTGACCTGACAGGTCGCTATTGCACGTTGATAGAGCCCTAGGATTCATGCTTGACTGCCAGCAGTATGAGGGCGATCATATACGTGAGAGCTGGGGTCTACAAGCATATCCTTAAAAGGTCCCTAGTCGTGGGAGTTTCGAGACAGGGCATCGATTCTCCAGAGTAGACTAGTGTATACAGTCGAGACCCCGACGAGGGGCGGTGGCCGGTCTCACAAGCCACTGGTGTCAGTTGGTTCACCTAAGATGTATACAGGTGCTCATTGGGTTATGAGTACACCGGACAGGACTCGCCGGGAACATGCTAGTTGGTCTTATACCTGATGTCAGATAGCAGTTCCCAGGTGACATGTGTACAGGTTAGTTCATCGACCTGGGGATCGTCATTTGTCTCGTGTGAGTTCCCACTATACTTTGATTATTACCCTACCTCGGCTCAAAGGAGTCGTGCAAACAGGTTTTAGTTGGGTACAGTCCCGAGCCACATGGAGGCAGTGAGCGGATCTTCGGGGGTTCGTCTCTCCCGGTATTGGGGGTGAGGTCGCGCTGTGTCTAGGAGAGCCATTACACGAAGTCCTTGGCCAAGGCAGGAGATTTACTGGTAGGTATTCCAGTAGTATCTCAGGGTGTTCTGGGCTACACTCCGACACGACTTGTACCGCTTTTGGGGGTCTGACTTTTACCCACCCCCTAGGCCCGACATGCGATGCTCATAGACGAACGGACCGGACTGTACGGATATTGTCGCTGACAGGCTCAGTAGGGTTTCAGGATGAGTTCGCTCATCGACGTCCCTTTTAGTCAATAGCTGGTGGCCCGTTACGTATTGGCTTATACCTCTGACGTGCTAGTGGTTAAATCCACAGCCATAGTATTGACGAGTCTTTAGAGTCCACCACACTTTCAGTTACTCAGCTTTCGGGCGAAACGCTGTAGAGGCCGTATGGAGATATGGCAGGGTCCGATCAGATACGTGCGGTATTGCACGGATCAGGATCGGACGGTTTGTACTAGTAGCCGTATAGGTTTATGGCAGGGTTCGATCAGATACGTGCGGTATTGCACGGATCAGGATCGAACGGATAATACTAGCCGGCTTTGGTTTAAGCCGGTCCTAGTTTAGTACAGTGTAGATTTTGTCTCTTTGCATTTGTATCCGGACGAAATACAGATGCGGGTGTGTATGCACAGTATCGGGGTTTTCCTGTAATTTATTACGGGACCAGTTTTCTGGAGTTGCCAGTTTGCATTCCGTTCCGGCCGGTTTTCGTTTGTTCTTTCCCGGCCGGACTTTTCCGATGGAGGGGGTTATTTGCAAGTTTGCAAATAACATTTGTGGAGGGGGTTTCTTGCAATTGTTTTGATTATGATAGCATCATATCTTTTCCACCATCATTTTGATTCTTTTGCATTAATTGTGGTTAATGAGATTGGAAAGGGTATGGAGGAAAAAGTATGGTTGATGTTTCTTTGACTTTGGATGTGGTCACCTCTTCCATTCTCCTACACTCACCTCCCTCTTGATTTATCCCTCCACCATTCTCACTTTGCATAGGCCGGCCATAATTTTAGAGGAAGGGAAAAATGAAATGAGAGAGTTTGGTTCATTTGGTGTTGCATCTTTTGATCATCTCATTTTTATTGCTAGAAAATTGAAAGCACCAATTTTCTTTATACCATCCCTCCATCTATGGCAACCAACCCCCAAAAGAGACATATTCTACTACTTCCTACAGCAAATCTTGGACGCGTCGATTCGCCAGCTTCGCGCCCGAGTTGCCTCGGTATTGAGGTGGGAGCCCGTAAAAGCTACAGGCGATGTGGTGCCCTTTCCGACGAGGAGGAGACGGACGGAGATCCCGCAAGGAGATCGGAGTGGAGATGAAGACCGGAGGACTCGGATCAGTCGGTACATCTCTTCCCTTTCTTGTTAGTAGCTTAGACTTGTTAATGGTTATGATCCGGAGTTTAGTGCGCGGTGGTGCCGATTTGCAAAGTCCGCAAAATTAAAGTTTATCACCGCTTCCGCATTTCGGCGTCGGATTGACGGCCGGGGCGCCGCTGTGCACTTACACTAGGAACCCTACATCATCCACACACAGTTACTCAAGTTTCGGGCGAAACGCTGTAGAGGCCGCATGGAGATATGGCAGGGTTCGATCAAATACGTGTGGTATTGCACGGATCATGATCGGACGGTTAATACTAGTGGGCTTTGGTTTAAGCCGGATCCTAGTATTGTACAGTGTAGATTTTGTCTCATTGCATTTGTATTCGGTCGGAATACAAATGCGTGTATGTATATACAGTAGCGGGGTTTTCCTGTAATTTATTACGGGATCAGTTTTTGGAGTTGCCAGTTTGTTTTCCGTTTCGGCCATATTTCTTTGTATCTTTCATTGGCTGAAGTTTGGTGGAGGAGGGCTTTTTTGCATTTGTGCAAATAAGCATTTTGGAGGGTTGTCTTTGCATATTGTTGTATCATGATGTTTCTCCCACCCTTGACATTCTTTTGCTTCATGATAGTTTTCATGATAATTGTACCATCATTTGACTTGTTGCTTCATGATGGCTTGACCTTTTGGAGTCATCATGCTTGATGATGATGGTTGGTCATGATGAGGGAGTGTGGTTTGCTTTTTTGACTTGATGATCTATCATTCTTTTTCCTTGTATTATTGATACACCCCCACTTGGATTTTATCCCATCCTCCTTCACCTCATAAGGCTGGCCACATGGTGTAGGGGCTGCCCCAATTCTTTGTGTGGGAAAATCCTCTCATTTGGCTTTGCAAAATGATATAGCTCCTCCTCCAAAAGTTCACTCTTTTCCTCCACCATTATGGCAACTTCCTCAAACCCCATGAGAGACATAGCACTACACTACATTCTATAGCAAATCTTGGGCACGTCGACTAGCCAACTTCGTGCCCGAGTTGCCTCGGTCAAGAGGTGAGAGCCCGTAAAAGAAGCCGGCGACGTGGGGCCCTTCCAGCCAGGAGTTGAAGACCGGAGAATCCGCGGGGAGATCGGGACGACGACGAGAAGACCGAAAGATACGGATCGCTCGGTATATCTCTCTACCCGTTCTTTAGTCAGCTAGAATTGGATTAATGGCACAATCCGGGACTTTTGTGCGCGGTGGTGCCGGTTTAACAGTTAAAGTAAATTATCGCTTCCGCATTTTGGCGTCGGATTGACGGCCGGGGCGCCGCCGTGCACTTACAGTTACAATAATATATATCACATATATAATATATTTTTGTAACAAAAGAAAATAATACAATTAACATATATCGCATATATATCAATGTATTACCAGTGAGAAAATGAATCAATAAAGCGAGTTTATATTAGTTAATGTAATGTAATATATCACTTATATAATTATGCATTAAATTATCGAACCAACACTTGATCCGACAATCCGGCTATATCGCATATAACCGACTAATATAACATGTACAGATTCATCGAATCAACACTTGATCCGATCACCCGGCTATATCACATATACCCGGCCGATATCATTTATCGCGAGAATAGAATATGGTATCTCATATCGTATTATTCTCGGTCCCGCACATATCACATATATGCTCCTACTCCGTTTTGCCTGATCCAGGAAACTTCTGTGTAGGACTCTAAAGAATCGTCAATACGCCGGCAGTGGGTGATGATCATATCAAACACCCACAAGCTGCAAGCGGTCAGCTAAACGTAACAGCCACCCGTGTATTGAGCAATCAGAAGATCAACAAGCAAGCCTGTACATTCTCCTGCAAATCCAATCAGCAAACACTACCGTACAGTCCGGTCTCTTCGTCTGATATGTTGCATATCTAGTCTAGGGGTAGTAAACGTCAGACCCCAGTAATCGATAAGTTGTGTCAATGTAAGGCTCGTAACGGGTCGAGAAACTACTGATAATACTTACCAGTAAATCTCCATATCAGCCATGGCCAGGGACTTCCAGTTATAGCCAATCGAACACAGCACAACATCAACTCCCTATACCGGGAGAGACGAAACCCCTCCTATCGCTCATTGCCACCATGTGATTCGGGACTGTACCCAAAAGCCACCGTTTTGCACGCCCTCTTGGATGTGGTAAGGTGGAAATCAAAGCACAGTGGGAATCACACAAGACTCTATGACGATCTTGGGTCTACAGACTAACCTGTACTAGTGTTACCGGAGAACTGCTATCTGACGATAGGTATAATACCATCCAGGAGTTCTCAGCAAGTCCGTTCGGTGTACCCAGTCTCCACTATGCACCCGTACACCATCTTTGATGTCCAACACCAATGGATATGGGATCATCCATCGCCCATCATATAGGTCAAGATGCGTGTACGCTAGTCTACTCTGGAGTATCGATGCCATGTCTCGATACACCCTCGACTAGGAACAGTTATAGGATGTACTCATTGACTACCCTGGCCCCACTAGTATGATCTCATCATAGTCCTACTAGTCGAGTACATATCCTAAAGGCTTTATCAACACGTGATCACAAAATAGTATTCGTTAACATGTTAAGATAAAGTGAAACCAGATAGCATACTATCATATCAAGTAAGAAAGTCCTCTCTATATATATCCAAGCATCCATTATAATATACATCACATGTAAAAAAATGGCCTTTAGGGCATACATATAACTAACAAATGTAAATTAATATATCACATATATAAATATACATTAAATCATTAAATCAACACTTGATTTAATAATCCGGCTATATAATATACAACCGACTAATATCAAATGTATCAACCTATCGAATCAATACTTGATCCGATAACCTGGCTATATCTCATATAACCGGCCGATATCACATATCGCGAGAATAGAATACGGTATCGCATATGCGCATTAATCTCGGTCCCGCACATATCACATATGTGCTCCTACTTCATTTCGCATGAACCAAGAAACCTTTGTGTAGGACCCTAAAGACTCGTCAATACGCCGGCAGTAGGTGGTGATCATATCAGTCACCCACAAGCCGCAGGCGATCTGCTAAACATAACGGCCACCCGGGTATTGAGCGATTAGTAGATCGACAAGCAAGAATGCTCATACTCCTGCAAATCCCATCAGTAATACTACCGTATAGTCTGGTCTCCTCGTCAGATATGTTGCATATCAACAGCCTGGGGGTTGTAAAACGTCAGACCCCAATAGCCTGATAAGTCATGCCGATGCAAGGTCCATAACGGTTCGAGAAACTACTGATAACACTTACCAGTAGATATCAGCAACCCTCGCCAGGGATTTCATGTTATGGCCAATCGAGCATAGCGCAACATCAACTCCCAATACCGGGAGAGACGAATGCTCTCCTAGCGCAACAGCAACCCTTACCAGTAGATATCAGCAACCCTCGCCAGGGATTTCATGTTATGGCCAATCGAGCATAGCGCAACATCAACTCCCAATACCGGGAGAGACGAATGCTCTCCTATCGCTCATTGCCTCCATGTGACTCGGGACTATACCCAAAAACAACCTTTTTTCACAATCTCAAGACCGTGGTATGGTGGAAATCAAAGCACAGTTGGAATCACACAAGACTCTATGACGAACTCGGGTCGACAGACTAACCTGTACCAGTGTCACCAGAGAACTGCTATCTGACGATAGGTATAATACTATCTAGGAGTTCTCGGCGAGTCCGTTCAGTGTACCAGTCTCCACTGAACACCCGTATACCTTCTCTGATGTCAAACACCAATGGATGTGGGATCATCCTTCACCGATCATATTGGTCAAGAAGCGCATACGCTAGTCTACTCTGGGGTATCGATGCCCTGTCTCGATACACCCTCGACTAGGAACAATTATAAGGTGTACTTATGGACTACCCTTGGCCCTACTAGTATGATCTCCATCATAGTCCTGGTAGTCAAGTACACATCCTAAGGGATTTATCAACATGTGAGAGCAAGACAACATCACTTATACAAGTCATTATATTAAGACAAAGAGCAACCAGATACTATCATGTCCAGCAAGAAAATCCTCCCTATATATGTCCAAACATCCATTATAATATACATCTCATGTACAATAATGGCCTCTAGGGCATACATATAACTAAAACATTCTTTTTCCCCTTCTCCCCTTCATGGCTGGCCTCTCCCTCCACCTCCTCTACCTCCTCACAACACCCACAAGTACACATCAAAACCTTATATTCCCTTCATTAAAATTGTGCACAAGCTCACTACAAGCATGGTGGATCAAGCAAGTTAAGCTTTTGAGCACTAGGGGCAACTCAAGAATTTTCTTGAGTTGCCAAATGAGTTATTTCTTTCACCATTAGTGTAGTAATTGATTTCCTTTAGCTTATATTTTAGTTTAGAATTGATTAAGTGAGGTTTAGTGATCTTGGAAAATTCCAAGATGAAGTTAGGGGATTCTCGAGTTGTGATGGTGCAATTGAGGTGTAATTGGTGACTACAACCCCCTTTAGTGTTAAAAAACTTGATCAAACCAGAGCCTAGGCCATGAAACTTGAGTTAGAAAGTTTCCGTGTCGGTTTTTGAGGTTTGTGATGCCTACAGGAAATCAGGAGTGACCTGAGACCTTTGCTGGAAAAACAAGCAACTCTATTGACCTAGATTGAGCACTAGAAGTCCACCCTGAAAATACGAACCCAAAACTTGCAGCTAAAACCGGCCAGGACGGAATTTCTATGGATCTCGCCGGGTAAATCGTAGGTGATGGTGTTAGGATTGCTTCTGTAGCTCACATACCCCATAGACTACCCCACTGTACTGTTTGTTTATCCCCAATTCACCTGACCAAAAATCTGGAGCAAGTTTTCTGAGTTTCTGTTTTGGTTTCATGATTGTTCATGACTTGAACTTTGGATATTGTGTTTTGTCTCGGTCACTTGACGTTTGTACGTCGATATCGAGAGTTGTTTGGTTATTCTTGCATGCGTAGACCATAGGTTTTAATCTATATGTGATTCGTGTGCCGTCTTGGTTTTCGTGCGCGATTTCCGTTTACGATACTATATGTTTATAGATGTAGGCACCTTCACGTGGACTTCGGATAACAAGGAGGAGCATGGTGACATCGACTTCGGCAAGCAAGGATCAAGGTGAGTATATATATATCTACGGGGGAAGTCGGGTGGATGGTGTATAGCACCCCTTGTACCATTTCAGAAAATATAAAATATTATTTTTGGAATTTAATATTAAAATAATATATTTCGTGAAAATTACCCGATTTGCGAATCTGGGGTTTTCGTAAAATGGTATAAATATATACTAATAATTGTGAAATAATTGGAGATTAAAATGATTTATTCATTTAAAAATATATTTATTGGATTTGGTATTTTTATAATTAATTATATGCAGTTTGAATAAAAATTGATTAGTGCACTACTAATCGCGATTAAGCCAAATCCGTGTTTCTACAGTTTTCCATGGCTAGTGCACCATGACATGTTGTATTTTGTGGCCTGTTGTTTCATGGGTGTTTGTTGATATTTGGTTTTAAGAAAAGAAAGTGTATTATTGAGGGGAGAGAGAGAGGGGACCACATGAGGCATGGCTTATGAGTGAAGGTGAGATAAGAGAGAGAGAGAGAGGGATGGAGGGAGGGAAGGCTGCCCGTTATCTTCTTTCATCCTCCCCTATTATTTACTTCAACTTCTTCTTCCTCCTCATTTCCCTCCACCTCCACCTCCAAGAATCATCTCCATTTCTTCACCAAAACCCCACACCCTCTTCATTAAAGTTGATCCCTACCTCATCTTCAACACTATGGACCAATCAAAGTTGGATTTTGAAGACTTTGGGAAGCTAGGGTTTTTCTTGAGTTGCCCAAATGATGTATATCTTCTTTCATTTAGCTTAGTTTTTAGTTTCTTGCATCCTAGTTTATTTTAGAATGTGATTTGGTTAGGGTATGTGATGTTTGGAAAATTCAAGAGAAGGGTTGGGTGATTATATGGACTTAAAACCTGTAGTGGGTGTTTACTTAACCCCTAGTGGTGTTTTACTGGCCAAGACCATAGATTAGCACCAAAACACGAAACTAGAACTTTCCGACATCGGTTAAATTGATAGTTTGTGAGGTATATGGGAATCTGGGATGACCCGAGGCCATTATAAAATAAGTTCTCTTGACAGTGAGACGTGCAGGCAACCATGTATCTACCCCTGAGACCCGAGCCCCAACTTCCATTTCCTGGCCGCAGATAAATTCCCCCAGGACACAATTTGCGGCCTGGTCGTTGTGGATTTGGGTGATTTTTGGTTGGTAGTTCCCTTATGTGATATCTAGAGCAACCCTATATGCAAAATTCCTTAGTTTGTCCTATAGTGAAGTCTGGGAGTGATTTTCTTCATTGCTGAATTTGGTATTCGTGATTTGTAAACTTGGGATTTGGTATTCGATATTGTTTCGGGTCGTTGGATGTTCGTACGTCAACGACGAGGGATAATTGGTTGTTTTTGCATGCGTAGGCTATAGGTTCTAACCTATGAGCGCACCGTGTGCCGTAATGGTTTTCCGGACATGATTTTAATAGCATTTGCGATTTGTGTATTTATTGTAGGTACCTTCGCGTGGATTCCGAGACGATGAAGCACATAGACTACGGTTGAACCAGGAGTTCCGCAGGTGAGTAGATTTATATCTACGGGGGAAGTCGGGTGGATGGCATATAGCACTCCCGCAAACTTTGATGGAAACCGATATATAGAATGTGGTTAAGGAAACCTATATTAGAAAACTAGGGATATGGTTAAAGAATTAGTAGGAGATAAGATATACCACGACGTAAGGTTATAGTTTATGGTTTAGTGTAACATGATATGACAGAAATGATGTCTCGAATTGATATATATAGGGATGTGAATCACGACATATAGATATAGGTAGTTGCAAGAGAATAAGTATGAGATTTATAGTAGCATGAAAGGAGATTAACAAGATAGAGTGTATATGTAAGTGTCACGACCCGAAGGTACGGAACATGACCGACACTTAAACTACGAAACGTCTCGAGGCGTACGTAATCTAAGTAAGCCAAAAAACCCAGAAATCCAAACCAAGAAAGTAGTAGAGTGAAGGAAAAACCAATTTAAATCAAGTAGTATGCAACATATGCCGAAATATGCATTTTTAAAATCACAAGTCTTTTTTAAAAATTTCGGCAGAGTTTCCTTTGTAAAAACAGACCCCAAACGGGTACAAAACCTGATAAAGCATATATAATGAATAAAGGCATCCCCAAGTAGGAGCTAGCTCTTCGTCAAACGACGGTCACAACCACGCAAGCAATATAATATACAATGCCGAAAGGTGAGGATCAAAACAGAAAAGAAAACTCAAACAGCATGAAATCCATAGAAATACAACGCGCGACTCTAAGGTCAACGAATAAACAACACTGGTCTCTATCTGAAATCAATACATGTTTGGTTGATGGAACTTCTAGATACAACTGAATAATAATATACAAAATATACCGATGGTCACGATACAAGTGAACCCACCTACTAGCAAATCACCCGGAAATGGAAGTAGTGCCAGTAAAGCCGTAATGGAACCTGTACGGCAAAACCTTCAAGAAACTGTGGCACAACGGGGGTGAGTTGCCAACTCGTGAATAGAAAATATCTACAAGCAGAAATCGTATGTATGACTCATCCTAGGTCAATACAATCAGTAATAATACAAACCTCAATATGAATAAGTCTGAAGCATGCTAAAATGGCAATGTAACCTCTATACATGAGTGTAGTGCCAAGTGCTCGTGCCAGCACCTCAGGTAATAACATATCATAAATATGAGGTATGATCAATGTAGTCAAATCTGTATGTATGTAGATCCCGTCCACCCGTCACCCAATAACAATAACCATCATGCATGTAAATATCATAAAGCATATGCATGGAAATGTGAGGATATAAACAATCTGTGTCCCACGTGACACGTCAAAATCATGGAACCGGAGTGTCCAGCATCGACACTCGAAAACATCATGAAAGCTGTGCCCAGCATCGGCACGTAAATCCTCATATATCGGGCTCCGTCAGTCCGGATCAGCCCACGGGCTCCGTCTGCGGAATCGGCCCTCGGCCCCAGCAGTACGGATCGTCCTATATTCATTAATCGACTCTGGTCAGTATCCTCTGGATAACCACCAGGTCCAACCAATCACCGGTAGGTAATAGTCCCTCTGCCAGGCTCACCGTCTAGCTACACAGCAGATCCATTCTCGCCCCGGGGTACCAAACTGGGTCCACCATGTACCCGCAATCGGCCTCGTCCGCTCCTCGAATCGGGTTTCACATGTCGCTCTCAGCACCGAGAAAACATATGGTGGACGCACTGAAATATCATATCAAGGGTAACCGGGTTTTTAAATCAATTACATACTCTCTTTAGAATTCCCACGGTTCCCAAATCCAGAAATATCATGGAAACAACATATCTCAATGCGTATAATCAAAAAGCATGATGTATGCGACATGTAAAAGAAATGTAAGCATATCAGTATATCATGCAACATGGAATAGTAATATGCACATGTTGAGAGAAACCACTCTTTTAAAATAAATTAGTTTTAAAGAGTTTCTTGCGGTTCCCAAATCTCTAATCAAGCCAGAATCATCAATGTATGTGCGAATACGTATGAATATACAGTAATAGGTACACAAGTATGCCATGCAAGGGTCATATCCTGAATGCAACAGTACTACAGTGTAGTGACATGGCAATTATCGATGATGAAGTGTTTGAGCCGGCAAGCAGTTTACGTGGAACATACTCATCATCGATAATGGTGCTGGTGTCCTAACCGCATGGTTTTAATATAGCAATAAACACATTTACACATGTAAAGCAATGCGAATAGCAAGAATATGCGGAAATCGAATAATCAATGCAACAGTGAAGAATCTACATTAATATATAAATGCCATGCAGCTTTGCCATTTGAAAAAAGACGAATCGGGGTTTTTAGTAACATAAGGGCTACGGTGTTTTTAGGAAAAGATGCATCTTTTGAAAATATCCGTAGGATCCCTTGCCTGTCTTTAAAATATTCCCGATTCGTTAGTTCTGAAATAGGTATGACTCGGGTCTAGTCGAACATCTGATATGCAAACTACAGATCTAACTAACAATTCAATCGGGAGGGGTATGGAAACCACCTAAATCTGAGTCGATATATATATAAATATAAATAAAAAAGTCGGTGATCCCGCCTCAATAATATCACATACGATACGATATACATCATATAATATTCTCGAGTCATGAGTGCGGATTTATCATCAATATAAAGGTCGCACGGTAAATTGTCGTACGGCATCCCAATAGCTGGGTACGGGTTAATATCACATTCATCTCATCAATTATCTGGTATCTTTATCATCATATCACATAATCTGGGTACTGATCTAAGTCTAGAACAATCGACACCATCTATATAAATATGAATGCGTGTTTGAAACACACGTCCCAAGGCCTGCTAAAAATCTCACGTCGTATCCCAAATACCAATCTCCTCATATTGCCGATCTCACGGTCTCAAATCAATCTCATCGACCCACCTCAAATCCCAAATACTATCCTCAAATCCAGTATATGAACACATAGTCCCATACCCATGCGAACACATAATTATATATTCCCATATACGCACATATGAAAGAAGAATGTATGTAAGTATGGGTGTGTGTGTATGTGTGGTGCGACCACTACTCTAGGGTTTCACAACACTAAACCAATCCAATCACACCTTGAATCCATCTTTATTATCAATAATCTCAAACAATAGATAATCAATAAATGTGTGTATACGTATTCACATACATCACCACGAACTGCGGGGGTGCTCTACGCCATCCACCCGACTTCTCCCCGTAGATATAAATCTACTCACCTTGCTTCTCGTGTGCCGATGCCGATATCTCCATCTTTATCTTCATCACCTCAACATCATGTAAGGTACCTACAAGTATATCACAAACGCTAAAGCACATGAAAATCATATCGGAAAACCAAAACGGCACACGCTACTCGCATAGGTAAAAACCTATAGCCTCGCATGCAAACACGATCAATAACTCTTTGCCGTTGACGTTCAAATGCCTCCCGACAGAAACGAATCACCAAATACCAAAATCCATGCTAAAACAAGTCGTAAACCATGCGCCAACATATGAAAATCATCCTAGATTCTACCCTAGATGGAATCAGCCAAAATTGCACATGCCATGGGTCAAGTTTACTGGAGATAGGGCCATGCACCAAAAACGAGGGGGTTCCAACCTGCTCTGGCCGCAATTTGCGGCCAGAAGGAATTTATTGGCGGCTTGGGGAAGGAGATAGGGGCTAGGGTTTTGTGTGGTGGTTCCTAGTTGCCTGCACACCTCTCTGTCAAACCAAAATTATTTTAGGGGTCTCGGGGTGATAGCAGATTCCCAAATACCCTCACAGATTCACAGTTTTTCCCGATATCGTTTTCATAAATCCGTATTCCTGGTTCTAGTCTCTGGTTTTGTCCAATATAACATCACAACAGGGGTTGTAGTCTCTAATTATACCTCAAATCACCTTTGATTTCAAATCAAACCCTAAACCCTAACTTGAAATTTCCAAAGTTCATCAAAATACACAATATCGACATGAAACAAGTATAAATGTGTAAAGAATCAAAATAATACTCTAAGGGTGCAGAAATTACCTTCTTTGGCAACTCAAGAATTTTCTTGAGTTGCTCAAAGTCCTCAAAACCATCTCTTTCTTAGTCCAATTTATAGCTAGTGAGCTTGGGAACAATATTTGTGAAATGGAAATAGGGTTTTGGGGTGAATTTCATGGTGTTATGGGGCTTTGAAGATGGAGGAGGAAGAGGGATGGGAGGCAGCAGCAGCTCAAGGAATGAGGGGAGAGAAAATGAGAAGAAGAAATGATGGTGAGCATGGTTCAACAAGTCAAAAGTAACCCTCACCCACTCTTTCTCTCTCTTAATCATTCTTACCTTTTTCTTTTCTTTTCCTTTTTTCTTTATTTCCTTCTCCTCACAATGGTAACCTTAGGCAACCATACACCCACAACATGTAAGAAAAAGTGTCAAGTGTGGAAAAATGATATGTGCATGTTTTGCACCAAAAATGCTAAAAAAAACCGATTAGCGATTTTTAATCGCGATTAGCACTACATTAGCAAATAATTAATCATAAAAACTTAAAGATGGCATAATTCCATAAAATACCCTATTTTAGAATTTTCTATAATTTTTCCAAAATTTTTCCCATATATCGGAATTTAATTATACCGAAATATTAAAATATTCATTAAAATAATATTAAATTATAAAAATTCCCAAAAATAATATTTTTATTTTTTTGAAATGTTACAATCTTCCCCCTTTAAAGAAATTCGGTCCCCGAATTTAAATTTAAACCTCCAAATCCTAAAACATTTCAATAAAATATCCAAGTCGTCAGGGCTCCGAAATCATCAATACATAAAATGCATCATAGCGCAATACATGCGCATGAGTAATGAGCAGATAACCCAAAAAAAAAACTCCGTCAAGCATGCCGCAATCATCGGAGTCAAGCTAAATACACGAATATAGGGTTCCTAGGCACTTTTGTGAGGGTTCATAAGGCATCAACCATGCCCGGATAAAATTTTAGACGTGCCGAACAACCCAAAACCGGGATCTTTGCTAGATTATTAGGGTTTAACATGCAAGTAAAAATCTTTACAACTAAGTGTGAGGGATTACAACCTTTGTAGTCCGCTCCTTCGCTTCATAAGCTCCGAGTAGAAGTCCCTTCGCCGCGATTCACGATCTCCCGAACTCAAGAGAGGCTCCACGACTCGAACGATCCATGCTAGCTTGTAGTGTTCCTTTTCTCCGATGATCTACATCGAAGTTGCTATAACTCAAGCTCTCTCACTCTAATGAGGTGAACACCCTAATCTAATCGGCTAGATTAGATGAGGATGATGGAGTAATATTTATGCTATCTTTTTATATAAAATTCTCACATGAAAACATCACAAAAGGAAAAACTAGTAAGCTTTCTCAAAGCTCAAGAGAGAAGAAGAAGATGAAAAATGAGTTAATCCTTTTGTGATGAATAATGAAATGAATATATGAATTAATAATGCAACCATGGTTTAGGATGACAAGGATAACCCTTGTAGAGACTTAACTAGGGCTAAGGTTTGGTTGGGTTAAAGAATGAGTCATAATAAAATATCAACATAATATCTTAACCATGACAAAAGAAAATCCTTCAAGAAGCTTCAAGAAGGAACTAACCCAAATCAAACTCTAATCTAGTTTAATCTCCACTAAACATGTTTCATTATTAATCATATCATGTTACAATAATATATATCACATATATATTATATATTTGTAACAAAAGAAAATAATACAATTAATATATATCGTATATATATCAATGTATTATCCGGTGAGAAAATGAAATAATAAAGCGAGCCGATATTAGATAATGTAATACAATATATCATATATATTATTATACATTAAATCATCGAATCAACACTTGATCCGAAAATCCGGCTATATCGAATATAACCGACTAATATATCATGTACCGATTCATCGAATCAACACTTAATCCGATGACCCGGTTCATATCTAAATATCGTGAGAATATAATACGGTATCACATATCGCATTATCCTCGGTCGTGCACATATCACATATGTGCCCCTACTCCGTTTTTCCTGAGTCAAGAAACCTTTGTGTAGGACTCTAAAGAATCGTCAATACACCGGTAGCAGGTGTGATCATATCAAACACCCACAAGCTGCAAGCGGTCAGCTAAACGTAACAGCCACCCAGGTATTGAGCGATCAGAAGATAAACAAGCTAGCCTGTGCGTTCTCCTGTGAATCCAATCAGTAACACTCCCGTACAGTCCGGTCTGTTCGTCTGATATGTCGGATATCAAGTCTAGGGGTGGAATACGTCAGACCCCACTAACCGATAAGTCGTGTCGATGTGAGGCTCATAACGGGTGGAGAAACTACTGATAACACTTACCAGTAAATCTCCATATCAGCCCTGGCCAGGGACTTTCAGTTATAGCCAATCGAACACAGCACAACATCAACTCCCTATACCGGGAGAGACGAATCCCCTCCTATCGCTCATTGCCTCCATATGATTCAGGACTGCACCCAAAAGCCACCGTTTTGCATGCCCTCTTGGTCGTGGTAAGGTAGAAATCAAAGCATAGTGGGAATCACACAAGACTCTATGACGATCTCGGGTCTACAGACTACCCTGTACCAGTGTCACCGAAGAACTGCCATCTGACGTGTGGTATATCACCATCTGGGAGTTCTCGGCGAGTCCGTCCAGTGTACCCAGTCTCCACTGAGCACCCATACACCATCCTTGATGTCAAACAACGATGGATATGGGATCATCCATCGCCCATCATATGGGTCAAGATGCGTATACGCTAGTATACTCTTGTGTATCGATGCCCTGTCTCGATACACCCTCGACTAGGAACAGTTATAGGATGTACTCATCGACTACCGTGGCCCCACTAGTATGATCTCATCATTGTCCCAGCAATTGAGTACATATCCTAAGGGCTTTATCAACATGTGAGAGTAAGACAGTAAACCAGTACAAGTCAACATGTTAAGATAAAGTGAAACCAAATTGCAAACTATCATGACGAGCAAGAAAGTCCTCTCTATATATATCCAAGCATCCATTATAATATACATCATATGTACAACAATGGCCTCTAGGGCATATACATAACTAACAATCTCCCAGTTGCACTAAGGCCAGCTGCTGTAGTATCTCATACCTAGCATCCCGAATAATCTCTCAAACTGTATCTGGGGAATGGCCTTCGTGAATGGATCCGCAGTGTTGTCTTTCGTGTCTACTCTCCTGACCTCGATCTCCCGGTGATCAAGTATCTCCCTGGTCAGGTGATACCGCCTCAGAATATGTCTGGACTTTTGATGGGACCTGGGTTCCTTAGCCAAAGCCACTGCTCCATTGTTATCGCAATACAGAGGTATTGGATGCTCAATGGATGGAACCACACCAAGTTCACTAATGAACTTCTTTATCCAGACAGCCTCTTTGGCAGCATCGTTAGCAGCGATGTATTCAGCCTCCATCATCGAGTCTGCAACGGTATCCTGTTTGGAACTCTTCCAACATACTGCCCCTCCATTGAGGGTGAAGACAAATCCCGAGTGCGACTTAGAGTCGTCCTTATCACTTTGGAAGCTGGAATCGGTAAAGGACTCCACCCGGAGTTCTCCGTTACCATACACCAAGAACATCTCTTTAGTCCCTCGTAAGTACTTGAGAATGTTCTTCACAGCTGTCTAGTGACTCTCTCCAGGATCTGCTTGATACTGACTCACTACACTTAGTGAGTATGCTATATCGGGTCTGGTACATAGCATCACATACATGATAGAGCCTACTGCCGAAGCATAGGGTATCCCTTAAATGCGAGCTCTCTCCAAATCAGTCTTGGGAGAAATCTCTTTGGAGAGAGTGAGTCCAGAGATCGTGGGTTGGTTCCTACGCTTGGATTCTTCCATACTAAATCTCTTTAGTATGTTGTCAATGTACCTAGATTGGGACAATCCCAGTATCCGTTTAGATCTATCTCTATAGATCATGATTCCCAATATGCAGGAGGCATCAACTAGATCTTTCTTCGAGAATCTCTGTGATAAGAAGAGCTTGACTGATTGCAGTATAGGAACATCATTTCCTATCAAGAGTATATCATCCACGTACAATACGAGGAAGACAACCTTACTCTCTGCTACCTTCTTATAGATACAAGGTTCATCTATATTTTTGATGAAGTCAAACTCTTTGATTACAACATCAAAACAGATGTTCCAACTCCGCGATGCTTGCTTTAACCTATAAATGGATTTAAGCAGCTTGCATACCTTTCCGCTGCTCCCACTATCTACGAAGCCCTCTGGCTGAGTCATGTACACGCACTCTTCTAAATCACCGTTTAGAAAGGCGGTCTTAACATCCATTTGCCAGATTTCGTAGTCATGGTATGCAGCAATGGCAAGAAAGATCCGGATGGACTTAAGCATAGCCACTGGAGAAAAGGTTTCGTCATAATCAACACCTAGTCGTTGACGAAAATCCTTTGCAACAAGTCTAGCTTTGAAAGTCTCAACTTTTCCATCTACACCAAATTTCTTTTTAAAGATCCACTTGCTCCCAATGTGTTTTACCCCTTCAGGAGCATTTTCCAAAGTCCATATTTTTTTGGTGTACATGGATTCCATCTCAGATCGCATTGCATCCAGCCATTTCACAGAGTTACCACTCGTGATGGCCTGCCCGAAACTAGTCTAGTCATCATCTTCCATGATGCAATCCTCGCTTCCACCATCAATGAGAAAACCGTAGTATCTCTTAGGTGGATGAGAAACCCTGCTAGATCGGCGGAGAGGCTGGGGTTCGTTGGGTACTACTGAATCCTCTGGCTCCACTAAATCATCTGTCATAGTTTGTGTTGCTGGAACTTCTTCCAGTTCTACCTATATGCTACTAATTTCTTTTGCAAGAAATTCCTTTTCTAAAAAGGTGGCGTGCCGAGAAACAAACACTTTTTGTTCTTCGGTGTGGTAGAAGATATACCCACGCGAATGTTTGGGATATCCAATAAACTTGCACAGAATCGACCTTGCCCCGAGTTTGTCCGGATTTTGTGTTTTCACATATGCCGGACAACCCCATATCCTAACAAGATTAAGATATGGTCTCTTTCCTTTCCATATCTCATATGGAGTGGTTGGCACAGATTTGGTGGGAACTATATTCAATAGGTCTGCAGCTGTTTCCAGTGCATATCCCCAGAAGAAAATAGGCAACTCAGCCTCGCTCATCATAGAGCGCACCATATCTAATAGGGTGCGATTCCTCCGTTCCGATACACCATTGTGCTGTGGTGTATAAGGAGGAGTAAGCCGAGAGAGAATCCCATTCACTTTTAGATAATCTAGGAACTCATTGCTTAAGTATTCTCCTCCTCGATCAGATCGAAGGATCTTAATACTTTTGCCCGTTTGGTTCTCTACTTCATGCTTATATTCCCTGAATTTCTCAAAAGCTTCAGACTTGTGTTTCATCACGAACACATGTCCGAATCTTGAGAGATCGTCAGTGAATGTAATAAAGTAGGAAGAACCGTTCCTGGCATGCATAGACATTGGACCGCATACATCACTATGTACCAGTCCTAAGAGTTCGGTAACTCTTTCTCTGTGTCCACTAAACGGAGTTTTGGTCATTTTTCCTTTGAGACATGAATGGAAAGTATCATAAGATGATAATTTGAATGGATTCAAATATCCATCCTTATGTAACTTAGCTAGCCGTGTCGCATTGATATGACCAAGTCTACAATGCCATAAGAAGGATTCGTTCATTTCTGAACTCTTCCTCTTGTGTGTGTTTTGTATATTGAGGACTGTATTTTGATTGAGAATGAATATGCCATTATGTAACGAGCTTGATGCAATCAACTTTTGATCTAGGAATATGTTCATAACATTATCCTGTACTACAAAATTATATCCTTCTTTACTTAATAAAGAAACTGATATAATGTTGCACATCATGTTCGGTATATAATAGCACTCATTCAGAATCAGTGTATTACCACTTGGTAATATTAGGTGATATTCGCCAACTGCTTTGGCTACAATACTTACACCATTCCCTGCTTGAACGGAATGATCACCATTTCCCAGTTCTCTACCTTTCCGTAGCCCATGTAACAATTTACATATGTGGGATCCTGATCCGGTATCTAATACCCAGGACGTAGGGTGAACTGAGAAACAGTTCTCAATAACTAACACACTCGAAGAAGGTGCATCAACATGCATGTTCTCCGTTTGGGCGGCGTGAGAATCCAGATATTCTACTATTCCCTGTTCAGTCTTATAACTCTTATAAGAAAGAACGGGACCAACGTTCTCCTGCTCAGTATAATAAGCGGGTTCAGTCAATACATCCATATTATTATCTTGATTATGGCCTGACTTGGTCGCTACCTGGAGAGAGAGAGAAGAAAACACTTTAGCGTATGCTCTTGCAAGATTAGATTGGTTATTATCTTATCTAATCAGGATGTCTCCCACTGTTTTTATCAAATCTTTCTCCAAACCCTAAAAGGTAAGATTAGCCAGGATTAATTACACCCTACAATTTCGTCAATCTTTCAGCCAGATCAGTGTCGGTACTTGAGGGAGGTTCCCCGTGCTTTCGCACGGACCTAATTAAAGTAAACCTCATTTTCCCAGAGGCGTAACCCCGTTAACACTTTTCTAGACACCTACTCGATCGGCTAACTGTCCTGTGTAAAACTCTCCCACGAGTAACTCTTACTCGCAGTGGGTATCAGGATCCAACTATCTCATAGGAGGTATGCAATCTCATTGCAAATTTCAACACTTGAAATTCCCGATAATATTTTTACCCGTAGCGTTCTATGACCTTGACGCAGGCCAATAAACCATAGTCCGCTAGTCAAGTTCAACCCGTACATTTCTTGATTGAATCAAACCTACCCGCACGACCCTTGACGCAGGCCAACAAAGTCATACGACTACCCTAATCCAATCTCATCTCATGTTGCAGATAAGTATTAGTTAGCTACCGCACACTACGCCTTGACGCAGACCAACAAACGTAGCACGAATACTAATTAATATCTATCTGAAATGACGGAGGGTTACGCAGGTTTTTCAGAAAACCTTGAGCGTAATGAACTTGATATCGTCGTAGAATTGAGTGTTTTTGAAAAGGAGTGTTTTTGAGGCTTTTCTAGTTTCGCTAAAGAGGTCACTCTCGGTGAAGGGATCTCGGCTCTTTCCCTATCGAATAAGGTGCAGGATATATCATATATACCGCTGTGCAAAGAAAGACTATAGAAGCTGTCAAAAAAAAAACCGTGAGTTTGTAGTATCTGCCAGTTTCGCTAAAGAGGTCACACCCGGTGAAGGGATCTCGGCTCTTTCCTCATCGAATAAGGTGCAGGGTATATCATATATAACGCTATGCAAAGCAAAACTGTAGCTACCCATTTTATAAAGTTTTGATTCTACAACATCTTTTAGGTTTCTTTTCTTTTTATTAATCTCATTAATAAATCCCATCAGCTTATGCTTCCTAAGCATCACAGAAGAAACGAAAGCAGTAATATTTATATATCAGCATATATATATATAGTATAAGCATTCGTCTCAGGCAGTAATATGATCTCATCACAGAACATTGCAGCAGAAGAACATATATGAAATATTGGATATACTAGGATGTCCGTGTTTTTAATACGAGCTGGTATAAAACACGGATTCCACGGTCGCGATGAATAGCCAAACCCACATCCCTAGACCCCTACGAGAGCGGCAAGTAACACTGCCAATTCTAGGGTTAGGAGACCCGGCCTCGACTCCTCGAGATGGCCTCCCACTGCACCCTAGAACCCGGTTACTTGTGCTCCCCTCCTTGGGTCTACCTAATGCGGAAAAGTAAATAATATATTCTGGTGACATCAACCTCATCCTGGAAGTGCCCCAATAAAAGAATATTACATACAAATGAATTTTACATGAATGAAAATAAAAACCCTCATCTCACATAAAACCCCCGGCTATTCATTACACGACGATCCAATATAACATATCACAGCAACACATAATATCACATATCATCAACGTAAGTAAGTATGCATACACCGATCGTCGTTGATGTAGAGCAACGAAGACCGACAATACAACTGCATATTACACTTACGGTCACAGAAAAGAAATTGTAAAATTACAATATTTGGAATCCACAATCACTTTAGACATCGTAAATCTGAAAGATCACATACTTCGCATTTCATGCCTAACTATATGAATTCCACTTATTGTATCACATTCTAGATAAATAGACAATATTAAACTTTCCGATCGGATAATCAAATACCCAAGATTTCCTAAATAGCTCAAAACTTGAGCGGAGTTCAAATAATCCCAGAATATGTCACAGTACCGATGATCTAGCCGTAGAAGGGTCAAGCCAACGCCTCACATGTGGCACGCCGTACTGCTCCAAACCCTAAGGTCTAGAGGCAGTTCAGACGGTCACATAATCGAGTTAAGGTTTGTATTCTTCTAGAGGGTCCACCGCGTAACTTGTACATTTTTCCGAAAGATTTAAACCCGAGAAAAATTCAACACTTGAAAGTTTTTCGTGCCAGGAAAAAGTGAGTTAATGATATCCGTTCGAACATTTTAACAGTTTCTAAATATCCGGAAAACATAACGAAATTAAATATTCCGATCGAATCAACGAATACAAAATAATCCCTAGAACACTCAACACTTGAGTCAGGTTAAAAATACCCAGAAAACTGAACTTTCAGCTACGGTCATTACTGTGCTAAAACGAGTGCATAAGTCTTCTGTATTGCCGCGGATCCGCGGTCCAAGCGCGGTACGGCCGCGGTACCGCGGCGGTTTGTACGGCTTATGCGCTCGTTTTTCACTGTAATGCTTATATTACCCTGCTGATTTTTTTAGGTATTTTTAATTCAGAAAAATCACAATTTTTAAAAAATGTCCAGAGAGGGGGTCGTTTTGACGTTTCGGGGTTCGTTCGGAGTTTTAACTTCATATAAACGCCGCCTAATGCTCTAGCTAGGCTCTGATACCTCTGTAGGGTTCCTAGGCACTCTTGTGAGGGTTCATAAGGCATCAACCATGCCCGAATATAATTTTAGACGTGCCGAACAACCCAAAGCCGGGATCTTAGCTAGATTATTAGGGTTTAACATGCAAGTAAACATCTTTACAACTAAGTATGAGGGATTACAACCTTTGTAGTCCGCTCTTTCGCTTCATAAGCTTCGAGTAGAAGTCCCTTCGCCGCGATCCACGATCTCCCAAACTCAAGAGAGGCTCCACGACTCGAACGATCCATGGTAGCTTGTAGAGTTCCTTTTCTCCGATGATCTACGTCGAAGTTGCTATAACTCAAGCTCTCTCACTCTAATGAGGTGAACACCCTAATCTAATCGGCTAGATTAGTTGAGGATGATGGAGTAGTATTTATGCTATCTTTTTATATCAAATTCTCACATGAAAACATCATAAAAGGAAAAACTAGTAAGCTTTCTCAAAGCCCAAGAGAGAAGAAGATGATGAAAAATGAGTTAAACCTTTTGTGATGAATAATGAAATGAATATATGAATTAATAATGCAACCATGGTTTAGGATGACAAGGATAACCCTTGTAGAGACTTAACTAGGGCTAAGGTTTGGTTGGGTTAAAGAATGAGTCATAACAAAATATGAACATAATATCTTAATCATGACAAAAGAAAATCCTTCTAGAAGCATCAAGAAGGAACTAACCCAAATCAAACCCTAATCTAGTTTAATCTCCACTAAACATGTTTCATTATTAATTATATCATGTTACAATAATATATATCACATATATAATATATATTTGTAACAAAAGAATATAATACAATTAATATATATCGCATATATATCAATGTATTATCCGGTGAGAAAATGAAATAATAAAGCGAGCCAATATTAGATAATGTAATACAATATATCATATATATTATTATACATTAAATCATCGAATCAACACTTGATCCGAAAATCCGCCTATATCGAATATAACCGACTACTATATCATGTACCGATTCATCGAATCAACACTTGATCCGACGACCCGGTTCATATCTAAATATCGCGAGAATATAATACGGTATCACATCGCATTATCCTCGGTCGTGCACATATCACATATGTGCCCCTATTCCGTTTTTCCTGAGTCAAGAAACCTCTGTGTAGGTCTCTAAAGAATCGTCAATACGCCGGTTGCAGGTGATGATCATATCAAACACCCACAAGCTGCAAGTGGTCAGCTAAATGTAACAGCCACCCAGGTATTGAGCGATCAGAAGATCAACAAGCTAGCCTGTGCGTTCTCCTGTGAATCCAATCAGTAACACACCCGTACAGTCCGGTCTGTGTTGGATATATATGCCCTAGAGGCCTACATTGTATAGGAAGCTTGGGATATGTATGTACATGACAGTCTTGCTTGATATGATAGTACGCTATTTGGTTTGACTTTGTCTTAACGTATGATATATTTTACTTGGTATTTATATATATATGTTGATAAAGCCCATAGGGTGTTTGTCTGACTACCGGCGTTGTGATGGCAGTCATATTAGTGGGAGCTGGATAGTCAATAGGCACACCCTTAGATGTCCCTGGTCGCAGGAGTATCGAGATTGGGCATCAATACTCCGGAGTAGACTAGTGTATACATATCTAGACCCTGACGAGGGGCAATGGATTGGTCCCGCAACCATTGGTGGTGTTCACCTAAGATTGTATACAGATGCTCACTGGGTGTGAGTACACCGGACAGGACTCGCCGAGAACTGACTGGATGGCATTATACCTAACGTCAGATAGCAGTTCTCAGGTGACATGTGTGCAGATAGTCCGTTGACTTAAGGTCATTATTTTTCTCGTGTGAGTTCCCACTGTGCTTTGATTATTACCCTACCACGGCTCAAAGGAGTCGTGCAAACAGGTTTCAGTTGGGCACAGTCCCGAGCCACGTGGAGGCAGTGAGTGACTGTTAGGGATTCGTCTCTCCCGGTATAGGGAGTTGATATCGCACGGTGATCGGTTGGTCATTACCATAAGTCCCTGGCCAGGGCTGATTGAGAATTACTGATAGGTTGATCATTAGATTCTCGGATGGTGATAGAGCCATACCGACACGACTTGTACGGTTATTAGGGGTCTGACGTCCACCACCTCCCTAGACCATACATGCGATACTCTTAGACGAACAGACCGGACTGCGCGGATATTGTCACAGACAGGCTCAGTAAGATTTCAGATGGGTTACCTCATCAGCTTTCTTATCGACAACTACCTGGGGACCGTTATGTACAGCTAGTGCCGCTTGCGGTCTGTGGTTAAACCCACTGCCAGCGTAGTAGTCGAGTCTTTAGAGTCCCACACAGAGATTTCCCAAACCTAGGCGAAAAGATATAGAGGTCGTATAGTTTTACGACAAAGGTTCGGACGCATACGTGTTTGAACGCACGTACGACATTCGGACAGTTTTTACTAGCCGGCTTTGGTTTAAGCCAGATTCTAGTATCAGGTTATTGGATTTATACAGTCTAAAGTTTTTCCGTGTTTTCACGGATGAGAGGGGAGTTCTCGTAATTTTCCGAGAAGCTTCTAGAAGGTGATGACTTTGAGGGAGAGGTGGCATTCTCATTTATTGAATTAGTGACTCATTGTGAGTGATTCATCATATCATTAATGCATCATTAATTGCTTAATGACTCACATGATGAATCACCCACTTGAATTATTGAAACATGATGAATAATCTCATATTATTCATTTCTTTATAATTCATTATGTTTCATATATCAAGTGAGAAGCTTTTTCTTTTTCATAATTTATTATCATTATCATCTTCTCACTCTCTCTCTTCAAGTTCTCTCTCCTTCACCAAACCTAATCCTACCCTCATGAGTTGAGAACAAGGATTATGAAAGACTAATTACTCCATAACCTGTCTCTACATCACCTTAGCTACCCTATTTAGCAACTAGAGAAACTAAGTAACCTCAAGTTTAGAGGTTATAGCTTGGATTAGGGTTCTCGGGTGGATCGTCTATCACGGGAGAAAGCCGAAGAGGACGTGGAGATCCAAAGAGGCCGTAGATAACATTAAGACGAAGGACTAGAACCGTTTGTTATAATCTCTTAACATAGTAGTTTAGAACTCTATAGCTTTTATTAAAACTTGTTTAGCAAACGATTCATACGGTTAATCGATGTTTGATCATAGAACAAGATTGTTATTCATGTTTCCGCCTCCCCACAAGTATTGGGGTGTTGAAAATCGACTTACAGTGGTATCAGAGCCTAGCTAAACAATATTTAACTTACTTGCAAATTTGTATGAATTTCGAACGGAAAAAACGAAACCGGAAAAGCCCGAAAATATCAGTTTCTGTCGATTTTTAAATGAAGTCCAAAAATTTTTCAGGGATGTTCAGAAAGCTTGTAATGACACCAGAAGAACACCCAAGAAAATTGGGGTCATGATTCGACCAAAGAGCCGCGGAACCGTGGCGGATCCCACACGATCCGCCGCGATTCCGCCGCCGAGTTGGTGAGTCATGAACCCAAATTTCTTGGGTGGGTTCTCTGTAATATTTGGGATTTTCTGGAATATTTAATTTTTGCTCAGGTTTCAGATTTGCAGAGAAGTATTGGAGCAAGATTAAAAGTGTTTAATCGATCGAAATTATACAGTATTTGCTTGTTGGATTATATCTGTGATTGTATAATGTGTTCGTAAACCTCCCGTAACTGCTAGTATGTCAGTTGGCAGGGGGTTGCACATTTCTGAAATGGATTTTAACTGTTTGTGTATATAAACTGTATTGGACTGTTGTGGTGATTAGCCGGGTTTTGTGATGGGTTATTGTATTAATTCATTTGATGTAAATGTAACAAGTTGTAATATTATTTTGCGGGGCACATCCAGGTTGCGGTTGTAGCCACCGTTGTATTATTTCTTTTTACTGTTTTTGCTCCTAGGATAGACCCAAGGTGGGGTGCACAAACTACCGGGTATTTTGAAGTGTTGGGACAGACCGCTTCACTTCTGGTACTTGGCGGGTAGTTTGCCGTACCCGTAGGGGTCTGGGGTGGGAAAATGGCTATTCATCACAACTGTGTAATCCGTCTTTCATTGCAGACTCAAATGAAATGCGGATTGCTTGCAAATCCAATATTGTTTATCTGTGATCTGGAATGCCTATTATTGTGTCTGACGAATGTACAATATCTATATATATGATAGCTATTTAGACGTCGCTTATGTTTTACACCCGCGCTAGCCCAGCCCCCGCTCTGTCGTTAGTTAAGTAACCTAACGGGTGATGACGGGACCCCGTGGCGAATGCGGATGGCATAAGAGGACGTTGTATTTTCGTTGTTATCTGTAATGATAGGTTAAAGATGGGACGCATTATTATTAATGCAAAGAAAATAAAACCTAAACTGAATCGTTGGAACAATTTCTAAAAACCACTCGGTTTTCTTGAAAAAACAAAATTTTAAATGCGGAGCTTAAACCACTCCTTTAAATAAAAGCTATCATAGTTCCTTCGATCAAATCAAGTTCACTACGTTAACGGTTTTTTGCCAAAAACCAGCCGTAACCCTCCGTCGTTTCAGATAGACAGCATATCGTATTCATGCTATGCTTGTTGGCCTACGTCAAGGCATAGTGTATGGTAGCAGTGTGTGTGCCTATTTGTTGCATAGATAGATGCATTAGTTTAATACAGACGTACACCTTGTTGGCCTACGTCAAGGGCTTGTACGATGTATTTAAATTGATCAGGACAACGACGGGTAGAACTTGACTTGCGTCTTATGACTTGTTGGCCTACGTCAAGGTCTATAAGAGCTTGGGGTAAAAAATCACATCGGGAGTTTCAAACATAAAGGAAACTTGCAGATTTAGCTTACCTTCTGGAGTGTGGTGACTAGAGTGGCTTCCATCTAGGGCATCATACAATGATAGTTGGATCCCGATCCCACTGATGAGTAGGATTACTCTCGGGAATTTCTCTCACTTAACAATCAATGCTATAAACCAAGTAGGTGCCTAGAAAGGTGTTAGAGGGGCTACGCCTCCAGGGAAAAGAGGTTCTTTAATTAAGGAACTTCGCGAAAGCGTTGGAAAACCTCCCTCGAAGTACCAACACCAGCCTGGCTGAAAGGTTAAGCAAGTATTGTGACGTGTGATTAAATCCTGACTAGTTCTTCTTTTAGGTTTTGAAGAAGGATTTGAGGAAACGGTGGGAGCCATCCTGTTTAGATAAAATATTAACCAATCTAAACTTGCAAGAGCATATGCTGAGTGTTTTCTTTTCTCTCTCTCTGGCAGCTACCATGACTGGACTAAAACTATTACTTGAAAAGAATATACTGACCGGGCAGAACTATAAAGATTGGCTAAGAAACGTCAATATTGCGCTGACTTATGACAAAGTTGCATATGTTACCACCGCTGTTCCTCCCCTTATCCCAGGACCAGATTCCTCAGTTGCGGACAAGGAAGTTCGTAAAACCTGGGATCTAGACTGTGAGCGAGCTAAGTGTATCGTGCTGGCGTCCATGAATAATGAACTCCAGAAACAGCACGAGAGTATGGATATTGCATCCATATTCCTCCATTGCAAGGAATTGTATGGTGAACACTCCCGTATCGCCAGGTACGAAACCTCAAGGAAACTCTTCCAGATGAGGTTAGCTCCAGGATCGCCTGTTGGAGAGCACGTCCTCAAAATGATCATCCTCATTGAGGAACTCGCAAACCTGGGATGCGTGCTAGAGAACGATTTGTATATCGACTTAATTTTGCAGTCCCTTCCCCACACCTTCTCTCAGTTCGTGCTGAACTTCAACATGCACGAAATGGAAGCGGATCTTCCAAAGCTCCTCAATATGTTGAGGGTAGCAGAGACCTCCTTGAAAAAGGAGAAGACCCCCGTTCTGTATGTTGGCCAATCATCTTCTTCTAAATCTAAAGCGAAAGCTAAAGGGAAGAAGAAGATGAAAGCCACCAAACCGAAGGGTGGGGTCAAGAAGGTGCAGGGAACGAACAAGGCAGGAAGGGTGAAGACAGAAAAGAACGAGTGTTTCTATTGTCACAAGCAGGGGCACTGGAAGAAGGATTGTCAGGCCTTCAAAGCCAAGGACATGAAGCAAGCTGTTGCTTCTACTTCAGGTGTGTTCGTAATCGAAAATTGTCTTTCAGTTAACTCTACTTCATGGGTACTTGATACCGGTTCTGGTTCTCACATCTGTAATTCTTTGCAGGATCTGAGAAATAGTAGAGTACTGGGGGCAGGTGATATGACTCTCCGGATGGGCAATGGAATGCATGTAGATGCAGTTGCAATAGGGGAATATCACCTAGGGTTGAATAGTGGACACATTTTGGTATTGTATAGCTGTTTTTGTATTTCCAGTATGTTGTGTAATATTATATCAGTATCTTTGTTGTCTAATAAAGGATATAATTTTGTGCTTGAAAGAAATGTCATGAACATTCTCCTAAATCAAGAACTGATTGGGTATGGCACACTGGAAAACGGCATATACATACTTAATCAATCACAAATTTTCAATATTCAAAACACGCGTAAAAGAAAGGCTCCAGATACGAATCAAGCCTTCCTATGGCATTGTAGACTTGGTCATATAAATGAAACAAGGTTGACTAAGTTACATAAAGATGGATATCTAGATCCGTTTGAATATTCATCATATGCAACTTGTCAATCATGTATCAAAGGAAAAATGACCAAATCTCCGTTCACCGGACACGGAGAAAGAGCCACTGAACTCTTGGGACTAGTACACAGTGATGTATGTGGTCCGATGTCTATACATGCACGAAGTGGTCACTCCTACTTCATCACTTTTACTGATGACTTCTCTAGGTATGGACATGTGTTCTTAATAAAGCATAAATCCGAGGCTTTTGAGAAGTTTAAGGAGTATAAAAATGAAGTAGAGAAACAAACTGGTAAAAGCATCAAGACACTTCGATCTGATCGAGGTGGAGAATACTTAAGTACCAGTTTCCTTGAATACTTGAAAGCAAATGGAATACTCTCTCAGCTTACTCCACCTTATACACCTCAGCATAATGGTGTATCAGAAAGAAGGAATCGCACGCTATTAGATATGGTGCGATCAATGATGAGTAGTGCTGAGTTGCCACTTTCCTTCTGGGGATTTGCTCTAGAATCAGCCGCATATCTATTAAATAGAGTTCCAACTAAGTCTGTACCTACCACTCCATATGAAATGTGGTGTGGGAAGAGACCATATCTCAAATATATCAAGATATGGGGGTGTCCGGTATATGTTAAAAAGCATAATCCGGACAAGCTCGAAGCACGATCAGTTTTATGCAAGTTTGTAGGATACCCCAAGCATTCAAGGGGGTACATGGTCTACGACACTTAAGAACAAAAGGTGTTTGTCGCTCGTCACATTGTCTTCTTAGAAAGCGAATTTCTTGCAAAAGAAATTAGTGGGAGCGCGGTAGAACTGGAAGAAATTCCAGAACCTCAAACTGCAACCGAAGACTTAGAAGAATCTCAGATTTCAATAGAACATGACGAACCAACGCCACTCCGCAGATCTAGTAGGCTTTCTCATCCTCCTGAAAGATACTATGGTTTTCTTCTTGATGGGGATCGAGAGGATTGCATCATCGATGATGATGAGCCTACTAGTTTTCAGTAGGTTATCACAAGTAGCGACTCGGTAAAGTGGCTGGATGCAATGAGATCCGAAATGGAATCCATGTATACCAATAAAGTATGGACTTTAGAAGTTGCTCCTCCTGGGGTAAAACCAGTTGGGTGCAAATGGATCTTCAAAAAGAAGATTGGTACATTTGGACAAGTGGAAACCTACAAAGCTAGACTAGTAAGCAAAAGGTTTTCGTCAAAGACCAGGATTGGACTATGATGAAACCTTTTCACCAGTAGCTATGCTTAAATCCATTCGGATCATGCTTGCCATTGCTGCCTTCCATGACTATGAAATCTGGCAAATGGATGTAAAAACAGCTTTTCTAAATGGACATCTAGAAGAGAGTGTTTACATAGATCAACCAGAAGGTTTCTTAGACAGTGGGAGCAGCGGAAGAGTGTGCAAATTGCTTAAATCCATTTATGGGTTAAAGCAATCATCGCAGAGTTGGAACATCTGCTTTGATGAAACAGTCAAGGAATTTGACTTTATCAAAAATGTAGATGAACCATGTATTTATAGGAAGATTGTAGAAGGAGCAGTAGTCTTCCTCGTTTTGTACGTCGACGACATACTACTGATAGGGAATGATATCCCTATACTACAATCAGTAAAGCTCTTCTTGTCACAGAAATTCTCTATGAAAGACTTGGGAGATGCATCATACATTCTGGGCATTAAGATCTATCGAGATAGATCTAATAAGATATTGGGACTTTCACAGTCCAGGTATATAGACACTATACTAAAGAGATTTAGTATGGAAGATTCCAAGCGCGGCAATATGCCCGTTTGTCACGGAATCACCCTCTCCAAAGAGATGTCTCCAAAGACTGATGAAGAGAGGGCTCGCATGGGCATTATACCCTACGCTTCAGCGGTAGGATCAATTATGTATGCGATGTTATGTACCAGACCAGATGTAGCTTACGCACTTAGTGTGGTAAGCAGGTATCAATCGGACCCAGGTGAGAAACATTGGATAGCGGTGAAGAACATTCTCAAGTACCTGAGAAGGACTAAGGAGATGTTCTTGATTTACGGCAATAGGGACCTCCAGGTAGAGGCCTTTACCAACTCCGGCTTCCAAAGTGACAAGGATAATTCTAAATCTATTTCGGGTTTTGTCTTTACCCTCAATGGAGGAGCGGTATGTTGGAAGAGTTCCAAACAAGATACCGTCGCAGACTCAACTATGGAGGCTGAGTATATAGCTGCTAGTGAAGCCGCAAAAGAGGCTGTCTGGATAAGGAAGTTCATTTCTGAACTTCAGGTGGTTCCGTCCATTGCCAATCCAATACCTTTGTATTGCGATAACAATGGCGCTGTAGCTTTAGCGAAGGAACCAAGGTCCCATCAGAAATCCAGGCATATCTTAAGGCGGTTTCACCTGATCAGGGAGATCGTGGATCGTCGGGAGATCGAGATACGGAAAGTAGACTCAAAAGACAACACGGCAGATCCATTCACCAAGGCCATTCATCAAGTACAGTTCGAGAGGCTTTTTGAGATGTTGGGCATGCGGTATGCAAGTAACTGGATCTGGTAGAGACAGTGGGTACCCATTGCGCCAATTATAGGCCTTAGTGCAAGTGGGAGATTGTTGGATATATATGCCCTAGAGGCCTACATTGTATAGGAAGCTTGGGATATGTATGTACATGACAGTCTTGCTTGATATGATAGTACGCTATTTGGTTTGACTTTGTCTTAACGTATGATATATTTTACTTGGTATTTATATATATATGTTGATAAAGCCCATAGGGTGTTTGTCTGACTACCGGCGTTGTGATGGCAGTCATACTAGTAGGAGCTGGATAGTCAATAGGCACACCCTTAGATGTCCCTGGTCGCAGGAGTATCGAGATTGGGCATCAATACTCCGGAGTAGACTAGTGTATACATATCTAGACCCTGACGAGGGGCAATGGATTGGTCCCGCAACCATTGGTGGTGTTCACCTAAGATTGTATACAGATGCTCACTGGGTGTGAGTACACCGGACAGGACTCGCCGAGAACTGACTGGATGGTATTATACCAAACGTCAGATAGCAGTTCTCAGGTGACATGTGTGCAGATAGTCGGTTGACTTAAGGTCATCATTTGTCTCGTGTGAGTTCCCACTGTGCTTTGATTATTACCCTACCACGGCTCAAAGGAGTCGTGCAAACAGGTTTCAGTTGGGCACAGTCCCGAGCCACGTGGAGGCAGTGAGTGACTGTTAGGGATTCGTCTCTCCCGGTATAGGGAGTTGATATCCCACGGTGATCGGTTGGTCAATACCATAAGTCCCTGGCCAGGGCTGATTGAGAATTACTGATAGGTTGATCAGTAGATTCTCGGATGGTGATAGAGCCATACCGACACGACTTGTACGGTTATTAGGGGTCTGACGTCCACCACCTCTCTAGACCATACATGCGATACTCTTAGAAGAACAGACCGGACTGCGCGGATATTGTCACAGACAGGCTCAGTAAGATTTCAGATGGGTTACCTCATCAGCTTTCTTATCGACAACTACCTGGTGACCGTTAGGTACAGCTAGTGCCGCTTGCGGTCTGTGGTTAAACCCACTGCCAGCGTAGTAGTCGAGTGTTTAGAGTCCCACACAGAGATTTCCCAAACCCAGGCGAAAAGATATAGAGGTCGTATGGTTTTACGACAAAGGTTCGGACGCATACGTGTTTGAATGCACGTACGACATTCAGACAGTTTTTACTAGCCGACTTTGGTTTAAGCCAGATTCTAGTATCAGGTTATTGGATTTATACAGTCTAAATTTTTTCCGTGTTTTCACGGATGAGAGAGGCGTTCTCGTAATTTTCCGGGAAGCTTCTAGAAGGTGATGACTTGGAGGGAGAGGTGGCATTCTCATTTATTGAATTAGTGACTTATTGTGAGTGATTCATCATATCATTAATGCATCATTAGTTGCTTAATGACTCACATGATGAATCACCCACTTGAATTATTGAAACATGATGAATAATCTCATATTATTCATTTCTTTATAATTCATTATGTTTCATATATCAAGTGAGAAGCTTTTTCTTTATCATAATTTATTATCATTATCATCTTCTCACTCTCTCTCTTCAAGTTCTCTCTCCTTCACCAAACCTAATCCTACCCTCATGAGTTGAGAACAAGGATTAAGAAAGACTAATTACTCCATAACCTATCTCCACATCACCTTAGCTACTCTATTTAGCAACTAGAGAAACTAAGTAACCTCAAGTTTAGAGGTTATAGCTTGGATTAGGGTTCTCGTGTGGATCGTCTATCACGGGAGAAAGCCGAAGAGGACGTGGAGATCCAAAGAGGCCGTAGATAACATTAAGACGAAGGACTAGAACCGTTTGGTATAATCTCTTAACATAGTAGTTTAGAACTCTATAGCTTTTGTTAAAACTTGTTTAGCGAACGATTCATACGGTTAATCGATGTTTGATCATAGAACAAGATTGTTATTTATATTTCCGCCTCCCCACAAGTATTGGGGTGTTGAACATCGACTTACAGTCTGTTCGTCTGATATGTCGCATATCAAGTCAAGGGGTGGTATACGTCAGACCCCAGTAACCGATAAGTCGTGTCGATGTGAGGATCATGACGGGTCGAGAAACTACTGATAACACTTACCAGTAAATCTCCATATCAGCCATGGCCTGGGTCTTCCAGTTATAGCCAATCGAACACAACACAAAATCAACTCCCTATACCGGGAGAGACGAATCCCCTCCTATCGCTCATTGCCTCCATGTGATTCGGGACTGCACTCAAAAGCCACCGTTTTGCATGCCCTCTTGGACGGGGTAAGGTGGAAATCAAAGCACAGTGGGAATCACACAAGACTCTATGACGATCTCGGGTCTACAGACTACCCTGTACTAGTGTCACCGAAGAACTGCCATCTGACGTGTGGTATATCACCATCTGGGAGTTCTCGGTCAGTCCGTCCAGTGTACCCAGTCTCTACTGAGCACCCATACACCATCCTTGATGTGAAACACCGATGGATATGGGATCATCCATCGTCCATCATATGGGTCAAGATGCGTATACGCTAGTCTACTCTGGTGTATCGATGCCCTGTCTGGATATACCCTCGACTAGGAACAATTATAGGATGTACTCATCGACTACCGTGGCCCCACTAGTATGATCTCATCGTAGTCCCAGCAGTCGAGTACAGATCCTAAGGGCTTTATCAACATGTGAGAGTAAGACAGTAAACCAGTACAAGTCAACATGTTAAGATAAATTGAAACCAAATAGCATACTATCATGACGAGCAAGAAAGTCCTCTCTATATATATCCAAGCATCCATTATAATATACATCATATGTACAACAATGGCCTCTAGGGCATATACATAACTAACAACGAATGCCAAATCCAAAGCAAAACAATATGATATAACTCAAAACTATACATGTAACTATCAAATCTATACAGGTAAATATCTGAAGGAAATGCATGCCAAATCTTTTAAAGTCGCTGTGCAATGCGCATAACACTGCACAGAGGCGGACGTCTATCATAAGAAAATAAGCATATACGTATATACCCTTTGTTTAATATGTACGTCCCGCCGTTTTGAAAATAATTTAGAAGGGTTTCCTTGTTTAAAACGTTTCATGTCATATCAGACACGTAGGTAAATACTGAGACTATAGCTCGCTTTTTGGAAATCCCTTCGATAACTATCAATGCATGCAAAATATACTCAGGTACTGTCCCCTGACCAGTCCTGCTCAGTACAAAAACACATAGCAATACCATAAAACGTACTGCTCCATAAGAAATCAATCCCAAAATGTGCATATGAAAACTACGTGCGTCTGGTGCTCACGGAAATCAAATCCAACTATGTGCCATACATGCGCACAAAAACAACATCTAGGTGCAACAGATGTGCACACAACATCTGTCATAGGCAACGTGTGTTCCTGACAGCAAAATCAGGTGCATCTGACATGCACGAAGAACATCGATTTAGTGCATCTGGTGTGCACCAAAATCGCATATCATAACATGCGCCCAACATGCGTGAAAACCTAAATCAGGTACACAAAACTAATATCGAGCATCACCATCGGAATCGAAGTCCAGTGCATATAAGTGCACAAAATCAACTCAACTGTGTGAAACCCATAAAATCATAAACATGAGAAACCAAGGCACGAAAACGATATCAAGTGCAACAACTATGCAAAAATCGTAAATACTCAGTAGGTGCAAGCATGGTGCATGAAAACAAATATCATGAAACTCAATCATCAAAATCAATCATGCGAATAGATCGCCCAAAATACCGAAATCAAGTATGGTGGAATAGTCCCGCTCAAGCACATCCTCCAAGAATCTCTGGCCAACTGTCGTGGTCACTCATAGCTTGTCTCGTCGACGATCCTGGACTCTGGCCTGCTGGTGTGCGTAACATGACCACTCCTGGGTCCAAGTCTTCTTGTAATTTATTCCAGAAAGGTCCTGTCGAGGTCTCTCCCAAATCTCGTCTTTACCGAACTGTCCGAAAGTCATCGTCCTTTACTATATCTGTTTCTTGTTCCGGAACGGCTGTATACTCATCGCGACTCCTTCTGGAAGGTATATCCAAGTACAATACCTCGGCATGCGTATCGCATCTCTTATGTCGGCGGAGTAGAACGTCATCTTATCCAGATCTTGTATGAACCACTTACTCCACTTTTCTCTAATGTCGACGGCTTCGAACTCATCTCGTCGTGGCTGCATGGACTGAGCTCCAACAGCTATCCTCGTATCTGGAGTCTCCCAAGAAATGCATCTCACCACCTAGCATCTGAATGAAGTCGAACCATTCGATCGATTCGTCAAAACCTCATAATCCCTAAGAGCTCAACATCTTGGGTACAGTTTAACAGTATCGAGTACGTACCACAGCATCGATGGTCCAGCCGTAGAAGGGCAAACCCAAGCCTCACTAATGGCGCCGCTGAACTGCCGCAAACCCTAAGGTTCAAAGGCTTCCACACGGTCATTATGTCAAGTTAGGGTTTCATTCTTCTAGAAGGTCCATAGAATCGCTTGCATGTCTTTCCGAATACTTTAAACTTGGAAAATGGGCTCCTGACATTCGATCGTCTCAATCGACTCTCAACAAACCTGCGTGAAGTCGTCTCTAGCTGGAATCAATCTATCTGATGACCTTGCATCGGTAAGCGAACGAACCACGTGTCCTAGTCCTTCATCCTTAGTGACTAGAGACCTTCCATCATAACTCTAAGTATATACTCATGCTGCAGTAGCTCCAATCACCTGGGCGATATCTCGTCATTTGCAGCAACAACTGGCTCATTCGTCTATACGCTGAACAGCGCCTCAATTATCATGACTAAGCGATATATCAATGGTCATCACAACTGGCTGGCCTCTAGCAGTAGCCTGATCCTCTGGTACCGATCAGCACATCCGAGAAATCTCATGAAAGCGATCTGTCAAACGCTCATGGCGCGAAAACACAATAAGACGACGCCTCTCAATGCAATCGTATGTCCCAGAAATCACGCCCTAGTCAGTCCTCATCTGCGACAAGCTCAAGCTGACGCAACTCTAGCCATAGCCCTCCCTGCCCGTAATCATGGCAGCAAAACCATAACTGGTACCGATGAGGCTAGATCATAGGAAGGAATATAATACTGAACAAAGAAATGTACATCCTAAGGCTTCTTAAGCGGAGTAGCGTATCGTAAGTATACCGTGGAACATACCCACAGTACGTCACTCTACTTTAGTTACCAACTCCATCAACCAAGGGTCATCCTACGCTCCGAAGGTAAAACCTAACGCTCTGATACCAACTTTGTCACGATCGGAAAGTACGGAACATGACCGGCACTTAAACTACGAAATGTCTCGAGGCGTACGTAATCTAAGTACACCGAAAAACCCAGAAATCCAAACCAAGAAAGTAGTAGAGTGAAGGAAAAACCAATTTAAATCAAGTAGTTTGCAACATACACCAAAATGTGCATTTTTAAAATCACAAGTGTTTTCTAAAAATTTCGGCAGAGTTTCCTTTGTAAAAACAGACCCCAAACGGATACAAAACCTGATAAAGCATATATAATCAATAAAGGCATCCCCAAGCGGGAGCTAGCTCTTCGTCAAATAACGGTCACAACCACGCAAGCAATATAATATACAACGCCGAAAGGCGAGAATCAAAACAGAAAAGGAAACTCAAACAGCAAGAAATCCATAGAAATACAACGCGCGACTCTAGGGTCGAATGAATAAACAACACCGGTCTTTATCAGAAATAAAAACATGTTTAGTTGATGGAACTTCTAGATACAACTGAATAATAATATACAAAATATACCGATGGTCACGATACAAGTGAACCCACCTACTAGCAAATCACCCGGAAATGGAAGTAGTGCCAGCAAAGCCGTAATGGAACCTGTACAGCAAAACCTGCAAGAAACTGTGGCACAACGGGGGTGAATTGCCAACTCGTGAATAGAAAATATCTATAAGCAGAAATCGTATGGATGACTCATCCTAGGTCAATACGATCAGTAATAATATAAACCTCAATATGAATACGTCTGAAGCATGCTAAAGTGGCAATGTAACCTCTATACATGAGTGTAGTGCCAAGTGCTCGTGCCAGGGCCTCAGGTAACAACATATCATAAATATGAGGTATGATCAATGTAGTCAAATCTGTATGTATGTAGATCCCGTCCACCCGTCATCCAATGACAATAACCATCATGCATGTAAATATCATAAAGCATATGCATGGAAATGTGAGGATATAAACCATCTGTGTCCCACGCAACACGTCAAAATCATGGAACTGGAGTGTCCAGTATCGACACTCTAAAACATGATGAAAGCTGTGCCCAGCATCGGCACGTAAATCCTCATATATCGGGCTCCGTCAGTCCGGATCAGCCCACGGGCTTCGTCTGTGGAATCGGCCCTCTACCCCAGCAGTACGGATCGTCCCATATCCATCTATCGACTCTGGTCAGTTTCCTCCGGATAACCGCCAGGTCCAACCAATCACCGGTAGGTTATAGTCCCTCTGCCAGGCTCACCGTATAGCTACACAGCAGATCCGTTCTCGCCCCGGAGTACCATACCGGGTCCACCATGTACCCGCAATCGGCCTCGTCCGCTCCTTGAATTGGGTTTCACATGTCGCTCTCAGCACCGAGAAAACACATGGTGGACGCACTGAAATATCATATCAAGGGTAACCAGGTTTTTAAAACAATTACATACTCTCTTTGAAATTCCTACGGTTCCTAAATCCAGAAATATCATGGAAACAACATATCTCAATGCGTATAATCAAAAAGCATGATGTTTGCAACATGTAAAAGAAATGTAAGCTTATCAGTATATCATGCAACATGGAATAGTAATATGCACATGTTGAGGGAAACCGCTATTTTAAAATAAATCAGTTTTAAAGAGTATCTTACGGTTCCCAAATCTCTAATCAAGCCAGAATCATCAATGTATGTGCGAATACGTATGAATATACAGTAATAGGTACACAAGTATGCCATGCAAGGGTCATATCCTGAATGCAACAGTACTACAGTATAATGACATGGCAATTATCGATGATGAAGTGTGTGAGCCGGCAAGCAGTGTACGTGGAAGATACGCATCATCGATAATGGTGCCGGTGTCCTAACCGCATGGTTTTAATATAGCAATAAACACATTTACACATGTAAAGCGAAGCGAATAGCAAGAATATGCGGAAATCGAATAATCAACGCAAAAGTGAAGAATCTACATCAATATATAAATCTCATGCAGCTTTGCCATTTGAAATAAGACGAATCGGGGTTTTTAGTAACATAAGGGCTACTGTGTTTTTAAGAAAAGATGCGTCTTTTGAAAATGTCCGTAGGATCCCTTGCCTGTCTTTAAAATATTCCCGATTTGTTAGTTTTGAAATAGGTATGACTCGGGTCTAGTCGAACATCTGCTATGGAAACTACATATCTAACTAACAAGTCAATCGGGAGGGGTATCGAAACCACCTAAATCTGAGTCGATATATATATAAATATAAACATAAAAGTTGGTGATCCCGCCTCAATAATATCACATACGATACGATATACATCATATAATATCCTCGAGTCGTGAGTGCGGATCTATCATCAAAATAAAGCTCGCACGGTAAATCGTCGTACGGCATCCCAATAGCTGGGTACGGGTCAATATCACATTCATCTCATCAATTATCTGGTATCTTTATCATCATATCACATAATCTGGGTAATGATCTAAGTCTAGTACAATCGACACCATCTATATAAATATGAATGCGTGTGTGAAACACACGTCCCAAGGCCCGCTAAAAATCTCACATCGTATCCTAAAAACCAATCACCTCATATCGCCGATCTCACGGTCTCAAATCAATCTCATCGACCCACCTCAAATCCCAAATACTATCCTCAAATCTAGTATATGAACACATAGTCCCATACCCATGTGAACACATAATTATATATTCCCATATACGCACATATGAAATAAGAATGTATGTAAGTATGGGTGTGTGTGTATGTGTGGTGCGACCACTACTCTAGGGTTTCGCAAAACTAAACCAATCCAATCACACCTAGAATCCATCTTTATCATCAATGATCTCAAACAATATATAATCAATAAATGTGTGTATACGTATTCGCATACATCACCACGAACTGCGGGGGTGCTATACGCCATCCACCCGACTTCTCCCCGTAGATATAAATCTACTCACCTTGCTTCTCGTGTGCCGATGCCGATGTCGCCATCTTCATCTTCATCGCCTCAACATCACGTAGGGTACCTACAAGTATATCACAAACGCTAAAGCACATAAAAATCATATCGGAAAACCAAAACGGCACACGCTACTCGCATAGGTGAAAACCTATAGTCTCGAATGCAAACACGATCAATAACACTTTGTCGTTGAAGTTCAAACGCCACCCGACAGAAACGAATCACCAAATACCAAAATCCATGCTAAAACAATTCGTAAACCATGCGCCAACACATGAAAATCATCCCAGATTCTACCATAGATGGAATCAGCCAAAATTGCACATGCCATGGGTCAAGTTTATTGGAGATAGGGCCCTGCACCAAAAATGAGGGGGTTCCAACCTGCTCTGGCCGCAATTGCGGCCAGAAGGAATTTATTGGCGGCCTGGGGAAGGAGATAGGGGCTAGGGTTTTATGTGGTGGTTCCTAGTTGCCTGCACACCTCTCTGTCAAACCAAAATTATTTTAGGGGTCGCGGGGTGATAGCAGATTCCCAAATACCCTCACAGAATCACAGTTTTTCCTGATATCGTTTTCATATATCCGTATTCCGGGTTCTAGTCTCTGGTTTTGTCCAATATAACATCACAACAGGGGTTGTAGTCTCTAATTACACCTCAAATCACCTTTGATTTCAAATCAAACACTAAACCGTAACTTGAAATTTCCAAAGTTCATCAAAACACACAATATCGACATGAAACAAGTATAGATGCGTAAGGAATCGAAATACTACTCTAAGGGTGCAGAAATTACCTCTTTTGGCAACTCAAGAATTTTCTTGAGTTGCTCAATGTCCTCAAAACCATATCTTTCTTAGTCCAATGTATAGCTAGTGAGCTTGGGAACAATATTTGTGAAATGGGAATAGGGTTTTGGGGTGAATTTCATGATGTTATGGGGCTCTGAAGATGGAGGAGGAAGAGGGAAGGGAGGCGGCAGCAGCAGCTCTAGGAATGAGGGGAGAGAAAATGAGAAGAAGAAATGATGGTGAGCATGTTTTAACAAGTCAAAAGTAACCCTTACCCACTCTTTCTCTCTCTTAATCATTCTTACCTTTTTCTTTTCTTTTCCTTCTTTCTTTATTTCCTTCTCCTCACAATGGTAACCCTAGGCAACCATACACCCACAACATGTAAGAAAATATGATAAGTGTGGAAAAATGATATGTGCATGTTTTGCACCAAAAATGCTAAAAAAACCGATTTGCGATTTTTAATCGCGATTAGCACTACATTAGCATATAATTAATCATAAAAACTTAAAAATGGCATAATTCCATAAAATACCCTATTTTAGAATTTTCTATAATTTTTCCAAATTTTTTTCCATTTATCGGTATTTAATTATACCAAAATATTAAAATATTCATTAAAATAATATTAAATTATAAAAATTCCCAAAAATAATATTTTTATTTTTTTGAAATGTTACAGTAAGATGACTTGATATGAGAAATTGATGTAATGAAAAGAGTATACGATGAGATATAATGACTTGATTGATATGTCGTTATGTGGATGCGAGTCGATATGAGATGATTGATACCTTTGCCGGTCCCCTGATATGAGATTGTTATGGATGTGACCTGAGATATAGGTATATAGATATATATAATGTTGTGAATTATTAGTGATATTCTATACGAGACGTTAGGTCCGTACCCTCATTGTCATATAGGTTGATAGGATCCCTAATGGTTTAATGCCGCCGTACGATGATTTACCGTACGTGATGAGTTTTATTTGATGATTGATCCATGCCCTTGACTAGAGGAGGCCGTGAGATGGATTATACCGTACGTGATGTTGTGAGGCTGGATGTCGTTTGATAAATTCACCGACTCGGTCATGTTAGATATGTATACCTTGTAGCATTTTGCTTACGATGAACTTTATGCCATGTTTATAATATTATAACTGCATTACATATACCTGTGCTAGTACACCTGCATAATTATCGATGATGCTTATGTTATATTTACACAGATTGCCGGCTCACACACTTTCATCTTCGATAATTGCCATTTCACTTACACAGTAGAATTGCTACATCATTACGTTATCTTGCATGATATACTTGCTATGCTCACATCATTATGATATGTCGTATGATATACTGATATGCTCACATCACTGTTCCATGTTGCATGATATACGGATATGCTTACATTCCTGTTATATGTTGCATACATCATGCCTTATGTTATTACGCATTGAGATGCTGTTTTCAAGAGATTTTGGATTTGAGAACCGTAGTTATATTTCAAAAGAAAGTATGTATTGTTTTAAAAACCTGGTTTCTCTTGATATGATATTTTGAGACGTCCACCATGTGTTTTCTCGGTTCTGAGATTAGCATGTGAAACCCGATTCGAGGAGCGGTAGGCACCGTCTGCGGGTACATGGTGGACCCGGTGAGGTACCCCGGGGCAAGAAGACTCGTATAGTTAGGCGGTGAGCCTGGCAGGGGAGCACTACCTACCGGTGATAGTATTTGGACTCGGCGGTTATCCGGAGGATACCGACCGGAGTCGTGAGATGGATATGAGGGCCGTCCAGAGTATGCGGCGCCTGAGGATCGATCTGAAGATGCAGCGCCTGAGATATGAGGATTTGCGTGTCGATGCTGGACACGGGTTCCATGATATTTCGAGTGTCGGTGTTGTACACTCAGGTTCCATGATTTTGATGTGTCGTTGATGGACACACGTTGATTGCTATCCTCATATTTACATGCATATGCTTTCATGATATTTACATGCATGATATTGTTGTGTCATTGATGGACACGTAGATGTTATCCACATGCTGATAGGCATTGATTATTATATTGTTGGCACATATACAGATATGGTCACCCTAGTTATCATAGTATTACCTTTATGATATAGTTGAATTAGGAAATCGTTGTCTATTTCAATTTCTACCAGATGATGTTTTCTACTCACGAGTTGGCAACTCACCCCCGTTGTGCCACAGTTCTTGCAGGTTGACCGCATGGATCAGTAGCGGTATCGCTGGCACACAGCTGCATTCGGATGATTTTCTTTGGTAGGTGGTACATGTTGGATCGTGCCACTCTTGTACTATTATTTCTATTGTATCTAGTCAACTCCATCAATCAGAAACTGGTATTTGTATAAGTAGTAAGACTTAGCAAGACTTGTAGTTGTGAGACTTAGAGCGATGGGTTTTATGCTCGCTTATTGGGTTGATTTCTTGTTTTATTCATTTTCCTTTGTGTTGATCTTCGCCCTTGGGCGTTGTATACTTATATTGTGACTTGCGTGGATGTGATTCCACCGGTTGGTGAAGTGCTAGCTCCCGCTTGGGGATGCCTTTATTGTTATCATGTATTTATGGTTTTGGATCAAAATATACAAGGGAGGCGCTGCCCAAATTTTTAAAAGACGAAACATGTTTTTCAACTAGTAAAATTCACTTGCATTTTTATGTTCTATTATCTATGCATTTTAGAAAACGTTTGTTATCATCATACCTTTATTTTCAAAACTTCACCTCTTTATTTTCTTTTAAAAGGTTTTGATTTTTGGGCTTCGGCTTACTTAACTTACGTTGCGCCTTTAGACGTGGCGTGATTTAAGTGCCGGTCACGAACTAAATTTCGGGTCGTGACAAAGTTGGTATTAGTGCGCTAGGTTTAACCTTGGTTTGAGTCTATATTTGACTATGCGATGTCTAGGGCGTATATATATTTCGGAACCTAGGCTTGACCTAACGGAACCTAGACTTGAACAGGGGGGTATTAGACCCAAACTTGCGTTACATAGGTCAACCTTGATTGATGGAGTAGGTAGCTTGAGTAGAGTAACGTACCGTACGTATGTTCCGCGGCATATTTACGATACGATACTCCACTTAGGAAACCTTAGGATGTACATATTTTGAGATCTGTGATTCTCTTCGTCCCCATGATTATACATCCATTTGAGATCCTTGATTCTATTCGTTCCAATGGTCATACTCTCATTAATTCCGTTCCTTCTTATGATCATGTATCCATTTTGGGATCTGTTGATTCCTTTCATTCCTTTGATCGGTTTTCATCGCTACATGCTTGAGGTTCCTGTCACCATGGATTGAGCGCAGATTTAGCTCCTGCTAGTGATGCGGTCAGAGCGAGCACGTCATGGACGAGGACTGACCATCGTGTTTTCTGGTGACATGCGAACGTCTCGAGTTAGTGGTTGTGTTGTGACCTCTTGTTTGAGGCAAGTGTTTGGTTTTGCACCGGATGATCGGGCCATTGTTAGAGGCTGCCTGTTGTGAGAGGATTGTTGATGTACAGCTTACCTCAGAGATCGTGATGTCATCTACCTTGCAGACAGATGACCCAGCTGTTGCTGAGCTTGATGGGATGTCGCTTCCACAGCTTATGAGCTGAGATCGCTGGAGCTTTCAGGAAGAGGTGCGATAGAAGAAGTCTATCTTGAGTAGAGTTGAGCGACTGAGATGATTCGTCTAATTGATGCGACGACGCAGGCCCAGATGAATTGAAGATTTCCAGTGTGGAGCTTCTTGCTCTGATCTAGAGTAGATCGATCCAGAAATGACGTTGTTCATTGAATGATCCGATAGGAGATCGGTAAGTTGACCAGCTTCGGATAGAGGACCTCACCCAGATGCTTTGTGAGTTGATCGAGAACGGACGAATATAGAGTATTCCTCTGATGGTTGGGACGAGTTCCCGAGGACGTGTTCGTCTAGAGATCTTCTACAGAGTTATGAAGATACCGAGTTCGTAATTTCGAGTCCGTGTGAGAGACTCCGGATTGATAGTAGCCGAGAAAAATTGCAGTACGCAGATAGCATGACGTGATGTCGAAGTGGACGATATTAAAGATGAGTGGGACAAGAGCTTCGTGCGAGATGCTGACGAGCTGTTGTTACTCCCCGTTGAGACTAGAGATATGATATGTATACAGCGGCATTGGGATACAGCCAGTTCCCGAGAAAATGCTGTGCTTCGAACGCAGATGTCCAGAAAACGAGAAAAGATTATGTAAGAGTACCAGCCTCCGTATAGTTCGGCATAGGCGAGATCGGAAGAGACCTTGAGCAGTTTCCTTCCAGGACACTGCTGCGATAAGATTTGCACCGAGGATCAGTTGTGTCACATGTATTTAGTGTAGGGTTCCTAGGCACACTAATGAGGTCTCACAAGGCATCAACCATGCCAAATTCAATGTTTTCTGGTGCCGAGAAACCCTAAACTAGATCGATTACTAGAGGCAAAGGCAAAACAATAACTAGTTAACAACTTAACTAATGAGTGAATGGAAATACAACCTTTGTAGATCCGGTCCTCCACTTCCTAAGCTCCAAGATGATGTCCCTCTGCTGCGATCATCGGATCCCGGACTCTAGCGATGGTTTCGTCGAAGAAATGATCGGGCTAGGTCGTCGACTTCGATGCCGAAGATAATCTACGTCGAGGCAACTCAAGATCAAGCTCCAACTTCACCAAGTCATGAAACTTGTAAAGAAAACACCCTATACTACATGGAAAGTGGTAGAGGATGAAGAAATAGGAAGTGGGTTCACTTTGGATTTTGATTTCTCACTTGGATTCATCACTTAGAATTTTCTAGCTAGCTTTCTTCAACTCATGAAGAAGATGAAGAAGAATAGAAAAGAAAATGAATTATCTAATTAGAAAATTCAAGTGATGCTTTATCATAATGCAACCATGGGTTAGATAAACTCATGTAGAGAATGAACTAGGGTTTAGGTAATGGTTAGGTTTAGGAAAGAAACAAAATGGTCAAAGATTCATAAAGCTTCATGAAGCTTCAAGTATGAAACAAAATAAGCCACCATTTTATTTCTTGCCAAAATGAATAAAGAAAATAAATAAAACAAATAAAGAATACAAAACCCTAACCATTAGCTAAACATGCTTTAAAGCATACACACCCATGTTTGCATGTATCATCAAACATGATACAAACTAGTGCACAAAACTATATCATATATACAATGTGCACATCAAGTGAGATAATCAATCTTAAATGAACCAATATTAGTTAATGCAAAGTAATATATCAAATATATAATTATACATCAAATCATTAAATCAACACTTGATTTAATGATCCGGTCATATCGCATATAACCGACTAATATAAAGTGTATCAATGTATCGAATCAACACTTGATTCGGTAACCCGGCTATATCATATATAACCGTCCAATGATACAAATCACGAGAATAGAATACAGTATCACATACTGTTATTATCCTCGGTCCCACACATATCTCATATGCGCTCCTATTTCGTTTCGCTTGAGCCAGGAAACCTCTGTGTAGGACTCTAAAGACTCGTCAATACGCCGGCAGCAGGTGATGATCATATCAAACACCCACAAGCCGCAAGCGGTCTGCTAAACGTAACGGCCACCCGAGTATTGAGCGATCAGAAGATCGATGAGCAAGCCCGCTCACACTCCTGTGAATCCAACCAGTAACACTTACCGTACAGTCCGGTCTCGTCGTCTGATATGTCGCATATCTCGCCTAGGGGTGGTAAACGTCAGACCCCAGTGGCTCGATAAGTCATGTCGATATGAGGTCTATAACAGTTCGAGAAACTACTGGTAACACTTACCAGTAAATCTCACCAACACTGGCCAGGGATTTCCGGTTATAGCCAATCGAACACAGCGCAACATCAACTCCCTATACCGGGAGAGACGAATCCCCTCCTATCGCTCATTGCCTCAATGTGATTCGGGACTGTACCCAAAAACCACCGTTTTGCACGCCCTCTTGGACGTGGTAAGGTGGAAATCAAAGCATAGTGGGAATCACACAAGACTCTATGACGATCTCGGGTCAACAGAATACTCTGTACCAGTGTCACCAGAGAACTGCCATCTGACGTAAGGTATAATACCATCTGGGAGTTCTCGGCGAGTCCCTCCAGTGTACCCAATCTCCACTGAGCACCCGTATATCATCTTTGATGTCAAACACCAATGGATATGGGATCATCCATCGCCCATCTGTATGGCTCGAGAAGGTATACGCTAGTCTACACTGGTATATCGATGCCCTGTCTCGATACACCCACGACTAGGGACCTTGAAGGATGTACTTATGGACTACCATGTCCCCACTAGTATGATCCGCATCATAGTCCAGGTAGTCAAGTACACATCCTAAGGGCTTTACCAACATGTAACAGAGAGACAATCAGTGTACACGTTAAGGTAAAGTGCAACCAGATAGCATACTATCATGTCGAGCAAGAAAGTCCTCCCTATATATGTCCAAGCATCCACTACAATATACATCCTATGTATAGTAATGGCCTCTAGGGCATACATATAACTAACAATCTCCCACTTGCACTAGGGCCATCTGATAGCAGTGGTTGTAGTATCTCATACTCAACCATCCCATAAAAGTCTCTCTCTAGGAAAGTCCTTTGTGAGTGGATCCGCCGTGTTGTCCTCTGAGTCAACTCTCCTTACCTCGATCACCATGGAGATCAACCATCTCCATGATCAGGTGACACTGCCTTAGAATATGTCTGGATCACTGATGGGATGGACGTTCCTTGGCATAAGCCACAACTCTATTGTCACACAATAGGAGGAACAAAGTTCTTCTCATGAACAAATATACATCCAGACTGCCTCTTTGGTAACATCTTAAGTAGCGATGTATCCAGCCTTTATCGTCTAGTTTGCCATGGTATCTAGCTTGGAACTCTTCCAACATACCGTCCCTTTACTGAGGGTAAAGACAATACCTGTGACAGACATTCAGTCATCCTTATCACCCTGGAACCCTTCCAGTGATTCTCCCCAGGATCGATTGATACCATCTCACTACATCTAGTGAGTATCCTAACATCCAATTACTTCTATCTCATAGATGAAAACTCAGGATTTATGAGGTATCATTTTGATCCTATAGGGAGAATCCTTGTGATAAGCGGAGATTGACCGAGCGTAGCATAGGAAACTCCTTCCCTATCAAGAGTATGTCATCCACGTACTCTACGAGGATCACTACCATACTCCCTACTATCTTTTTGTATATACAAGGTTCATCTACCATTTTGATGAAGTCAAACTCTTTGACTACCACATCAAAATAGATGTTCCATCTCCGCGTTGCCTGCTTTATCCTATAAAGCATCTTGCACACGTTTCCGCTGCTCCCAGTCTACGAAGCCCTCTGGCTGTGTACTTATAGACGCTCTCTTCCAAAACATCATTTAGAAAAGCAGTCATGACACCCAACCATCAGATATCGTAGTCATGGTATTTAGCCGTGGCAAGTAGGATCCGGATGGACTTAAGCATAGCCACTGGAAAAGGTTTCATCATTATCCACGCTTGGTCGATGACGAAAACTTTTAACAAGTCTAGCTTTGAAAGTCTCAACTTTTCCATCTACACCAAGTAATCTTCTCAAGATATACTTGCTCCTGATGGGGATTTAATCCTTCAGATAAAGCAACCAAAGTCCATACTTTGTTGGTGTATAAGGATTCCATCTCAGATCGCTAAGCATCTAGCCATTCTTACAGAGTCCTACTCCTGATGGCCAGCCCGAAACTAGTTGGGTCATCATCTCATGATGCAATCCTTGCTCCCACTGTCATAGAGAAACCGAAGTATTTCTCGGGTGGGTGAGGAACCCTACTAGATCGGCGGAGAGGCTGAGGTTCGTTGGTTGCTATTGAATCCTTTGGTTCTACCAAATCATCAGTTGTAGTTTGTATAGCTAGAACTGTTTCCAGTTCTACCTCATTACCAATAATTTCTTCACAAGAAATTCCCTTTCACAAAGGTGGCATGCTGAGAAACAAAACATTTTTGTTCCTCGGTTAGGTAGAAGATATTCCCTTGCGAATGCTTGGGATATCCAACAAACTTCTACAGAGTTGACTTTGCCTCGAGCTTGTCCGGATTTTGCTTTTTAGACATAGGCCGGACAACCCCAAATCTTAACTGACTTAAGAGATGGGCTCTTCCCTTTCCATATCTCATATGAAATGGTAGGCATCTGATTTGATCGGAACCCTATTCAATAGGTATGCAACTTCATAAGTGCATAACTCCCTAAAAGGAAATAGGAAACTCAGTAGTACTCATCATAGAGCACACCATATCTTATAGGGTGCTATTGCTCCGCCCCGATATACCATCGTGCTATGGTGTACACGGAGGAGTAATGCTGAGAGAGAATCTCATTCTCCTTTAGAATAATCCAGGAATTCCGTGCTCAAGTATTCTCCTCCTTGATCACATCAAAGGACATAATACTTTTACCCGTATTTTGGTTCTCTACTTCTAACTTATATTCTGTGAATATCTCAAAAGGTTCAGACTTGTGTTTCAACAGGAACATAGGTTTGAATCTCGAGAGATTATTAGAGAATGTAATGAAGTACAAAGAACCGGTCTTGGCATGTGTAGACAGGGGACCTTCATACATCAACATGTATCAATCCCAAGAGTTTACTAACTCTTTCTCTTTTTCCAATAAACAGAGCTATGGTCATCTAATCTTTGTGACATGACTGGCAAGTTTCACAAGATGTAAATTCAAACTGATTTAAATATGCATCTTAATGTAACTTAGCTAGTCGGGTCGCATTGACATGACCTAGTCTACAACACCTCAAGAAGGATTCGTTCATATCTGAACTCTTCCTCTTGTGTGTGTTCTATATACTAAGAACTGTAGTTTGATTTAGAACGTCAATGCTTTTAGATAACGTGCCTGAACCGATCAACTCTTGATATAGGAAATGTTCAAAACATTATCCAACCAATACAAAATTATATCCTTCTTTATCTAAATAAAGAGACTGATATGATTTTGAATATCAGGTTCGGTATCTAATAACATTTGTCCAGAATCAATGTATTCTGGTAAAACAGGGTGACAGTGACCAACAGACCTGGCTGCAACACTTGCACCGTTTTCTGTCTCATGAAACTTATCACCCGTTCTCAGTTCTCTACCTTTCTGTAGCCCATGTAACAGATTACATATACGGGATCCTGATTAGGTATCACATACCCAGGACGTAAAGGATACTGAGAAATAGTTCTATGTAACGAACACACCCGAAGATGATGCATCATCATGCACTTTCTTCGTTTGGGCGGCATGGGAAATCTGGTATTCCCCTATTTCCTGCTCTGTCTTATAACAATTATAAGTTGAAGCGGGACCAACGTTCCCCAGCTCAGTACAACAAGTGGGTTCGGTCAATATATCCGTTTTATTATCTTGATTAAGGCGTGATAAGGTCGCTACCTGGAGAGAGAGAAGAAAACACTCATCGTATGCTCTTGCAAGATCAGATTGGTTATTATTTTATCTAATCAGGATGGCTCCCACTGTTTTTATCAAATCTTCCTTCAAACCCTAACAGGAAAGACTAGCCGGGATTAATTACACGCTACAAGTTCGCCAACCTTTCAGCCAGGCCAGTGTCGGTACTTTGAGGGAGGTCCCCCGTGCTTTCGCACGAACCTAATTAATGTAAACCTCATTTTCCCAGAGGCGTAACCCCGTTGACACCTTTCTAGACACCTACTTGATCGGCTAATTGTAATGTGTAAAAATCTTCCAGGAGTAACTCTTACTCGCAGCGGGTATCGGGATCCAACTATCTCATAGAAAGTATGCAATCTCATTGCAAATTTCAACACTTGAAATTCCCGATAATTTTGCCCCTAGCAGCTATATGACCTTAACATAGTCAACAAATCATAAGTGCTAGTCAAGTTCAACCCGTTATTTCCCAATTGAATTAAACCCACCCGCACGACCCTTAACATAGTCAACAAAGCCGCACGACTACCCTAATCCAATCGCATCATATGCTTATACAGATAAGCACTAATCAGCTACCGCACACTACGCCTTAACATAGTCAACAAACGTAGCACGAATACTAACTAGTACTTATCTGAAATGACGGAGGGTTACGACAGGTTTTTCTGAAAACCTATTGCGTAATGAACTTGATATCGTTGTAGAATCAAATGATTTGAAAATGGAGTGTTTTTTAGGCTTTTCTAGTTTTGCTAAAGGGGTTACTCCCGGTGAAGGGATCGTCGGCCCTTTCCTCGTCGAATGAGGTGCGGGATATATCATATATATCACTGTGCAAAGCAGAAACTATAGAAGCTACCAAAAGACAAACCGAGTGTGTAGCATCTGCCAGTTATTGCTAAAGGAGTCACTCCCGGTGAAGGGATCTCGGTCCTTTCCTTATCGAATAAGGTGCAGGATGTTCTACAAGGAACACCGCGATGCAAAGCAAGAACTGTAGCTACCTGTTTTATTTAGAAATTCGATTCCACAACATCTTAGGTTTCTTTTCTTTCATTAATCATATTAATGAAGTCTCATCATTTAAGTACCTAAACATCACAGATAAATACGACGTAGACTTATGCCATCCGCATTCGCCTCGATGTCCTCTCGTGCACCGTTAGGTTAGGTAACTAACGACAGAGCGGGGCAGGGCTAGCGCGAGTGCAAAACATAAGTAACGTCTATATAATATATCATATATACTATATACTGTATCCATCACAGAACATATCACATGATCACATCACAGATATCGCAGCGGAAGAATCATATGAAACATTGGATATACTAGGACGTCCGTGCTTTCAATACGAGCCAGTATAAAACACGGATTCCACGGTCGCGATGAATAGCCAAACCCACACCCCTAGACCCCTACGAGAGCGGCAAGCAACCCTACCAATTCTAGGGTTAGGAGACTCGGACTCGACTCCTCGAGATGGTCTCCCACTGGACCCTAGAACCCGGTTACTTGTGTCCTCCTCTTTGGGTCTATCCTAGTGCGAAAAAGTAAATAATATACAAAAGGTGACATCTTCCGCAACCTGGAAGTGCCCCAATGAAAGAATATTACATACAAGTTTTTACATGAATGAAAATGAAAAACACTCATCTCACATAAAAAACCCCGGGCTATTCAAACACGACGATCCAATATAACATATCCAGCAACACATAACATCACATGTCATCAATGTAAGTAAATATGCCCATCCCAATTGCCGTTGACATATAGCAACGAAACCGGCGATATCACATATTACACTTACGGTCACAGAAAAGAAAGTATAAAACTACAACAGTTGGAATCCGCAACCTCCTCAGACATCGCATGCCTGACCAAATTAATTCCTTAGACATCACATGCCTAACAATTATAAACCCCGCATTTTAGTCTCATTATCGAAAACACTTTTCAATATCAAGTCGGGTAATTCAACAAGATTTCCGACATCCTGATCGAATGCTCGTCGCAAACTTCAGTAGACGGCCGCACCCCCGATGCCGTCGACGAAGTGCACTAAGGCGGAACACCGCTGCCGCGAGCACCCGGACGGATGCTTTCGGCGACGGGGTTCTCCTACAGTCACTTGGTCGGGGCTATGGGGTGTAGCTGCCTATTAAGTTTACCCAGCGAGTATCCACATACGCTACGTGATTGCGACGGACTTTTGATCACATCAAAATTCCGCGGCAACCGATCAAGTGAGACTAAACTGCTATGTTTATAACATTCATTCAGTTATCTCATAACTACTTGTGAATTCCAATTATTGTATCACATTCCAGATAAATAGAAAATGTCAAACTTTCCGATCGAACAATCGAACACCCAAGTTTTCCCGAAACAGCTCAACACATGAAACAAGTTTAAAAACATTCACTTCATGCCTCAGTACCAACGGTCCAGCCGTAGAAGGGTCAAGCCAACGCCTCATATATGGCACGCCGTACTGCCGCAAACCCTAAGGTTCAAAGGGCAGTTCAAGACGGTCACATAATCGAGTTAAGGTTTGTTGTCTTCTAGAGGGACCATCGTGTTACTTGCACTACTTAGAACGTCATTAAAGTACGGAAAAATCCAACAATTGGAAATTTCCCGGCAGGGAAAAAAGTGGGTATTTATATCCGGTCGAACTTTTTAACATGTTCTAAAAATATCCGGAAAAGCACATAGACAAAGTTTGATAATCCGATCAAATCTACGAACTCCCAATACAACCCAGAATACTCAACTCTTGAGTAGAATTTAAAAATTACCAGAAAATACAGCACCAAATGATAGGAATTACTATGCAAAATTTAATGGAAGAACCGACCATACGGCCGCGGAACCGCCGCGCTAGCAGGCTCCTGCCGCGGTTCCGCGGCTGTTTAGTTGAGTTAGGTTCTCGTTTTGCACAGTATTTCTTAGAAAATCCTGCTGATTTTTCTGCATATTTTTAATTTGGAAAAAACCCAGTTTTGAAAAAAATGTACAGAGAAGGGTCTTGGATTAGGGTTTCGGGTTCGATCGGACTTCTAACATCGTCTACGCATCGCCTAAGGCTCTAGCTAGGCTCTGATACCACTGTAGGGTTCCTAGGCACACTAATGAGGTCTCACAAGGCATCAACCATGCCAATTTCAATGTTTTCCGGTGCCGAGAAACCCTAAACTAGATCGATTACTAGATGCAAAGGCGAAACAACAACTAGTTAACAACTTAACTAATGAGTGAATGGAAATACAACCTTTGTAGTTTCGGTCCTCCACTTCCTAAGCTCCATGATGATGTCCCTCCGCTGCGATCATCGGATCCCGGACTCTAGCGATGGTTTCGTCGAAGAAATGATTGGGCTAGGTCGTCGACTTCGATGCCGAAGATTGTCTACGTCGAGGCAACCCAAGATCAAGCTCCAACTTCACCAAGTCATGAAACTTGTGAAGAAAACACCCTATACTACATGGCAAGTGGTAGAGGATGAAGAAATAGGAAGTGGGTTCACTTTGGATTTTGATTTCTCACTTGGATTCATCACTTAGAATTTTCTAGCTGGCTTTCTTCAACTCATGAAGAAGATGAAGAAGAATAGAAAAGAAAATGAATTATCTAATTAGAAAATTCAAGTGATGCTTTATCATAATGCAACCATGGGTTAGATAAACTCATATAGAGAATGAACTAGGGTTTAGGTAATGGTTAGGTTTAGGAAAGAAATAAAATGGTCAAAGCTTCACAAAGCTTCATGAAGCTTCAAGTATGAAACAAAATAAGCCACCATTTTATTTCTTGCCAAAATGAATAAAGAAAATAAATAAAACAAATAAAGAATACAAAACCCTAACCATTATCTAAACATGCTTTAAAGCATACACACCCAAGTTTGCATGTATCATCAAACTTGATACAAACTAGTGCACAAAACTATATCATATATACAATGTGCACATCAAGTGAGATAATCAATCTTAAATGAACCAATACTAGTTAATGCAAAGTAATATATCAAATATATAATTATACATCAAATCATTAAATCAACACTTGATTTAATGATCCGGTCATATCGCATATAACCGACTAATATAAAGTGTATCAATGTATCGAATCAACACTTGATTCGGTAACCCGGCTATATCATATATAACCGTCCAATGATACAAATCGCGAGAATAGAATACAGTATCACATACTGTTATTATCCTCGGTCCCGCACATATCTCATATGCGCTCCTATTTCGTTTCGCTTGAGCCAGGAAACCTCTGTATAGGACTCTAAAGACTCGTCAATACGCCGGCAGCAGGTGATGATCATATCAAATACCCATAAGCCGCAAGCGGTCTGCTAAACGTAACGGCCACCCGGGTATTGAGCGATTAGAAGATCGACGAGCAAGCCCACTCACACTCCTGTAAATCCAACCAGTAACACTTACCGTACAGTCCGGTCTCATCGTCTGATATGTCCCATATCTCTCCTAGGGATGGTAAACGTCAGACCCCAGTAGCTCGATAAGTCATGTCGATATGAGGTCTATAACAGTTCGAGAAACTACTGGTAACACTTACCAGTAAATCTCACCAACCCTGGCCAGGGATTTCCGGTTATAGCCAATCGAACACAGCGCAAAATCAACTCCCTATACCGGGAGAGACGAATCCCCTCCTATCGCTCATTGCCTCCATGTGATTCGGGACTGTACTCAAAAACCACCGTTTTGCACGCCCTCTTGGACGTGGTAAGGTGGAAATCAAAGCACAGTGGGAATCACACAAGACTCTATGACGATCTCGGGTCAACAGACTACTTTGTACCAGTATCACCAGAGAACTGCCATCTGACGTAAGGTATAATACCATCTGGGAGTTCTCGGCGAGTCCGTCCAGTGTACCCAGTCTCCACTGAGCACCCGTATATCAACTCTGATGTCAAACACCAATGGATATGGGATCATCCATCGCCCATCTGTATGGGTCGAGAAGGTATACGCTAGTCTACACTGGTATATCGATACCCTGTCTCGATACATCCACGACTAGGGACCTTGAAGGATGTACTTATGGACTACCATGTCCCTACTAGTATGATCCGCATCATAGTCCAGGTAGTCAAGTACACATCCTAAGGGCTTTACCAACATGTAACAGAGAGACAATCAGTGTACATGTTATGGTAAAGTGCAACTAGATAGCATACTATCATGTCGAGCAAGAAAGTCCTCCCTATATATGTCCAAGCATCCACTACAATATACATCCTATGTATAGTAATGGCCTCTAGGGCATACATATAACTAACATTTAGAGGGCCAGAGGCCGACGCCAGCGACGTGCTGCTTTACGAGTGGTCATGCTAATTGGCCGACAAATGACCAGAGGAGTGCCAGAGTGGAATCGTTTCCGTTAGCACACCTGACCGGGCCGACGAGCCGATGGATTGCGAGATTGGTAATCCATAGAGAAAATGAGGACCCAGAGATAGAGGACATCAGACCGTGAGCAGGAGGCAAGAGGATATTCTTGCTCTGCCAGTTTTGGGCGCACCGACATTTTTCGACATTGTAGGAGCTATACCTCAATGTTATATGTTGCGATTTGCATTGGTGATCCTAGTATCACGCTTATATCGCTTGGATTTGAGTTTTGATGATTGAGTTTCATGATATTATTTTCGTGCACCATGGCTGCATGATCAGTCGAAAATATTGCATATTTTAACCGGCAATTTCCTTATCATTTGCATCCATATAGAAGTGTACGGTATTCATAATTCACATATTAGCAAATCGGTCGCAAAATATCAGATTACATGTATTCGATCTTAAAACCGGCATTTCTAGGGAAATTGACTGCATTGCATTACATAGCATATTTTCTATATCTTGCAACCCCTGTTTCGAAGTCTGTGCAGGAAAAGAGAAGCTTGCTCGATCATTACAATGCTCGACCATTACAATTGCTCGTAAACTCACTTAACTCAAATCTGGTATCAACACAGAAGAGGAAGCACAAATCTAAACATCAAAGAAAGCTACAAACAGCAGTACAAGACCACTGCAGAAGACTCAGATCCCAAGCTCATCAATGCGCGGCGGAAGAGCGGCATATGTAGGGTAAACGCGGCGGTTGCGCGGCGGTTCCAAGGGTTCAGACTCTCAAATTTCACCAAAACTCCTGTTTCAGTGGATACAGCTCAATAATGCACACAAACTTCCAGAAGAGTCCAGATACTTCCACCAGATCAGCAAACACCCAAACTAGCCTAATCTTTCTAGAACTTTCCCTAAACCCTAGCTTAAACCCTAAGCTAACTCCTAACAAACTCCTTCTAGAAACCCTTCAACAAACTTTGGGAGGGAAAGTTCTAATTCAAATCTAACCTAGGGTTTGGGAGCTCTATAAATAAGACCCTAGGCTCATCATTTGAAAGAATTATTCAACCTTAGATGATTCAACCTTAGGATTCAATTTTGGGAAAGTTTAGAAAATCAATCTCTTTCTTCATCCCCTCTTCCTCAAGTTTAGTGAGAGAGCTTGTAGGAAACCCTAACCCTAAATCCAACAACAATTCAAGATCTTGAGTGCAAGCCAAGCAAGATGCCTTCAACCCTTTTATGAGCCGAGCCGATCTTCAATCGGGCAAGAGATCAAAGTAGATCCACGATCCACGGAGACGAGCGAAGCCGAGTCAACGATCGATTTCTTCTTCTTGTAGATTCTTGAAAGAATGTATTGAAATTGTTGATTAAATAAAAGGTGATATTCTTTTATCTTGTTTTCTTTAAATTCCGCATCAAGTTATCATTCCTATTCTTGAATATTGTCTTTGTGGTGATGTGTGAATAAAACTCCGCTCGTCGGGGAGTCGAAACGATCTTTAGTATGATTATGTAACAAATTTGTAATCGATTCTTGAATCCCACGAGTTTGTAAACCCTAGCAAGTTCAAGAATCGACGACCCAATTCGTTGCGATGCTTTCTTGATCGACATCGCTCGAGATTGGGGAGTTCCGATCGTTTCTTGGAATTGCTAGAGGCTAGAATATAAATGGTATCCTCGAAAGAATAAGGGTTAAGAGATGAAACCCTAATTTCATCAAGAAAACCCTAACTCTCGTCGATCACCATTGATCTAGTATCAATTCTTCGAAGGACAAGAACACGAAACCCTTTAGATTACATCACGTCTAAAGATCCGATCGACTCCTACGAGCCTCTCTTATATTCTTGATTGTTGATTGGAAATATTATCAAAACAACCGATTCTTGATTGTTTATAGTTTCTTGATTCTTGAGTAAAGGATAGTGACACTGGAATACAAATCACATCTTGAATCATGTTTTCGTTTATTGTTGTTTAACATTTCATTTCAAAAGTATCAAAATACAATTGAATTGCACAATCCCTGTGGACGATCCGCACTCATTCATTAACTACATCCGACACCGTGGTTTGATTGCGGTCAATATAATTTTTTGATTGTCGTTACTTTTTACATATACACGTCAGAAAATATTTCAATCAAAATGGCGCCGTTGCCGGGGATCGCGCTAATTCATTTGCATTTATAGTTTGAAGTGAAAGAATTATTACGTTTTACTTCTTGAAATCAAAATTCGTACAAACTCTTACACGTGTGTTGTGATTTGATTGCAAGGTGATCTGGAGCATTCTGTGCTGTTGAAAAATTATTTGGGATATACCAGAGAGCTGTAGATAGCAACAGGAAGAAGTTGTTGAAAAATTGTACACTGTTCCCAACACCTGACCGCGGAAGAGCGGCATATACATGGTTAGTGCGGCGGAAGCGCCGCAGTCTTGAGGGATCTCTGGAAAATTTTCCAGCAGGTGATTTCTTGCTCTCTCCTCTCACCCTTTTTATCTCCAATTAACCCTTTTCTGCAGGATTCTTTGCAAATAAATCGCAGCGCCGCAAAGCAAAAATAAAATTGTGTGTGATTTTGATTTCTTGGTTGTTTGCATTCTAATACGGAAATTTAAGGGGCACGGCCAAATCCAAATTAGGTGGGGATTTCATTACCCTTCCTAGGCCCCGAAAATCGTCAAACTTGCATCCGCATTACCCTCATTAACTAAAAGAAATCTAGAGAAGACTCTAAGGACTGTCGCGCTCAATAGGACAAGAGAAGGTCGTGGGTAATTCATTGCTTATCCGCGTTTTCTTGTGGTGCCTAAGGCGAGTGTGTCTAAGGCTAGTGGTTATTAATTAGGTCCACTGTAGTGGTGGTTCCTTCCCACTTACCTGGCACTTATCCGGCCACAGGGGGACAAAGAGGCAGTGGAGGATTCTATCCTGCGGCTTGTCTTTTGGCAGTTAGGAGCGGTCTAGAGATCGGACCTAGGTGACCACTAGATTCTAGGGTTGTGTGCTGCATTTGTTTTGTCGCATCATTTTTTCAAAATCCGTCCCTTTTTCAAAGCAAGCACCGCATTCATTCATCCCTAATTATAAGTCAACGCTGCCACTTGTACTAACCCTTTTTAGTGCAAGATAGGCTGGACACGGGATTCTAGTGCCCGTTTAGTCCGCGTACCTCCTATCGACTCCGAAGTCGATAATTCTCCATTTACCTTTTCTTTACCCACTACCACACCCACACCGATGGATCCGAATCCATCGAACTTCTTTAACCCTAATCTGCCACCGTCCGTTGGTGCGCAGAATCCTACTCCACCCCACATTTCTCTCCAGGAAAGATGCTATCCACATAGAGGTCCTCTTTCGACCTGCTTATCCACACCACCAGCCAATGGGGATAACTTTGAAATAAAGCCCCAGTATATCAATCTTTTACCCAAATACCACGGACTCGAGACCGAGGACGCTTACGTTTTCATTACCAAATTTGAAAACGTATGCGCAATGATGGGTACGTCTCAACTTTCAGTGGATGCGATGCGTCTACGACTTCTTCCATTTACTTTGTGCGATATAGCCGAGAAGTGGCTATACAACACCACCGCACACTCTATTACGAATTGGGAAGAATTCGTCGCTGCATTCCTTAAGAAATTTTACCCAGTCCAAAAGACGGCTCGAATCCGTAGCGAACTGAACCAATTTGCCCAGCTCCCTGCCGAACCATTTTCAAAATACTTTGAACGTTTCAAGGATCTATTGGTTCAATGTCCTCACCACGGCATCCCGAGATGGGAGCTTTGCCGAATCATATATGAGGGCAGCAACCCTAGCACTAAACAGAGCCTTGAAAACATGTGTCAAGGTACATTTATGACCAAAGATGACGGGGAAGCCTGGCGATACTTAGAAGAGTTCGCTGAAAAGTCACTAATTTGGGAGAGTGGAACACAACCATTGAATAGGGGTGGCGTACACCAAATAGATGTGTCCATAGGTGTTCGAGCTGAAATGGCAGCCATGCAAAAGAAGCTCGACGCTATGGAACACAAATTTGCAGCAGCCTCCCTAAACCCAATGTCGCTCCCCAAAACTGTTTGTGGGTGTTGTTCTGATCCGTCACATTTAACGGAAGAATGTCCATTAAACTCTGCGTTTCAAGGTCACGAGCATTCTAATGCCGCATTTCAACGACCTCGAAACGATCCATATTCTTCCACTTACAATCAGGGTTGGAGGAACCACCCGAATTTTGCTTGGAACCAATCACAATCTCAAAACACGGTTCCAAACACGAATCAATTTCAACGGGCTCTTCCTCCACCACAACAGCAACCCCTACAACTCACTCAGCACCCCTACCAGTCACAAAATTTCCAAAACCAGGGCAACACTCATGCACAGTCTAATCCTATGCAGCCCTGTGCTGACGATTTCTCTCAATTCACTCAAACCATGAAATCACTTTTATCAAATTTCATGGATGTTTCGACTGAAGTTAGATCTTCCGTCAATGAGATAAAGAAAAACTCAGCGTCCCAAGCTGAGAGTATCAAATCGATGGAAGCTGAAATCGCACGCTTAAAAGCCGAAATGAGTGCGAGAGAAAAAGGGAAACTTCCCTCTCAACCCCTACAGAATCCTGGGCATTACAATGTAAATGCCATTACCACGTTGAGATCGGGAAGAGTGCTGAACAATCATGTCGGGGAAGGTATTGATGATACTGAAAATCATATCAACACCCCGGCTGAGTCTTTCCCACATACACACACTTCACCTTCTGATCCTTCTTCTTCTACCAAACCACCTTCGCACGAGCCTATTCTCCATTTCCCTTTAGGCTCAACACCTTCACCCAACCCTTATAGTTCTCCACAGACGGTCCCCACACCTCCTTTGGGACCTCGTCTACCCCCCTTTCCTTCTCCTATGATGGACCCCGCGCTTATTGCGAAAGCACCTTACCCGAACCGGCTAAGGGCTAATAGAACGAGTCCTCATATGGAGAAAATTTTAGAGATGTTCAAACAGGTTAACATCAATATCCCTCTCCTAGGTGCGATTCAGCAAGTCCCCGCTTATGCGAAGATTCTTAAGGACTTGTGCACTAGGAAGAGGAAGACCCAAGTGCCGAAGAAGGTCTTTATGTCTAATAACATCAGCACTGCTTTTATACCCCAGCTTCCAAAGAAAAGAAAGGACCCAGGTTGTCCTACAATATCGATTTCGATTGGGGGTAAAAACATAAATCGTGCTCTGTTAGTCCTTGGCGCGAGTGTTAACCTGTTACCTTATTCTGTCTATGAGCAATTAGGGATTGGAGAGCTGAAACCTGCTCATTGCACTCTCCAGATGGCAGACCGATCTATCACCAAACCAAGGGGTGAATTAGAGGATGTACTGATAAAGGTCGGGGAATTTGTTTTCCCCGTAGACTTCATTGTGCTCGACACACATCCTGTAGCAAACCCCCGGGGCCAAATTCCGGTGATTCTAGGTCGTCCTTTCCTTGCCACTTCCAACGCTGTTATAAACTGTAGAAATGGTTCAATGAATTTATCATTTGGAAATATGACCATTGAACTAAATATCTATAGAGTTGGAAGTCAGCCGTCAGAACCTAGTGCTCATATTTTAGATGTGTGCTCTGTCCATGAGATCGCTCCCGATAGTTGTGGAGCTGAGGATCTTTGCTTGACTGATCTCGATGACATTAGCACATCTCTGTTTGATTTCACACATGATCTTAGTGAGGACACTTTAGCTACACATGAGTCCTGCACTTCTGACTTTTCTCCACCCGAGTCTGTATCTTTCACAGGCTCTGAGCTTCTTTGTAGATCCAAAAATCAATCTATGACCCTTCCTTCTATCATTTCTCCGCCTGAGTTAGATCTCAAAATTTTACCTTCTCACCTGAAATATGCTTATCTTGGTGAGGAGAACGAGTCATTACCGGTTATCATTTCCGCTTCTCTTGCATCAGAGCAAGAGAATGCCCTTTTATCGGTATTGAGATCTAACAAAGAGGCGTTTGGTTGGAGTATGGCGGACATCAAAGGGATTAGTCCCTTGATAGTTGAACATCATATACATGTGATGGATGATGCCAGACCGACCCGAGAACCACAGAGACGGTTGAATCCCGTCATGAAGGAAGCTGTCATGAAAGAAATCGTCAAGTGCTTAGATAATGGTATTATCTACCCCATCTCCGATAGCCAGTGGGTGAGTCCTATACATGTCGTTCCTAAGAAATCCGGCATCACAGTTATCACAAATGAAGCGAATGAGTTGATTCAAACACGCGCCCAAACTGGGTGGCGTGTATGCATCGATTATAGAAAACTCAACGCTGCTACGAGGAAAGATCATTTTCCTCTACCATTTATTGATCAAATGCTGGAACGCTTAGCGGGACGAGAGTTTTATTGTTTTATGGACGGTTACTCAGGCTACAATCAGGTCCCCATCGCCAAAAAGGATCAAGATAAAACCACTTTTACTTGTCCTTTTGGTACCTTTGCTTACAGTCGCATGCCCTTTGGGTTATGCAATGCTCCCGCTACCTTTCAGCGGTGTATGATGGGGATATTCTCTGATATGGTAGAGAATTTTTTGGAGATCTTTATGGACGACTTCTCGATTTTTGGAGACTCTTTTTCTGATTGCCTAGCGAATCTTGACGCTGTTCTTACTCGTTGCAAAGAGAAGAACTTGACATTGAACTGGGAAAAATGCCATTTTATGGTCCAAGAAGGAATAGTCCTTGGACATGTCATTTCACAGAAAGGCATTGAGGTTGACAGAGCTAAAGTAGATGTCATTCACAACCTGCCTCATCCCAAAAGCGTCAAAGATATTCGCTCTTTCCTTGGCCATGCGGGCTTTTATAGGAGATTCATAAAGGACTTTAGCAAAATTGCTAGACCTTTAACACTACTCCTGGCCAAGGATACGACCTTCCACTTTGACTCGGATTGCGAGACAGCTTTCGACTCACTTAAACACTCACTCACTTCAGCCCCCGTTTTATCATCACCAAATTGGGACTACCCCTTTGAGCTGATGTGTGACGCATCTGATTTTGCAGTAGGTGCAGTCTTAGGACAGCACATTGATAAGATGCCACACGTGATTTACTATGCTAGTAAGACCCTGAATGATGCGCAAATCAATTACACAACCACCGAGAAAGAGCTTTTAGCGGTTGTATTTGCGTTAGAAAATTCAGGCCTTACTTAATCGGCTCACCTATAGTTGTATATACTGACCATTCCGCTTTAAAACATCTTCTGGCGAAGAAGATGCAAAAGGTCGACTAATACGTTGGATCCTACTGTTACAAGAATTTGATCTTGTTATCAAAGATAAGAAAGGATGTGAAAACGTAGTAGCCGACCACCTTTCACGCATCGTTTCTTCCCCTGTGACCCTGCCGATCAATGACTCATTCCCTGATGAACAACTCTTGAGCATATCTGCTGAACCATGGTTCAGGGATATTGTGAACTATCATGCCACGGGACTTATACCGAGCGATTGGTCAAAACAGGACAAATATCGTTTTCTTTCCCAAGTAAAACACTATTACTGGGACGAGCCCTATTTGTTTAAATATTGTCCTGATCAGATCATTCGCCGGTGCGTCCCAAATGAAGAGTTCAAGAGTGTTCTTTCATTCTGTCATGATCAGGCTTGTGGGGGTCACTTTGGTCCTAGAAAGACAGCGGAAAAGGTTTTGCAATGTGGATTTTATTGGCCGACCTTATTCAAGGACGCATTTGAGTATTGCAAAACCTGTACACAATGTCAGTATACGGGTAGAATATCCCAGAGGAATGAAATGCCTCAGCAACCCATTCTGGTTGTTGAAATGTTTGATGTTTGGGGCATTGATTTTATGGGTCCTTTTCCCAACTCCTTTGGAATCTGTACATTTTGCTGGCGGTTGATTATGTCTCCAAGTGGGTAGAAGCCATTCCATGTCGCACTAATGACAGGAAAGTTGTCATTAAGTTCTTAAAAGAGAATATCTTTTCGCGATTTGGACACCCACGCGCTATCATTAGTGATAATGGGACACATTTCTGCAACAGGTCTTTCGAGACTCTGATGCGAAAATACTCAATCAACCACCGACTTTCTACACCCTATCACCCCCAAACAAGCGGGCAGGCTGAGATCTCAAACAGACAAATCAAACTTATCCTGGAGAAAACTGTTGCTAAGAATAGAAAAGACTGGTCGACCAAATTGACGGATGCTCTTTGGGCATTCAGGACTGCATATAAGACCGACCTAGGAATGTCTCCATATAGGATAGTGTTTGGAAAAGCATGTCATCTACCTGTTGAGATAGAACATAAAGCATTGTGGGCTATAAAGGAAATAAATTTTGATCTAAACCTTGCTTGCAACTTTCGGAAGCTGCAACTTAACGAGCTAAGCGAACTCCGCGATGAAGCTTATGATAATGCTGTAATCACAAAGAATAGGACTAAGGTTTTTCACGATAAAAGCATTTTAAGGAAAACATTTTTACCTGGTCAACAAGTCCTTCTTTATGATTCACGATTACACCTTCATGCGGGTAAGCTCCGATCTCGTTGGAAGGGACCTTTTGTTGTGCGGTCTGTATTCCCGCACGGGGCAGTAGAAGTTGAAAATGCTAAAAACGGCACAGTTTTCAAAGTAAATGGACATAGACTAAAACCGTATTTTTCCACTGACCCCACGGAGGAGCTCTTGTTCTTACAAGAGCCAGTTTATTGGATTAAAATTCCTCCGTTTCACCTTCATATCCTGTATATCATTGCATCATCTTTTGAATGAAGGTGAGTGAAAAACAAGTTTGGGGGGAAGTTCTTCACTTATATATTTTGCCCCCACTAATAATTCCCCCCAGATTTACAGATTTTTGTAGGTATAGCTGTCGGCAACAGTGAGGACACTGTTGAAAACAAGTTTGGGGGAGGTTTGTGCTTATTTTCGCATCATTTGCATATCATCTGCATAAGCACAAAACATTTCTTTTAAAAATCTATAAAAATTGAAAAATTTTCAAAACCCATAAAAATTTAAAAATTTTCAAATATAAAAATAATTTTAATATTTACACCTTTTTGTATATAAATAAGATAATGAAAGTTTAGATAGTGAAAAGTTACATCCATGAGATTAGAAAAATTTTAGAAAACTAAGAAAATTAGAAGTTTTCTTATACGAACTAGTAATAAGTAGTTATGAGTCGTTGTCCCAAGGGTTAGTAAGATGAAGGACGTCACTAATCTGAGGATAAAAATAAGTCTGAAAAATAGTTTCTATTCTGGAAGCCAAACATTTTGAACGTGGCTACCCTGCTATTCGCACTTACACACGTCTTGAAGCCTGGGATAGTAGAGGATACCTTGAAATGCTCTTGTCTTAAAGCCAAAAGTATGAAAAAAAAAATATGTGTTCTAAAGTGGTGAGAAAAATGGATACTGGTTTTGTTATCACCGAGGGCAATAAAAATATATAGCAAAAGGGTGCTTCTTCACCTAGTGCCCCAAGGTCAACTGGTCTGGGAGTCACTGCTATGCCTGAGGTGGTGCAAGACGAGGAAAATACACCAAGCATGCAAGCACATTAGTAATCGGTCGGTTAGTACCTCAAGAAGTATTGACGGTCGCATGAAAGTGTGTAAGCAATCTCGTTTGCCAAGAAGTACTGAGGCCGATGGGCAAGGGTATGATAGCTTGAATTGAATTCTCCGGGTGTAGGGATGTCTTTACACACACGCAGGGTGATATGATCGATGTTTGGAATAAAGATAGGAATGAAGAATAAGACGATGTTTTATTGAGGGAGGACGTGATTTCTAACATTTTTTCATGACCATTAAGATAGGGCTCATGACAACCGAAAAGCTAGCTTAGTTGGAAACCCTAATTTTCAAAGCTTTTCTTTTACGATTCTCTTCTTTAAATGTAATATTCATGATCTTGCTTTTATTATTGGATTTTGTGGGTGCAATCCGCTGAAAACCCTCAGGAGACAACACTCCTCCTACTAAGGGACACCTAGAGGTTTAAAGGCTTGTTGCACATGCTCAGTGCAATCGTGTTGCCTACGAAAGTGTGCTAGTTAGTTTTTCTCTTTCTTTATTTTCTCCTTCTCTTTTTAATAAAACATTCGCTCGAGACGATCGAAATTAAGTTTGGGGGTATTTGATCAGTCGAAAATATTGCATATTTTAACCGGCAATTTCCTTATCATTTGCATCCATATAGAAGTGTACGGTATTCATAATTCACATATTAGCAAATCGGTCGCAAAATATCAGATTACATGTATTCGATCTTAAAACCGGCATTTCTAGGGAAATTGACTGCATTGCATTACATAGCATATTTTCTATATCTTGCAACCCCTGTTTCGAAGTCTGTGCAGGAAAAGAGAAGCTTGCTCGATCATTACAATGCTCGACCATTACAATTGCTCGTAAACTCACTTAACTCAAATCTGGTATCAACACAGAAGAGGAAGCACAAATCTAAACATCAAAGAAAGCTACAAACAGCAGTACAAGACCACTGCAGAAGACTCAGATCCCAAGCTCATCAATGCGCGGCGGAAGAGCGGCATATGTAGGGTAAACGCGGCGGTTGCGCGGCGGTTCCAAGGGTTCAGACTCTCAAATTTCACCAAAACTCCTGTTTCAGTGGATACAGCTCAATAATGCACACAAACTTCCAGAAGAGTCCAGATACTTCCACCAGATCAGCAAACACCCAAACTAGCCTAATCTTTCTAGAACTTTCCCTAAACCCTAGCTTAAACCCTAAGCTAACTCCTAACAAACTCCTTCTAGAAACCCTTCAACAAACTTTGGGAGGGAAAGTTCTAATTCAAATCTAACCTAGGGTTTGGGAGCTCTATAAATAAGACCCTAGGCTCATCATTTGAAAGAATTATTCAACCTTAGATGATTCAACCTTAGGATTCAATTTTGGGAAAGTTTAGAAAATCAATCTCTTTCTTCATCCCCTCTTCCTCAAGTTTAGTGAGAGAGCTTGTAGGAAACCCTAACCCTAAATCCAACAACAATTCAAGATCTTGAGTGCAAGCCAAGCAAGATGCCTTCAACCCTTTTATGAGCCGAGCCGATCTTCAATCGGGCAAGAGATCAAAGTAGATCCACGATCCACGGAGACGAGCGAAGCCGAGTCAACGATCGATTTCTTCTTCTTGTAGATTCTTGAAAGAATGTATTGAAATTGTTGATTAAATAAAAGGTGATATTCTTTTATCTTGTTTTCTTTAAATTCCGCATCATGTTATCATTCCTATTCTTGAATATTGTCTTTGTGGTGATGTGTGAATAAAACTCCGCTCGTCGGGGAGTCGAAACGATCTTTAGTATGATTATGTAACAAATTTGTAATCGATTCTTGAATCCCACGAGTTTGTAAACCCTAGCAAGTTCAAGAATCGACGACCCAATTCGTTGCGATGCTTTCTTGATCGACATCGCTCGAGATTGGGGAGTTCCGATCGTTTCTTGGAATTGCTAGAGGCTAGAATATAAATGGTATCCTCGAAAGAATAAGGGTTAAGAGATGAAACCCTAATTTCATCAAGAAAACCCTAACTCTCGTCGATCACCATTGATCTAGTATCAATTCTTCGAAGGACAAGAACACGAAACCCTTTAGATTACATCACGTCTAAAGATCCGATCGACTCCTACGAGCCTCTCTTATATTCTTGATTGTTGATTGGAAATATTATCAAAACAACCGATTCTTGATTGTTTATAGTTTCTTGATTCTTGAGTAAAGGATAGTGACACTGGAATACAAATCACATCTTGAATCATGTTTTCGTTTATTGTTGTTTAACATTTCATTTCAAAAGTATCAAAATACAATTGAATTGCACAATCCCTGTGGACGATCCGCACTCATTCATTAACTACATCCGACACCGTGGTTTGATTGCGGTCAATATAATTTTTTGATTGTCGTTACTTTTTACATATACACGTCAGAAAATATTTCAATCACTGCACATTCTGGGTATCTACATTTTTGTGTGTATTTATTGCACTTGATATATGTTTATACACCGCTACATCGGTGTGCGATTTGTGCATATTTATTGCACTTGAGATCGGTTTTGTACCTTGGTAGCACGTGTTCATGATTTCGTGGATTTCGTACAGTTGATTTGATGTTGTGCATGTGGCACGCCCTCGATTTGATTTTTGCACTCGGTATAGCTCACATATGCTTACAGTGCATTGATACGGATTTTGTGCACATAGTGCACACGTTTTTGATTTTATACACCTTGGTACACTCGGTGTTGCTTTTTATACGCATTTGAGTAATTGATGAGTTTCCGTGCATTCGTTGCACTAGATTGGTATTTCGTGCACTAGATGCACCGGATTTGTACTTTATGCATTTGCATGCACCGGATTCGTATTTCGTGCATTTGTTGCACTAGATTTGTATTTCGTGCACTGGATGCACTGGATTTGCATTTCATGCGTTTGTTGCACCAGATGGGTATTTCGTGCATTGGTTGGACTAGATTTATACTCCGTACATTGGTTGCACCCGATTTATATCGTTGAGCATTTGTTTTATCAGATTTATGTTTTTGTGCGCGTTTGCACTTGACGTTCGTTTTCGTGCGCTTTACTGCATGGGCATTTATATGGACATGACGTGCTTGGGTTGGATTTTTGCGCATATTAGACGCTTGGAATTGGATTTTGTGCACACCGGGTGCACTTGATTTAGATTTTATTTGTGCATGTTGGATGCACTTGATTTCAATTTCATTCGTGCATAACGGATGCACTTGATTTGGATTTTCATGCATGTTGGGCACGTGATATATGATGTGCTTTTTGTGCACACCGGATCCACTCGATTGTGATTTTCATTCGTGCATGTTAGTTGCACTGAGTTGAGATTTTCGTGCACTATAGATGCACTTGATATTATTGTCATGCACATCTATTGTACTGGACAGATGCTTTCGTGCACACCCGTTGCACTAAGTTTTGCTTTCGTACATATTGTGGCACTTGTATTTGGATTTGATTTCCGTGCGCACCAAACATTCGTGATTGTCGGCTACGCCTTTTGAGGCTGATTTTGCTCTTAAGCACCTTGTTTTCATGATGGACACTATATTATGTAATAGCCGAACAGGACTGATATGGGGACAGTACCTTAGTATTTTGCATGCATTAAAAGTTTAACAAGAGCTTTTAAAAAACGAGCTATAGTCTCGCTATTTTCTATGTGTCCGCGAGCGACACAAACATTTACAAAGGAAAACCTTTTGAGATATTTTAAAAGGGCGGAACGTATAATTGAGCAAAACATATATGAACATATAATTATTACTTTATAAATGAGCGTCCGTCACTTGTGCCGTGAGTTACGCATCACACGGCGATTAAGAAAAGATTTTTCATATATTTTATTCAGTTTTAAGAGATTTTTCCAAGGATGCGTACTATACACGTATTATAGCATTTGACTAGTGCATATTGGATTTCAGTAGTGGATTTTGAGATCTGTATCTCCATTGTAACTCCGATGATTTGCGTGCAAATCCGACGATTTGCGTGACGCTTGACGGGTTTGATTTTTGAGTTTTGTACTCGTTTTCAGGCGAACACGATGCGCTGAGTGTTAGTTATATGTATGCCCTAGAGGCCATTACTATACATAGGATGTATATTGTAGTGGATGCTTGGACATATATAGGAAGGACTTTCTTGCTCTACATGATAGTATGCTATCTGGTTGCTCTTTACCTTAACGTGTACACTGATTGTCTCTCTGTTACATGTTGGTAAAGCCCTTAAGATGTGTACTTGACTACGTGGACTATGATGCGGATCATACTAGTGGGGACATGGTAGTCCATAAGTACATCCTTCAAGGTCCCTATCGATATACCAGAGTAGACTAGCGTATACCTTCTCGACCCATACAGATGGATGATGGATGATCCCATATCCATTGGTGTTTGACATCAGAGATGATATACGGGTGCTCAGTGGAGACTGGGTACACTGGACGGACTCGCCGAGAACTCCCAGATGGTATTATACCTCATGTCAGATGGCAGTTCTCTGGTGACACTGGTACAGGTTAGTCTCTAGACCCGAGATCGTCATAGAGTCTTGTGTGATTCCCACTGTGCTTTGATTTCCACCTTACTACGTCCAAGAGGGCGTGCAAAATGGTGGTTTTTGGGTACAGTCCCGAATCACATGGAGGCAATGAGCGATAGGAGGGGATTCGTCTCTCCCGGTATAGGGAGTTGATGTTGCGCTGTGTTCGATTGGCTATAACCGGAAATCCCTGGCCAGGGTTGCTGAGATTTACTGGTAAGTGTTAACAGTAGTTTCTCGAACTGTTATAGACCTCATATCGACACGACTTATCGAGCAACTGGGGTCTGACGTTTACCACCCCTAGGCGAGATATGCGACATATCAGATGAACAGACCGGACTGTACGGTAAGTGTTACTTGTTGGATTCACAGGAGTGTGAGTGGGCTTGCTCATCGATCTTCTGATCGCTCAATACCCGGGTGGCCGTAACGTTTAGCAGACCGCTTGCGGCTTGTAGGTGCTTGATATGATCATCATCTGCTGCCGGCGTATTGACGAGTCTTTAGAGTCCTACACAGAGGTTTCCTGGCTCAAGCGAAACGAAATAGGAGCGCATATGAGATATGTGCGGGACCGAGAATAATACCAGTATGTGATACTGTATTCTATTCTCGCGATTTGTATCATTGGACGGTTATATGAGATATAGCCAGGTTACCGAATCAAGTGTTGATTCGATACATTGATACACTAAATATTAGTCGGTTATATGCAGTATGACCGGATCATTAAATCAAGCGTTGATTTAATGATTTAATGTATAATAATATATTTGATATATTACTTTGCATTAACTAGTATTGGTTCACTTAAGATGGATTTTCTCACTTGATGTGCACATTGTATATGTGATATATTTTTGTGCACTTGATGTAGGGTTCCTAGGCACCCTAGTGAGGTCTCACAAGGTATCAACCATGTCAGTTTCAAAAATTACGGTGCCGAGAAACCCTAGACTATGGATCGTCGGCTAGATATCTAGGCGAAAAGTAAACTAGTTAACACTTAACTAATGGGAAAACGGAAATACAACCTTTGTAGATCCGGTTCTCCACCTCCATAGCTCCGCAACGAAGTATCCTCACTGTCCATATCGAGATCCGGGCTCTTGTGTCGGCTTCATCGGAGAAGAAGCGGGCTAGGTCATCGACGACGTGCCGAAGATGATCTACGTTGAAGCATCACTAGATCAAGCTCCACCTTCACCAAGCCATGAAAATTTGTGAAGGAAACACACTCTACTACTTGGCAAAAGGTAGAGGATGAAGAAATAGGAAGTGGGTTCAATTTAGAATTGGATTTCTCACTCTTAATCATCAATCACCATTGATGACCTCAAGGTTTTCTTCTTGAGTTCAAGGAAGAAGAAGAAGAAAAATATGATAAGTTCTTATGAAAAGAATAATAAAATTCATTCTTATCATAATATTAACCATGGTAATGTGTAGAGAATTAACCAAGGTTAGTTTAATGGTTAGGGTTAAGAATGAGATAAGAATGGTTACAAAGTCAAAGCTTCATGAAGCTTCAACTAAACTCCAAAACTAGCAACCATTCTTTTCTCATCTATTCAAAATAAATAAATAAATAAATAAGTAAGAAAAGAAAACCCTAATCATTAGTTTAACCATTGCTTAATTCATTACACTTAACTATAGTTAAACATGCATCATCAAACATGATACAATCAAGTGCACAAAATCATATCGCATATACAATGCGCACATCCGAGTGAGAAAATCCATTCAAAGTGAACCGATACTAGTTAATGCAAAGTAATATATCAAATATATAATTATACATTAAATCATTAAATCAACACTTGATTTAACGATCCGGTCATATCGCATATAACCGACTAGTATCCAATGTATCGGCTTATCGAATCAATCCTTGATTCGATAACTAGGTTATATCGCATACAACCATTCGACACATTCATCGCGAGAATAGAATACGGTATCACATACACGCATTATTCTCGGTCCCTCACATATCTCATATGCGCTCCTATTTCGTTTCGCTTGAGCCAGGAAACTTCTGTGTAGGACTCTAAAGTCTCGTCAATACGCCGGCAGCAGGTGATGATCATATCAAACACCCACAAGCCGCAAGCGGTCTGCTAAACGTAACGGCCACCCGGGTATTGAGCGATCTGAAGATCGACGAGCAAGCCCGCTCACACTCCAGTGAATCCAACCAGTAACACTACCGTACAGTCCGGTCTGATCGTCTGATATGTCGCATATCTCGCCTAGGGGTGGTAAACGTCAGACCCCAATAGCTCGATAAGTCGTGTCGATATGAGGTCTATAACAATTCGAGAAACTACTGGTAACACTTACCAGTAAATCTCAGCAACCCTGGCCAGGGATTTCCTGTTATAGCCAATCGAACACAGCGCAACATCAACTCCCTATACCGGGAGAGACGAATCCCCTCCTATCGCTCATTGCCTCGTTGTGACTCGGGACTGTACCCAAAAACCACCGTTTTGCACGCCCTCTTGGACGTGGTAAGATGGAAATCAAAGCACAGTGGGAACCACACAAGACTCTATGACGATCTCGGGTCAACAGACTACTCTGTACCAGTGTCACCAGAGAACTGCCATCTGACGTGAGGTATAATACCATCTGGGAGTTCTCGGCGAGTCCGTCCAGTGTACCCAGTCTCTACTGAGCACCCGTATATCATCTCTGATGTCAAACACCAATGGATATGGGATCATCCATCGCCCATCTGTATGGGTCGAGAAGGTATACGCTAGTCTACTCTGGTATATCGATGCCCCATCTCGATACACCCACGACTAGGGACTTTGAAGGATGTACTTATGGACTACCATGTCCCCACTAGTATGATCCACATCATAGTCCAGGTAGTCAAGTACATATCCTAAGGGCTTTACCAACATGTAACAGAGAGAAAATCAGTGTACACGTTAAGGTAAAGATCAACCAGATAGCATACTATCATGTCGAGCAAGAAAGTCCTCACTATATATGTCCCAGCATCCACTACAATATACATCCTATGTATAGTAATGGCCTCTAGGGCATACATATAACTAACAATCTCCTACTTGCACTAGGGCCATCTGATAGCAGTGGTTGTAGTATCTCATACTCAACCATCCCATAAAAATCTCTCTCTGGGAACAAGCCTTTGTGAGTGGATCCGCTGTGTTGTACTCTGACTTTACTCTCCTAACCTCGATCCCTTGGAGATCAACCATCTCCATGATCAGGTGATACTGCCTTAGAATATGTCTGGATCACTGATGGGACCGACGTTCCTTGGCATAAGCCACAACTCTATTGTCTCACAATGGTTGGAACGTAGTTCATCTCATGAACCAATATACACCCAAACAGCCTCTTTGGTAGCGTCTTAAGTAGCGATGTATCCAGCCTTTATCGTCTAGTATGCCACGGTATCTAGCTTGGAACTCTTCCAACATACCGTCCCTTTACTGAGGGTAAAGACAATGCCTGCGACTGACATTCAGTCGTCATTATCACCCTGGAACCCTTCCAGTGATTCTCCCCAGGATCGATTGATACCATCTCACTACAACTAGTAAGAATCCTAACATCCAATTAGATCTATCTCATAGATCCAAAATCCAAGATTTAGTAGGTATCACTTTGATCCTATGTGGAGAATCATTGTGATATGCGGAGATTGATCGAGCGTAGCATAGGAAACTCTTTCCCTATCAAGAGTATGTCATCCACGTACTCTACGAGGATCACCACCATACTCCCTACTACCTTTTTGTTTATACAAGGTTCTTCTACCATTTTGATGATGTCAAACTCTTTGACTAATCCATCAAAACAGATGTTCCAACTCCGCGATGCCTGCTTTAACCTATAAAGCATCTTGCACACGTTTCCGCTGCTCCCACTGTCTACGAAGCCCTCTGGCTGTGTACTTATAGACGCACTCTTCTAAAACATCATTTAGAAAAGCAGTCATGGCACTCAACCGCCAGATATCGTAGTCATGGTATGTAGCCGTGGCAAGTTGGATCTGGATGGACTTAAGCATAGCTACTTGAAAAGGTTTCATCATTATCCACGCCTGGTTGATGACGAGAAACCTTTCACAAGTCTAGCTTCGAAAGTCTCAACTTTTCCATTTACACCAAGTAATCTTCTCAAGATATACTTGCTCCTGATGGGGATTTAACCCTTCAGATATAGCAACCAAAGTCCATACTTTGTTGGTGTATAAGGATTCCAACTCAGATCACTAGGCATCCAGCCATTCTCACAGAGTCCCTACTCTCGATGGCCAGCTCGAAACTAGTTGGGTCATCATCTCATGATGCAATCCTCGCTCCCACTGTCATAGAGAAACCGAAGTATCTCTCAGGTGGGTGAGGAACCCTACTAGATCGGCGGAGAGGCTGAGGTTCATTGGTGACTATTGAATCCTTTGGTTCTTTCAAATCATCAGCTGCAGTTTGTATAGCTGGAACCTTTCCAGTTCTACATTACAGACTTTGCCTCGAGCTTGTCCGGATTTTGCTTTCAGACATAGGCCGGACAACCCCAAATCTTAACTAGCTTAAGACATGGGCTCTACCCTTTCCATATCATATATGAAGTGGTAGGCAACTGATTTGATTTGAACCCTATTCAATAGGTATGCAGCTTCTCAAGTGCATAACTCCTAAAAGGAAATAGGTAACTCAGTAGTACTCATCATAGAGCACACCTTATATAGGGTGTTATTGCTCCGCCCCGATATACCATCGTGCTATGGTGTATTCGGAGGAGTAATGCTGAGAGAGAATCTCATTCTCCTTTAGAATAATCCAGGATTTCCGTGCTTAAGTATTCTCCTCCTTGATCTCATCATAGGACATAATACTTATACCCGTATTGGTTCTCTACTTCTAACTTATATTCTGTGAATATCTCAAAAGGTTCGGACTTGTGTTTCAACAGGAACATAGGTCTGAAACTCGAAAGATCATCAGAGAACGTAATGAAGTATAAAGAACCAGTCCTGGCATGTGTAGACAGGGGACCTACATACATCAACATGTAACATCCCAAGAGTTTACTAACTCTTTCTCTGTTTCCAATAAACAGGGCTGTGGTCATCTTATCTTTGTGACATGACTGGCGAGTTTCACAAGATGTAAATTCAAACTAATTTAAATATGCATCTAAATGTAACTGCAGCCAGTCGGGTCGCATTGATATGACCTAGTCTACAATACCTCAAGAAGAATCCGTTCATTTCTGAACTCTTCCTCTTGTGTGTGTTCCATATACTAAGAACTGTAGTTTGATTTAGAACATCAACGCTTTTAGATAACGTGCCTGAACCGATCAACTTTTGATATAGGAAATGTTCAAAACATTATCCAACAATACAAAATTTTACCGTTTCTTTACTAATAAAGAGACTGATATGATTTTGTATATCAGGTTCGGTATCTAATAACATTCGTTCAGAATCAATGTATTTAGAATACAGGGTGACAGTGACCAATAGACTTGGCTGCAACTCTTGCCCCGTTTTCTGCCTCATGAAACTTATCACCCGTTCTCAGTTCTCTACATATCTGTAACCCTATGTAACAGATTACATATCTGGGATCCTGATCTGGTATCACATACCCAGGACGTAGAGGATACTGAGAAACAGTTCTCTGTAATGAACACACCCGAAGATGATGCATCAGCATGCACTCTCTTCGTTTGGGCGGCACGGGAAATCTGGTATTCCCCAATTTCCTGCTCTGTCTTATAACAATTATAAGTTGGAGCGGGACCAACGTTCCCCAGCTCAGTATAACAAGCGGGTTCGGTCAATATTCCGTATTATTATCTTGATTAAGGCGTGATATGGTCGCTACCTGGAGAGAGAGAGAAGAAAACACTCAGCGTACGCTCTTGCAAGAATAGATTGGTTATTATTTTATCTAATCAGGATGGCTCCCACTGCTTTTTATCAAATCTTCCTTCAAACCCTAAAAGGAAAGACTAGCCGGGATTAATTACACACTACAAGTTCGCCAATCTTTCAGCCAGGCCAGTGTCGGTACTTTGAGGGAGGTCCCCCGTGCTTTCGCACGAACCTAACTAATGTAAACCTCGTTTTCCCAGAGGCGTAACCCCGTTGACACCTTTCTAGACACCTACTTGATCGGCTAATTGTAATATATAAAACTCTCCCAGGAGTAACTCTTACTCACAGCGGGTATCGGGATCCAACTATCTCATAGAAGGTATGCAATCTCATTGCAAATTTCAACACTTGAATTCCCGATAATATTTTGCCCCTAGCGTCCTATGACCTTGACGGAGGCCAAACAACCCATAGTCCGCTAGTCAAGTTCAACCCGTCATTTCCTGATTGAATTAAACCCACCCGCACGACCCTTGACGGAGGCCAAACAACGCCGTACGAATACCCTAATCCAATCGCATCATATGCTAGCAGATAAGCACTAGTTAGCTACCGTACACTACGCCTTGACGGAGGCCAAACAACCGCAGCACGAATACTAACTAGTACGTATCTGAAATGACGGAGGGCTACGACAGGTTTTTCTGAAAACCTATTGCGTAATGAACTTGATATCGTTGTAGGATCGAATGAATTTTGAAATGGAGTGTTTTTGAGGCTTTTCTAGTTTTGCTAAAGGAGTCACTCCCGGTGAAGGGATCGTCGGTCCTTTCCTCGTCGAATGAGGTGCGGGATATATCATATATATCACTGTGCAAAGCAAAAACACTTAAAAGCAATCAAAAGACAAACCGAGTGTGTAGCATCTGCCAGTTATTGCTAAAGGAGTCACTCCCGGTGAAGGGATCTCGGTCCTTTCCTTATCGAATAAGGTGCAGGATATATCACATATACCTCTGTGCAAAGCAAGAACTGTAGCTACCTGTTTTATTTTGAAATTCGATTCTACAACATCTTAGGTTTCTTTTACTTTCATTAATCACATTAATGAAGTCCCATCAATTATGTACCTAAACATCACAGATAAATACGACGTACACTTATGCCATCCGCATTCGCCTCGATGTCCCCTCGTGCATCGTTAGGTTAGGTAACTAACGGCAGAGCGGGGCAGGGCTAGCGCGGGTGTAAAACATAAGTAACGCCTATATAATATATCATATATACTATATACTGTATCTATCACAGAACATCACATGATCACATCACAGATATCGCAGCAGAAGAAACATATGAAATATTGGATATACTAGGACGTCCGTGTTTTCAATACGAGCCAGTATAAAACACGGATTCCACGGTCGCGATGAATAGCCAAACCCACACCCCTAGACCCCTACGAGAGCGGTAAGCAACCCTACCAATTCTGGAGTTAGGAGACGCGGACTCGACTCCTCGAGTTGGTCTCCCACTGGACTCCAGAACCCGGTTACTTATGCTCCCCTCCTTGGGTCTATCCTAGTGCGGAAAAGTAAATAATATACAAACGGTGACAACTTCCGCAACCTGGAAGTGCCCCAATAAAAGAATATTACATACAAGTTTTTACATGAATGAAAATGAAAAACACTCATCTCACATAAAAACCCCCCGGCTATTCAAACACGACGATCCAATATAACATATCCAGCAACACATAACATCACATGTCATCAACGTAAGTAAATATGCGCATCCCAATTGTTGTTGACATATAGCAACGAAACCGGCGATATCACATATTACACTTACGGTCACAGAAAAGAAAGTGTAAAACTACAACAGTTGGAATCCGCAACCTGCATAGACATCGCATGCCTAATCAAATGAATTCCTTAGACATCGCATGCCTAATAATTATAAACCCCGCATTTTAGTCTCAAAATCGAAAACACTTTTCAATACTAAGTCGGGTAATTCAACAAGATTCCCGACACCCTGATCGAATGCTCGTCGCAAACTTCAGTAGACGGCTGCATCCCCGATACCGTCGATGAAGTGCACCAAGGCGGAACACCGCTACCGCGAGCACCCGGACGGATGCTTTCGGCGACGGGGTTCTCCTACAGTCACTTGGTCGGGGCTATGGCGTGAGGCTGTCTATTAAGTTTACCCGGCGAGTATCCGCGTACGCTACGTGATTGCGACGGACTTTTGATCGCATTAAAATTCCGTGGCAACCGATCAAGTGAGACTAAACTGCTATGTTTATAACATTCATTCAGTTATCTCATAACTTCTTGTGAATTCCAATTATTGTATCCGATTCCGGATAAATAGAAAATGTCAAACTTTCCGATCGAACAATCGAACACCCAAGTTTTCCCGATACAGATCAACACATGAAACAAGTCTAAAAACATTCAGTTCGTGCCTCAGTACCAACGGTCCAGCCGTAGAAGGGTCAAGCCAACGCCTCACATGTGGCACGCCGTACTGCCCCAAACCCGAAGGTTCAAAGGGCAGTTCAAGACGGTCACATAATCGAGTTAAGGTTTGTTGTCTTCTAGAGGGTCCAGCGCGTTACTTGCACTACTTAGAACGTCGTTAAACTACGGAAAAATCCAACACTTGGAAATTTCCCGACAGGGGAAAAATTGGGTATTTATATCCGGTCGAACTTTTTAACATATTCTAAAATTTATCCGGAAAGCCACATAGACAAAATCTGATACCCCGATCGAAACACCGAATCCCCAAAACTACCCCAGAAAATTCAACTCTTGAAAAAATATTAAAAATTCCCAGAAAATCCAGCATAATAAAATAGGAGTTACTGTGCAAACAGTAATTGATGACGTCAGCTTATGGCCGCGGAACCGCCGCAGAAGCCAAGCTTCTGCCGCGGTTCCGCCGCATGTTGTACTGTTCATCAGAAATTTTTTGCGCCGTAATTCTTAGATTTCCCTGCTGAATTTTTTAGCAATTTTTAATTTGGAAAAATCCACGTTTTTGAAAAAAGGACAGAGAGCATAGAAATTATGGGGTTTCGGTTCGTTCGGACTTCAAATTCCGTCTAGACTTCGCCTAAGGCTCTAGCTAGGGTCTGATACCACTGTAGGGTTCCTAGGCACCCTAGTGAGGTCTCACAAGGCATCAACCATGCCAGTTTCAAAAATTACGGTGCCGAGAAACCCTAGACTATGGATCGTCGGCTAGATATCTAGGCGAAAAGTAAACTAGTTAACACTTAACTAATGGGAAAACGGAAATACAACCTTTGTAGATCCGGTTCTCCACCTCCATAGCTCCGCAATGAAGTATCCTCGCTGTCCATATCGAGATCCGGGCTCTTGTGTCGGCTTCATCGGAGAAGAAGCGGGCTAGGTCATCGACGACGTGCCGAAGATGATCTACGTCGAAGCATCACTAGATCAAGCTCCACCTTCACCAAGCCATGAAAATTTGTGAAGGAAACACACTCTACTACTTGGCAAGAGGTAGAGGATGAAGAAATAGTAAGTGGGTTCAATTTAGAATTGGATTTCTCACTCTTAATCATCAATCACCATTGATGACCTCAAGGTTTTCTTCTTGAGTTCAAGGAAGAAGAAGAAGAAAAATATGATAAGTTCTTATGAAAAGAATAATAAAATTCATTCTTATCATAATATTAACCATGGTAATGTGTAGAGAATTAACCAAGGTTAGTTTAATGGTTAGGGTTAAGAATGAGATAAGAATGGTTACAAAGTCAAAGCTTCATGAAGCTTCAACTAAACTCCAAAACTAGCAACCATTCTTTTCTCATCTATTCAAAATAAATAAATAAATAAATAAGTAAGAAAAGAAAACCCTAATCATTAGTTTAACCATGGCTTAATTCATTACACTTAACTATAGTTAAACATGCATCATCAAACATGATACAATCAAGTGCACAAAATCATATCGCATATACAATGCGCACATCCGAGTGAGAAAATCCATTCAAAGTGAACCGATACTAGTTAATGCAAAGTAATATATCAAATATATAATTATACATTAAATCATTAAATCAACACTTGATTTAACGATCCGGTCATATCGCATATAACCGACTAGTATCCAATGTATCGGCTTATCGAATCAATCCTTGATTCGATAACTAGGTTATATCGCATACAACCATTCGACACATTCATCGCGAGAATAGAATACGGTATCACATACACGCATTTTTCTCGGCCCCGCACATATCTCATATGCGCTCCTATTTCGTTTCGTTTGAGCCAGGAAACTTCTGTGTAGGACTCTAAAGACTCGTCAATACGCCGGCAGCAGGTGATGATCATATCAAGCACCCACAAGCCGCAAGCGGTCTGCTAAACGTAACGGCCACCCGGGTATTGAGCGATCTGAAGATCGACGAGCAAGCCCGCTCACACTCCAGTGAATCCAACCAGTAACACTACCGTACAGTCCGGTCTGATCGTCTGATATGTCGCATATCTCGCCTAGGGGTGGTAAACGTCAGACCCCAATAGCTCGATAAGTCGTGTCGATATGAGGTCTATAACAATTCGAGAAACTACTGGTAACACTTACCAGTAAATCTTAGCAACCCTGGCTAGGGATTTCCTGTTATAGCCAATCGAACACAGCGCAACATCAACTCCCTATACCGGGAGAGACGAATCCCCTCCTATCGCTCATTGCCTCCATGTGACTCGGGACTGTACCCAAAAACCACCGTTTTGCACGCCCTCTTGGACGTGGTAAGATGGAAATCAAAGCACAGTGGGAACCACACAAGACTCTATGACGATCTCGGGTCAACAGACTACTCTGTACCAGTGTCACCAGAGAACTGCCATCTGACGTGAGGTATAATACCATCTGGGAGTTCTCGGCGAGTCCGTCCAGTGTACCCAGTCTCTACTGAGCACCCGTATATCATCTCTGATGTCAAACACCAATGGATATGGGATCATCCATCGCCCATCTGTATGGGTCGAGAAGGTATATGCTAGTCTACTCTGGTATATCGACGCCCCATCTCGATACACCCACGACTAGGGACTTTGAAGGATGTACTTATGGACTACCATGTCCCCACTAGTATGATCCGCATCATAGTCCAGGTAGTCAAGTACATATCCTAAGGGCTTTACCAACATGTAACAGAGAGACAATCAGTGTACACGTTAAGGTAAAGATCACCAGATAGCATACTATCATGTCGAGCAAGAAAGTCCTCACTATATATGTCCCAGCATCCACTACAATATACATCCTATGTATAGTAATGGCCTCTAGGGTATACATATAACTAACACTTGATTGTATCATATTTGATGATACATGCAAACTTGGGTGTGTGTTTGCTTTAAACTATGTTTAGTAAATGGTTAGGGTTTCATTTCATTTGCTTTATTTACTTATTTATTTATTTATTCATTTTGGTAAGAAATAAAATGGTGACTTTATTTGGATTTCACTTGAAGCTTCATGAAGCTTTGAAAGTCAAACCATTTTGTTTCTTTCCTAAACCCTAACCCTTTAACTAAACCCTAGTTCATTCTCTACATGAGTTAGCCTCACCCATGGTTGGATTATGATGACTCTTCACTTGATTTTTATTTTAATGATATTCTTTTCTTCTTCTTCTTCTTCTTGAAAAAGAAAAGAAAAGCTTGCTTCAAAAATGTCAAGTGATCATTCTAAGTGAGAAATCCAAATCCAAAGTGAACCCACTTCCTATTTCTTCATCCTCTACCACTTGCCAAGTAGTATAGGGTGTTTTCTTCATAAGTTTCATGACTTAGCGAAGTTGGAGCTTGATCTTGAGTTGCCTCGACGTAGATCATCTTCGGCATCGAAGTCGACGACCTAGCCCGATCATTTCTTCGACGAAACCATCGCTAGAGTTCGGGATCCGATGATCGCAGCGGAGGGACATCATCACGGAGCTAAGGAAGTGGAGGACCGAATCTACAAAGGTTGTAGTCTCTTTCACTTAGCAGTAAAATTGTTTACTACTTGCATGTTTCACCTAATCTCTAGTTAACGATCTATATTAGGGTTTCTCGGCACCGGAAAATTTTGAAATTGGCATGGTTGATGCCTTGTGAGACCTCATTAGTGTGCCTAGGAACCCTACAGTGGTATCAGAGCCTAGCTAGAGCTTTAGGCGAAGTGTAGACGAAGTTAGAAGTCCGATCGAACCCGTAAACCCCGACAAAACACTTCTCTGTACATTTTTCAAAACAGTGGATTTTTGTGAATTAAAAATTCTCAGAAAAACAAGAAGGAAAAACTAAGAATTACTGTGAAGTACGGTCCACTAAGTCAATAATTTCACCGCGGAACCGCGGCTAAACCAAGGGTTTGGCGGCGGTTCCGCGGCCAAAATTTGGACTTAGTCCCTGAAATTTCATATATTTATTCTTAGGTCCTTTCTTGGCAATTTTTTATGGTAATTTTTTAATTCCACTCAAGTGTTGAGTTTTCTAGGGTTTTATTGGGGACTCGTTAATTTGATCGGATAATTTAACTTCGTTTATGTTTTTCCGGATATTTCAGAAACTGTTAAAAAGTTCGACCGGATATAAATACCCACTTTTTCCTCTGCCAGGAAATTTCCAAGTGTTGGATTTTTCCGTAGTTTAAGAATGTTCTAAGTAGTGCAAGTAACGCGATGGACCCTCTAGAAGACAACAAACCTTAACTCGATTATGTGACCGTCTTGAACTGCCCTTTGAACCTTCGGGTTTGGGGCAGTACGGCGTGCCACATGTGAGGCGTTGGCTTGACCCTTCTACGGCTGGACCGTTGGTACTGAGGCATGAACTGGATGTTTTAAACTTGTTTCATGTGTTGAGCTGTTTCGGAAAAACTTCGGTGTTTGATTGTTTGATCGGAAAGTTTAACATTTTCTATTTATCCGGAATGTGATACAACATTTGGAATGCACAAGTAGTTATGAGATAACTGAATGAATGTTATAAATCTAGCAGTTTAGTCTCACTTGATTGGTTGCTACGGAATTTTGATGCGATCAAAAGTCCGTCGCAATCACGTAGCGTACGCGGATACTCGCCGGGTAAACTTAATAGACAGCTACACCCCATAGCCCCGACCAAGTGACTGTAGGAGAACCCCGTCGTCGAAAGCATCCGTTCGGGTGCTCGCGGCAGCGGTGTTCCGCCTTCGTGCACTTCGTCGGCGGCATCGGGGGTGCGGCCGCCTAATAAAGTTTGCGACGAGCATTCGATCAAAATGTCGGGAATCTTATTGAATTGCCCAACTTAACATTGAAAAGAGTTTTCGATAATGAGACTAAAATGCGGGGTTTATAATTGTTAGGCATGCGATATCTAAGGAATTCATTTGATTAGGCATGCGATGTCTAAAGAGCTTGCGGATTCCAACTGTTGTAGTTTTACACTTTCTTTTCTGTGACCGTAAGTGTAATATGTGATATCGCCGGTTTCGTTACTATATGTCAACGACAATTGGGATGGGCATATTTACTTACGTTGATGACATGTGATGTTATGTGTTGCTGGATATGTTATATCGGATCGTCGTGTTTGAATAGCCGGGGTTTTTTTTATGTGAGATGAGTGTTTTTCATTTTCATTCATGTAAAAACCTGTATGTAATATTCTTTTATTGGGGCAGTTCCAGGTTGCGGAAGATGTCACCCTTTGTATATTATTTACTTTTCCGCACTAGGATAGACCCAAGGAGGAGGGCACAAGTAACCGGGTTCTGGAGTCCAGTGGGAGACCAACTCGAGGAGTCGAGTCCGGGTCTCTTAACTCTGGAATTGGTAGGGTTGCTTGCCTCTCTCGTAGGGGTCTAGCGGTGTGGGTTTGGCTATTCATCGCGACCGTGGAATCCGTGTTTTATACTGGCTCGTATTGAAAACACGGACGTCCTAGTATATCCAATGTTTCATATGATTCTTCTGCTGCGATATCTGTGATGTGATCATGTGATGTTCTGTGATAAATACTGTATATAGTATATATGATATATTATATAGACGTTACTTATGTTTTACACCTGCGCTAGCCCTGCCCCGCTCTGCCGTTAGTTACCTAACCTAACGGTACACGAGGGAACATCGAGGCGAATGCGGATGGCATAAGTGTACGTCGTATTTATCTGTGATGTTTAGGTACTTAAATGATGGGACTTCATTAATGAGATTAATGAAATAAAAGAAACCTAAGATGTTGTGGAATCGAATTTCAAAAATAAAATAGGTAGTTACAGTTCTTACTTTGCACAGCGGTATATATGATATATCCTGCACCTTATTCGATGAGGAAAAGGCCGACGATCCCTTCACCGGGAGTGACCCCTTTAGCAATAACTGGCAGATGCTACACCCCTCGGTTTGTCTTTTGATAGCTTCTATAGTTTCTGCTTTGCACAGTGATATATATGATATATCCCGCACCTCATTCGACGAGGAAAGGGCCGACGATCCCTTCACCGGGAGTGACCCCTTTAGCAAAACTAGAAAAGCCTCAAAAACACTCCATTTCAAAATTTATTCGATCCTACAACGATATCAAGTTCATTACGCAATAGGTTTTCAGAAAAACCTGTCGTAGCCCTCCGTCATTTCAGATAAGTACTAGTTAGTATTCGTGCTGCGGTAGTTTGGCCTCCGTCAAGGCGTAGTGTACGGTAGCTAACTAGTGCTTATCTGCTAGCATATGATGCGATTGGATTAGCGTATTCGTACGGCATTGTTTGGCCTCCGTCAAGGGTCGTGCGGGTGGGTTTAATTCAATCAGGAAATGACGGGTTGAACTTGACTAGCGGACTATGGGTAGTTTGGCCTCCGTCAAGGTCATAGGACGCTAGGGGCAAAATTATCGGGAATTTCAAGTGTTGAAATTTGCAATGAGATTGCATACCTTCTATGAGATAGTTGGATCCCGATACCCACTGCGAGTAAGAGTTACTCCTGGGAGAGTTTTACACATTACAATTAGCCGATCAAGTTGGTGTCTAGAAAGGTGTTAACGAGGTTACGCCTCTGGGAAAACGAGGTTTACATTAATTAGGTTCGTGCGAAAGCACGGGGGACCTCCCTCAAAGTACCGACACTGGCCTGGCTGAAAGATTGGCGAACTTGTAGTGTGTAATTAATCCCGGCTAGTCTTTCCTTTTAGGGTTTGAAGGAAGATTTGATAAAAATAGTAGGAGCCATCCTGATTAGATAAAATAATAACCAATCTAATCTTGCAAGAGCATACGCAGAGTATTTTCTTCTCTCTCTCTCCAGGTAGCGACCATGCACGCCTTAATCAAGATAATAAAATGGATATATTGACCGAACCCGCTTGTTATACTGAGCTGGGGAACGTTGGTCCCGCTCCAACTTATAATTGTTATAAGACAGAGCAAGAAATAGGGGAATACCAGAATTGCTATGCCGCCCAAACGAAGAAAGTGCATATGATGCATCATCTTCGGGTGTGTTCATTACAAAGAACTGTTTCTCTGTATCCTCTACGTCTTGGGTATTAGATACCGGATCAGGATCCCAGATATGTAATCTGATACATAGGGCTACAGAAAGGTAGAGAACTGAGAACGGGTGATAAGTTTCATGAGACAGAAAATGGTGCAAGTGTTGCAGCCAAGTCTGTTGGTAACTGTCACCCTGTATTCCAAATACATTGATTCTGAACGAATGTTATTAGATACCGAACCTGATATACAAAATCATATCAGTCTCTTTATTAGTAATGAAATGATAAAATTTTGTATTGTTGGATAATGTTTTGAACATTTCCTATATCAAAAGTTGATCGGTTCACGCATGTTATCTAAAAGTATTGATGTTCTAAATCAAACTACAGTCCTTAGTATACGGAACACACATAAGAGGAAGAGTTCAGAAATGAACGGACCCTTCTTGAGGTATTATAGACTAGGTCATATCAATGCGACCCGACTAGCTAAGTTGCACATAGATGCATATTTAAATCTGTTTGAATTTACATCTTGTGAAAACTTGCCGGTCATGTCACAAAGATAAGATGACCACAGCTCTGTTTATTGGAAGCAGAGAAAGAGTTAGTGTACTCTTGGGACTGATACATGTTGATGTATGTAAGGTCCCCCGTCTACACATGCCAAGACCGGTTCTTTGTACTTCATTACATTCTCTGATAATCTCTCTAGATTCAGACATATGTTCCTGTTGAAACACAAGTCCAAACCTTTTGAGATATTCATAGAATATAAGTTAGAAGCAGAGAACCAATACGGGTATAAGTATTATGTCCATTGATGAGATCCGGGAGGAGAATACTTGAGCACGGAATTCTTGGACTATTCTAAAGGAGAATGAGATTCTCTCTCAGAATGACTCCTCCGTATACACTATAGCACGATGGTATATCAGGGCGGAGCAATAACACCCTATCTGATATGGTGTGCTCCATGATGAGTACTACTGAGTTACCTATTTCCTTTTTGGGAGTTTTGCGCTTGAGAAGCTGCATACCTATTGAATAGGGTTCCAATCAAATCAATTGCCTACCACTTCATATGTGATATGGAAAGGGAAGAGTCCATATCTTAAGTTTGTTAAGATTTGGGGTTGTCCAGCCTATGTCTAAAAAGCAAAATCCGGACAAGCTCGAGGCAATATCTGTTATGTAGAACTGGAAATGTTCCAGCTATACAAACTGCAGCTGATGATTTGAAAGAACCAAATGATTCAATAGTTACCAACGAACCTCAGCCTCTCCGCCGATCTAGTAGGGTTCCTCACCCACCTGAGAGATACTTCTGTTTCTCTATGACAGTGGGAGCGAGGATTGCATCTTGAGATGATGACCCAACTAGTTTCGAGCTGTCCATCAGGAGTGGGACTCTATAAGAATGGCTGGATGCTTAGCGATCTGAGATGGAATCCTTATACACCAACAAAGTATGGACTTTGGTTGCTATATCTGAAGGGTTAAATCCTCATCAGGAGCAAGTATATCTTAAGAAGATTACTTGGTGTACTTGGAAAAGTTGAGACTTTCAAAGCTAGACTTGTTAAAGGTTTGCATCATTGTCTTGGTATGGATTTTGTTGAAACCTTTTCTAAGTAGCTATGCTTAAGTCCATCCAGATCCTTCTTGCCACGGCTACATACCATGACTATGATATCTGGTGGTTGGGTGTCATGACTGCTTTTCTAAAATGATACATGGTTTCAGAAAAGAGAGTCTGTAAGTACACAGTCAGAGGGCTTCGTTGACAGTGGAAGCAGCGGAAACGTGTGCAAGATGTTTTATGTGATAAAGAAGGCATCGCGGAGTTGGAACATCTGTTTTGATGTATTAGTCAAAGAGTTTGACATCATCAAAATGGTAGATGAACCTTGTATAAACAAAAAGGTAGTAGGGAGTATGGTGACGATCCTCGTAGAGTACGTGGATGACATACTCTTGATAGGGAAGGAGTTTCCTATGCTACGCTCGATCAATCTCCGCTTATCACAATGATTCTCCACATAGGATCAAAGTGATTCCTACTAAATCCTGGGTTTTGGATCTATGAGATAGATCTAAATGGATGTTAGGATTCTCACTAGATGTAGTGAGATGGTATCAATCGATCCTGGGGAGAATCACTGGAAGTGTTCCAGGGTGATAAGGACGACTGAATGTCAGTCACAAGCATTGTCTTTACCCTCTATAGAGGGACGGTATGTTGGAAGAGTTCCAAGCTAGATACCGTGACATACTAGATGATTAAAGGCAAGATACATCGCTACTTAAGATGCTACAAAAGAGGCAGTCTGGATGTATATTTGTTCATGAGATGAACATAGTTCCACCCATTGTCTGACAATGGAGTTGTGGCTTAGGCCTAGGAACACCCGTCCCATCAGTGATCCAGACATATTCTGAGGCAGTGTCACCTGATCATGGAGATAGTTGATCTCCAGGGTGATCGAGGTTAGGAGAGTAGACTCAGAGGACAACACGGCGGATCCACTCACAAAAGCCTTTTCCCAGAGAGAGACTATTATGGGATGGTTGAGTATGAGATACTGCAACTACTGCTATCAGATGGCCCTAGTGCAAGTGGGAGACTGTTAGTTATATGTATGCCCTAGAGGCCATTACTATACATAGGATGTATATTGTAGTGGATGCTTGGACATATATAGGGAGGACTTTCTTGCTCGACATGATAGTATGCCATCTGGTTGCTCTTTACCTTAACCTGTACACTGATTGTCTCTCTGTTACATGTTGGTAAAGCCCTTAGGATGTGTACTTGACTAGCTGGACTATGATGCGGATCATACTAGTGGGGACATGGTAGTCCATAAGTACATCCTTCAAGGTCCCTAGGAGTGGGTGTATCGAGACGGGGCATCGATATACCAGAGTAGACTAGCGTATACCTTCTCGACCCATACAGATGGACGATGGATGATCCCATATCCATTGGTGTTTGACATCAGAGATGATATACGGGTGCTCAGTGGAGACTGGGTACACTGGACGGACTCGCCGAGAACTCCCAGATGGTATTATACCTCATGTCAAATGGAAGTTCCCTGGTGACACTGGTACAGGTTAGTCTGTAGACCTGAGATCGTCATAGAGTCTTGTGTGATTCCCACTGTGCTTTGATTTCCTCCTTACCACGTCCAAGAGGGCATGCAAAACGGTGGTTTTTGGGTACAGTCCCGAATCATATGGAGGCAATGAGCGATAGGAGGGGATTCGTCTCTCCCGGTATAGGGAGTTGATGTTGCGCTGTGTTCGATTAGCTATAACCGGAAATCCCTGGCCAGGGTTGCTGAGATTTTCTGGTAAGTGTTACCAGTAGTTTCTCGAACTGTTATAGACCTCATATCGACATGGCTTATCGAGCTACTGGGGTCTGACGTTTACCACCCCTAGGCGAGATATGCGACATATCAGACGAACAGACCGGACTGTACGGTAAGTGTTACTGGTTGGATTCACAGGAGTGTGAGCGGGCTTGCTCGTCGATCTTCTGATAGCTCAATACCCGGGTGGCCGTTACGTTTAGCAGACCGCTTGCGGCTTGTAGGTGCTTGATATGATCATCATCTGCTGCCGGCGTATTGACGAGTCTTTAGAGTCCTACACAGCGGTTTCCTGGCTCAAGCGAAATGAAATAGGAGCGCATATGAGATATGTGCGGGAACGGGAATAATACCAGCATATGATACTGTATTCTATTCTCGTGATTTGTATCATTGGACGGTTATATGAGATATAGCCGGGTTACCGAATCAAGTGTTGATTCGATACATTGATACACTAAATATTAGTCGGTTATATGCAGTATGACCGAATCATTAAATCAAGCGTTGATTTAATGATTTAATGCATAATTATATATTTGATATATTAATTTGCATTAACTAGTATTGGTTCACTTAAGATGGATTTTCTCACTTGATGTGCACATTGTATATGTGATATATTTTTGTGCACTTGATTGTATCATGTTTGATGATACATGCAAACTTGGGTGTATGTTTGCTTTAAACTATGTTTAGTAAATGGTTAGGGTTTCATTTCAATTGCTTTATTTACTTATTTATTTATTTATTCATTCATTTTGGTAAGAAATAAAATGGTGACTTTATTTGGATTTCACTTGAAGCTTCATGAAGCTTTGAAAGTCAAACCATTTTGTTTCTTTCCTAAACCCTAACCCTTTAACTAAACCCTAGTTCATTCTCTAAATGAGTTAGCCTCACCCATGGTTGGATTATTATAACTCTTCACTTGATTTTTATTTTAATGTTATTCTTTTCTTCTTCTTCTTCTTGAAAAAGAAAAGAAAAGCTTGCTTCAAAAATGTCAAGTGATCATTCCAAGTGAGAAATCCAAATCCAAAGTGAACCGACTTCCTATTTCTTCATCCTCTACCACTTGCCAAGTAGTATAGGGTGTTTTCTTCACAAGTTTCATGACTTGGCGAAGTTGGAGCTTGATCTTGAGTTTCCTCGACGTAGATCATCTTCGGCATCGAAGTCAACGACCTAGCCCGATCATTTCTTCGACGAAACCATCGCTAGAGTTCGGGATCCGATGATCGCAGCGGAGGGACATCATCATGGAGCTAAGGAAGTGGAGGACCGGATCTACAAAGGTTGTAGTCTCTTTCACTTAGCAGTAAAATTGTTTACTACTTGCATGTTTTGCCTAATCTCTAGTTAACGATCTGTATTAGGGTTTCTCGGCACCGGAAAATTTTGAAATTGGCATGGTTGATGCCTTGTGAGACCTCATTAGTGTGCCTAGGAACCCTACACTGAGGTATTTCTATAGTTTCCATGATTTCGGAGCCGCGTCGATTTGAACTGATTATTGAAATGTTTTAGTATTTGGGGGTTTAAATTTAAATTCGGGGACCGAATTTATTTAAGGGCGAAGATTGTAACATTTCAGAAAATATAAAATATTATTTTTGGAATTTAATATTAAAATAATATATTTCGTGAAAATTACCCGATTTGCTAATCTGGGGTTTTCGGAAAATGGTATAAATATATACCAATATTTGTGAAATTGTCACGACCCGAAAAATACCGAGCGTGACTGCCACTTAAATTACGAAACGTCTCAAGGCGTACGTAATCTAAGTAAGCCAAAACCTAAAAATCAAAACCAAGTAACGCAGTAGAGTGAAGGAAAATCAATTTAAAGCAAGTAGTTTAACAACATAGGCCGAAGTATTTCATTTTCAAAATCTTAAGTCTTTTTAAAAAATTTCGGCAGAGTTTCCTTTGTAAATACTGACCCCAAACGGGTACAAAACCTGATAAAGCATATATAATGAATAAAGGGATCCCCAAGCGGGAGCTAACTCTTCGTCAAACGACGGCCACAACCACGAAAGAAATAAAATATACAATGCCGAAGGGCGAGGATCAAAACTCAAAAGGAAACTCAAAACATCAAGAAAACCCATAATAATACAACGCGCGACTCTAAGGTCAAAAGAATAAACACTGGTCTTCTATCTCTATCAAATGTAAAAGTCTGGTTGATAGAGTTTTACTAGATATAACTGAAATAAAAAATACACAATGGTGGTCTTGATGCAAAAGAAACCACCTACCAAGGCAATCACCCGGAAGGAACAATGTGCCAGCAAAGTACCTAGTTTAGGGTTAAATTGTCGGTATTTTCCGTTTTAACCCGACTGTGATCAAACGGCCATATAGACTTGGCAGCACCTAGTTTAGCTAAAATAAAGCTAGTGCGCAAGCTTTGGTGGTATATGGGACGTTTTGGTTCAATTTGATTTTTCCCAAATTAAATATTATTTTAATGTGGTATTTACTTTTTGGGAAATTTCTCCAGAATTGGGATCCTTTCAAATAAATCAAGTTGGATAAAACAAAACCATTCTTATTGTATCTAGATATTTGTTGTGCAAAGGAATTAAAGGTTTAAAGAAAAAGAAAAGAAGCAATGAGGTGCATGCATGTGTGTGTGAATGCATTTATGTGCATTTATTGATAGAATGAGCTAGAAAACCATACACAACTCTTTACACTCCCCCTTGGCCGAGATCCTTCCTCCCTCTTCTACCCTTGACCATTTCTTTCCCATTTACAACAAATTCCAAGCTCATAAATCTCCAAAATTCCAAAACAAATCACAAAAATACCCTAATTCTTGATTAAGCATCTTGGATCACTTGGAGCTAGGATCTTTGAGTTCTTGAGGATAGGTAATGATCCCTATCTGTTCTTTATTTAGTTTTTGTGTTGTGTAGACTTTTAGTTTCAGTTTAGATAGTGTAAAGCTAAGTTTTGTGCATCATATCGTATTTTAGTGTCGATTTACGATATTTGTGACCTGCTGTGACCCCGAGAAAATAATAGAAAACCAAACAATGTAGTTGTGTTGTACCTATGACCATAGACTTTCACCAGGAGCACGAACCTAAGGAGCTCGGACTCGGCCGGCGACGACTCGAAGGGGATCCGGCGACCCCGGCCGTGGGTTTGAGTGGGGTTTGGGTTTTTTTTTAGGGTAGCTCTCTGCTTTGGTTTAGGTATGTTTGGTCTTGTTTAGTTGTTGAGTTTTCTCTGTATGCAAAATCTGGGATCACTTAGGTAGATTTTAGTGATACGATTACGCGCGATACGTTATCCGACACGGTCCGTGCACTTTGTGCTGGTTTTGCTCTTGAGTTGGTTTCGCCGTGTCGCTACGTACGTTAGCCACAATACGAACACTTTGGAGTAGGTTTAGAGTTGGTGTGTCGGTAAAACGTAGTTGGTGCGTGTTTTTAGTCGTTTGCTAATATACACTTGTGTTATCATTTTGATTGTTTTAGGTTCGCAGGCGGGGACTTCGGACGCTGCGAAGAAGGGAAAACAGGTGGTTGGCTTTGCTTAGCCAGGACGGTTGGTGAGTAGACTTAACATCTACAGGGGAATCGCCCGCATGGCGTTATGCATCTGGGCTAGAAATGACTTAACTTGTCGCATATTCTATGTCATATTTAGAATTGCGCATTTACCCTACTGCTTAGTAATTGTTGTGCTTGGACTAGTATCCTTAGGACACTGCACTATTATTGACGGCTCATGTTGCACGAGCACTGATTGTATGCCACAAACACCGTCAATAACTGCCATGTCACGCACAACCCACTTATAGATATGATGTTATTTGGTTAGGGACATTGCGACATTGATTCATATTTTTATTTGCATATGAGTTATAGCATACCTGTATACCTATATGCTTACACATATACCTTGATATATTTAAGTGCTAGTTACCTGTATACCTATAGAGTATTGTACCATTAGCGATAGGTACATACACACTTCATGACATAGCTACAGGTATACCTTGCACACATACTTCACTTATACCCTGGGGGTATATTACATTATTACTCACATGTAGATACTTATACCTTCCAATATCTTACGTTTACACATATACCTGGTTATAACTACATGTTTACCTTTATTTGATGTCATTTAGAATTGGAGAGATTAGGAACCGCATGATATTATATTAACTTGTTGCAGCTTTTCCTTTACATGCTCGCATTTCAGATTTATGATGCGTATATTATATTCATGGATTTTCGCATTGAGATATGGATTTTCATGATGTTTGTTTTCTGGATTTGGGAACCGTGGTAGTTTCATGAAATTATGCATTATTTGAAAAACCTAGTGTCCCTTGATATGATATTTCAGCAGCCACCATGAGATTTATCGGTTCAGATATATATACCCCACGCGAGGAAAGGAGGGGACCGTGTGCGGGTACATGGTGGGGCCCGGAGGTACACCGGGGCAAGAATCTCAGTGAGGAGATGAGTTAGTGGGGGAACCATACTTTCCGGTGACAGTACCTAAGACTCGGCGGTTATCATGGGGATACCGACGGGAATCATGTACGTATGGATACGTTAAGAGATGAAGGTCAGAGCTAGGCACTCAGGCTGTTCGATATAGCGTATAATACGTACCTATCAGGGGGCCAGTCGTAGTGACAGCACCTGATAGATCAGCCTTTCTGTGTCGATGCTTGACACATTGTTTTCATGATATTTTACTTCTAAGTATATATAACAGTGGAATGGGACGCTGTTATATATGCATTTACACATATATTAGTGGAATGGGACACTAATATATGTGTATTGATATCAATTTGTATACATCATCATATTTATTCATGAAAACACACAGGATATACGAGATATACTTGGTATTGTACATACGGAATGTGTGAGATCTGCTTGATGTTGTACATTCAGGGTATACGAGATATACTTGATATTGTACATACGGGATATGTGAGATCTGCTTGATGTTGTACATCCGGGATATACGAGATATACCTGATATTGTCCATTCGGGATTTATGAGATTTACTTGATGTTCTACATTCAGGATATATGAGATTTACATGATATGAGAGCCATATTGGGAGCTGATTTGTGGAAATTGGGAATTGGATTGTCTTGTTGGATTTTGGTCCTACCACGAGGTTAGGATTTCCGTGGAAATGACATTGTGTTTTCCATACTCCACATTTATTGTTTATGCATTGCTTCATGTATTATTTGTACCTGATAGAGTACTTTCCATGGCTGTTGCATTTACATACCTTTATTCATATCATTTCTTCATGTGTTAGTAGTACCGATACAGTACCTTACATATGCTGCATACAGATTGTCATACTATTATTGCTTCATGTATTAGTAGTACATGCTAGCGTACCTTTCATGACTGATGCATTACATATGACTATTCATTGCTATTAAATGCTTATGTTAGATTCACGTTGTACATGCATACTCGCGATTACCTGCATATGTTATTTACTATTCACGAGCTGGCAACTCACCCCCGTTGTGCCACAGTGTTTTGCAGGAGTTCCTCGAGATAGTCCGAGGCAGGGCTATTTCTATCCGTCGTATCATCTTTTGCTGCGGATACCGCTTCGCCTGACAGTGTGCAGTTTTGCTTAGGTAGGTCTTGCGGTTATCCGATGTTGCTTGTTGTATATTGGTTGTATCCTGTACTGTCCATCTACCATTTTATTGTATGACTTAGAGACTTGATGAGAGGACGATATTGTATATTATTTTGTGACTTAGAGGTTTTTCTGCAGTTTTATGTATATCGTCTCTTTTTTTCTCTACGGCGTCATATATCTGTTGTGGTTATTGTTTTCCGTCGTTGGGCGTGGATTTTGCTCTCGTTTCGGATGCTTTTATTTATATTATGTTGTACCCATTTTGGGGGCTTGTTTTACAAAGGGGGTGCTGCCAAAATTTTAAGGAATAAAAGTGAGACTTTAAAGAATCTGGGTTGTGATTTCAAAGGTTTTAAAAATACTATTATCACTCTCTTGCTACTTTTGATGGTTTCGATTGCTGGGTTTTGGCTTTCTTTTACTACGTTACGCCTGTAGACGTTGCGTGGTATTAGGGCCGTCACGTGCCAATTTTAGGTCGCGACAAAGTTGGTATCAAAGCGCTAGGTTTTACCTTTCGGAGTGTAGGATGACCTTGGTATGATGGAGTAGGTAGCTTAAGGCTGAGTAACGTAGTGTGTGTATGTCCGCGGCATACTCATGATCACGGTACTCCGCCTAAAGTAACCTAAGTACAAACTGCTTGAAATTTCTTTCTCGATGATACATATCCTTGTGATTCGATTTCCGTGTTCTTATCGAATCTTATCTCCATTTATAGCCTTGCCTCCGATGACTATGGGGACTCACAGTGATGTAACGAGAGCCGAGGTCAGAGTTGACTCGTGTGGGACGAGGACTGACCAGGATGGCACGCTCGTTGCACTGGAGCAGATGGATCCGCTTTCGATAGACTGTATTGATAGGCTTGTGGCAGAGATGCAGGATTTGCGCCAGACGATGAGTTCTTTGGTTGAAGCCATTCAAGCGCAGCAACAGGAGGTTGTCACCCCTGTTACGCAGTTAATCCTTGCAGTCAGCACTCAGCCTTGTGTTACTTCTTGAGCACCAGTGGACGCAACCCGTTCTTACGAGGAGCGTCTTTCCGAGACTTTAGGAGATCCGGAACAGAGGAGGGCTCGTTCATGTGTACCAGCCCAGAGACTGAGGCGTAGGCATCGAGACAGAGTTCGTGACCGTCGTGGGAGTAGCAGAAGATTGGGACGAGGACAGTCGTTCAGCTCTCATCCTCAGGAGGGTCAGCAGCCATCGTATGGATGTTTTCGATACGGGAGCCTTCATCACCACATCAGGGGTTGTTCCTTGGTACCGCGTCAGACCCACGTTCAGAGAGGTCATGGTCACGGAGGGTTGATTCCGAGAGGACGGTCTGGCAAAAGAAGAGTTTTGACAGTTCCGGGTAGAGGGCAGATACTGGAGTATGCTTCTACTCATCGGGACGCATGGGCGTCCATTGCAGAGTTTTCAGGTATTCTTAAATTGTATGTTCTTTTGATATGTTGGTTTTGTTCGGGATCTATTCACCTGTTGTTCTATAGACTTTATGCCTTGGTTGGGCCGAGAGTCGTGTTAGCTAGATCAGCCGTTTGTTGTGTTAATTTCTATCAGCGATTCTTTTGTTGCGCGTGTTAGTTATATGTATTCCCTAGAAGCCATTACTATACAAAGGATGTATATTGTAGTGGATGCTTGGACATATATAGGGAGGACTTTCTTGCTCGACATGATAGTATGCTATCTGGTTACTCTTTACCTTAACGTGTACACTGATTGTCTCTCTGTTACATGTTGGTAAAGCCCTTAGGATGAGTACTTGACTACCTGGACTATGATGCAGATCATACTAGTGGGGACATGGTAGTCCAAAAGTACATCCTTCAAGGTCCCTAGTCGTGGGTGTATCGAGACATGGCATCGATATACTAGTGTAGACTAGCGTATACCTTCTCGACCCATACAGATGGGTGATGGATGATCCCATATCCATTGGTGTTTGACATCGGAGATGATATACGGGTGCTCGGTGGAGACTGGGTACACTGGACGGACTCGCCGAGAACTCCCAGATGGTATTATACCTTATGTCAGATGGCAGTTCTCTGGTGACACGGGTACAGAGTAGTCTGTTCACCCGAGATCGTCATACAGTCTTGTATGATTCCCACTGTGCTTTGATTTCCACCTTACCACGTCCAAGAGGGCGTGCAAAACGGTGGTTTTTAGGTACAGTCCCGAATCACATGGAGGCAATGAGCGAAAGGAGGGGATCCGTCTCTCCCGGTATAGGGGGTTGATGTTGCGCTGTGTTCGATTGGCTATAACCGGAAATCCCTGGCCAGGGTTGCTGAGATTTACTGGTAAGTGTTACCTGTAGTTTCTCGAACTGTTATAGACCTCATATCGACACGACTTATCGAGCTATTGGGGTCTGATGTTTACCACCCCTAGACGAGATATGCGACATATCAGACGACGAGACCGGACTGTACGGTAAGTGTTACTGGTTGGATTCACAGGAGTGTGAGCTGGCTTGCCCGTCGATCTTCTGATCCCTCAATACCCGGGTGGTCGTTACGTTTAGCAGACCGCTTGCGGCTTGTGGGTGTTTGATATGATCATCACCTGCTGCCGGCGTATTGACGAGTCTTTAGAGTCCTACACAGAGGTTTCCTGGCTCAAGCGAAACGAAATAGGAGCGCATATGAGATATGTCCAGGACCGAGAATAATACCAGTATGTGATACTGTATTCAATCCTCGCGATTTGTGACATTGATCGGTTATATGCGATATAGCCGGGTTATCGGATCAAGTGTTGATTCGATAAGTTGTTACTATTGATATTAGTCGGTTATATGTGATATGACTGGATCATTAAGTCAAGTGTTGATTTAATGATTTAATGTATAATTATATATTTGTTATATCACTTTACATTAACTAATATTGGTTCACTTATGATGTTTTTCTCACTTGATGTGCACATTGTATATGTGATATATTTTTGTGCACTTGATTGTATCATGTTTGATGATACATGCAAACTTGGGTGTATGTTTGATTTAAACCTTGGTTAAGTAAATGGTTAGGGTTTTTATTTATTTATTCATTTATTTATTTATTTCTTTGGCATGAAATAAAATCGTGGCTTCCTTTGGATTTACTTGAAACTTCTTGAAGCTTTGACCATTTTGTTTCTTTCCTAAACCTAACCATTCACCTAACCTTGGTTTATTCTCTACACTTAACCATGGTTGATAAAATGATAAGAATGACTTTATTTCCATTTATTCATTTATTCTTACCATATTATCTTCTTCTTCCTCTTCTTCTTTAAAGAAGAAAAAGCTTGCTAGCTTCAATGGTGAAATGAGAAAAAGAGTGAGAAATCCAATTCTAAAGTGAACCCACTTCCTATTTCTTCATCCTCTACCACTTGCCAAGTAGTATAGGGTGTTTTCTTCACAAGTTTCATGGCTTGGTGAAGTTGGAGCTTGATCTTGTGTTTCCTCGACGTAGATCATCTTCGGCATCAAAGTCGACGACCTACCCCGATCATTTTCTTCGACGAAACCATTACTAGATTCCAGGATCCGATGATCACAGCGGAGGGACGTCAACGCAGAGCTACGGAGGTAGAGGACCGGATCTACAAAGGTTGTAGTCACTTTCCTTTAGCAATAAAGTCGTTTACTTGCTTGCATCGCCTTATCATCTAGTTAACGATCCGTATTAGGGTTTGTAGGCACATGAAAACTTTTGAATTTGGCATGTTTGATCTATTGTGAGACCTCTTGAATGTGCCTAGGAACCCTACAGTGGTATCAGAGCCTAGCTAGAGCCTTAGGCGATGCGTAGACGGAGTTAGAAGTCCGATCGAATCGAAACCCTAATCTCAAATTGCTCTCTGTACATTTTTTGAAATCGGGCATTTTTAAGAATTAAAAATATGCAGAAAAATCAGCAGGAGTTTCTAAGAATTACTGTGAAGCCCGTACGCCTGATTCAGTCAGCGCGGCGGAACCGCGGCATTAGCATGGCTAATGCGGCTGTTCCGTGGCCACTTAGTCGTTTCTCCAATTGCTTTTGCACAGTAATTCCTATATTTTGGTGCTGTATTTTCTGAGAATTTTTAAATCTTACTCAAGAGTTGAGTTTTCTGGGTTGTATTGGGAGTTCGGAGATTCGACCGGATTGTCTAATTTTGTCTATGTGTTTTTCCGGATAATTTTAGAATATGTTAAAAAGTTCGACCGGATATAAATACCCACTTTTTCCCCTGCCGGGAAATTTCCAATTGTTGGATATTTCCGTAGTTTAATCACGTTCTAAGTAGTGCAAGTAACGCGATGGTCCCTCTAGAAGACAACAACCTTAACTCGATTATGTGACCGTCTTGAACCGCCTTTTGAACCTTAGGGTTTGGGGCAGTACGGCGTGCCACATGTGAGGCGTTGGCTTGACCCTTCTACGGCTGGACCGTTGGTACTGAGGCACGAAATGAATATTTTTAAACTTATTTCATGTGTTGAGCTGTTTCGGGAAAACATGGGTGTTCGATTGTTCAATCGGAAAGTTTAACATTTTCTATTTATCTGGAATGTGATACAATACTTGGAATCCACAAGTAATTATGAGATAACTGATATGAATGTTATAAACATAGCACTTTAGTCTCACTTGATCGGTTGCCACGGAATTTTGATGCGATCAAAAGTCCGTCGCAATCACATAGTGTACGCGGATACTCGCCGGGTAAACTTAATAGACGGCCTCACCCCAAAACCCCGACCAAATGACTGTAGGAGAACCCCGTCGCCGAAAGTGTAGGGTTCCTAAGCACACTTGTGAAGGTTCATAAAGCATCAAACATGCACGAATAAAATTTTACATATGCCGAACAACCTAAAGACAGGATCTTTGCTAGATTATTAGGGTTTAACATGCAAGATAACAACTTTTTATCTAAGTGTGAGGGATTACAACCTTTGTAGTCCGCTCCTTCGCTTCACAAGCTCCGAGTAGAAGTCCCTTTGCAGCAATCCACGATCTCCTGGACTCAAGAGAGGCTCCACGACTCGAACGATCCATGCTAGCTTGAAGTGTTCCAATTCTCCGATGATCTACGTCGAAGTTGCTATAACCCAAGCTTTCTCACTCTATAGAGATGAACACCATAATCTAATGGGCTAGATTAGATGAGGATGAGGGAGTAGTAATTATGCTTTCTTTTTAATTCACTTTCTCACAATTTTTCATCACAAATGGAATTTCTAGTAAGCCTTTTTCTTTTAACTCTAGAGAGAAGAAGATGATAATGAAAAGATAATTCCTTTTGTGATGAATAGAAAAGAAATGTATATGATTGATTCTAGAACCATGGTCAAGGATGATAAGCTAAGAGTTTGTAGAGAATAAACTAGAGTTAGGGTTTGGTTAGGTTAGAAATGAGTCATGGAAAAATATCAACCATAATATCTTAACCAAGACAAAAGGAAAAGCTTCTAGAATGTGCAAGAAGAAGCTAACCCTAATCAAACCCTAATCCCATTTAATCATCCTTAAACATGTTTAATAATAAATCATACCATGTCACAATAATATATATCACATATATATTATATATTTGCAACAAAAGAAAATAATACAATTAACATATATCGCATATATATCAATGTATCATCCAGTGAGAAAATGAAATAATAAAGAGAGCCAATATTAGATAATGTAATACAATATATCATATATATTATTATACATTAAATCATCTAATCAACACTTGATCCAACGATCCGGCTATATCGAATATTACCGACTAATATAACATGTACCGATTCATCGAATCAACACTTGATCCGATGTCCCTGTTCATATCTAAATATCGCGAGAATACAATATGGTATCTCATATCGCATTATCCTCGGTCCTGCACATATCACATATGTGCCTCTACTCCGTTTCGCCTGAGCCAAGAAACCTTTGTGTTGGACTCTAAAGAATCGTCAATACGCCGGTAGCAGGTGATGATCATATCAAACACCCACAAGCTGCAAGCGGTCAGCTAAACGTAACAGCCACCCAGGTATTGAGCGATCAGAAGATCAACAAGCTGGCCTATGTGTTCTCCTACGAATCCAATCAGTAACACTCCCGTACAGTCTAGCCTGTTCGTCTGATATGTCGTTTATCAAGTCTAGGGGTGGTAAACGTCAGACCCCAGTAACCGATAAGTCGTGTCGATGTGTGGCTCATAACGGGTCGAGAAACTACTAGTAACACTTACCAGTAAATCTCTATATTAGCCCTGGCCAGGGACTTCCAGTTATAGCCAATCGAACACTGCACAACATCAACTCCCTATACCGGGAGAGACGAATCCCCTCCTATCGCTCATTGCCTCCATGTGATTCGGGACTGTACCCAAAAGCCACCGTTTTGCACGCCCTCTTGGACGTGGTAAGGTGGAAATCAAAACACAGTGGGAATCACACAAGACTCTATGACGATCTCGGGTCTACAGACTAACCTGCACAAGTGTCACCTGAGAACTGCCATCTGACGTGAGGTATAATACCATCAGGGAGTTCTCGGCGAGTTCGTCCAGTGTACCAAGTCTCTACTGAGTACCCGTACACCATTTCTGATGTCAAACACCGATGGATATGGGATCATCCATCGCCCATCATATGGGTCAAGATGCGTATACGCTAGTCTACTCTGGTGTATCGATGCCCTGTCTCGATATACCCTCGACTAGGAACAGTTATAGGATGTACTCATTGACTACCATGGCCCCACTAGTATGATCTCATCATAGTCCCAGTAGTCGAGTACAGATCCTATGGGCTTTATCAACATGTGAGAGAAAAACAGTAAACTAATACAGGTCAACATGTTAAGATAAAGTGAAACCAAATAGCATACTATCATGACGAGCAAGAAAGTCATCTCTATATATATCCAAGCATCCATTATAATATACATCATATGTACAACAATGGCCTCTAGGGCATATACATAACTAACAATCTCCCACTTGCACTAAGGCCAGCTGCTGTAGTATCTCATACCTAGCATCCCGAATAATCTCTCAAACTGTATCTGGGGAATAGCCTTCATGAGTGGATCCGCAGTGTTGTCCTTCATATCTACTCTCCTGACCTCGATCTCCCGGTGATCAACTATCTCCCTGATCAGGTGATACCGCCTCAGAATATGTCTGGACTTCTGATGGGACCTGGGTTCCTTGGCCAAAGCCACAGCTCCATTGTTATCACAATACAGAGGTATTGGATGCTCAATGGATGGAACCACACCAAGTTCACTAATGAACTTCTTCATCCAGACAGCCTCCTTAGCAGCATCGTTGGCAGCGATGTATTCAGCCTCCATCGTCGAGTCTTCAACGATATCCTGTTTGGAACTCTTCCAACATACCGCCCCTCCATTGAGGGTAAAGACAAAACCCGAATGCGACTTAGAGTCGTCCTTATCACTTTGGAAGATGGAATCGGTAAAGGACTCTACCCGGAGTTCTCCATTACCATACACCAAGAACATGTCTCTAGTCCTTCGCAAGTACTTGAGAATGTTCTTCACAGCTGTCCAGTGACTCTCTCCAGGATCTGCTTGATACCGACTCACTACACTTAGTGAGTATGCTACATCGGGTCTGGTACATAGCATCGCATACATGATAGAGCCTACTGCCGAAGCATAGGGTATCCCTTGCATGCGAGCTCTCTCCAAATCAGTCTTGGGAACATCTCTTTGGAGAGAGTGAGTCCAGAGATCGTGGGTTGGTTCCCACGCTTGGATTCTTCCATACTAAACCTCTTTAGTATGGTGTCAATGTACTTGGATTGGGACAATCCCAGTATCCTTTTGGATCTATCTCTATAGATCCTAATTCCCAATATACAGGAGGCATCACCTAGATCTTTCATTGAGAATCTCTGTGATAAGAAGAGCTTGACTAATTGCAGCATAGGAATATCATTTCCTATCAAGAGTATGTCATCCACGTACAATACGAGGAAGACAACCTTACTCTCTGCTACCTTTTTATAGATACAAGGTTCATCTATATTTTTGATGAAGTCAAACTCTTTGACTACAACATCAAAACAGATGTTCCAACTCCGCGATGCTTGCTTCAATCCATAAATGGATTTAAGCAGCTTACACACCTTTCCGCTGCTCCTACTATCTACGAAGTCCTCTGGCTGAGTCATGTACACGCTCTTCTAAATCACCGTTTAGAAAGGCGGTCTTAACTTCCATTTGCCAGATTTCGTAGTCATGGTATGCAGCAATGGCAAGTAAGATCCGGATGGACTTAAGCATAGCCACTGGACAAAAGGTTTCGTCATAATCCACACCTGGTCGTTGACGAAATCCCTTTGCTACAAGTCTAGCTTTGAAAGTCTTAACTTTTCCATCTACACCAAATTTCCTTTTAAAAATCCATTTGCTCCCAATGGGTTTTACCCTATCAGGAGCATTTTCCAAAATCCATACTTTATTGGTGTACATGGATTCCATCTCAGATCGCATTGCATCCAGCCATTTCACAGAGTCACCACTCGTGATGGCCTGCTCGAAACTAGTCGGGTCATCATCTTCCATGATGCAATCCTCGCTTCCACCATCAATGAGAAAACCGTAGTATCTCTCAGGTGGACGAGAAACCCTACTAGATCGGCGGAGAGGCTGGGGTTCGTCGGGTACTACTGAATCCTCTGGTTCCAATAAATCATCAGTTGTAGTCTGTGGTGCTGGAACATCTTCCAGCTCTACCTCTTTGCCACTAATTTCTTTTGCAAGAAATTCCTTTTCTAAAAAGGTGGCATATTGAGAAACAAACACTTTTTGTTCTTCAGCGTGATAGAAAATATATCCTTGAGAATTTTTTGGATATCCCACAAACTTGCAAAGAACTGATCGTGCCTTGAGTTTATCTGGATTTTGTCTTTTTACATAGGACGGACAACCCCATATCTTAAACCATTTAAAATATAGTCTCATTCCCCTCCATATCTCATATGGGGTTGTAGGCACTGATTTAGATGGAACTTGATTCAATAGGTATGCTGCTTTCTCAAGTGCATACCCCCAAAAGGAAATAGGTAACTCAGCTGTACTCATCATCGAGCGCACCATATCTAATAGGGTGCGATTCCTCCACTCCGATACACCATTGTGCTGTGGTGTATAAGGAGGAGTAAGCTGAGAGAGAATCCCATTCTCTTTTAGATAATCTAGGAACTCACTGCTTAAGTATTCACCTCCTCGATCAGATCGAAGAATCTTAATACTTTTTCCCGTTTGATTCTCTACTTCGTGCTTATATTCTCTGAATTTCTCAAAAGCTTCAGACTTGTGTTTCATCAGGAACACATGTCCGTATCTAGAGAGATCGTCACTAAATGTAATGAAGTAGGAAGAACCGTTCCTGGCATGCGTAGACATGGGACCGCATACACCACTATGTACCAGTCCTAAGAGTTCTGTAACTCTTTCTCCGTGTCTACTAAATGGAGCTTTGGTCATTTTTCCTTTGAGACATGAATGGCAAGTATCATAAGATGATAATTCGAACGGGTTCAAATATCCATCTTTATGCAACTTAGCCAGTCGTGTCGCATTGATATGACCAAGTCTACAATGCCACAAGAAGGATTCGTTCATTTCTAAACTCTTCCTCTTGTGTGTGTTTTGTATATTGAGGACTGTATTCTGATTTAGAATGAATATGCCATTATGTAACGAGCCTGATGCAATCAACTTTTGATCTAGGAATATGTTCATAACATTATCCTTTACTTCAAAATTATATCCTTCTTTACTTAATAAAGAAACAGATATAATGTTGCACATCATGTTCGGTATATAATAGCACTCATTTAGAATCAGTGTATTACGACTTGGCAATACAAGGTGATATTCGCCAACTGCTTTGGCTGCAATACTTGCACCATTCCCTACTTGAACGGAATGATCACATTTTCCCAGTTCTCTACCTTTACGTAGCCCATGTAACAATTTACATATGTGGGATCCTGATCCGGTATCTAATACCCAGGACGTAGGGTGAACTGAAAAACAGTTCTCAATAACTAACACACCCAAAGAAGATGCATCAACATGCATGTTCTTTTGGGCGGTGTGAGAATCCAGATATTCTCCTGTTCCTGTTCAGTCTTATAACTCTTATAAGAAAGAACGGGTCCAACGTTCCCTTGCTCAGTATAATAATCGGATTCAGTCAATGCATCCATATTATTATCTTGATTATGGCCTGACATGGTCGCTACCTGGAGAGAGAGAGAAGAAAACACTTTAGCGTATGCTCTTGCAAGATTAGATTGGTTATTATCTTATCTAATCAGGATGTCTCCTACTGTTTTTATCAAATCTACCTTCAAACCCTAAAAGGTAAGATTAGCCGGGATTAATTACACCCTACAATTTCGTCAATCTTTCAGCCAGATCAGTGTCGGTACTTGAGGGAGGTTCCCCGTGCTTTCGCATGGACCTAATTAAAGTAAACCTCATTTTCCCAGAGGCGTAACCTCGTTAACACTTTTCTAGACACCTACTTGATCGGCTAATTGTCCTGTGTAAAACTCTCCCAGGAGTAACACTTACTCGCAGTGGGTATCGGGATCCAACAATCTCATAGGAGGTATGCAATCTCATTGCAAATTTCAACACTTGAAATTCCCGATAATATTTTGCCCCTAGCAACTCATGACCTTAACATGGTCAACAAATCATAAGCGCTAGCCAAGTTCAACCCGTCATTTCCCGATTGAATTAAACCCACTCGTACGACCCTTAACATGGTCAACAAAATCGTACAACTACCCTAATCCAATCACATCATATGTTTTAGCAGATAAACATTAATTAGCTACCGCACACTACGCCTTAACATGGTCAACAAACGTAGCATGAATACTAAGAAGTACTTATCTGAAATGACGGAGGGCTACGCAGGTTTTTCAGAAAACCCTGAGCGTAATGAACTTGATATCGTCGTAGAATCGAGTGATTTTTAAATGGAGTGTTTTTGAGGGTTTTCTAGTTTTGCTAAAGGGGTCACTCCCGGTGAAGGGATCGTCGGCCCTTTCCTCATCGAATAAGGTGCAGGATATATCATATATACCGCTGTGCAAAGCAAAACTCTAAAAGCAATCAAAAGACAAACCGAGTTTTGTAGCATCTGCCAGTTTCGCTAAAGAGGTCACTCCCGGTGAAGGGATCTCGGCTCTTTCCTCATCGAATATGGTGCAGGGTATATCATATATACCACTATGCAAAGCAAAACTGTATCTACCCTTTCTATAAAGTTTTGATTCTACAACATCTTTAGGTTTCTTTTCATTGTATTAATCTCATTAATAAAAATCCCATCAGCTTATGCTTCCTAAGCATCACAGATAAATACGACGTACACTTATGCCATCCGCATTCGCCTCGATGTCCCCTCGTGCACCGTTAGGTTAGGTAACTAACGGCAGAGCGGGGCAAGGCTAGCGCGGGTGTAAAACATAAGTAACGCCTATATAATATATCATATATACTATATACTGTATCCATCACAACATATCAAATGATCACATCACAGATATCGCAGCAGAAACATAGATATAATGTGGGATATACTAGGACGTCCGTATTTAGTACTTAGCCAATAATAGAAAATACGGATTCCACAGTAGCGATGAATAGCCAAGCCCACACCCTGGACCCCTACGAGAGCGGCAAGCGACCCTACCAATTCTGGAGTTTAGGAGACCCGGTCTCAACTCCTCGAGATGGCCTCCCACTGAACCCTAGAACCCGGTCACCTGTGCTCCCCTCCTTGGGTCCATCCTAATGCGGAAAAGTAAATAATATACAACACTGGTGGCATCGACCTCTACCCGGAAGTGCCCCAAATAAAAGAATATTACATTTGAATTTACATGAATGAATATATAAAACTCTCATCTCACATAAAACCCCCCGGCTATTCAATTGCGACAATCCTGCACATCATATCTCAGCAACACATAATATCATATATCATCAACGTAAGTAAGTATGCGTATCCCAATTGTCGTTGATGTATAGCAACGAAACTGGCGATATCGACATACTACACTTACGGTCACAGAAAAGAAAGTGTAAAACTGCAATATTTGGAATCCACATTCTCTTTAGACATCGTAAATCCGAAATATCACATACTCCGCATTTCATGCCTAACTTTATGAATTCCACATATTGTATCACATTCCAGATAAATAGACAGTATTAAACTTTTCGAACAGATAATCAAATACCAAAAAATTCCCAAAGTGCTCAACACTTGAGCGGAGTTCAAATAATCTCAGAATATGTCATAGCACCAGTGATCCAGCCGTAGAAGGGTCAAGCCAACGCCTCACATGTGGCATGCCGTACTGCCCCAAACCCGAAGGTTCAAAAGGCAGTTCAAGACGGTCACTTAATCGAGTTAAGGTTTGTTGTCTTCTAGAGGGTCCACCGCTTTACTTGTACAATTTTCCGAAAGATTTAAACCCGATAAAAATTCAACACTTGAAAGTTTGCCGTGCCGAGATAAAGTGGGTTAATGATATCCGTTCAAACAGTTTAACAGTTTCTAAATATCCGGAAAAAAAAAAAGAATTTAAATTTTCCGATCGAATCTACGATTACAAAAGAAACCCCAGAATACTCAACACTTGAGTCAGAATAAAAATACCCATAAAATATATACCAGAGAAATATGAATTAATGTGCAAAAGTGAGGCCCTGATCTCTTTATACTGCCACGGTTCCGCGGCCCAAGCGAGGTACGGCCGCGGTTCCGCGGCGGTTTGTACGGAGCAGTGGATTATTTTTTCACCGAATTTCTTATTTTTCATTGCTGTATTTTTCAGGTATTTTTAATTCAGAAAAATCCCAGATTTTGAAATATTTCCAGAGAGGGGGTTAAATTTGTCGGTTCGGGTTCGATCGGAGTTTTAACTTCGTAAACACATCGCCTAATGCTCTAGTTAGGCTCTGATACCACTGTAGGGTTCCTAAGCACACTTGTGAAGGTTCATAAAGCATCAAACATGCACGAATAAAATTTTACATGTGCCGAATAACCCAAAGATAGGATCTTTGCTAGATTATTAGGGTTTAGCATGCAAGATAACAACTTTTTATCTAAGTGTGAGGGATTACAACCTTTGTAGTCCGCTCCTTCGCTTCACAAGCTCCGAGTAGAAGTCCCTTTGCCGCGATCCACGATCTCCCGGACTCAAGAGAGGCTCCATGACTCGAACGATCCATGCTAGCTTGAAGTGTTCCAATTCTCCGATGATCTACGTCGAAGTTGGTATAACCCAAGCTTTCTCACTCTATAGAGATGAACACCCTAATCTAATAGGCTAGATTAGATGAGGATGAGTGAGTAGTAATTATGCTTTCTTTTTAATTCACTTTCTCACAATTTATCATCACAAATGGAATTTCTAGTAAGCTGTTTTCTTTTAACTCAAGAGAGAAGAAGATGATAATGAAAAGATAATTCCTTTTGTGATGAATAGAAAAGAAATGTATATGATTGATTATAGAACCATGGTCAAGGATGATAGGCTAAGAGTTTGTAGAGAATAAACTAGAGTTAGAGTTTGGTTAGGTTAGAAATAAGTCATGGAAAAATATCAACCATAATATCTTAACCAAGACAAAAGGAAAAGCTTCTAGAATGTGCAAGAAGAAGCTAACCCTAATCAAACATTAATCCCATTTAATCATCCTTAAACATGTTTAATAATAAATCATATCATGTCACAATAATATATATCACATATATATTATATATTTGCAACAAAAGAAAATAATACAATTAACATATATCGCATATATATCAATGTATCATCCAGTGAGAAAATGAAAAAATAAAGCGAGCCAATATTAGATAATGTAATACAATATATCATATATATTATTATACAATAAATCATCCAATCAACACTTGATCCGACGATCAGGCTATATCGAATATTACCGACTAATATAACATGTACCGATTCATCGAATCAACACTTGATCCGATGTCTCGGTTCATATCTAAATATCGCGAGAATACAATACGGTATCTCATATCGCATTATCCTCGGTCCTGCACATATCACATATATGCCTCTACTCCGTTTCGCCTGAGCCAAGAAACCTCTGTGTAGGCCTCTAAAGAATCGTCAATACGCCGGTAGCAGGTGATAATCATATCAAACACCCACAAGCTACAAGCGGTCAGCTAAACGTAACAGCCACCCAAGTATTGAGCGATCAGAAGATCAACAAGCTAGCTTGTGCGTTCTCCTGCGAATCCAATCAGTAACACTCCCGTACAGTCCGGTCTGTTCGTCTGATATGTCGTATATCAAGTCTAGGGGTGGTAAACGTCAGACCCCAGTAACCGATAAATCATGTCGATGTGTGGCTGATAACGGGTCGAGAAACTACTAGTAACACTTACCAGTAAATCTCTATATCAGCCCTGGCCAGGGACTTCCAGTTAGAGCCAATCGAACACTGCACAACATCAACTCCCTATACCGGGAGAGACGAATCCCCTCCTATCGCTCATTGCCTCCATGTGATTCGGGACTGTACCCAAAAGCCACCGTTTTCCACGCCCTCTTGGACGTGGTAAGATGGAAATCAAAACACAGTGGGAATCACACAAGACTCTATGACGACCTCGGGTCTACAGACTAACCTGCACAAGTGTCACCTGAGAACTGCCATCTGACGTGAGGTATAATACCATCTGGGAGTTCTCGGCGAGTCCGTCCAGTGTACCCAGTCTCTACTGAGCACCCATACACCATCTCTGATGTCAAACACCGATGGATATGGGATCATCCATCACCCATCATATGGGTCAAGATGCGTATACGCTAGTCTACTCTGGTGTATCGATTCCCTGTCTCGATATACCTTCGACTAGGAACAGTTATAGGATGTACTCATCGACTACCATGGCCCCACTAGTATGATCTCATCATAGTCCCAGTAGTCGAGTACAGATCCTAAGGGCTTTATCAACATGTGAGAGAAAAACAGTAAACCAATACAAGTCAACATGTTAAGATAAAGTGAAACCAAATAGCATACTATCATGACGAGCAAGAAAGTCATCTCTATATATATCCAAGCATCCATTATAATATACATCATATGTACAACAATGGCCTCTAGGGCATATACATAACAACAGAAAGCATCCGTTCGGGTGCTCGCGGCAGCGGTGTTCCGCCTTGGTGCACTTCGTCGACGGCGTCGGGGGTGCGGCCGCCTACTGAAGTTTGCGACGAGCATTCGATCAGGATGTCGGGAATCTTGTTGAATTGCCCGACTTAATATTGAAAAGTGTTTTCGATAATGAGACTAAAATGCGGGGTTTATAATTGTTAGGCATGCGATGTCTAAGGAATTCATTTGGTTAGGCATGCGATGTCTAAATAGTTTGCGGATTCCAACTGTTGTTGTTTTACACTTTCTTTTCTGTGACCGTAAGTGTAATATGTGATATCGCCGGTTTCATTGCTATATGTCAACGACAATTGGGATACGCATGTTTACTTACGTTGATGACATGTGATGTTATGTGTTGCCGGGTATGTTATATTGGATCGTCGAGTTTGAATAGCCGGTGGGTTTTATGTGAGATGAGTGTTTTTCATTTTCATTCATGTAAAAACTTGTATGTAATATTCTTTTATTGGGGCACTTCCAGGTTGCGGAAGATGTCACCCATTGTATATTATTTACTTTTCCGCACTGGGACAGACCCAAGGAGGAGGGTACAAGTAACCGGGTTCTGGAGTCCAGTGGGAGACCAACTCGAGGAGTCGAGTCCAGGTCTCCTAACTCTAGAATTGGTAGGGTTGCTTGCCGCTCTCGTAGGGGTCTAGGGGTGTGGGTTTAGCTATTCATCACGACCGTGGAATCCGTGTTTTATACTGGCTCGTATTGAAAACACGGACGTCCTAGTATATCCAATATTTCATATGATATTTTCTGCTGCGTTATCTGTGATGTGATCATGTGATGTTCTGTGATAGATACTGTATATAGTATATATGATATATTATATAGACATTACTTATGTTTTACACCCGCGCTAGTCCTGCCCCGCTCTGCCGTTAGTTACCTAACCTAACGGTGCACGAGGGAACATCGAGGCGAATGCGGATGGCATAAGTGTACGTCGTATTTATCTGTGATGTTTAGGTGCTTAAATGATGGGATTTCATTAATATGATTAATGAAAGTAAAAGAAACCTAAAGATGTTGTAGAATCGAATTTCAAAATAAAACAGGTAGCTACAGTTCTTGCTTTGCACAGCGGTATATATGATATATCCTGCACCTTATTCGATGAGGAAAGGGCCGACGATCCCTTCACCGGGAGTGACCCCTTTAGCAATAACTGGCAGATTCTACAACTCTCGGTTTGTCTTTTGATTACTTCTATAGTTTCTGCTTTGCACAGTGATATATATGATATATCCCGCACCTCATTCGACGAGGAAAGGGCCGACGATCCCTTCACCGGGAGTGACCCCTTTAGCAAAACTAGAAAAGCCTAAAAAACACTCCATTTCAAAATCATTTGATTCTACAACGATATCAAGTTCATTACGCAATAGGTTTTCAGAAAAACCTGACGTAGCCCTCCGTCATTTCAGATAAGTAGTAGTTAGTATTCGTGCTACGTTTGTTGGCCTGCGTCAAGGCGTAGTGTGCGGTAGCTAACTAGTATTTATCTGCTTATGTATATGATGCTGATTGGATTAGGGTAGTCGTGCGACTTTGTTGGCCTGCGTCAAGGGTCGTACGGGTGGGTTTAATTCAATCAGGAAATGATGGGTTGAACTTGACTAGCGCACTATGGTTTGTTGGCCTGCGTCAAGGTCATAGGACGCTAGGGGCAAAATTATCGGGAATTTCAAGTGTTGAAATTTGCAATGAGATTGCGTACCTTCTATGAGATAGTTGGATCCCGATACCCGCTGCGAGTAAGAGTTACTTCTGGGAGAGTTTTACACATTACAATTAGCCGATCAAGTAGGTGTCTAGAAAGGTGTTAACGAGGTTACGCCTCTGGGAAAACGAGGTTTACATTAATTAGGTTCGTGCAAAAGCACGGGGGACCTCCCTCAAAGTACCGACACTGGCTTGGCTGAAAGATTGGCGAACTTATAGTGTGTAATTAATCCCGGCTAGTCTTTCCTTTTAGGGTTTGAAGGAAGATTTGATTAAAACAGTGGGAGCCATCCTGATTAGATAAAATAATAACCAATCTATTCTTGCCAGAGCGCACGCAGAGTGTTTTCTTCTCTCTCTCTCCAGGTAGCGACCATATCACGCCTTAATCAAGATTATAATATGGATTATTGACCGAACCCGCTTGTTATACTGAGCTGGGGAACGTTGGTCCCGCTCCAACTTATAATTGTTATAAGACAGAGCAGGAAATAGAGGAATACCAGAATTCCTATGCCGCCCAAACGAAGAAAGTGCATATGATGCATCTCCTTCGGGTGTGTTCATTACAAAGAACTGTTTCTCAGTATCCTTTGCATCCTGGGTATTTGATACCGGATCAGGATCCCAGATATGTAATCTGTTACATAGGGCTACAAAAAGGTTGAAAAACTGAGAACGGGTAATAAGTTTCATGAGACAGAAAACGGGGCAAGTGTTGCAGCCAAGTCTGTTGGTCACTGTCACCCTGTATTACCAGTACATTGATTCTGAACGAATGTTATTAGATACCGAACCTGATATACAAAATCATATCAATCTCTTTATTAGTAAAGAAGGATATAATTTTGTATTGTTGGATACTGTTTTGAACATTTCCTATATCAAAAGTTGATCGGTTCAGGCACGTTATCTAAAAGCATTGATGTTCTAAATCAAACTACAGTTTTTAGTATACAGAACACACACAAGAAGAAGAGTTCAGAAATGAACGAATCTTTCTTGAGGCATTGTAGACTAGGTCATATCAATGCGGCCCGATTAGCTGAAGTTACATGTAGATGCATATTTAAATCAGTTTGAATTTACATCTTGTGAAACTTGCCAGTCATGTCACAAAGATATAATGACACCAGCTTTGTTTATTGGAAACAGAGAAAGAGTTAGTGAACTCTTGGGATGATACATGTTGATGTATAAAGGTCCCCTGTCTACATATGCCAAGACCAGTTCTTTGTACTTCATTACATTCTCTGATGATCTCTCAAGATTCAGACATATGTTCCTGTTGAAACACAAGTCAGAACCTTTTCAGGTATTCACAGAATATAAGTTAGAAGTAGAGAACCAATACGGGTATAAGTATTATGTCCTTTGACGAGATCAAGGAGGAGAATACTTGAGCACGGAATTCTTGGACTTTTCTAAAGTAGAATGAGATTCTCTCTCAGCATTACTCCTCCGTATACACCATAGCACGATGGTATATCGGGGCGGAGCAATCACACCCTATATGATAAGGTGTGCTCTATGATGAGTACTACTGAGTTACCTATTTCCTTTTTGGGAGTTATGTACTTGAGAAGCTGCATACCTATTGAATAGGGTTCAAATCAAATCAGTTGCCTACCACTTCATATTTGATATGATAAGGGAAGAGCCCATCTCTTAAGTTAGTTAAGATTTGGGGTTGTCCGGCCTATGTCTAAAAACAAAATCCGGACAAGCTCGAGGCAAGGTCTGTTATGTAGAACTGGAAAGGTTCCAGATATACAAACTACAGCAGATGATTTGGTTGAACCAAAGGATTCAATAGACACCGACGAACCTCAGCCACTCCGCCGATCTAGTAGGGTTCCTCACCCACCTGAGAGATACTTCGGTTTCTCTATGACAGTGGGAGCGAGGATTGCATCATGAGATGATGACCCAACTAGTTTCGAGCTGGCCATCAGGAGTGGGACTCTGTAAGAATGGCTGGATGCTTAGCAATCTGAGATGGAATCCTTATACACCAACAAAGTATGGACTTTAGTTGCTATATCTGAAGCGTTAAATCCCCATCAGGAGCAAGTATATCTTGAGATGATTACTTGGTGTAGATGGAAAAGTTAAGACATTCAAAGCTAGACTTGTTAAAGGTTTTCGTCATCGACCAAGCATGGATAATGATGAAACCTTTTCCAGTGGCTATGCTTAAGTCCATCCGGATCCTACTTGCCACGGCTACATACCTTGACTACGATATCTGGTGGTTGGGTGTCATGACTGCTTTTCTAAATGATGTTTTAGAAGAGAGCTTCTGTAAGTACACAGCCAGAGGGCTTCATAGACAGTGGGAGCAGCGGAAACGTGTACAAGATGCTTTATAGGATAAAGCAGGCATCGCGGAGTTGGAATATCTGTTTTGATGTAGTAGTCAAATAGTTTGACTTCATCAAAATGGTAGATGAACCTTGTATATACAAAAAGGTAGTAGGAAGTATGGTGGCGATCCTCGTAGAGTACGTGGATGACATACTCTTGATAGGGAAGGAGTTTCCTATGCTACGCTCGATCAATCTCCGCTTATCACAATGATTCTCCATATAGGATCAAAATGATACCTACTAAATCCTGGGTTTTGGATCTATGAGATAGATCTAAATGGATGTTAGGATTCTCACTTGTTGAAGTGAGATGGTATTAATTGATCCTGGGGAGAATCACTGGAAGTGTTCCAGGGTGATAAGGACGACTGAATGTCAGTCACAGGCATTGTCTTTACCCTCAGTGGAGGGACGGAATGTTGGAAGAGTTCCAAGCTAAATACCTGGGCATACTAGACGATAAAGGCAGGATACATCGCTACTTAAGATGCTGCCAAAGAGGCTGTTTGGGTGTATATTGGTTCATGAGATGAACTAGGTTCCTACCATTGTGTGACAATGGAAGTGTGGCTTTGGCCAGGGAACCCCGGTCCCATTAGTGACCCAGATATAATCTAAGGCAGTATCACCTGATCATGGAGATGGTTGATCTCCAGGGTGATCGAGGTTAGGAGAACAGACTCAGAGGAAAACACGGCGGATCCACTCACAAAGGCCTTTTCCCAGAGAGAGACTATTATGGGATGGTTGAGTATGAGATACTACAACCACTACTATCAGATGGCCCTAGTGCAAGTGGGAGATTGTTAGTTGTATGTATGCCCTAGAGGCCATTACTATACATAGGATGTATATTGTAGTGGATGCTTGGACATATATAGGGAGGACTTTCTTGCTCGACATGATAGTATGCTATCTGGTTACTCTTTACCTTAACGTGTACACTGATTGTCTCTCTGTTACATGTTGGTAAAGCCCATAGGATGATGTCACGACCCGAAAGTACGGAACATGACCGGCACTTAAACCACGAAACGTCTCGAGGCGTACGTAATCTAAGTAAACCGAAAACCCAGAAATCCAAACCAAGAAAAGTAGTAGAGTGAAGAAAAACCAATTTAAATCAAGTAGTTTTAATAGCATAGCCGAATTATGCGTTCAAAAAAACAATAAATATTTCCTGAAAATTTCGGCAGAGTCTCCTTTGTAAAAACTGGCCCCCAAACGGGATACAACATGAATAGTATACGAAATCAAAAAAGGGCATCCCCAAGCGGGAGCTAGCTCTTCGTCAATCGACGGTCACAACCACACAAGCAATATAATATACAACGCCAACGGCGAGGATCAAAAACTCAAAACCACAAGAAAACCACAGAAATAAAACGCGCGACTCTAAGGTCGAAAGAAAAAAATCACTGAGTCTCTAACTCAAAATAAATACATGTTTGGTTGATGGAACTTCTAGATACATCAGAATAATAATATACAAGATATATAATGGGGGGTACGATACAAGTAAACCCACCTACTAGCAAATCACCCGAAGGAAACTATGCCCGCAAGCCGTAAAGAAACCTGTACGGCAAACCTGTAAGAAACTGGGGCACAACGGGGGTGAGTTGCCAACTCGTGAATAGAAAAACATCTACGGAAAGAAATCGCATAAATAACGCAACCTGGGTCAATGATCATAATATATCCTCAAATATATGTATAACATGCAGCCTATAACAATGGCTAGGGTAATATCTAACCGAGTGTGATCTCATGTGCCCGTGTCAGTGCCTCAGGTAGCAATATATCATAAGGATGATGTATGAATGCATGAACAGAATGCATGTACTGAATAAAACTGGTTTCATAAATCAGTGAGATTTCTGTATTTTAAAAGAAATGAGGTACCATATATGAAATCAGCATAAAACAGTGCCCAGCATCGACACAAAACAAGTGTCCAAATACCTCGATATCTCTGTGTCACAATCTATGTACCTCAAGTCTCAATCTCAATGTCTCAATCACAATATCTAGGGCGCCGTCAGTCCAGACCGGCCCCTACCATCCATCTCAAGACCACGACGGTATCCTCCGGATATCCGACGCATCGGGTAATATCACCGGTAGGTAGTGCTCCCCTGCCAGGCTCACATCGTCATCATCACGCGCTTCTTGCCCCGGGGTACCTTACCGGGTCCACCATGTACCCGAAACGGTTCATCCGTCTCCTCGAATCGGGTCTCGAAATCCATCAGCAAACTCATGGTGGACGACTCATACATCATGGGAAAACCGCACTTTTTATTTTAAAAAGAGAGAAATCAGTTCATATAAGTTTTTGCGGTTTTCCTCCAAATCCAGAAAATCTCATGGAAATCCGAATCCAAAACCTCAATAACACGTAAAATAGTGAATATATGCATGAGAATCCATGAATGCGGCATAACAATGAATAACAGTATGCATGAAGTAGCAGGTAATAACTACAATGTCTAAACGAACATATAAGGCAAGTACACTAATATCATGTCTAACTATTAGCTAACAGGCTATGTCAAGCAATAATATTTTCTAAGGTGTACGTGACATGGCAATTACCGATGAAGATGTGTGTGAGCCGGCAATTAAGTGTACGTGGTACATACGCATCATCGGTAATGGTGCTGGTGTCCTAACAGCATGATATCAATAATGGAGTATGAACATAAAATAAGCATGCGATGCGAAGCGGACCACAAAAATGAGCGGAAGCTGAAAACTAGACGCAACTATAACTAATCTGCATTAATCTAATATAAGTCCTACAAATGCTGCCTTTTGAAATAACACGAATCATGGGGTTTTGAAAATAGGGGCCCCGGTGTTTTTATGAAAAGATACATCTTTTGAGATATCCGTAGGATCCCTTGGGCTGTCTTTTAAAATACCCACGATTCGTTAGTTTTGAAATAGCTAAGAATCGAATCTAATCTAACAACTAAACTAAACTAAAGGGCTAAGCTAACAAGCTGGACTACAGGTAAGGAAACCGCCTATCATCTGAGTCGATACATATACATACCTGTATATATATAGTCGGTGATCCCGCCTCAATAATATCATATCCATAACCAGACATCCCAAGTCAAGAGTGCGGATCAATCATCAAAATATAGCTCGTACGTAAATCCGTCGTACGGCATCCCCAAATCTGGGTACGGGCCAATATCACATTCATCATACTATTCACCTGGTATCCTCTTTATCAAATATCATGATCGGGGTACTGATCTACGTCTAGTACAATACTGATACCGCCTAAGTATGCATGGACGTGTATGAAACACTATGTCAAGGACCCGCTACAACGTCATGTCGTATCTCAAATACGAATCCTGCCATATCACCGAAGTCACAACCTCAATACAAATCTCATCGACTCATCTCAAACCCAAGCCTCAAATCCGTATGTGAACACATAGTCCCATACCCATGTGAACACATAACTATATATTCACGTATAAGCACAAATGAAAGAAGAAAGTATGCAAGTATGGGTTGGTGTGTGCATGTGTAGTGCGACCACTACTCTAGGGTTTCGGGACACTAAATCATCCAAGAACACCAAATATCCATATTATCATCAATATACAGAAACAATATATAAACAATACATATATGTGTGTATACGTATTCGTATACATCACCGCGAACTGCGGGGGTGCTATACGCCATCCACCCGACTTCTCCCCGTAGATATAAATCTACTCACCTGGTCCTCACTTGCCGGTGCCGACGTCGCCACACGCTTGCTTGTCGTCTCGAAGTCCACACGGGGTACCTACATATCATAACGCACCGTATCGCATTAAAATCCGACTCATGACCAAAACGACACACGAATCCCACATAGGTCAAAACCTATGGTTTGCTTTCCCAAATCAACCCAAAAACCCTCGACATCGGCGTACAAATGCCAGACCATCGAGAAAAACCCAAATACACTCATTTTCACATTCACGAACACTAATTTTAATATAAAATAGGTTAAAACTCACAAAAAACCCCAAATTCACTTTAGAAGCCATTTTTCCAAAAATCTAGCAAGCAAAAATTACCCGTTTTAGTACAAAACTCGACGTTTAAATGAATGTAGCGGCCAATATACTTATTAAATATCTTAAATAAGTCATATAAACCCTTATTAGATTTTTAATCTCACTAACTTTCATTAACCCGAAATTCTAGTTTACAATTTTACCCAATTTTAACACTTTTAAAGCAACAATACATAACTCAACAACTAGACTAGGTTTCGCACAACCTAAGGTGTTAAAATACTCATTAACATGCCAAAGACATGATGAAAGCCTTACCATATTTTAATTCTCAATTTAACATAATATTTACAAAAACTAGTTTGCAATATATATAATTATCACAATTTTAAATTAACAAAAATGCAACTAGCAACTAGATTTGATTTTAGCAAGCAATTATATGTTAATCTACCCATCACAACCCTAATCCAATGCTCAAACCCTAATCTTCAATCAAAACCATACACTTGAAATTTCAAACTTCAATTCAAAACCCTTTTTTTTTTATACTCCTAATTAAACACTTAATTAACTTACATTAAGCAACAAGATAACAAATTTTAACAAAAGCATGAGATTATACCTCCCATGATGAGATCAGGCACAAGATCTAGCCTCCTAAGATGCCATTTTGATCCCTAGATCCATGCTAGAATGGCTAATGAGAAATGGGTAGGAGTTGGATTTGGATTTTGGGATTTTTTTGATGGGTATTTGATGAATTTTTGAAGCAAAAGACATAGGAAAATGAGGTCAAGAAAATGGGGGGGGGCTGCTTTAGGGATAGGCTCGGCCAGATTTGAGGAGGGGGAGAAGAGAGGGTGTAGGGGTGTTTGTAAAGTCAAGGAAAAGTCCAAGTCAACATTATCTAACACCATACCTCTTTATTTAATATTTCCTTTAATCTTTTCTCTTGATTTTCTTTTCTTTTATCAAAAGAAGTGGGGACAATTGATGGGGCTGCTGAATTCAGCCAAGGGAGGGAATAAATGAGGGTATGTGAGTGTGGGTATGGGTGTGGGGTGATGAAAAATGATAAATACAATACCGCAAACATCCATTTACATTAAAAAAATGCCTTTTTTCTTCAATAATTTCTAAACCGTTTTGGCAAACGATTTCGTTTCAAAAACCACGTGATAAAATTTTATTTATTGTTTTATGATGCACAAAATTTGTTTCAACTCATTCCAATTTGTAATTTTCCCTAATTAAATATATTAGTGACGGCTTAAAATAATATTAAAATAATTAATTTCGGAAAAATTTTCAGAAAATTTGAAATTTCACCAGTGGGTCAATAAACACCAAATACTAGCAATTACATAGCTAGAATATGTATATTTAATTTTATAATAAAGATATTTGTATTTTGACTTTTTACCAAAACCCCCCTTTATTTTACCTTTTTTTTCGAAATTTCACCGAAACGATTTTCAAAACGTTACAATCTTCCCCCCTTAAAGAAATTAGGTCCCCGAATTTAAATTAAAACATCCCCCAAATACTAAAATATTTCCGCCAAAACCATCAAATCGCCGGGGCTCCGAAATCATAAATACATAAAACAAATCGTAGCGCAACGCATGCGCATGAAAAATGAGCATAAAACTCAAATCAAAACTCCGTCAAGCATCCCGCAATCATCGGAGTCATGGTAATGACACAATGTCAATTCCAATACCAAAACCAATATGATATAACTCGAAACTATACACGTAAATATCAGGAGGAAATGCATGCCAAATCCTTTAAGTTACTGTGCAATGCCCGTAACACTGCACAGTGGCGGACGTCTATATAAGAAAATAACTATATACATATATACCTTTATTTGAAATGTACGTTCCGCCGTTTTGGGAAACAATTTAGAAGGGTTTTCCTTGTTTTAAACATTTCGCGTCATATCAGACATGTAGGTAAATACTGAGACTATAGCTCGCTTTTTGGAATTCCCTTCAATAGCTATCAATGCATGCAAAATACATTCAGGTACTGTCCTCTGACTAGTCCTGCTTAGTACGAAAACACATTGCAATTATCATAAAAAAAAACCGTACTGCTCTATAAGAAATCAATCCCAAAATACGCGTATGAATACTAAGTGCGTCTGGTGCGCACGGAAATCAAAATCCAAATATGTGCCATACATATGCACAGAAACAACATCTAAGTGCATCGGGTGTGCACGAAACATCTGTCGTAGGCAACATGTGTGCCGACAGCAAAATCAGGTGCATCTGACATGCACGAACAATCTCGATTTAGTGCATCTTGTGTGCACCAAAATCACACTTCAAAACATGCGCCCAACATGCGCGAAAATCCAAATCAGGTGCATCCATCGTGCACGAAATCATGAAATCCAATATCAAGTGCTGAACATGCGTAAAATCAAATCAGGTGCACAAGGTGCACAAAACAAATATCGAACACCACTATCGAAATCAGAGTCCAGGGCACCTAAATGCACAACATACGTAACACTGCACTGTACGCATATATGAACTATACCGCGTGCAAAAACCAAATCGTGTGCGTATATACGCACAAAATCAACTCAAATGCCTAAAAGCGTAAAATCACAAACATGTGAAACCAAGCCCGAAAACGATATCAAGTGCAACACTGTGCAAAGATCGTAAATCCTTAATCATCAACATCAAATCATGCGAATAAATCACCCAAAACATCGAAATCAATAATGGCGGAATAGTCTCCGCTCAAATGCATCCTCTAAGAATCTCGGGCCAACTGTCCGGAAGTCATCGTCCTTTCCTATATCTGCATCTTGCTCTGGGACGACTGCATACTCATCGCGACTCCTTCTGGAAGGTAAATCCAATTACCATGCCTCGGCATGCGCATCGCATCTCTGATGTCGGCGGAGTGGAACGTCATCTCATCTAGATCTGGTACGAAACTCCTACTTCACTTTTCTCTAATGTCGTCTGCTTTGCACTCGTCTCGTCGTGGCTGCATGGACTGAGCTCCAACGACTATCCTTGTATCTGGAGTCTCCCAAGAATGCATCTCACCACCTAGCATCCGAATTAAGTCGACCATCCGATCGAGTCGTCAAAACCTCATAATCCCCCAAGAGCTCAACATCTTGGGCACAGTTTAATAGTATCGAGTACATACCACAGCATCGGTGGTCCAGCCGTAGAAGGGCAAACCCAAGCCTCACTAATGGCGCTGTAGAACTGCCGCAAACCCGAAGGTTCAAAGGCTTTCACATGGTCATTAAGTCGAGTTAGGATTTCATTCTTCTAGAGGGACCATAGAATTTCCTGCATGTCTTTCCGACTACTTTAAACTTGGAATAATAGGTTTTTGACATTCGATCGTCTCTGTCGACTCTCAACGTCTCCGCGTGAAGTCGTCTCTAGCTGGAATCAATATATCTGATTACCTCGCATCGGGGTAGGCGAACGAACCACCTGTCCTAGTCATTCATCCTCGGGTGACTAGCGATCTTCTATCATCTCTTAGTACAACTCATTCTGCACTAACTCCAGCATTTGGGGAAATATCTCGTCGTTCGCAGCAATAAGTGGCTCGCTCGTCTGCACGCTGAACAGTGCCTCGACCATCATGAATAAGCAATACACCAACGGTCATCAAAATCTGGCTGGCCTCTGTCAGTGGCTCAATCCTCTAGTGCTGATCGGCACGTCCAAGTAATCTCATGCAGCGATCCATCCAACGCTCGTGGCGCAAAACACAATCAAGACACATCTCTGCAATCGTGTGTCGCCGGAATCATGCCCCGGTCAGTCCTCGTTCGTGACGAGCTCATGCTGACCGCAACTCTGGCCATAGCTCTCCCTGCCCGCAATCGTGGCAGCAAAACCATAACTAGTACCGATGAGGCTAGATAAGGAATGAATATGATACTGAATAAAGAATTGTACATCCTAAGGCTCCTTAAGTGGAGTGGCGTGTCGTAAGTATGCCGCGGAACATACCAACGGTACGTCACTCTACTTTAGTCACCTATTCCATCAACCAAGGGTCATCCTACGCTCCGAAGGTAAAACCTAACACTCTGATACCAACTTTGTCACGACCCGAAAGTACGGAACATGACCGGCAACGAAACGTCTCGAGGCGTACGTAATCTAAGTAAACCGAAAACCCAGAAATCCAAACCAAGAAAAGTAGTAGAGTGAAGGAAAACCAATTTAAATCAAGTAGTTTTAATAGCATAGCCGAATTATGCGTTTAAAAAAAACATTAAATATTTCCTGAAAATTTCGGCAGAGTCTCCTTTGTAAATACTGGCCCCCAAACGGGATACAACATGAATAGTATACGAAATCAAAAAAAGGGCATCCCCAAGCGGGAGCTAGCTCTTCGTCAATCGACGGTCACAACCACACAAGCAATATAATATACAACGCCAACGGCGAGGATCAAAAACTCAAAACCACAAGAAAACCACAGAAATAAAACGCGCGACTCTAAGGTCGAAAGAAAAACATCACTGAGTCTCTAACTCAAAATAAATACATGTTTGGTTGATGGAACTTCTAGATACAACAGAATAATAATATACAAGATATACAATGGGGGATACGATACAAGTAAACCCACCTACTAGCAAATCACCCGAAGGAAACTATGCCCGCAAGCCGTAAAGAAACCTGTACGGCAAAGCTGCAAGAAACTGGGGCACAACGGGGGTGAGTTGCCAACTCATGAATAGAAAAACATATACGGAAAGAAATCGCATAAATAACGCAACCTGGATCAATGATCATAATATATCCTCAAATATATGTATAACATGCAGCCTATAACAATGGCTAGGGTAATATCTAACCGAATGTGATCTCATGTGCCTGTGTCAGTGCCTCAGGTAGCAATATATCATAAGGATGATGTATGAATGCATGAACAGAATGCATGTACTGAATAAAACCGGTTTCATAAATCAGTGAGATTTCTGTATTTTAAAAGAAATGAGGTACCATATATGAAATCAGCATAAAACAGTGCCCAGCATCGACACAAAACAAGTGTCCAAATACCTCGATATCTCTGTGTCACAATCTATGTACCTCAAGTCTCAATCTCAATGTCTCAATCACAATATCTAGGGTGCCGTCAGTCCAGACCGGCCCCTACCATCCATCTCAAGACCACGACGGTATCCTCCGGATATCCGACGCGTCGGGTAATATCACCGGTAGGTAGTGCTCCCCTGCCAGGCTCACATCGTCATCATCACGCGCTTCTTGCCCCGGGGTACCTTACCGGGTCCACCATGTACCCGAAACGGTTCATCCGTCTCCTCGAATCGGGTCTCGAAATCCATCAGCAAACTCATGGTGGACGACTCATACATCATGGGAAAACCGCACTTTTTATTTTAAAAAGAGAGAAATCAGTTCATATAAGTTTTTGCGGTTTTCCTCCAAATCCAGAAAATCTCATGGAAATCCGAATCCAAAACCTCAATAACACGTAAAATAGTGAATAAATGCATGAGAATCCATGAATGCGGCATAACAATGAATAACAGTATGCATGAAGTAGCAGGTAATAACTACAATGTCTAAACGAACATATAAGGCAAGTACACTAATATCATGTCTAACTATTAGCTAACAGGCTATGTCAAGCAATAATATTTTCTAAGGTGTACGTGACATGGCAATTACCGATGAAGATGTGTGTGAGCCGGCAATTAAGTGTACGTGGTACATACGCATCATCGGTAATGGTGCTGGTGTCCTAACAGCATGATATCACTAATGGAGTATGAACATAAAATAAGCATGCGTTGCGAAGCGGACCACAAAAATGAGCGGGAGCTGAAAACTAGACGCAACTATAACTAATCTGCATTAATCTAATATAAGTCCTACAAATGGTGCTTTTTGAAATAACACGAATCATGGGGTTTTGAAAATAGGGGCCCCGGTGTTTTTATGAAAAGATACGTCTTTTGAAATATCCGTAGGATCCCTTGGGCTGTCTTTTAAAATACCCACGATTCGTTAGTTTTGAAATACGTAAGAATCGAATCTAATCTAACAACTAAACTAAACTAAAGGGCTAAGCTAACAAGCTGGACTACAGGTAAGGAAACCGCCTATCATCTGAGTCGATACATATACATACCTGTATATGTATAGTCGGTGATCCCGCCTCAATAATATCATATCCATAACCAGACATCTCAAGTCAAGAGTGCAGATCAATCATCAAAATATAGCTCGTACGTAAATCCGTCGTACGGCATCCCCAAATCTGGGTACGGGCCAATATCACATTCATCATACTATTCACCTAGTATCCTCTTTATCAAATATCATGATCGGGGTACTGATCTACGTCTAGTACAATACTGATACCGCCTAAGTATGCATGGACGTGTGTGAAACACTACGTCAAGGACCCGCTACAACGTCATGTCGTATCTCAAATACGAATCCTGCCATATCACCGAAGTCACAACCTCAATACAAATCTCATCGACTCATCTCAAACCCTAGCCTCAAATCCGTATGTGAACACATAGTCCCATACCCATGTGAACACATAACTATATATTCCCGTATAAGAACAAATGAAAGAAGAAAGTATGCAAGTATGGGTTGGTGTGTGCATGTGTAGTGCGACCACTACTCTAGGGTTTCGGGACACTAAATCATCCAAGAACACCAAATATCCATATTATCATCAATATACTGAAACAATATATAAACAATATATATGTGTGTGTATACGTATTCGTATACATCACCGCGAACTGCGGGGGTGCTATACGCCATCCACCCGACTTCTCCCCGTAGATATAAATCTACTCACCTGGTCTTCGCTTGCCGGTGCCGATGTCGCCACGCGCTTGCTTGTCGTCTCGAAGTCCACATGGGGTACCTACATATCATAACACACCGTATCGCATTAAAATCCGACTCATGACCAAAACGACACACGAATCCCACATAGGTCAAAACCTATGGTTTGCTTTCCCAAATCAACCCAAAAACCCTCGACATCGGCGTACAAACGCCAGACCATCGAGAAAAACCCAAATACACTCATTTTCACATTCACGAACACTAATTTTACTATAAAATAGGTTAAAACTCACAAAAACCCCCAAATTCACTTTAGAAGCCATTTTTCCGAAAATCTAGCAAGCAAAAATTACCCGTTTTAGTACAAAACTCGACGTTTAAATGAATGTAGCGGCCAATATACTTATTAAATATCTTAAATAAGTCATATAAACCCTTATTAGATTTTTAATCTCACTAACTTTCATTAACCCGAAATTCTAGTTTACAATTTTACCCAATTTTAATACTTTTAAAGCAACAATACATAATTCAACAACTAGACTAGGTTTCGCACAACCTAAGGTGTTAAAATACTCATTAACATGCCAAAGACATGATGAAAGCCTTACCATATTTTAATTCTCAATTTAACATAATATTTACAAAAACTAGTTTGCAATATATATAATTATCACAATTTTAAATTAACAAAAATGTAACTAGCAACTAGATTTGATTTTAGCAAGCAATTATATATTAATCTACCCATCACAACCCAAATCCAATGCTCAAACCCTAATCTTCAATCAAAACCATACACTTGAAATTTCAAACTTCAATTCAAAACCCTTTTTTTTTAAACACCTAATTAAACACTTAATTAACTTAGATTAAGCAACTAGATAACAAATTTTAACAAAAGCATGAGATTATACCTCCCATGATGAGATCAAGCTCAAGATCTAGCCTCCTAAGATGCCATTTTGATCCCTAGATCCATGCTAGAATGGCTAATGAGAAATGGGTAGGAGTTGGATTTGGATTTTGGGATTTTTTTAATGGGTATTTGATGAATTTTTGAAGCAAAAGAGATAGGAAAATGAGGTCAAGAAAATGGGGGGGGGGCTGCTTGAGAGATAGACTCGGCCAGATTTGAGGAGGGGGAGAAGAGAGGGTGTGGGGGTGTTTGTAAAGTCAAGGAAAAGTCCAAGTCAACATTATCTAACACCATACCTCTTTATTTAATATTTCCTTTAATCTTTTCTCTTGATTTTCTTTTCTTTTATCAAAAGAAGTGGGGACAATTGATGGGGCTGCTGAATTCAGCCAAGGGAGGGAATAAATGAGGGTGTGTGAGTGTGGGTATGGGTGTGGAGTGATGAAAAATGATAAATACAATACCCCAAACATCCATTTACACTATAAAAAAAGCCTTTTTTCTTCAATAATTTCTAAACCGTTTTGGCAAACGATTTCGTTTCAAAAACTACGTGATAAAATTTTATTTAATGTTTTATGATGCACAAAATTTGTTTCAACTCATTCCAATTTGTAATTTTCCCTAATTAAATATATTAGTGACGGCTTAAAATAATATTAAAATAATTAATTTCGGAAAAATTTTCAGAAAATTTGAAATTTCACCAGTGGGTCAATAAACACCAAATACTAGCAATTACATAAGAATATGTATATTTAATTTTATAATAAAGATATTTGTATTTTGACTTTTTACCGAAAACCCCCTTTATTTTACCTTTTTTTTCGAAATTTCACCGAAACGATTTTCAAAACGCTACAGATGAGTACTTGACTACCTGGACTATGATGCGGATCATACTAGTGGGGACATGGTAGTCCATAAGTACATCCTTCAAGGTCCCTAGTCGTGGGTGTATCGAGACAGGGCATCGATATACCAGTGTAGACTAGCGTATACCTTTTCGACCCATACAGATGGGCGATGGATGATCCCATATCCATTGGTGTTTGACATCGGAGATGATATACGGGTGCTCAGTGGAGACTGGGTACACTGGACGGACTCGCCGAGAACTCCCAGATGGTATTATACTTTACGTCAGATGGCAGTTCTCTGGTGACACTGGTACAGAGTAGTCTGTTGACCCGAGATCGTCATAGAGTCTTGTGTGATTCCCACTGTGCTTTGATTTCCACCTTACCACGTCCAAGAGGGCGTGCAAAATGGTGGTTTTTGGGTACAGTCCCGAATCACATGGAGGTAATGAGCGATAGGAGGGGATTCGTCTCTCCCGGTATAGGGGGTTGATGTTGCGCTGTGTTCGATTGGCTATAACCGGAAATCCCTGGCCAGGGTTGCTGAGATTTACTGGTAAGTGTTACCTGTAGTTTCTCGAACTGTTATAGACCTCATATCGACACGACTTATCGAGCTATTGGGGTCTGACGTTTACCACCCCTAGGTGAGATATGCGACATATCAGACGACGAGACCGGACTGTACGGTAAGTGTTACTGGTTGGATTCACAGGAGTGCGAGCGGGCTTTCTCGTCGATCTTCTGATCGCTCAATACCTGGGTGGCCGTTATGTTTAGCAGACCGCTTGCGGCATGTTGGTGTTTGATATGATCATCACCTGCTGCCGGCGTATTGACGAGTCTTTAGAGTCCTACACAGAGGTTTTCTGGCTCAAGCGAAACGAAATAGGAGCGCATATGAGATATGTGCGGGACCGAGAAAAATACCAGTATGTGATACTGTATTCAATTCTTGCGATTTGTGACATTGATCGGTTATATGCGATATAGCCGGGTTATCGGATCATGTGATGATTCGATAAGTTGTAACTATTGATATTAGTCAGTTATATGTGATATGACCGGATCATTAAGTCAAGTGTTGATTTAATGATTTAATGTATAATTATATATTTGTTATATCACTTTACATTAACTAATATTGGTTCACTTATGATGTTTTTCTCACTTGATGTGCACATTGTATATGTGATATATTTTTGTGCACTTGATTGTATCATGTTTGATGATACATGCAAACTGTAAGTCCACGTTGCCCATCCCGGTGCTTGCGGGGAGGCGGAAAACGGAATAAAAAATGGATTTTTGTCACTTTAGGCAACATGGACTAGACAAAGAAGGATCTTTGCTAAAAAAAAACAAGCTAAAGCTAACAAGAAACTAGCTAAGGGTAGAATGGTTATACCTAGGGCTTTATATCCTTCTCTCCTTGCTCCTTGGAGTAGTAGAAAGGGATCACCTTTGTCGTCTTCTCACGTCGAAGAAGGATCCACCCGAAAGCCTCAACCTTTTGCTTCAACTCCAAGCTAGAAGTAACTAGGGTGCTAGAAGTGCTAATCCTAGAACCCTAGATGAGAGTAGAGATTATCAAGAAGAGGTTTTTCTCAAGCTCAAGTGTTTCTCAACACATGAGAGGGGAGAGCTTGAGGGAGAGGAAGAACAAGAGAGAGAAAGTAAATGATAGAATGAGAGAATAAAACAACCATTCTCACATATATGTGCGAATTATTATAAATTGATAATTAGCTAGATAATTGTCATGGTTAATCAAGACATAACCATTATCATTTCATATTTAATGCTAATTGCAAGGATCAAAGAGCATCTTTTATATGGAATGATGATGGTCAACATGTCAACTAAGGTCAACAAGTCAAGATAGTCAAATGGTCAACAACCATAACCATGCACAATTATATTAAACTAATATCAATTAACCATAATACACACATAAGCATTAGGGTTAATAAAATGACAATAGTCATTAACCCTAAACAAAGTCCTCTCCCTCTGTCTCAAGCAACTGTGCATACCCACCCGTATTCGTGATCCGAGGAACACGAATACAAAGAGAAAAAAACAATCCCAAACCATATACTAGGATCCGGCTTAAACCAATGCCCGCTAGTATAAGCTGTCCGGACAGCAAACGTGCACAAGTGCGCGGATGTCAACGAACCCTGTCGCAAAACCATGCGACCTCTACTCATTTTGCCTAAAGGCGAATAGCTCTCTGTGTGGGACTCTAAAGACTCGACACTACGCTGGCAGTGGGTTTAACCACAGACTGCAAGCGGCACTAGCTGTACGTAACGGTCCCCAGGTAGATGCCGATAAGAAGACTGACGGGGTGAACCCCATCTGAACTCCTACTGAGCCTGTATGTGACAGTCTCCGTACAGTCCGGTCTATTCGTCTGATACATCGCATGGCGGGCCTAGGGGGGCGGTGAACGTCGGTCCCCTAATAGCGGTACAAGTCGTGTCGGAGTGTAGCCCAGAACACTCTGAGATAACACTGGAAACTTACCAGTATATCTCGCTTGCCCTGGCCAGGGACTACTCGTGTAATGGCTCTCCTGGACACAGCGTGATGTCAACCCCCAATACCGGGAGAGACGAATCCTGTCTAACCGTCACTGCCTCCAAGTGCTTCGGGACTGCACCCAAAAACTACCTGTTTGCACGACTCCTTTGAGCCGTGGTAGGATAGCAATCAAAGTGCAGTGGGAACACACTCGAGGCGAAGTGACAGTGTCAAGTCAGCGAACTAAGCTGTACTCATGTCACTTGGGAACTGATAACTGACGATAGGTATAATGCCAACCAACAGTTCCCGACGAGTCCTGTCAAGTGTACTCGTAACCTAACGAGCACCCGCATACTATCTCAAGTACGACGTACTGACGGCTGTGGGACAGACCGTCTCCCACGCTGGGATGAGAAGCGCATACGCTAGTCTACTCCGGAGTATCGATGCCCTGTCTCGATAGTCCAATGACCAGGGACCAGTATAAGTATGTGCTTATGGATTACCCAGCTCCCACGAGTGTGAGCGCCATCACAACGCTGGTAATCAAGCAAAGATCCTAAGGGCTCTACTAATATGTATATCAGCGATATGCTAAAAGAAACACATGCACATATTAAAGCAGAGACAAACCAAGTAGCATACTACCATTTCGAGCACGATTGTATATACAACTGTGAATATCCCAAGCTTCCATCAAGTAATATACAAACTAGTATGATACAGTAATGGCCTCTAGGGCATATACACTAACAATCTCCCACTTGCACTAAGGCCATGTACTGGCGTATCGAAGACCTATCATCTCGATCAGCCGTTCGAACTGAGTCTGGGGTAGAGCCTTCGTGAGTGGATCTGCAGTGTTATTCTCCGTATTTACTCTCTTCACCTCGATCTCCTGGCGATCTATGATCTCCCTGATCAGGTGGTACCGCCTCAAAATGTGCCTGGACTTCTGATGGGACCTGGGTTCCTTCGCTAAAGCTATAGCTCCGTTGTTGTCGCAATACAGCAGTATTGGATCAACAATGGTAGGAACCACCTGAAGCTCCGTGAGGAACTTCTTCATCCAGACAGCTTCCTTTGCGGCATCGCAAGCAGCTATGTACTCCGCTTCCATAGTTGAGTCAGCAACGGTCTCCTGCTTGGAACTCTTCCAGCAAACCGCCCCTCCATTGAGGGTAAAGACATAACCCAACATGGACTTGGAGTCATCCTTGTCACTCTGGAAGCTGGAGTCAGCAAAGGCCTTGAGCTGGAGGTCTTTTCCGCCATACACCAAGAACATCTCTTTAGTCCTTCTTAGATACTTGAGAATGTTCTTTATCGCTATCCAGTGTTTCTCCCCTGGGTTTGACTGATACCGTCTTACAACACTCAATGCGTATGCTACATCTGGTCTGGTACACAACATCGCATACATTATAGAGCCTACCGCAGAAGCGTAGGGTATAATAGACATGCGATCCCTTTCCAAATCAGTCTTGGGAGACATCTCTTTGGAAAGGGTGATCCCGTGACAAGCCGGTAGATTACCGCGCTTGGAATCTTCCATACTGAATCTTTTCACTATGGTGTCGATGTACCTTGACTGTGAAAGTCCCAACATCCTCTTAGATCTATCACGATAGATCTGGATCCCCAGAATGTAGTTGGCATCGCCCAGGTCCTTCATGGAGAACCTCTGCGACAAGAATCCTTTGACTGACTGTAGCATAGGAATATCATTTCCTATTAGGAGAATGTCATCCACGTACAAGACGAGGAAAACTACAGTTCTCCCTACAATCTTACTGTAAATGCATGGTTCATCTGGGTTTTTGATAAAGTCGAATTCTTTGACAGTATCATCAAAGCAGATGTTCCAACTCCGCGATGCCTGCTTAAGTCCATAGATGGACTTTAGCAACTTGGACACTCTACCGCTGCTCCCACTCTGAATGAATCCCTCCGGCTGATCCATATAGACACACTCTTCCAAATTTCCATTTAGGAAAGCCGTCTTTACCTCCATATGCCAGATTTCATAATCGTGGAAGGCAGTAATGGCAAGAAGGATCCGAATGGATTTTAGCATAGCCACTGGAGAAAAAGTCTCGTCATAGTCCAAGCCAGGTCTTTGACGAAAACCCTTTGCAACAAGTCTAGCTTTATAGGTCTCAACCTGCCTATCTACACCAATCTTCTTTCTGAAGATCCATTTGCAGCCTACGGGTTTTACCCCTTCTGGCGCAAAGTCCAAAGTCCAAACTTTGTTGGTGTACATGGACTCCATCTCGGCCCGCATTGCATCCAGCCATTTTACCGAGTCGCCGCTCTGGATGGCTTGCTGGAAGCTAGTAGGCTCACCATAATCCATGGTGCAATCCTCTCTATCCCCGTCCATGAGAAAACCGTAGTATCTCTCGGGCGGATGAGACTGCCTACTACTCCTGCGGAGTGGCGCTGGGATGTCCGGTTCTCTCGAGACTTCTGGTTCTTCCAAGCTTTCAGTAATAGCTTGTGGTTCTGGAATTTCTTCCAGTTCTATTACGCACCCACTTATCTGATTTTCTAAAAATTCAGTTTCCAAGAAATGGGCATGCTGAGAAACAAAAACCTTTTGTTCCTCTGCGGAATAGAAAAGATACCCCCTGGAGTTCTTTGGGTATCCCACAAACTTACACAGTACTGAACGTGCCTCGAGCTTGTCCGCATGCTGCTTTTTTACAAAAGCTGGACATCCCCTGTCTTAAGGTACTTGAGACAGGTTTTCTTCCCACTCCACATCTAATATGGGGTGGTAGGCACAGTCTTGGTTGGAGCCTTGTTCAAGAGATATGCAGCTGTTTCTAGCGCATAACCCCAGAAGGATCGCGGCAACTCAGCCTTACTCATCATGGAACGAACCATATCCAATAGGTTCGATTCCGCCTTTCCGATACACCGTTGTGTTGTGGTGTGTATGGAGGAGTAAGCTGAGAGAGAATTCCATTCTCTTTTAAGTAGCCCAGAAACTCGGCACTCAAGTATTCACCACCTCAATCAGATCTCAGTGTCTTGATACTTTTGCCTGTTTGTTTTTCAACTTCATTCTTGTATTCATGAAATTTCTCAAAGGCCTCGGATTTGTGCTTCATCAAGAAGACATGCCCATACCTAGAGAAATCATCTGTGAAAGTAATGAAGTATGAATAACCACTTCGTGCATGTGTAGACATTGGACCACACACATCACTGTGTATGAGTCCCAAGAGCTCGCTCGCTCTTTCTCCGTGTCCAGTGAACGGAGTCTTTGTCATCTTTCCCATGAGACAAGATTCACAAGTGGCATAAGACTGATACTCAAACGGATTCAAGTATCCCTCTTTATGTAACTTTGTTAACCGTGTCTCATTAATGTGACCCAGTCTATAATGCCATAAGAAATCCTGATTTGTTTCCGGAGACTTTCTTTTAAGTGTGTTCTGGACACTGAAGATCTGAGCTTGATTCAATACATATATCCCGTTTTGTAATGTACCTGACCCAATCAGAACTTGATTTAGGTGGATGTTAACTACATCGCTTACAAAAGTAAAATCATATCCTTCTTTAGAAATTAAGGATACAGATATGATATTACAAGTCGCACCTGGTACATAAAAACAGTTACGCAGAATCAATATCTGCCCAGTTGTCAGTCCTAGATGATATTCCCCTACGGATTCAGCATACATGCTCATTCCGTTAGCAACCCTGAGAGTCATATCACCTTTCCTAATAACCCTACTGTTTCTCAGAGCCTGTAATGAATTACAGATATGAGATCCTGATCCGGTATCCAATACCTAGGAAGTAGGGTTAACTGACATACAGTTCTCTATTACAAACACACCCGAAGCCGAAGCCACAACATGCTTCGAATTCTGGCTACTGGCTTTGCAAGCCCTGCAATCCTTCTGTCCATGTTCATTCCCGTAACAATTGGAACATCCCTCTTTTACTGCATCCATTCCCGAAACTTCTGCCCTTCTCTTTCTTTCTACTTCCCTGGTTTCCTTCAGGGTAGTAGGTAGAGACTGTTGAACTAAGTCAGCATCTGACCCGTTCTTCAACGTGGTCTTCAGGTCCGAGAGCTCAAAAGAGCTGGTCTCTGTAAGGACGTTGTCCCCTACAGATGACCCGATAGCCAACCTCGCTGGAAGCAATTCGTTCGAGGTCTCATATCTTGCGATACGAGATTGCTCTCCATATAAAACTTTGTTATGGAGGAAGATAGAAGCTGAGTCCATCTTCTCCTGCTGCCTCTGGTATATACCATCAACTGAGGCTAACACGAGGCACTTGGCTTTCGCACAGTCTTCTTCCGATGTCCTACGGATATCAATATCCATGACAGGGGAAACTGCACCTGAGACGGCAGGGGTTGGATCAGTCAAGAGGGGTCCCAGCTTGTCCTGGGCAATGGACATCTGGACAGACCCTTGCCAGTCAAAACAGTCAGATTCAGTCATTTTATTATCTAGATGTAACCTAGGTGCGGTCATTCGGTCGCTGTAATTAAGAGAGAGAGAAGAAAACACTTAGCATGATGCTCTTGCAAATTTAGATTGGTTTTTAATTTATCTAAACAGGATGGCTCCCACTGTCTCTTGAATCCCTCCCCAAACCATAAAGGAAGGATTAGTCAGGATCAATCTCACCGTACAATACTTACTTAACCGTTCAGCCAGGCCAGTGTCGGTACTTAGAGGGAGGTTTTCCAACGCTTTCGCGAAGTTTCTTAATTAAGTAACCTCTTTTCCCTATGGGCGTAGCCCCGCTAACACCTTTCTAGACACCTACTAGGTTTATAGCATTGATCGTTAAGTGAGTGTTTTCCCGAGGAGTAGCATATACTCACAGTAGGATCGGGATCCAAATATCATCGCGTGATAAAACCGAAGGAATCCTACCAGAATCATCACACTCCAAATGGTATGCAGCGCTAGCAAGTTTCAGTACTTATGAAACTCCCGATGTGGATTTTTGCCCCATGCTCTTATAACCTTGACGAAGGTCAACAAATCATAAGTCACATGTCAAGTTCTACCCGTCATTATCCAGGTTAATTTGAACCCACCCGTACATACCCTTGACGATGGTCAACAAGGTAGTACGACTGTCCCAAACCAACACATCTTTCTATGCTACATATGAACACCCAACAGCTACCAATCACTATGCCTTGACGAAGGTCAACAAACATAGCTTGAATACTATTGAATATCCATACGAAACGACGGATGGCTACGAATGTTTTTGGCGAAACCGTGAACGTAGTGAACTTGATATAATCGATGGAACGAGATAGCTTTTAAAAGGAGTGGTTCAAGCTCCGCGTTTAAAAGTTTAGTTTTGAAAAGAACCGAGTGGTTTTCAAAGTGTTCCAATCGAATTTTACTTGGTTTATTTTCTTGCATTAGTTCTTTTAATGCGTCCCATCATTTAATCCTACCATTGCAGAAAACAACCAAAATATGACGTACGCTTATGTCATTCGCATTCGCCACGGGGCCCCGTCATCACCCTTTAGGTTACTTAACTAACGACAGAGCAGGGGCTGGGCTAGCGCGGCTGTAAAACATAAGCAACGCCTAAATAGTTATAATATAAATATATAGCAATGATAGACATTACAGATTACAGATGAATAAATTAGATATACTAGGAATCCGTGATCCGTTCGAGCCTGCAACGAAAAGCGGATTACTCGATCGCGGTGAATAGCCAAATACCCCACCCAAGACCCCTACGGGTGCGGCAAACTACCCGCCAAGTACCCAAAGCGAAGCAACCTCCCTCACCACCGTGAGTAGGCCACTCGACACTTCGAGATACCCGGTAGTTTGTGCACCCCCTCCATGGGTCTATCCTAGGGGCAAAAACAGTAAAAAGAATTATACAATGACGGCTACAACCCCGACCCGGTTGTGCGGCCATACAAATAATAATACATCAATTTACATGTTACAATGAATTGAAAGAAAAGAAACACTCATCTCACAACCACCCCGGCTATTCACCCGCGACAATCCAACGCATTCATATACACATACCATCATCAAACACAGATCACAGATATGTATAACCCCCACTAATCGACGTATAGCAATTAGCCGACGTTCAATACATATAAACATCACAGATATAACCCAATAGTCAAAGTATAGTGAAGTTCGATCAAAAAATACAGATTTATAGGACCCAAAATACAAATTTCTTTTCTGGAAAACCTGGGCACAAATAAACCATCTTAAAAATCCCAAAACCATGTCAGAAGAACACTGCACCAAACTCGATTCAGGGAAGAGTTAAAACGGCGGCAGTTCCGCGGCAATAGCTTACTATTGCCGCTGAACCGCGGCGGTTTAGACGACTCACTGGACCGGGTTTGCTGTGTTTCTTAAGAAAACCCTGAGATGATTTTTGACGTATGATTTTTTATTTTTAGAGCAGAAAAAATATTAACAGAAAGTTAGGGTTTTTGATGTATTGGTTTTGCGATTTTTCCGATCAAACTTCCATACACTTTACTATCTAGCTAGTTTATGTTTAGTTAGGCTCTGATACCACTGTAAGTCCACGTTGCCCACCCCGATGCTTGCGGGGAGGCGGAAAACGGAATAAAAAACGGATTTTTATCACTTTAGGCAACATGGACTAGACAAAGAAGGATCTTTGCTAAACAAAAACAAGCTAAAGCTAACTAGAAACGAGCTAAGGGTAGAATGGTTATACCTAGGGCTTTATGTCCTTCTCTCCTTGCTCCTTGGAGTAGTAGAAAGGGATCACCTTTGTCGTCTTCTCACGTCGAAGAAGGATCCACCCGAAAGCCTCAACCTTTGGCTTCAACTCCAAGCTAGAAGTAACTAGGGTGCTAGAAGTGCTAATCCTAGAACCCTAGATGAGAGTAGAGATTATCAAGAAGAGGTTTTTCTCAAGCTCAAATGTTTCTCAACACATGAGAGGGGAGAGCTTGAGGGAGAGGAAGAACAAGAGAGAGAAAGTAAATGATAGAATGAGAGAATAAAACAACCATTCTCACATATATGTGTGAATTATTATAAATTGATAATTAGCTAGATAATTGTCATGGTTAATCAAGACATGACCATTATCATTTCATATTTAATGCTAATTGCAAGGATCAAAGAGCAACTTTTATATGGAATGATGATGGTCAACATGTCAACTAAGGTCAACAAGTTAAAATAGTCAAATGGTCAACAACCATAACCATGCACAATTATATTAAACTAATATCAATTAACCATAATACACACATAAGCATTAGGGTTAACAAAATGACAATAGTAATTAACCCTAAACAAAGTCCTCTCCCTCTGTCTCAAGCAACTGTGCATACGCACCCGTATTCGTGATCCGAGGAACACGAATACAAAGAGAAAAAAAACAATCCCAAATCATATACTAGGATCCGGCTTAAACCAAAGCCCGCTAGTATAAGCTGTCCGGACAGCAAACGTGCACAAGTGCGTGGATGTGAACGAACCCTGTCGCAAAACAATGCGATCTCTACTCATTTTGCCTAAAGGCGAATAGCTCTCTGTGTGGGACTCTAAAGACTCGACACTACGCTGGCAGTGGGTTTAACCATAGACCGCAAGCGGCACTAGCTGTATGTAATGGTCCCCAGGTAGATGCCGATAAGAAGACTGACGGGGTGAACCCCATCTGAACTCCTACTGAGCCTGTATGTGACAGTCTCCGTACAGTCCGGTCTGTTCGTCTGATACATCGCATGGCGGGCCTAGGGGGCGGTGAACGTCGGTCCCCTAATAGCGGTACAAGTCGTGTCGGAGTGTAGCCCAGAACACCCTGAGATAACACTGGAAACCTACCAATATATCTCGCTTGCCCTGGCCAGGGACTACTCGTGTAATGGCTCTCCTGGACACAGCGCGATATTAACCCCCAATACCGGGAGAGACGAATCCTGTCTAACCGTCACTGCCTCCAAGTGCTTTGGGACTGCACCCAAAAACTACCTGTTTGCACGACTCTTTTGAGCCGTGGTAGGGTAGCAATCAAAGTGCAGTGGGAACACACTCGAGGCGAAGTGACAGTGTCAAGTCAGCGGACTAAGCTGTACTCATGTCACCTGGGAACTGATAACTGACGATAGGTATAATACCAACCAACAGTTCCCGACGAGTCCTGTCCAGTGTACTCGTAACCTAACGAGCACCCGCATACTATCTCAAGTACGACGTACTGACGGCTGTGGGACAGACCGTCTCCCACGCTGGGATGAGAAGCGCATACGCTAGTCTACTCCGGAGTATCGATGCCCTGTCTCGATAGTCCAACGACTAGGGACCTGTATAAGGATGTGCTTATGGATTACCCAGCTCCCACGAGTGTGAGCGCCATCACAACGCTGGTAATCAAGCAAAGATCCTAAGGGCTCTACTAATATGTATATCAGCGATATGCTAAAAGAAACACATGCACATATTAAAGCAGAGACAAACCAAGTAGCATACTACCATTTCGAGCAAGATTGTATATACAACTGTGAATATCCCAAGCTTCCATCAAGTAATATACAAACTAGTATGATACAGTAATGGCCTCTAGGGCATATACACTAACACAAACTTGGGTGTATGTTTGATTTAAACCTTGGTTAAGTAAATGGTTAGGGTTTTTATTTATTTATTCATTTATTTATTTATTTATTTGGCTTGAAATAAAATGGTGGCTTCCTTTGGATTTACTTGAAACTTCATGAAGCTTTGACCATTTTGTTTTTTTCCTAAACCTAACCATTCACCTAACCTTGGTTTATTTTCTACACTTAACCATGGTTGATAAAATGATAAGAATGACTTTATTTCCATTTATTCATTTATTCTTATCATATTATCTTCTTCTTCCTCTTCTTCTTTAAAGAAGAAAAAGCTTGCTAGCTTCAATGGTGAAATGAGAAAAGAGTGAGAAATCCAATTCTAAAGTGAACCCACTTCCTATTTCTTCATCCTCTACCACTTGCGAAGTAGTATAGGGTGTTTTCTTCACAAGTTCCATGGCTTGGTGAAGTTGGAGCTTGATCTTGTGTTGCCTCGACGTAGATCATCTTCGGCATCAAAGTCGACGACCTAGCCCGATCATTTCTTCGACGAAACCATTACTAGAGTCCTGGATCCGATGATCGCAGCGGAGGGACGTCAACGCGGAGCTATGGAGGTGGAGGACCGGATCTACAAAGGTTGTAGTCACTTTCCTTTAGCAATAAAGTCGTTTACTTGCTTGCATCGCCTTATCATCTAGTCAACGATCCGTAATAGGGTTTGTAGGCACATGAAAATTTTTGAATTTGGCATGTTTGATCTGTTGTGAGACCTCTTGAGTGTGCCTAGGAACCCTACAGCGCGACACGTATTTCGGTCGTGTGCCAATCGGTTAGGAGATTCATCCGTCACTTGATCCTTCTAGAGATGTTGGAATTGACGTTCTCCTGGGCACGGACTGGTTAGATACGTGCTAGGCGTCTGTGGATGCCGCGAGAAAACAGCCAGGTTTTGTTTTTCCGGCGAGTCAGTTCTTGTTGTGCAGAGGGACAGATGTGCCGTCTCTCACAGCTTGAATTCAGCCTTTTTCGCTTGTCGGCTTTTGGGGAGTGGATGTCGAGGATTCTTGATTTTCATTTATGATACCGGAACCACTGTGAGTTGTTAGACCGGGTTCCTTTCGTGTGAGGGTTTTCCGACGTTGTTCCAGATGAGCCGGCGAAGCTTAGGGAGCTTAAGGATCAGGTCATCATTGTTGCGGGTTCGGAGTGAGGACATTCTGGATACTGCTGTTGTGCGTGCTATGGGCTTTATGTGTTTTGGTGGTGTTGTTGGACTCACCAATGCCCTAGCAGCATTCGTGATGTAATGAACCATATTTCATCAAGCCGTTCCTCTACCAGATTATTGTTGTGTCATTGATGACATTCTGGTCTATTCCAATATGTCTTGAGGGACAGGAGTAGCACTTGAGGATTTGTTCTACAGACATTGGGAGAGCCCCAGCGGTTTGCTAGATTCTCGGAGTGTTCTTTCAGGCTTGTGTGTGTTGACTCCTAGGTCTTATAGTTACGGGAGACGGTTGTTGTATGGTTCCGAGGAAGATCGAGGCTGTACAGTTTTGACCCATACATATATCCGGGAAGGAGGTTCTTCTTCTGTGGACTGAGGCATGGGAGCGGAGTTTTCAGCAGTCGGAGGTTCGGTTGACAACTACACCAGTTCCTTCTTATTTTCTGGTTTGGGCGACCTTGTTGTTTAACTGTGATGTTTCGCGAGTGGGGCTCGATTGTGTGCTGATGTGGAACTTTAGAGTTATCACTTTTTCTTCCCGACAGTTGGAGGAAGTACGAGCAGGATATCCTACTCATGATCTGAAGATGGCCGAGGTGGTCGTGCGTTGAAGATCCGAGGACACTACTTGTGTGGAGTGTCGTGTCGGATTTTCACGGACCACCAGAGCTTAATGTACATCTTCCTGCAGCGGGCTTTGATTGTTGAGATAGTTTTCTGCAGATTTACAGTTCTTGTGCAATCGTTGAGTACATCTAGGTTCGCCTCTACTGAGGGGACAACTTGTTCATGTCCACGCCCGACCATTTTTACTTAATCGTTTTCGTGAGGCACAGCCCGCCGATGCTCGTTCGTCAGAGATTCTTGAGCATACTCAGCAGGGTAAAGATTTGGAGTCCTTGATTTATGACTAGGGAGTTCTACGTTTAAGGACGCATTTGTGTGTACATGGTATTGATGCGTAGAGATGCGAAATCCTAGAGTAGGCGCATCTGTCCATTCTCAGTGTTCATCCAAGTTCCACCAACAATTGACGTGACTTGTGAGATAGTTATGGGTGGGCAGGGATATAAAGAGAAGTTTCAAGTTTTGTTTCAAGGTGTCTGTCTTGTTATGTGTTAAGGTTGAGCATTTGAGACCGGCTGGAGAGTTGCGACCTTTAAACATTCCGGAGAGGGAATGGGAGCAGATCTCCATGAATTTTTCGTTGTGGCGTCTACCCAAGTTTAGCCAGGGTGTAACTCCATTTGGGTGTTTGTTGTCCGGTTATTCTCAGTTTGCTCAGTTGTTCTTTGTTAAGTTTGTGTGTTGCACGGAGTTCCTTCATGCGTTGTATCCAATAGAGGTACCTCGTTCGCTAGCCATCATTGGCAGGAGCTTCAGGAAGCCTTGGGTACTGGATAAGCTATAGCTCCGCTTTTCCATCTGTGGGAAGATGGTCAGTTGAGCGGACTATACAGACTTTGGAGGACATGCTGGTGCATACATACTTATTGCTTTTGGTAGTTGGGATCATCACTTGCCATGGTTAGGGTTCTCCTTCTATAGCTGTTATCAGGAGACATTCTAATTGGCAACCTTTAGGTTTAGTTGTTAGGTCATGTCGATCGCCATTCTATTTTTATGACTCTGCGTAAATAGGATTTTGGACCCCAGCTAGTCTAGAGATTTCGGAGATGATCCAGTTGGTTCAGGTCAGGATGAGGATAGCCCAATGCAGACAGAGGACTTGTGTCGACCGTGGTGGTCGCAGACTTGAGTTCGCAGTGGGAGATCATGTATTGTTATGGATTTTTTTCGATGAATGATGTGTTAAGTTTTGGGAAGCTTATCCAGGATTGTATGTCCTTTTGAGATCCTTTTAGCAAGTTAGTTTCGTAGCCTTTAAATTGGCACTTCCACCCAGATTATTGAGTTTTCACCGTATTCCTTGTGTCATTACTTTGCAAATACCTTCATGACCTTTCTCACATGATTCAGCATCAGACCATTTAGCTTAGACGCGATCTTTTCGTTCACCGACAGCCAATTGTGTTAATGGCTAGGCAGGTGGAGAAACTTCAGTCAATGGTCTTGCCATCTGTGGAGAGTTTTCTTGGACGTAGCCGTATAGTGAGGTGATCACTTGGGAGGCTGCGAGCGAGATTTGAGAGTTTTGTACTCTTTTCTTTGAAGGTACGCTTAGTGAGAATTTTAAATTCGGGGACAAATTTTTATAAGGAGGGAGATTGTAACGTTTTAGAAATCGTTATGCGATTTTTTTTCGGTTTTAGGGTTAAATTGTAGGTATTTTCCGTTTCAACCCGACTGTGATCAAACGGCCATATTGATTTGCCAGCACCTAGTTTAGCTAAAATAAAACTAGTGCGCAACCTTTGGGGGTATATGGGACGTTTTGGTTCAATTTGATTTTTCCCAATTTAAATATTATTTTAATGTGGTATTTACTTTTTAGGAAATTTCTCCAGAATTAGGATCTTTTCAAATAAATCAAGTTGGATAAAACAAAACCTTTCTTATTGTATCTAGATATTTGTTGTGCAAAGGAATTAAAAGTTTAAACAAAAAGAAAAGAAGCAATGAGGTGCATGCATGTGTGTGTGAATGCATTTATGTGCATTTATTGATAGAATGAGCTAGAAAACCCTACACAACTCTTCACACTCCCCCTTGGCCGAGATCCTTCCTCCTTCTTATGCCCTTGACCATTTCTTTCCAATTTACAACAAATTCAAAGCTCATAAATCTCCAAAATTCCAAAACAAATCACAAAAATAACCCAATTCTTTATTTAGCATCTTGGATCACTTGGAGCTAGGATCTTTGAGTCCTTGAGGATAGGTAATGATCCCTATCTGTTCTTTATTTAGTTTTTGTGTTGTGTAGACTTTTAGTTTAAGTTTATATAGGGTAAAGCTAAGTTTTATGCATCATATCGTATTTTAGTGTCGATTTACGATATCTGTGACCTGCTGTGACCCCGAGAAAATACTATAAAACCAAACAATGTAGTTGTGTTATACCTGTGACCATAGGTTTTCACCTGGAGCACGAACCCAAGGAGCTCGGACTCGGCCGTGTAAGTCCGCGGGGGCGCCCCGGCCGTCGATCCGACGCCGGAAACGCGGAAACAAAAATTTTGCAAACTAGCAAACCGGCACCACCGCACACTTTTCACCCGGATCGGGTCATTAACCTAGCAACTAGCAAACTAAAATGAGAGTAGAGAAGTATACCAAGCGATCCGTGTCCTTCGGTCTTCGTCTCCACTCCGATCTCCTGCGGAATCTCCGTCCGTCACGACCTCGTCGGAAATGGCACCACGTAGCCGGATATGTTTACGGGCTCCCACCTCTATACCGAAGCAACTCGGGAGCGAAGTTGGCTAGCCGACGCGTCCAAGGAGTGCTGTAGACTAGTGTAGAAACTTTGTCTCTTGGGGTTTTTAGGTTGCCATGGTGATGGAGGAATCAAGAATAATGAACTTTGGAGATGTAGAGTTTTTGGCAAGTAGAGAATATGAGGCATGAATAATTTCCCATATCAAAATGAACTTCCCTCTCAAATTGTGGCCGGCCCCTTCTCATATCAAATGGTGGAGGGAATGAATCAATAACAAGAAGGGAGGTGATGGTAGTAAAAGCAAAAGGGGTGACCATATCAAAAAGGCAATGATAACAATGTCATTTCCATTCAAATTAACTCTAATCCATTCTAATCAAAGGATAAGATGCAAATGGAATCTAATGATTAAAGAACCATCATGATGCCACAAATTGCAAGAAACCCCTCAACAATAAGTTATTTGCAAACTTGCAAATAACCCCCTCTATCGGAAAAGTCCGGCTGCGAAAGAACAAAGGAAAACCGGTCGGAACGGAATGCAAACTGGCAACTTCAGAAAACTGATCCTATAATAAATTACAGGAAAACCCCTCCACTGCATAGACATGCCAGCATTTGTATTCCCACTGAACACAAATGCAAAGAGACAAAATCTACACTATCTCATACTAGGATCCGGTTTAAGCCAAAGCCGGCTCGTAAAAAATCGTCCGATCACGATCCGTGCAATACCGCACATATCTGATCGAACCCTGCCATATCTCCATACGGCCTCTACAGCGTTTCGTCCGAAACTTGAGTAACTGTGTGTGGTCGACTCTAAAGACTCGTCAATACTATGGCTGTGGATTTAACCACTAGCACGTCAGAGGTATAAGCCAATACGTAATGGGCCACCAGCTATTGACCAAAAGGGACGTCGATGAGCGAACTCATCCTGACACCCTACTGAGCCCGTCAGTGACAATATCCGTACAGTCCGGTCCGTTCGTCTATGAGCATCGCATGGCGGGCCTAGGGGGTTGGTAAAAGTCAGACCCCCAATAGCGGTACAAGTCGTGTCGGAGTGTAGCCCAGAACACCCTGAGATACTACTGGAATACCTACCAGCAAATCTCCTGCCTTGGCCAAGGACTTTTCATGTTCTGGCTCTCCTAGACACAGCGCGACCTCACCCCCAATACCGGGAGAGACAAACCCCTGCAGATCCGCTCACTACCTCCATGTGGCTCGGGACTGTACCCAACTAAAACCTGTTTGCACGTCTCCTTTGAGCGTGGTAGGGTAGTAATCAAAGCACAGTGGGAACTCACACGAGACAAATGACGATCTCAGGTCGATGAACTAACCTGTACACATGTCACCAGGGAACTGCTATCTGACGTCTGATGTAATCCCAACTAGCAGGTTCCCGGCGAGTCCTGTCCGGTGGACTCATATCCCAATGAGCACCTGTATACATCTTAGGTGAACCAACTGACACCAGTGGCTTGTGAGACCGGCCACCGCCCCTCGTCGGGGTCTCGACTGTATACACTAGTCAACTCTGGAGAATCGATGCCCTGTCTCGAAACTCCCACGACTAGGGACCTTTTAAGGATGTGCTTATAGACTCCAGCTCTCACTTATATGATCGCCCTCATACTGCTGGTGGTCAAGCAAGAATCCTAGGGGCTCTATCAACGTGTAATAGCGACTCGTAAGGTCACCTAAAGCAGTACACGATGATAAAGATAAACCAGATAGCATACTATCATCTCGAGTAAGACTGTCCTACTGGGATAGGTCCTCCCCTCAATCATTGCAATCACGTGCCTGTGATCCAATAATTGACTCTGAGGGCACTATCTCCAACAATCTCCCACTTGCACTCAAGGCTAATTATTGCGATGTCGCATACTTACAGCCCGTGTGATACCGAACACCCAACTGCTCTACTAGTCAGTCTCACAAAGCTCGTTTGCGAAACTATTGCGTTCGAGGAATAGCCTCAGTGAGTGGATCCGCTCTGGTGTTTCTTTCTATGTCTCTCTTTATCTCAAGTTCGCGGAGAAAACTATCTCCCGAAATGAGCAATACCTGCCTTAGAATGTCTGGATGTCTGATGGGACCTAGCTCATAAATGAACTCCAAATCCAAACTTCTTAGACTGTATCGTCAACTGAACTTAATCAGTATCTTGCGCCATGCCTTCCTTCAGTATCCACCTGGACCATCTGTCCAAAATACTGCCCCTCGTCAGAAGGAAAACTATAACTCTGACAGCCACTCTGCCATCCAGGTCACCTTGGAAGCCTGGAATGATAACTGTCTCCCGAAGGAGAATGTCGTTATCATATCCCTAGAACATCCACTTATGTTCTAAAGCTGCTTCCGATTGTTTCTCCAGGATTGGATGAATATCAACTTATTGCACCTACTGCAAGAACAACATCTGGTGTGGTACTTGACATCTCATGATTGACTCAATTGCCTAAGCAAGTGATCTGCCAATTATGCGTATCCCTCTCCCCTTTAGTCTGTAAGACAGCTTTAGAGAGGGTGACTCCATCACCTGTATGTACACCACCGTATCAGGAGTCGTCCATTCTAAATACTCTTAGAATGCTGTCTAAGTACCCTGATTGGGAAACCACCCAAATCTAGATCTAAAACCATAGATCTAGTAACCAGAATGTCTAATATAATATCCAAGTCCCATGTGGAGAAACTACTGTGTGACAACCAAATTATAACCGATCGTAGTATAGGAATATCACTTCCTACTCTGTGTATGTCATCAAATACCAGGACATCACACCCTACTACCTTCTTAACAGACCCATCCCCTATTCTGATGATGTCAAACCTATGACTGTCACATCAGAAATAGATGACCTATCTCCGCTATATCTGCTTTAGTCTATAAATAGACATAAGCCACCTGTTCACCATGCTTCCGCTGCTCCTACTGATTACGACAATCCTCTGGCAGAGTCATATAGACGTACACTTCTAAAGCTAGTTTAGAACAACGCTATACTCATCCTCCTGCCGGGTCTCATAGTCTGGAACAACAGCAATGGCAAGTCTGGGTAAACAAGAACCTCCCTGCCACCGTCCTTGAGCATACCGAAGTACCTCTCGGGTGCCTGAGGTTACCCACCATATCTGCGGAGTGGCCAATGGAATATCATACCAGATTGAATCTTTAGGTTCTTATCAAATCTTCAGTAATCGTTTGCGGTTCTGGAATCACTTCCAGTTCTACCATACTCCCACTACTGTTTTCTGAAAAAATCCATTTTTATTAAAACTGTGGCGAGTCAAGAACAATATCACTATTGATCTTCCAGATGGTAGAAAGTCAACCCTCGTCATAGCCCGGGTCAACCCACAAACAGCCATTACAGAAACGTGCCTTGAGTTATCCGGAGTCTGGTTTTAAGCATAAGCCGGACAACTCCCCGTACCTTAACAATGTCAAGATATGAACTGTTCTATAGAAACAGAGGCACTGATTTAATTGAACCAGATTCAAATCATGCAGCTGTCTCCAGTGCATGTCAAGTAAATGGAAGGAGGCCGATCAGCGTTACTCAACTTAGGAGTGCTTCCAATTATGAGTAACCTGAAAGAGAAGCAAGTTCTCTTAACCATTACTATCAACTGAATACCATACACAAGTATCTACATCTTCGATCACCTTGAAGAATCCCGATACTTGCAACACCTGGTTCTCTACTTTATTCATATACCTATAACTTCTCAAAACTTCGACCTTGTGTTTCTACGAAACACCTGTCTAAAACTAGAGAAGTCATAAGTAAACCGAATATAGTACGAGGACCATCCCCTCTGTCCTAATGGACACTGGACAACATACAATACTATGTATAAGTCCCTTGAGTCAAATAACTCATTCACTGTGTGTCGTAGGTTGAAAACTGTACTTATGGTCAAGAAGAATTACACCGCTGTTCAATGCTCCTTACCTAACCATCCACTGATATAGGTAAATGTCATAGACATAATTTCAAAAAGGTATATCTCACTCTATAAAAATAGACGTACAGATATATCAATTTGAAATTGGTGCACAACAACGGATATTCAAAACCAAATATTTGCCGACCGGCAAATAACCCAGGTGACTTCCTCAAATATCACCAATTACAACGAATTCCGATATAATGAGGATGATCACCTAATTCCCAATAACTTACTCCCACTCATCATCTGTAAAAACCATACAGATGTGAGAATCATACCTGGTAAATAAATACCCTGGAGCAAGTGTCTAATTGGGAAATCAGTTTTCTATTAACAGTACACAGTGAAACTGAAACATTGAAATGTTTCGATGGGGTATCCTGGTATTCCTAGTAATGCCTCTTCCATTATCCAGATTCATAACTGTAACCGTATAATTCTTTGCCACTTCTCCAAATCCCTTTATATGTCTTTAGTCATTACCTTCTGCACACACCTTTAGGCCAAATGGTTTTCTTCCTTTCCTACCGTTCGGCACCAGCCTATGGTTTGGAAGAAGAAAATCCAATGAGCATAATGGGTGTACTGTCCTAATCCCAGGAGCACTCGCAATGCGAGAGAAGGTGAAGATAAAAGACACCTGAATGGACTTTATTCCTATTTCTCCTGAACCAGGATCCATCCCCGAACTGGAACAAGTTCCTTTCGAGTTCGTATATAACCATACGATGGATTATCCAATAAACCTGGGATCTTCGTAGTGATACGGAGTGTCCTGGAGAAATACAAAGGTGATTTAGGATTGGCGAAGAAATACTTGGTTTGGTCGTGAATAGCAGCCGCAATTTACTTTGCCCTCTTACTAATCCCTTTCTTTGTCTTTACTTAATACCTTCTGTACACCGTTTAGGCTAATTGGTTTTCTTCATTCCCTACCGGTCGGCACCTGCCTATGGTTTGGAAGAAGACTTTCCAATTTGCGTAATAAGTGTACTATCTCCTAAGCCAAGGAGTACTTTCAATCTGAGAGAGAAGGTAAAAGGAAAAGACAACTGAATAGTCCTATTCGTTTTCTCCAGAACCGGAAACCATCCTCGAATAAAATCCTTCGAGTTCGTATATAACCATACGATGGTTTTGTCCAATGGAAGTGGACGTTCGTAGTAATACGGGGTGTCCTGGAGAAAAGGGTAAAAGTAGGAGTGGCAATGAGGTTTGCAACTCTGACAATCCAAAAGCCAGTGTTAAGAAGGTTCGGTCAACTTGGTCACTGAGTCATAGTCTAGGGTCGGGTCAATGGTCGCTGCCAAAGAGAGATAGAAAAGAAACACTCAGCGTGCACTCTAACCTAGATCAGAATGGTTATCACTTTATCTAATCTGGAAACCTCCCACTGTAACGTCAAATTCTTCCCCAAACCTGAAAGAAGAATTAGCCGGGATAACCCGAGGAGTAAACCAACTCATCAATGGGAATCGGGATCCAACCATCATCGCATGATAACGTGACGGAATCCACTCACGTTATCACACTCCAGAAGGTATGCGCATATCTGGCAAGTTTCAGTTCTTTTGAAACTCCCGATGTGGATTTTCTTTTGCCCCATGCTCTTATGACCTTGATGAAGGCCAACATATCATAAGTCACATGTCAAGTTCTACCCGTCATTATCAAGGTTAATTTGAGCCTACCCGTACATACCCTTGACGAAGGCCAAAATAGTAGTACGACTGTCCCAAACTAACGCATCTATCTATGCTGCAGAATAGTAACAAATAGCTACCATACACTATGCCTTGACGAAGGCCAACATACATAGCATGAATACTAAGTGCTACCGTTCTGAAATGACGGAGGGCTACGAATGGTTTCTGGCGAAAACCTTTAACGTAATGAACTTGATATCGTTGAAGGAACTGGATAGCTTTGAAAATATAGTGACGAAAACCTTTGCTAAAGAGGTCACTCCCGGTGAAGGGATCTCGGCTCTTTCTCCGTAAAATGAGGTGCAGGATATTCCAACTGAATACCACGATGCAAAGCAAAAGTAATCAGCTATAGTGAAGTTATTTCCCTGACGCAAACTTTTGTCCAAGGGGTCACTCCCGGTGAAGGGATCTCGGCCCTTGCCTCGTCGACTGAGGAGCAGGATATTCCAACTGAATACCACTGTGCAAAACAAAAGAGAACGCCCTTGTAATAACAGCTTTTTGAAAAGTGTTCCAACAACATCAGAATAGGTTTGTTTATCTTGCATTGATTCGAATCAACGCAGTACTATCAATTGATCACACCACAAAAGAACGAAAATAATGATGTACGTATATGCCATCCGCATTCGCCACTGGGTCCCGTCACACCCGTTAGGTTAGCTAACTAACGACAGAGCGGGGACTGGAATAGCGCGGATGCAAAACATATACAACATCTACTAGTATATATATAATATATAATTTTCGCTCAAGGCGTGATAAAATGCATCATCACAGAAATGTACAGTATCACATAATAATACAGATATCTGGGATCCCCGGGTTTCACAGAGCCGCTACTGAAACCTGACGTTCCCCTGGTCGTGTGGATAGCCTGTGCAATGAGATCCTAGACCCCTACGGGCGCGGCAAGTCACCCGCCAAAACCTGAAGCGAGGCTGCCCCCTTCAGGAATGTGAATGGACCACCCAGCACTTCACGGAATCCGGTAACTTGGGCACCCCTCCTGGGTCAATCCTATACCCCCTACGAGTGCGGCGAACAGCCCGCCAATTCTAGAGTAAAGCCCCATCCGTCTCAATGCCATGAGATGCGGGGTCGTTGCCCTTTAGAACCCGGCTGTCCGTGCACCCCTCCGCGGGGTAATCCTAGTACAAAAAGTAAAATATACATATAACGGGTACATCGACCGCAACCTGGTCATGCCCCAAAAGAATAATACAAACAGGCAGTGGCGGCAGTCCACATGTCGGACGCTCGCCCCGCAATATCAAATGTACATATAAAACAAAACTGTACTAACATTGCATCCAGGCTATCCCCCACGACCGATCCGCAACATCACAGCACAACACAGAACATCAACGTGAATGTCACATTCGCAAATCCATCTAACCGGGCTATAGCAGTTAGACAGGATTTACCGATCAAGTGACATTCACGGTCGCAGATATAATGTAAATACTGTGAACTAGCATGTTTAAAATATCCGATCGAACAAATATTACCAAGTGGGCCCCAAAGCATTACTGTAGCACTTACAGAAAATCAGGGCCCAAAAATAATATCCCAAAATCCCTATTTCCAAGTCAAAAGCCCTCTGGAAAAATTTGCCACGATGAACAGTTAAAAGCGCGGCGGAACCGCGGCCCAAGCAAGGGTTTGGCCGCGGTTCCGCGGCGATATAGTCGGATCTCGCGACCAAATTTTACCAGAATTCTTATTTTTCCATGCACAGTATTCTGCAACAACCTGAAAAAATTTTGGAGCAGAAAAAATTTCGACAGAAACACGATGCATTGAAAATACGGTTTTTGGGGATTTTTGTTCGATCGAGTTCTAAACATACTAGAGCAAGCTAGGCATTGGTTAATGTCGTGTCTCTGATACCAATGTAAGTCCGCGGGGGCGCCCCGGCCGTCGATCCGACGCCGGAAACGCGAAAACAAAAATTTTGCAAACTAGCAAACCGGCACCACCGCACACTTTTCACCCGGATCGGGCCATTAACCTAGCAACTAGCAAACTAAAATGAGAGTAGAGAAGTATACCAAGCGATCCGTGTCCTTCGGTCTTCGTCTCCACTCCGATCTCCTACGGAATCTCCGTCCGTCACGACCTCGTCGGAAAGGGCACCACGTAGCCGGATACGTTTACGGGCTCCCACCTCTATACGAGGCAACTCGGGCGCGAAGTTGGCTAGCCGACGCGTCCAAGGAGTGCTGTAGACTAGTGTAGAAACTTTGTCTCTTGGGGGTTTTAGGTTGCCATGGTGATGGAGGAATCAAGAATAATGAACTTTGGAGATGTAGAGTTTTTGGCAAGTAGAGAATATGAGGCATGAATAATTTCCCATATCAAAATGAACTTCCCTCTCAAATTATGGCCAGCCCCTTCTCATATCAAATGGTGGAGGGAATGAATCAATAACAAGAAGGGAGGTGATGGTAGTAAAAGCAAAAGGGGTGACCATATCAATAAGGCAATGATAACAATGTCATTTCCATTCAAATCAACTCTAATCCATTCTAATCAAAGGATAAGATGCAAATGGAATCTAATGATTATAGAACCATCATGATGCCACAAATTGCAAGAAACCCCTCCACAATAAGTTATTTACAAACTTGCAAATAACCCCCTCCATCGGAAAAGTCCGGCTGGGAAAGAACAAAGGAAAACCGGTCAGAACGGAATGCAAACTGGCAACTTCAGAAAACTGATCCTGTAATAAATTACAGGAAAACCCCGCTACTGCATATACATGCCCGCATTTGTATTCCCACTGAACACAAATGCTAAGAGACAAAATCTACACTATCTCATACTAGGATCCGGCTTAAGCCAAAGCCGGCTAGTAAAAAATCGTCCGATCACGATCCGTGCAATACCGCACGTATCTGATCGAACCCTGCCATATCTCCATACGGCCTCTACAGCGTTTCGTCCGAAACTTGAGTAACTGTGTGTGGTGGACTCTAAAGACTCGTCAATACTATGGCTGTGGATTTAACCACTAACACGTCAGAGGTATAAGCCAATACATTACGGGCCACCAGCTATTGACCAAAAGGGACGTCGATGAGCGAACTCATCCTGACACCCTACTGAGCCTGTCAATGACAATATCCGTACAGTCCGGTCCGTTCATCTATGAGCATCGCATGGCGGGCCTAGGGGGTTGGTAAAAGTCAGACCCCCAATAGCGGTACAAGTCGTGTCGGAGTGTAGCCCAAAACACCCTGAGATACTACTGGAATACCTACCAGCAAATCTCCTGCCTTGGCCAAGGACTTTTCATGTTCTGGCTCTCCTAGACACAGCGCGACTTCACCCCCAATACCGGGAGAGACAAACCCCTGCAGATCCGCTCACTGCCTCCATGTAGCTCGGGACTGTACCCAACTAAAACCTGTTTGCACGTCTCCTTTGAGCGTGGTAGGGTAGTAATCGAAGCACAGTAGGAACTCACACGAGACAAATGACGATCTCAGGTCGATGAACTAACCTGTTCACATGTCCCCAGGGAACTGCTATCTGACGTCTGGTATAATCCCAACTAGCAGGTTCCCGGCGAGTCTTGTCCGGTGTACTCATAACCCAATGAGCACCTGTATACATCTTAGGTGAACCAACTGACACCAGTGGCTTATGAGACCGGCCACCGCCCCTCGTCGGGGTCTCGACTGTATACACTAGTCTACTCTGGAGAATCGATGCCCTGTCTCGAAACTCCCACGACTAGGGACCTTTTAAGGATGTGCTTATAGACTCCAGCTCTCACTTATATGATCACCCTCATACTGCTGGTGGTCAAGCAAGAATCCTAGGGGCTCTATCAACGTGTAATAGCGACTCGTAAGGTCACCTAAAGCAGTACACGATGATAAAGATAAACCAGATAGCATACTATCATCTCAAGTAAGACTGTCCTACTGGGATAGGTCCTCCCCTCAATCATTGCAATCACGTGCCTGTGATCCAATAATTGACTCTGAAGGCACTATCTCCAACAGGCCGGCGATGACTCGAAGGGGATCCGGAGACCCCGGCCGTGTGTTTGAGTGGGGTTTGGGTTTTTTTTAGGGTAGCTCACTGCTTTGGTTTAGGTATGTTTGGTCTTGATTAGTTGTTAAATTTTCTCTGTATGCAAAATCTATGATCACTTTGGTAGTTTTTAGTGATACGACTACGTGCGATACGTTATCCGACATGGTCCGTGCACTTTGTGCTCGTTTTGCTCTTGAGTTGGTTTCGCTGTGTCGCTACGTACGTTAGCCACAATACGAACACTTTGGAGTAGGTTTAGAGTTGGTGTGTCGGTAAAACGTATTTGGTGCGTGCTTTTAGTCGTTTGCTAATAAACACTTGTGTTATCATTTTGATTGTTTTAGGTTCGCAGGCGGGGACTTCGGACGCTGCAAAGAAGGGGAAATAGGTGGTTGGCTTTGCTTAGCCAGGACGGTTGGTGAGTAGACTTAACATCTACAGAGGAATCGCCCGCATGGCGTTATGTGTCTGGGCTAGAAATGACTTAACTTGTCGCATATTCTATGTCATATTTAGAATTGTGCATTTACTCTAATACTTAGTAATTGTTGTGCTTGGACTAGTATCCTTAGGACACTGCACTATTATTGACGGCTCATGTTGCACGAGCACTGATTGTATGCCACACACACCATCAATAACTGCCATGTCACGCACAACCCACTTATAGATATGATGTTGTTTGGTTAGGGAAATTGCGACATTGATTCATATTTTTATTTGCATATGAGTTATAGCATACCTGTATACCTACATGCTTACACATATGCCTTGACATACTTACGTGCTACTTACCTGTATACTTATAGAGTATTGTACCATTAGCGATAGGTACATACACACTTCATGACATAGCTACAGGTATACCTTGCACACATACTTCACTTAAACCCAAGGGGTATATTACATCATTACTCACAGGTAGATACTTGTACCTTGCTATATCTTACGTTTACACATATACCTGGTTATAGCTACATGTTTACCTTTACTTGAAGTCATTTAGAATTGGAGAGATTAGGAACCACATGATATTATATTAACTTGTTGCAGTTAATTGCGGCTTTTCCTTTACATGCTCGCATTTCAGATTTATGATGCGTATATTATGTTCATGGATTTTCAAGATGTTTTTTTTTTGGATTTGGGGACCGTGGTAGTTTCATGAAATTATGCATTATTAGAAAAACCCTGTGTCCCTTGATATGATATTTCAGCAGCCACCATGAGATTTATCGGTTCAGATATATATACCCCACCCGAGGAAAGGAGGGGTCCGTATGCGGGTACATGGTGGGGCCCGGAGGCACCCCTGGGCAAGAATCTCAGTGAGGAGATGAGTGAGTGGGGGAACCATTCTTTCCGGTGACAGTACCTATGACTCGGCAGTTATCGTGGGGATACCGACGGGAGTTATGTACGTATGGATACGTCGAGAGACGAGGGTCAGAGCTAGGCACTCGGGCGGTTCGATATAGCGTATGATACGTACCTATCAGGGGGCCAGTCGTGGTGACAGCACCTGATAGATCAGCCTTTCTGTGTCGATGCTTGACACATTATTTTCATGATATTTTACTTCTAAGTATATATAACAGTGGAATGGGACGCTGTTATATATGCCTTTACACATATATTAGTGGAATAGGATGCTAATATACGTGTATTGATATCAATTTATATATATCATCATATTTATTCATGAAAACACACAGGATATACGAGATATACTTGATATTGTACATACGGGATGTGTAAAATCTGCTTGATGTTGTACATTCGGGGTATACGAGATATACTTGATATTGTACATACGGGATATGTGAGATCCGCTGGATGTTGTACATCCGGGATATACGAGATATACTTGATATTGTACATTCGGGATTTATAAGATTTACTTGATGTTGGACATTCAGGATATATGAGATTTACATGATATGAGAGCCATATTGGGAGCTGATTTGTGGAAATTGGGAATTGGATTGTCTTGTTGGATTTTGGTCCTACCACGAGGTTAGGATTTCCGTGGAAATGACATGTTGTATTACATACTCCACATTTATTTTTTATGCATTGCTTCATGTATTATTTGTACCTTTCCATGACTGTTGCATTTACGTACCTTTATTCATATCATTTCTTCATGTATTAGTAGTACCGATACAGTACCTTACATGATGCTGCATACAGATTGTCATACAATTATTGCTTCATGTATTAGTAGTACCTGCTAGCGTACCTTTCATGACTGATGCATTACATATGACTATTCATTGCTATTAAATGCTTATTTTAGATTCGCGTTGTACATGCATACTCGCAATTATCTGCATATGTTATTTACTATTCACGAGTTGGCAACTCACCCCCGTTGTGCCACAGTGTTTTGCAGAAGTTCCTCGGGATAGTAAGAGGTAGGGCTATTTCTATCCATAGTATCATCTTTTGCTGCGGATACCGCTTCGCCTGACACTATGCAGTTTTGCTTAGGTAGGTCTTGCGGTTATCCGATGTTACTTGTTGTATATTCGTTGTATCCTATACTCTCCATCTACCATTATATTGTATGACTTAGAGACTTGATGAGAGGACGATATTGTATATTATTTTGTGACTTGGAGGTTTTTATGTAGTTTTATGTATATCGTCTCTTTTTTTCGCTACGGTGTAGTATATCTGTTGTGGTGATTGTTTTCCGCCGTTGGGCATGGATTTTGCTCCCGTTTGGGATGCTTTTACTTATATTATGTTGTACCCATTTTGGGGGCTTGTTTTTCAAAGTAGGTGTTGCCAAAATTTTAAGGAATAAAATTGAGACTTTAAAGAATTTGTGTTGTGATTTCAAAAGTTTTGAAAATACTATTATCACTTTCTTGCTACCTTTGATGGTTTAGATTGCTGGGTTTTGGTTTTCTTTGACTACGTTACGCCTGTAGACGTTGCGTAGTATTAGGGCCGTCACGTGCCAATTTCGGGTCGTGACAATGTGTATGTGCGTGTATGCAAATCCTTACTCTAGGGTTTTGTAACTAAGAAATCGACTAAAGTCCTTTCTTCAATTCTCGCTAACACAAATCCCTAATCTCGTAAAGCTTTTCTTGCTAAGGTTCATATCATACACTAACATGTAAAAGTATATCTATATCAAATCACATCATTTCTCACAACTTTGTAGGGTTACTAGGCACACGTACAAGGGTCTATAAGGCATCAACCATGCCCGATTTAAAAATTAGCCGTGCCGAACAACCCTAACAAGATCTTTAAACTAGAGATTAGGAGAAAAAAACATGTTAAATACTTTAACACTATGTGAGAGGGATTACAACCTTTGTAGATCCTGTCCTTCACTTCTAAAGCTCCGTGTTGAGGTCCCTTCGCTGCGATCATCGTGCATCCAGACTCTAGAGAGGCTCCACGAAGAGAAAGATGCAAGCTTGCTTCCGATCTTCGATAACAAAGATGATCTACCTTGAAGTTTCATTAACACAAGCTCTCACTCACAAAATGAAATGAACACCCTCATCTAAATGGCAAGGGTAGATGGGGATGATGAAGTAGGATTTTTGCTCTCATTTGTTTTCTTATTCTCACTCACTTTCATCACAAAAATCAAAGCAAGAAAGCTTTTCAAAGAGGAAGAAGAAGATGAATCCTTTTGTGATGAATAATGAATATCTAATAATAATAACTTATGCAATCATGGTTTCTAAAAGAAAAGGCTAACCAATGTAGAGAATTAACTAGGTTTATGGGTTTGGGTTGGGTTAAAAAATATCTCATAAAAATATCTTTGCAAGAAACAAAACAAAAAGCTTCTAGAAGCTTTATGAATGGACTAACCCAAATCAAACCCTAACCTTGTTTAATCTCCAATAACCATGATGCATTAGTTATCATAACTTGATACAATATTATATATCACATATATAATATATTTTGGAACAAAAGAAAATAATACAATTAACATATATCGCATATATATCAATGTATTACCCGAGTGAGAAAATGAATCAATAAGTGAGCTAATATTAGTTAATGTAATTTAATATATCATATATATAATTATACATTAAATTATCGAATCAACACTTGATCTGATAATCCGGCTATTTCATAAATAACCGACTAATAAAATCTGTATCAGTTCATCGAATCAACACTTGATCCGATAACCCGGCTATATCACATATACCCGGCCGATATCTCATATCCCAAGAATCTAATACGGTATCACATACACGTATTGTTCTCGGTCCCGCACATATCATATATGTGCTCCTACTCCGTTTTGCCAGAGCCAAGAAACCTCTGTGTAGGACTCTAAAGAATCGTCAATACGCCGGCAGTAGGTGATGATCATATCAAACACCCACAAGCTGCAAGCGGTGAGCTAAACGTAACAGCCACCCAGGTATTTAGCGATCAGAAGATCAACAAGAAACCCTGTACATCTCCTGTGAATCCAATCAGTAACACTCCCGTACAGTCCGGTCTCGTCGTCTGATATGTCACATATCTCGCCTAGGGGTGGTATACGTCAGACCCCAGTAGCATGATAAGTCGTGTCGATATGAGGTCCATAACAGTTCGAGAAACTACTGATAACACTTACCAGTAAATCTCAGCAACCCTGGCCAGGGATTTCAAGTTATAGCCAATCGAACACGGCGCCACATCAACTCCCTATACCGGGAGAGACGAATCCACTCCTATCGCTCATTGCCTCCATGTGATTCGGGACTGTACCCAAACGCCACCTTTTTGCACGCCTTCTTGGACGTGGTATGATGGAAATCAAAGCACAGTAGGAATCACACAAGACTCTATGACGATCTCGGGTCAACAGACTACTCTGTAGCAGTGTCACCAGAGAACTGCCATCTGACGTGAGGTATAATACCATCTGGGAGTTCTCGGCGAGTCCGTCCAGTGTACCCAGTCTCTACTGAGCACCCGTACACCATCCTTGATGTCAAACACCGATGGATATGGGATCATCCATCGCCCATCATATGGGTCAAGATGCGCATACGCTAGTCTACTTTGGTGTATCGATGCCCTGTCTCGATACACCCTCGACTAGGAACAGTTATAGGATGTACTCGTCGACTACCGTGGCCCCACTAGTATGATCTCATCATAGTCCCAGTAGTCGAGTACATATCCTAAGGGCTTTATCAACATGTAACATATAGACAATCAGAGCACATGTTAAGATAAAGTACAACCAGATAGCAAACTATCATGTCGAGCAAGAAAGTCCTCCCTATATATGTCCAAGCATCCATTACAATATACATCATATGTACAGTAATGGCCTTTAGGGCATACATATAACTAACAATCTCCCACTTGCACTAGGGCCATCTGTTGTGGTATCACATACCCAACAATTAGCTGTGGTTGAAGTATCTCATACTCAACTATCCCATAAAAAGTCTCTACTGGGAAAAAGGCCTTTGTGAGTGGATCCGCGCTGTTGTCCTCTGTGTCTACTCTCTTAACCTCGATCTCCGTGGAGATCAACCATCTAATGATCAGGTTATACTGCTAAGAATTATATCTGGATTTCAGATGGGACGGGGTTTCCTTGGCCTAAGCCACAACTCCACTGTCACACAATTGTAGGAACGAAGTTCATCACATGAACTTATATATCCAGACTGCCTCTTTGGTAGAATCCTTGGTAACGATGTATCTTGCCTTTAATTATCTAGTATGTCACGGTATCTAGCTTGGAACTCTTCCAACATACCGTCCCTCCACAAAGGGTAAAGACAATACCTGCGACTGACATTCAGTCATCCTTATCACCCTAGAACCTTTCCAGTGATTCTCCCTAGGATCGATTGATACCATCTCACTACACCTAGTGAGAATCCTAACTTCCAATTAGATCTATCTCATAGATCCAAAACCCAGGATTTAGGAGGTATCACTTTGATCCTTATGGAGAATCCTTATGATAAGCGGAGATTGACCGAGTGTAGCATAGGAAACTCCTTACCTATCAAGAGTATGTCATCCACATACTCTACGAGGATCACCACCATACTCTCTACTACCATTTTGTATATACAAGGTTCATCTACCTTTTTGATGAAGTCAAACTCTTTGACTATTACATCAAAACAGATGTTCCAACTCCGCGATGCCTGTTTTATCAACATAAAACATCTTGCACACTTTTCCGCTGCTCCCACTAGCTACGAAGCTCTCTGGCTGTGTACTTATAGACGCTCTCTTCCAAATCAACATTTAGAAAAGCTGTCATGACACCCAACCACCAGATATCGTATTCATGGTATGTAGCAGTGGCTAGTAGGATCTGGATGGACTTAAGCATAGCTTTGAAAGTCTCAACTTTTCCATGTACACCAAGTAATCTTCTCAAGATATACTTGCTCCTGGTGGGGATTTAACCCTTCAGATAAAGCAACCAAAGTCCATACTTTGTTGGTGTATAAGGATTCCATCTCAGATCGCTAAGCCTCCAGCCATTCTTACAGAGTCCCACTACTGATGGCCAGCTCGAAACAAGTTGGGTCATCATCTCATGATGCAATCCTCGCTCCCACTGTCATAGAGAAACCGAAGTATCTCTCAGGTGGGTGAGGAACCCTACTAGATCGGCGGAGAGGCTGAGGTTCGTTGGAAACTACTGAATCTTTTGGTTCTACCAAATCATCAGCTGCAGTTTGTATAGCTGGAACTCTTTCCAGTTCTACCTCATGACCATCAATTTCTTCACAAGAAATTCCCTTTCACAAAGGTGGCATGCTGAGGAAAAAAAAACACTTTTTGTTCCCCAGTTTGGTAGAAGATATTCCCTTGCGAATGCTTGGGATATCCAACAAACTTCTACAGAACTGACTTTGCCTCGAGCTTGTCCGGATTATGCTTTTTAGACATAGGCCGGACAACCCAAAATCTTAACAAACTTAAGATATGGGCTATTCCCTTTCCATATCACATATGAAGTGGTAGGCAACTGATTTGATTTGAACCATATTCAATAGGTATGCAGCTTCTCAAGTGCATAACTCCCAAAAGGAAATAGGAAACTCAGTAGTACTCATCATAAAGCGCACCATATCACATAGGGTGTGTTTGCTCCGCCCCGATACACCGAGGTGCTGTGGTGTATACGGAGGAGTAATGCTGAGAGAGAATCTCATTCTTCTTTAGAATAGTCCAAGATTTCCGTGCTCAAGTATTCTCCTCCCTGATCTCATCAAAGGACATAATACTTATACCCGTTTTTGGTTCTCTACTTCTAACTTATATTCATTGAATTTCTCAAAAGTTCCAGACTTGTGTTTCAACAGGAACATATGTCCGGATCTTGAGAGATAATCAGTGAATGTAATGAAGTACAAAGAACCGGTCTTGCATGTGTCGACAGGGGACCTTCATACATCAGCATGTATCAATTCCAAGAGTTCACTAACTCTTTCTCTGTTTCCAATAAACGGAGCTGTGGTCATCTTATCTTTGTGACATGACTGGCAAGTTTTTACAAGATATAAATCTAAACTAATTTAAATATGCATCTTTATGTAACTTCAGCTAGTCGGGTCGCATTGATATGACCTAGTCTACAATACCTCAAAAAGGATTCGTTCATTTCTGAACTCTTCCTCTTGTGTGTGTTTTGTACGTTAAGAACTGTGGTTTGATTTAGAACGTCTATGCTTTTAGATAACGTGCCTGAACCGATCAATACTTGATATAGGAAATGTTCAAAATATTATCCAACAATACAAAATTATATCCTTATTTAGTAATAAAGAAACTGATATGATGTTGTATATCAGGTTCGGTATCTAATAACATTCGTTCAGAATCAATGTATTCTGATAATATAGGGTGATAACTGCCAACAGACTTGGCTGCAACACTTGCACCATTTTCAACTCTTGAAACTTATCACCCGTTCTCAGTTCTCTACCTATCTGTAGCCCATGTAATAGATTACATATGTGGGATCCTGATCCGGTATCTTATACCCAGGACGTAAAGCATACTGAGAAACAGTTCTCGGTAATGAACACATCCGAAGAAGATGCATCAGCATGCACTTTCTTCGTTTGGGCGGTACGGGAATTCTGGTAATCCCCTATTTCCTGCTCTATCTTATAACAATTATAAGTTGTAGCGGGACCAACGTTCCCTAGCGTAGTATAACAAGCGGGTTCGGTCAGTATATCCGTATTATTATCTTGATTAAGGCGTGACATAGTCGTAACCAAGAGAGAGAGAGAAGGAAACACTCAGCGTGCGCTTTTACAAGATTAGATTGGTTGTCAATTTATCTAATCAGGATGTCTCCCACTATTTTAGTCAAATCTTCCTTCAAATCCTAAAAGGAAAGACTAGCCGGGATTAATTACACTTTACAAGTTCGCCAATCTTTCAGCCAGGGCAGTGCCGGTACTTTGAGGGAGGTTCCCCGCGCTTTCGCACGGACCTCATTAAAATAAACCTCGTCTTCCCAGGGGCGTAACCCCGTTAACACCTTTCTAGACACCAACTTGATCGGCTAATTGTAATGTGTAAAACTCTCCCAAGAGTAACTCTTACTCGCAGTGGATATCGGGATCCAACTATCTCATAGAAGGTATGCAATCTCATTGCAAATTTCAACACTTGAAATTCCCAATAATATTTTACCCCTAGCGTCCTATGACCTTGACAGAGGTCAACAAACCATAGGCTGCTAGTCAAGTTCAACCCGTCATTTCCTGATTGAAGTAAACCCACCCGCACGACCCTTGACAGAGTTCAACAAGGTCGCACGACTACCCTAAATCAATCACATTATATGTTTATATAGATAAGCACTAATCAGCTACCGCACACTACGCCTTGACAGAGGTCAACAAATGCAGCACGAATACTAAATACTACTTATCTGAAATGACGGAGGGCTACGACAGGTTTTTAAGAAAACCCTTTGCGTAATGAACTTGATATCGTCGTAGAATCGAGTAATTTTTAAATGGAATGTTTTTTAGGCCTTTTCTAGTTTTGCTAAAGAGGTCACTCCCGGAGAAGGGATCGTCGGCTCTTTCCTCATCGAATAAGGTGCAGGATATTTCATAAATACAACTATGCAAAGAAAAAACTATAAAAACAATCAAAAGACAAACCGAGTTTGTAGCATCTGCCAGTTTCGCTAAAGAGGCCACTCCCGGTGAAGGGATCTGATCAGTCGAAAATACTGCATCTTTTAACCGACAATTTCCCTATCATTTGCACTCATTTAGAAGTGTTCGGCATTCATATAGCTCATATTATCAAATCAGTCATTAAATATCAGATTGCATGTGTTAGACTCTAAAACCAGCACTATGAAGGAAATTGACTGCATTTCATGGTATCACATCATCCCTATATTGCGCAACACTTGTCTCGAGATTTATGCAGGAAATTGCAGAAACAAAGCCAAAAGAAGCTGATCAAAAATACGCCAACTCAATGATTTCAGATCTGGTAGCAATTAAAAAGGAAATATAAAAATCAACATATCAAAGAAAAGCCCAATTGTCATACAAAGACCACTGCAGAGAGCCCAAGCCGTGAAGCCTCCAAAGCGCCGCGGAACCGCGGCGGGAGCCGGCCTGAGCCGCGGTTCCGCGGCGGTTTTGACACATCGGCATATATTTTTCAGTGCACAATTCATCTCTAGAGGCCCACATTCATTTCACATGCTTCAAATTCCAGAATTATCTCAAAGCTTCTACCAGATCAGCAAAGAAGATCATTAAGCTAATCCTAATTAAGCTCCTAACTAATCACATCTAGAAGCTTCTCCTCAACAAACTTTTGGAGGGAAATTCAAATCTCTTCTAACTAACTTTTGAAGGGAAATTCAAATTCTAATCCTAGATTTAGGGTTTAGGGAAGTCTATAAATAGAAGCCTAGACCTAGGGTTAAGGGTTAATCTTGATTAGTTCTTTAGTTCTTCATTAGTTCCTTAATCTTTACCTCTTTCTTCATCTTCTTCCACAAGTCTAGTGACAAGACTTATGCGAAACCCTAACCCTAATTCCACTCCAAATTCAAGATCCCGAGTACCAAATCAAGTGAGAAGCCTTCAACCTTTTATGAGCCGAGCCGATCTTCAATCGGGCAAGTGATCCAAGCCGATCCGCGACTCACGGAGACGAGCGAAGCCAAATCGACGATCGAGTTCTTCCTCTTGTAGTTCTTGAGCAAATGTAATGAAATTGTTAATATAAATAAAAGGTGAAATTCTTTAATCTTGCTTTCTTTAATTCTTGCATCATGATTCGATCTCAATTTATGATTGTAGTTCCTGTGATTCTTGTTGTGATGTTTGAGTAAAACTCCGCTCTTTAAGGAGTCGAGACGATCAATAGAATGATGATGTAACAAATCTTTAAACGATTCTTGAGTCCTACGAGTTTTGTAAACCCTAGCAAGTTCAAGAATCGATGACCTAGTTTCGTAGCGATACTTTCTTGATTGTGATCGCTCGAAATTAGGGATCTACGATCGTTTCTTGAATTTACTAAAGGCTAGAATGTGAATGATATCGACGAAAGAACAAGGGATAAGATGAAACCCTAGTTTCATATGAAATCTCTAATTCTCGATCGATCATCATCGATCTAGTGTCAATTCATCGAAGGATAAGAATACGTCATTGTAAGATTACATCATATCTATAGATCCGATCGATTCATACGAGCCTCATTTAGATTCTTGATATTTGGTTTGGAAAAATCATCAAACTATCAATTCTTGATTCTATCTTTTTCTTGTTATTAGATCTAGATTTTCTAATTCTTGAACTTCAAATATAAATCATGAATTGTTTTCTTTTCTTTTCTTTAAAGTTTCAACTTATCTAATTCAAAAGACGAACGATTACACTTTCCCTGTGGACGATCCGCACTTACTAACGCGCTACATTCGACACCGTTATTGATTGCGGTCAAATAATTTTTGGTTGTGATTTCTCAATACTATTTTCTACATACACAACGGAAAATCGTTTCAATCAAATGGCGCCGTTGCCGGGGATCATTTGATTTACTTACACAATCGGAAATTCATTCAATCAAATGGCGCCGTTGCCGGGGATAGTGCACTAATTGTTCGTATTTTGAAATTTGAGTTGAAAAATTTATTCCATTATAATTTTTAGATCTAAACTCGCACAAACCCTAATACGTGTGTTGTGATTTGATTGCGAGGAAATCTGGAATCATTGGAGCTTGGATAAAATTTTTGTGAAAATTCCAGAGAGCTGAGAGAGTCAACATAAGCTCTCTGTGAAAATTTGAAGCAGTGAACTGATCAACTTGCGGCGATTCCGCGGTCTAAGTGCCCATATGCGGCGGAACCGCGGCACTATAAAGGGATCTCTCTGAAATTTTTCCTCAGTAAGCTCTATCTTTCTTATCTCCTTCTCAAATCTGCTCCGAATAACATTTTGTGCAGGTTTCTTTGCAAATAATCGCAGCGCCGCTCAAAAAGCAAAATTAAATTGTGCTTGTTTTGATTTTTGTGATTGTTTGCATAATTAATACGGATATTAAGGGGCAATGTCCAAATCCAGATTAGGTGGGGAGTTCATTACCCTTCCTAAGCACCAAAAATCGTAAAACTTGCATCCGCATTTACCCTCATTAATTAAAAGAAATCTAGAGATGACTCTAAGGACCGTCGCGCTCACTTAGGACAAGAGAAGGCCGTGGGTAATTCATTGCTTATCCGCGTTTTCTTGTGGTGTCTAAGGCAAGTGTGTCGAAGGCTAGTGGTTATTAATTAGGCCCACTACTTACGTAGTGGAGTACCTTCCCACTTACCTGGCCACAGGGGGACAAAGAGGCAGTGGAGGATTCTATCCTGCGACTTGTCTTTTGGCAGTTAGGAGCGGTCTAGAGCCGGACCTAGGTGACCACTAGATTTTAGGGTTTTGTTGCTGCATTTGTTGTGTCGCATCATTTTTTTTCAAAATCCGTCCAATTTTCGAAACAAACACCGCATACATTCAGTCATTCCCCTAATTATAAATTCACGCTGCCACTTGTACTAACCCCTTTTAGTACAAGATAGGCTGGACAACGGGATTCTAGTGCCTGCTAGTCCGCGTCCCCCGATCGACCCTAAAGTCGGTATTTCGACATTTACCCTTTCTTTGCCCACCACCACACCCACATCGATGGATCCGTCTCCATTGAACTTCTTTTCCACTACTCTGCCGCCGTCCGTTAGTGCACAGAATCCAACCCGCATCTCTCTCCAGGAGAGGTGCTATCCTACACGAGGTCCCCTTTCCACCTGTCTTTCCATTCCACCAGCCAACGGGGAAAATTTTCAGATTAAACCCCAATACATCAACCTTCTACCAAAATTTCACGGTCTCGAGTCTGAAGACGCATATGCCTTTATCACCAAATTTGAAAATGTATGCGCAATGATGGGTACCTCACAGTTGTCTGTGGATGCTTTGCGTCTTCGTCTTCTCCAATTTACCTTGTGCGATTTAGCCGAGAAGTGGCTATATAACACTATTGCACATTCCATTTCAAATTGGGATGAATTCGTTAAAGCATTTCTGAAGAAATTTTACCCACATCAAAAGACAGCTCGAGTCCGTAGCGAAATCTATCAATTCACCCAGCTTCCAAATGAAACATTTTCAAAATGTCTTGAACGCTTCAAGGATCTGTTAGTCCAATGTCCACATCACGGCATCCCGAGATGGGAATTGTGCCGAATCATGTATGAGGGCATTACTCCTAACACAAGACAGACACTTGAATCCATGTGTCAAGGCAACTTTATGACCAAAGATGATGGGGAAGCCTGGGAATTCCTAGAAGATTTCGCTGAAATATCTTTACAGTGGGAGGGTGTGAGTCAATCGTCTAGGGATGGCAATGATATTTCCATAGGAGTTAGAGCTGACATTGCAGCTATACACAAAAAACTCAAGACTATGGAAAACAAATTTTTAGCCGCCACCCTAAATCAAATGTCACTCTCCAAAACTGTATGTGGATGCTGTTCTGATCCTTCTCATTTGATGGAAGAATGTCCACAAAATTCTCCGTTTCAAGGTCATATCAATTATGCCTTTCAAAGACCTAGAAACGATCCATTTTCTTCCACATATAATCAGGGTTGGAGGAATCACCCTAATTTTGCTTGGAACCAATCATAATCTCAAAACACGGTTCCAACCCAAAACAATTTCCAAAGGGTCCCTCCACCACAACAGCAACCACCACTTCAATTGGGTCAGCACCCTTTTCAATCACAAAACTTCCAAAATCCAGCCAACACTTTTTCACCGTCTGGTCCTTTGCAATTGACCGGCACAGATAATACCTCTGCACTAGCACAAACCTTGGATACTTTCATGAAACAATCCATCCAAGGGACGGCAAGTTTGCAATCTTCCGTCGAAAATGTGATGAAGATCATTGTCTCTCAAAATGAGAATATCAAATCGATGGAAGCACAAATTGCACAACTAAAAGCCGAAATGAGTGCAAGAGAGAAAGGAAAACTTCCAGCTCAACCCTTACCCAATCCTGGCTATTCACATCTTGTGGATGCAATCACGTTGAGATCTGGAAGAGTGCTTAACAATCACGTTGGGGAAGAGATTGATGACACTGATAAATCAATCAATACCACCCCGGCTGAGACTTTTCCTCACACACACACTTCTACTTCTGATCCCAGTTCTTCTACCCCACCACCTTTCTGCGAGCCTATTCTTCATTTCCCAAAAGGCTCGCCACCTCAGCCCATCTCTTCTAGTTCTCTACAGACGATCCCCACTCCTCTTTTGGGATCATGTCTACCCCCACTTCCTTCTCCTATGATGGACCCAGCGCTTATTGCTAAAGCACCTTATTCTAATCGGTTAAGGGCAAACACACCGAGTCCACATATGGAGAAGATTATGAACATTTTTAAGCAAGTTAACATCAACATCCCTCTCCTAGATGCTATCCAACAAGTTCCGTCCTATGCAAAAACTCTTAAGAACTTGTGCACTAGGAAGTGGAAGAGTCAAGTGCCCAAGAAGATATTCATGGCAAAAACAGTAGACACAGCTTTCCCCCAACAATTACCGAGGAAACGTAAGGATCCTGGCTATCCTACTATTTCCATTTCTATTGGGGAAAAACACATCAATCGTGCTCTACTTGACCTTGGCGCTAGTGTTAACTTGCTTCCATACTCAGGTTATGAGCAACTAGGTATCGGAGAGTTGAAGCCAACCCACTGCACTCTCCAGATGGCTGATCGATCAATCACCAAACCTAGGGGTGAACTGGAGGATGTGTTAATAAAAATCGGGGAATTCATATTCCCTGTGGACTTTATTGTAATTGATACACAGCCTGTAGCGAACCCACGGAATCAAATTCCGGTGATTTTAGGTTGCCCCTTTTTGGCCACTTCCAACGCTATCATCAACTGTCGTAATGGTTCTATGACCCTATCTTTCGGGAATAGGTCAATAGAGCTGAACATTTACATGTTGGGAAGTGTACCCTCCGAACCTACTACTCAGGTCTGTTCTGTCAACTTAATGGATGTCGACAGCAGCGAATTTGATGATCCTCCTGATACCGATCTTGACTCTTTTCATACGTTATTGTTTGACCCAACTATGTATCATACATATACGGACTCTTCCACCGAGATGTCCGGGTCAACAATTAACACCGATTATGAACTGTTTTTAGAGTCTGAAGATCACCCCGCACTTTGTGATGACATTATTCATCGGGGTATTGATGGAACTTTTGAGGAGATCTTCGCTGATGAACTCGCATTTTTGAATGACACGGGTGTTGAGATGACTCATCTGCCAATCAAGGAAATTGAACCTCCACCCCTTCTTCTGAACTGTAAAAAGAATGTGAGTAATCCATCATATTCATTGCATCGTCTCTCCAATACGAGACGCACACACACTCTCTTCCACCACTTAACCTTTCCCCACTTCTTTTTCCACCAACCAGAGCACTGCATTGATAAAAATTTTGAATGGTTGGTGTTAACGTTTGGTCTTTGCAAAGCTTGGTATCGACCACTAATTTTTGATCCCCCTCATGTGATTTTCAAAGCTTAACATTGCATAACTCAAGTTTGGGGGGGGGACATTTTTTCTTGCTCTTGGAAAGAAAATTTTTACAAAATGATGAGCCAAAAATAAGTTTGGGGGAGGTTCTTCACTTAAATATTTTGCCCCCACTAATAAATTCCTCCCAAGCTTATAGGTTTTTTCGAGATTTAGCAGATGGCAACAGTGAGGACACTGTTGAAAACAAGTTTGGGGGAGGTTTGTGCTTATTTTCGCATCATTTGCATCATACTTTGCATAAGCACAAAACATTTTCGAAAACCCATAAAAATTTAAAAATTTTCAAAAAAAATAAAAAAAAATATTTTGTACAAAAATAAGATAATGAAAGTTTAGATAGTGAAAAATTACATCCATGAGATTAGAAAAATTTAAGAAAACAAAGAAAATTAGAAGTTTTCTTATACGAACTAATAATAAGTAGTTATGAGCCGTTGTCCTAAGGATTAGTAAGATGAAAGACGTCACTAATCTGAGAATAAAAATAAGTCTGAAAAATAGTTTCTATTCTGGAAGCCAAACATTTTGAACGTTGATACCCTGCTATTCGCACTTACACACGTCTTAAAGCCTGGGATAGTGGAGGATACCTTGAAATGCTCTTGTCTTAGAGCCAAAGTATGTAGGAAATAAAAAGAAAAAGTGAATAAAAATATATATATATATATATATATATATAAAGTGGTGAGAAAAATGAACACTGGTTTTGTTATCACCAAGGGCAATAAAAAAAATATAGCGAGGGTGCCTCTTCACCTAGTGCCCTAAGGCCAACTGGTCTGGGAGTCACTGCTATTTCTGAGGTGGTGCAAGACGAGGAAAATACACCAAATAAGAAAGCACATGAGTAATCGGTCGGTTCGTACCTCAAGAAGTATTAACGGTCGAATGAAAGTGTGTGAGCAATCTCATCTAAATATTCATTAATCAAAAAGTACTGAAGCTGATGGGTAAGAGTATGATAGCTTGAATTGAATTCTCCGGGTGTAGGGATGTCCTTTACACACACGCAGGGTGATATGATCGATATTTAGAAGAATGATAGGAATGAAGAATAAGACGATATTTTATTGAGGGAGGACGTGATTTCTAACATCTTTTCATGACCATTAAGATAGGGCTCATGACAACCGAAAAGCTAGCTTAGTTGGAAACCCTAATTTTAAAGGATTTTCTTCTACGATTCTTTTTCTTAAATGTAATATTCATGATCTTTCTTTTATTATTGGATTTTGTGGGTGCAATCCGCTGAAAACCCTCAGGAGACAACACTCCTCCTACTAGGGACACCTAGAGATTTAAAGGCTTGTTGCACGTGCTCAGTGCAATCGTGTTGCCTACGAAAGTGTGCTAGTTAGTTTTTATCTTTCTTTATTTTCTCCTTCTCTTTTTAATAAAACAGTTCGCTCGAGACGATCGAAAATAAGTTTGGGGGAATTGATCTTGGCTATTTCCTTATCGAATAAGGTGCTGGATGTTCTATAAGGAACACCGCTATTCAAAGCACGAACTAGAGCTACCAGTTTTTAAACAAGTTTCTACAATATCTTTAGGTTTCTTTTAGTTTCGTTAATCTTATTAATAAAGTCCCATTTTATTATGCTTCACAAGCATCACATTTGAAACGAAATCTGCAATATAACATATATCTCATATATATAATATAAACATTCGTCTCAGGCAGTAATATGATCTCATCACAGAACATTGCAGCAGAAGAACATATATGAAATATTGGATATACTAGGACGTCCGTGTTTTAATACGAGCCTGTATAAAACACAGATTCCACGTTCGCGATGAACAGCTAAACCCACATCCCTAGACCCCTACGAGAGCGGCAAGCAACACTGCCAATTCTAGGGTTAGGAGACTCGGTCTCGACTCCTCGAGATGGTCTCCTACTGGACCCTAGAACCCGGTTACTTGTGCTCCCCGCCTTGGGTCTACCTAATGCGAAAAAGTAAACAATATACAATGGTGACATCATCCTCAGCCCGGAAGTGCCCCAATAAAAGAATATTACATACAAATTAATTTTACATGAATGAAAATAAAAACCCTCATCTCACATGAAACCCCCGGCTATTCAAACATGACGATCCAATATAACATATCACAGCAACACATAATATCTCATATCATCAACGTAAGCAAGTATACGTATCCCGATTGTCGTTGATATATAGCAACGAAGCCGGCGATACACCACATACTATACTTACGGTCACAGAAAAGAAAGTGTAAAACTACAACAGTTGGAATCCGCAACCACCTTAGACATCGCATGCCTAACCAAATGAATTCTTTAGACATCGCATGCCTAACAATTATAAACCCCGAATTTTAATCTCATTATCAAAAACACTTTTTAATATCTAGTCGAGCAATTCAACAAGATTCCCGATATCCTGATCGAATGCTCGTTGCAAACTTTAGTAGATGGCCGCACCCCCGATGCCGTCGACGAAGTGCACTAAGGCGGAACACTGCTGCCGCGAGCACCCGAACAGATGCTTTTGGCGACGGGGTTCTCCTACAGTCACTTGGTCGGGGTTATGGAGTGTGGCTGTCTATTAAGTTTACCCGGGGAGTATCCACGTACGCTACGTGATTGCGACGGACTTTTGATCACATCAAAATTCCGTAGCAACCGATCAATTGAGACTGAACTGCTAGATTTATAACATTCAAATTAGTTATCTCATAACTACTTGTAGATTCCAAATATTGTATCACATTCCAGATAAATAGACAATGTTAAAGTTTCCGATCGAATAAACAAACACCCAAGATTTCCCAAATAGCTCAACACTTGAGCGGAGTTCAAAAAATATCCATCACATGCCACAGTACCAATGGTCCAGCCGTAGAAAGGTCAAGCCAACGCCTCATATATGGCACTGTTGGTGCACGGCGGCGCCCCGGCCGACTTTCCGAGGCCAAAAATGTAGAAACCCGCGCACAAAAATCCCGGATCGGACTATTAACCTACTACTAGCTAAGTGAAGAAAGGGTAGAGAGATATATCGAGCGATCCATGTCCTTCGGTCCTCTCGTCGTCGTCCCGATCTTCCCGCAGAATCTCCGGTCTTCATCTCCTTGTCGGAAGGGCACCACATCGCCGGGTTCTTTTACGGGCTTCCACCTCTAGACCGAGGCAACTCGGGCACGAAGTTGGCGAGTCGACGTGTCCAAGAATGCTGTAGGATATCTGCAAAACTCATGTCTAATGGGGTTGTATGAAGTTGCCCTTTTTAGTGGAGGTGAAGGAAAAAGCTTTTTGGAGAGAGTTAGGAATTTTGTTGCAAGCCAAGAATGAGAAGAATATTTTTCCACCATAAAAATGAATGAATCACCTCTCCCCTCAAAGTGACCGGCCCGTGATGAAATGAGAATGGTGGTAAATGTCAGGGGGGTGAGAAGTAATAATATAAGAGAGAGAGAGAGAGGTGGTGATTAAAAATTATCATCACAACAAAGTCCACACTCATAAACCCATCACTCTCATCACAAAAGTCAAGCCATCATGAACTAATGAAGTCAAAGGAAGCTAGAATCTTGATGAACCATCATGAAGCAACAATTTACAAAGACCACCCTCCACAATGCTATTTTGCATGCTTGCAAATAACCCCTTCTCCACCAATTTTCAGCCAAGGAAAGAAACAAAGGAAGATGGCCGAAACGGAATGCAAACTGGCAAATTCATAAAACCGATCCCGTAATAAATTACAGGAAAACCCCGCGACTGTATATACATACCCGCATTTGTATTCCGACCGAATACAAATGCAATGAGACAAAATCTACACTGTACAATACTAGGATCCGGCTTAAACAAAAGCACGCTAGTATAAGCCGTCCGATCATGATCCGTGCAATACCGCACGTACATGATCGAACCCTGCCATATCTCCATACGGCCTCTACAGCGTTTCGCCCGAAATTTGAGAAAACGGTCTGTGGGGGACTCTAAAGACTCGTCAATACTTTGGCTGTGGATTTAACCACTAGCACGTCAGAGGTATTAGCCATACGTAACGGGCTACCAGGTATTGACCAAAAGGGACGTCGATGAGCGAACTCATCCTAACACCCTACTGAGCCTGTCAGTGACAATATCCGTACAATCTGGTCCGTTCGTCTATGAGTATCGCATGGCGGGCCTAAGGGGTTGGTAAAAGTCAGACCCCCAAAAGCGGTACAAGTCGTGTCGGAGTGTAGCCCAGAACAGCCTGAGATACTACTGGAATACCTACCAGTAAATCTCCTGCCTCGGCCGAGGACTTTGTGTAATGGCTCTCCTAGATACAGCGCAACCTACCCCTAATATCGGGAGAGACGAACCCCTGCAGATCCGCTCACTGCCTCCATGTGGCTCGGGACTGTACCCAACTAAAACCTGTTTGCACGACTCCTTTAAGCCGTGCTAGGGTAGTAATCAAAGTACAGTGGGAACTCACACGAGACAAATGACGATCTCAGGTCGATGAACTAACCTGTACACATGTCACCAGGGAACTGCTATCTAACGTCAGGTATAAGACCAACTAGCATGTTCCCGTCGAGTCCTGTCCAGTGTACTCATAACCCAATGAGCACCTGTATACATCTTAGGTGAACCAACTGACACCGGTGGCTTGTGAGACCGGCCACCGCCCCTCGTCGGGGTCTCGACTGTATACACTAGTCTACTCTGGAGTATCGATGCCCTGCCTCGAAAACTCCCACGACTAGGGACCTTTTAAGGATGTGCTTATAGACCCCAGCTCCCACGTATATAATCGCCATCATACTGCTGGCCGTCAAGCAAGAATCCTAAGGGCTCTATCAACGCGCAATAGTGCCCTGCAAGGTCACCTAAAGCAGTACACAGTGATAAAGATAAACTAGATAGCATACTATCATCTTGAGTAAGACTGTCCTACCAGTATAGGTCCTCCCTCAATCATTGCAATCACGTGCCTGTGATCCAATAATTAACTCTGAGGGAACTATCTCCAACAATCTCCCACTTGCGCTCAAGGCTAATTATTGCGATGTCGCATACTCACAGCCCGTGTGATACCGAACACCCAACTCCTCTACTAATCAGTCTCACAAAACCTGTTTGCAAAACTATTGCGTTCGAGGAATAGCCTCAGTGAGTGGATCCGCTTTGATGTTTCTTTCTATGTCTCTCTTTATCTCAAGTTCGCGGAGAAAGCCATCAACCGAAATGAGCAATACCTATCTTTGAATATGTCTGGATATCTGATGGGACCTAGTTCATAAATGAACTCCAAATCCAAACATCTTAGACTGTATCGTCAACTGAACTTAATTAGTATACTGTGCCATGCCTCCTTCAGTATCCACCTGGACCACCTTTCCAAAATACTACCCCTCGTCAGAGGGAAAACTATAACTCTGACAGCCACTCTGTCATCTAGGTCACCTTGGAAGCCAGGAATGATAACCGTCTCCCGAATGAGGCTGACGTTATCATCTCCCTAGAACATCCACTTATGTTCTAAAACTGCTTCCGAATGTTTCTCCAAGATTGGATAAATGTCCACTTATTGCATCTACTGCAAAAAAAACATCTGGTGTTGTACTTGTCATCTCATGATTGACTCAATTGCTTAAGCAAGTGATATGCCAATCATGCACATCCCTTTCCCCTTTAGTCTGTAAGACACATTTAGAGAGGGTGACTCCTTTACCAGCAGGTACACTACCGTGCCAGGAGTCGTCCATTCTAAAACACCTTTAGAATGCTGTCTAAGTACCCTAATTGGAAAACTTCCCAAATCTAGATCTAAAACTATAGATCTAGTAACCAGAATGTCTGATATAATGCCCAATTCCTATGTGGACAAACCACTGTGTGACAACCAAAATATAACCGATCGTAGTATAGGAATATCACTTCCTACTCTGTGTATGTCATCCAAATACCAGGACATCACACCCTACTACCTTCTTAACAGATCCATCCCCCATTCTGATAAAGTCAACCCTATGACTGTCACATCAGAAATAGATGATCTATCTCCGCTATATCCGCTTTAGTCTATAAATAGACATAAGTCACCTGTCCACCAATGCTTCCGCTGCTCCCACTGACTACGACAACCCTCTGGCAGAGTCATATAGACGTACACTTCTAAAGCTAGTTTAGAACGACGCTATACTCATCCTCCTGCCGGGTCTAACGGTCTGGAACAACAGCAATGGCAAGTCTGGGTAAACAAGAACCTCCTTGTCACCGTCTTTGAGCATACCGAAGTACCTCTCGAGTGCCTGAGGTTACCCACCTTATCTGCGGAGTGGCCAATGGAATGTCAAACCAGATTGAATCTTTAGGTTCTTATCAAATTTTCAGTAATCGTTTGCGGTTCTGGAATCACTTCCAGTTATACCGTACTCCCACTACTGTTTTCTGAAAAATCCATTTCTTTTAAAACTGTGGCGAGTCAAGAACAATATCACTATTGATCTTCCAGATGGTAGAAAATCAACCCTCATCATAGCCTGGGTCAACCCACAAACAGCCATTACAGAAATGTGCCTCGAGTTGTCCAGAGTCTGGATTTAAGCATAAGCTGGAAAACTTCCCGTACCTTAACATTGTCAAGGTATGAACTGTTCTATATCCAATACAGAAACAGAGGCACTGATTTAATTGAACCAGATTCAAATCATGTAGCTGTCTCCAGTGCATGTCAACTAAATGGAGAGAGGTCGATCAGCATTACTCAACTTAGGAATGCTTCCAATTATGAGTAACTTAAAAGAGAAGCAGGTTCTCTTAACCATTTCTACCAACTGAATACAATATGCAAGTATCTGCATCTTTGATCACCTTGAAGAATCCCGATACTTGCAACACCTGGTTCTCTACTTTATTCATATACCTATAACTTCTCAAAATTCGGATCTTGCGTTTCTACGAAATACTTGTCTAAAAACTAGAGAAGTCATAAGTAAACCGAATATGGTACGAGGACCAACCCCTCTGTCTTAATGGACACTGAACAACATACAATACTCTGTATAAGTCCCTTGAGTCTAATAACTCATTCCCTGTGTGTCGTAGGTTGAAAACTGTACTTATGGCTAAGAAGAATTATACCGCTGTCTAATGTTCCTTACCTAACCATCCACTGATATAGGTAAATGTCATGGACATAATTTCAAAAAGGTATATCTCACTCTATAAAAATAGACGTACAGATATATCAATTTGAAATTGGTGCATAACAGCGGGTATTTAAAACCAAATATTTGCTGTCCGGCAAACAACCCAGGCGATTTCCTCAAATGTAACCAATTACAACGAATTCTGATATAATGAGGATGATCACCTAATTCCCAATAACTTACTCCCACTCACCATCTGTAAAACCATACAGATGTGAGAATCATACCTGGTAAATACATACCCTGGAGCAAGTGTCTAATTGGGAAATCAGTTTTCTTTTAACAATACACGGTGAAACTGAAACATTGAAATGTTTTGATGGGGTATCCGGGTATTCCTAGTAATGTCTCTTCCATTATCCAGATTCACAACTGTAACCGTATATTTCTATGCCATCTCTCCACATCCCTTCATATGTCTTTAGTCATTACCTTCTGCACACCCCTTAGGCCAAATGGTTTTCTTCTTTCCCTACTGTTCGGCACCAGCCTATGGTTTGGAAGAAGACTATCCAATAAGCATAATGGGTGTACTGTCCTAATCCTAGGAGCTCTCGCAATGCGAGAGAAGGTGAAGATAAAAGACAACCGAATAAACCTTATTCCTATTTCTCCTGAACCAGAATCCATCCCCAAACTGGAACAAGTTTCTTTCGAGTTCGTATATAACCATACGATGGAATATCCAAAATAACTGTGGATCTACGTAGTGATACGGAGTGTCCTGGAGAAATACAAAGGTGAAGTGGGAGTGGTAATGAAATACTTGGTTTGGTGTTGAATAGCGGTCGCAATTTACTTTGCCCTCCTTTTAATTCCTTTATTTGTCTTTACATAATACCTTCTGTACACCATCGTTAGGCTAATTGGTTTTCTTCATTCCCTACCGGTCGGCACCTGCCTATGGTTTGGAAGAAGACTATCCAATTTATGTAATAGGTCTACTATCCCCTAATCTAAGAGGCACTCGCAACCAGAGAGAAGGTAAAAGGAAAAGACAGCAAAATAGTCCTTATTCTTTTTCTCCAGAACCAGAAACCATCCTCGAATAAATTCCTTCAAGTTCGTATATAACCATACGATGGTTTTATCCAATGGAAGTGGACGTTCGTAGTAATACGGGGTGTCCTGGAGAAAAGGGTAAAAGTAGGAGTGGCAATGAGGTATGTAACTTTGACAATCCAAAAGCCAGTGTTATAAGAAGGTTCGGTCAACTTGGTTAATGAGTCATAGTCATGGGTCGGGTCATAGTCGCTGCCAAAGAGAGAGAGAAAAGAAACACTCAGCGTGCACACTAACCTAGATCAGAATGGTTATCACTTTATCTAATCAGGAAACCTCCCACTGTAACGTCTAGGCTAAGCACGACATACGCAGCACGAATACTAAGCAATACTAATATGAAATGACGGAGGGCTACGACTGGTTTTTGGGGAAAAACCTTTAACGTAATGAACTTGATATCGTTGAAGGAACCGCATAGTTTTTATAAAAATATAGTGACGAAAACCTTTTGCTAAAGAGGTCACTCCCGGTGAAGGGATCTCGGCTCTTTCCCCGTAGAATGGGGTGCAGGATATTCCAACTGAATACCACGATGCAAAGCAAAAGTAATCGGCTATAGTGAAGTTATTACCCTGATGCAAACTTCTGTCCAAGGGGTCACTCCCGGTGAAGGGATCTCGGCCCTTTCCTCGTCGACTGAGGTGCTGGATATTCATAACCTAATACCACTGTGCAAAACAAAAGAGAACGTCCTTGCAATAACCGCTTTTTGAAAAATGTTCCAACAACATCAGAATAGGTTTGTTTAGCTTGCATTGATCCGAATCGATGCATACCCATCAATTGATCACACCAATAAAGAACGAAAATAGTGATGTATGTATATGCCACCCGCATTCGCCACTGGGTCCCGTCATTACCCGTTAGGTTACTTAACTAACGACAGAGAGGGGACTGGACTAGCGCGGATGCAAAACATATACAACATCTACTAATATATATATCAATATATAATATTCGCTCAAGGCGTGATAAAATGCAACATCACAGAAATGTAATAAGCATCACAGAACAATACAGATATCTGGGATCCTCGGGTTTCATAGAGCCGCTATTGAAACTTGACGTTCCCCAGGTCATGTGGATAGCCTGTGCAATGAAATCCTAGACCCCTACTGGCGCGGCAAGTTACCCGCCAAAACCTGAAGCGAGGCAGCCCCCTTCAACAACGTGAATGGACCACCCAGCACTTCGCGGAATCCGGTAACTTGGGCACCCTTCCTTGGGTCAACCTGTACCCCCTACGAGTACGGCGAATAGCCTGCCAATTCTAGAGTGAAGCCCTCTCCGTCTCAACGCCATGAGATGCGGGCCCGTTGCCCTCTAGAACCCGGCTATCCGTGCAACCCTCCGCGCGGTAATCCTAGTACAGAAAGTAAAATGTACATACAACGGGTACATCGACCTCATCCCGGTCGTGCCCCAAAAAAATAAAATACAAACAGGCAGTGATGGCAGTCCACATGTCGGACGCTCGCCCTGCAATATCAAATGTACATATAAAACGAAACTGAACTAACATTGCATCCAGGCTATCCCCCACGACCAATCCGCAACATCACAGCACAACACAGAACATCAACGTGAATGTCACGTTCGCAAATCCGTCTAAAAGGGCTATAGCAGTTAGACAGGATTTACCGATCAAATGACATTCATGGTCGCAGATATAATATAAATACTGTGAACTAACATGTTTAAAATTTTCGATCGACTAAAAATTTCCCGAAGTGGGCCCCAAGCACTACTGTAGCACTCAAAGAAAATCTGGGCCCAAAAATAATATACCAAAAACACCAATATCAATTCATAAAGCTACTGTGAAAATTTCGTACGGAGTTGACCAATTCCTGCCGCGGAATAGCGGCCATGACATGGGTTTGGCCGCGGTTCCGCGGTCATACTGTAGCAACAACGAATCAAATTTTTACAGAATGCTTAAAATTGCCTGCATGAATTTCTGCAATGTACTGAAAAAATTTTCGAGCCAAAAAAAATTCTACAGAAACTGATGCAGTTGAAATCGCGGTTTTTTTGGAAATTTGTTCGATCGAAGTTTTAAACATACTAGAGCAAGCTAGACTAGATTAATGGCGTGGCTCTGATACCATGTTGGTGCATGGCGGCGCCCCGGCCGACTTTCCGAGGCCAAAAATGCGGAAACCCACGAACAAAAAACCCGGATCGGACCATTGACCTACTACTAGCTAAGTGAAGAAAGGGTAGAGAGATATACCGAGCGATCCGTGTCCTTCGGTCCTCTCGTCGTCGTCCCGATCTCCCCGCGGAATCTCCGGTCTTCATCTCCTCGTCGGAAGGGCACCACATCGCCGGGTTCTTTTACGGGCTCCCACCTCTAGACCAAGGCAGCTCGGGCACGAAGTTGGCGAGTCGACGTGTCCAAGAATGTTGTAGGATATCTGCAGAACTCATGTCTCATGGGGTTGTATGAAGTTGCCCTTTTTAGTGGAGGTGAAGGAAAAAGCTTTTTGGAGAGAGTTAGGAATTTTGTTGCAAGCCAAGAATGAGAAGAATATTTTTCCACCATAAAAAAGAATGAATCCCCTCTCCCCTGAAAGTGGCCGGCCCATGATGAAATGAGAATGGTGGTAAATGTCAAGGGGGGGTGAGAAGTAATAATACAAGAGAGAGAGAGAGAGAGGTGATGATTAAAAATTATCATCACAACAAAGTCCACACTCATAAACCCATCACTTTCATCACAAAAGTCAAGCCATCATGAACTAATGAAGTCAAAGGAAGCCAGAATCCTGATGAACCATAATGAAGCAACAATTTACAAAGACCACCCTCCACAATGCTATTTTGCATGCTTGCAAATAACCCCTTCTCCACCAATTTTCAGCCAAGGAAAGAAACAAAGGAAGATGGCCGAAACGGAATGCAAACTGGTAACTTCATAAAACTGATCCCGTAATAAATTACAGGAAAACCCCGCGACTGTATATACATACCCGCATTTGTATTCCGACCGAATACAAATGCAATGAGACAAAATCTACACTGTACAATACTAGGATCCGGCTTAAACCAAAGCCCGCTAGTATAAACCGTCCGATCATGATCCATGCAATACCGCACGTACATGATCGAACCCTGCCATATCTCCATACGGCCTCTACAGCGTTTCGCCCGAAACATGAGAAAACGGTCTGTGGGGGACTCTAAAGACTCGTCAATACTTTGGCTATGGATTTAACCATTAGAACGTCAGAGGTATTAGCCATACGTAACGGGCTACCAGGTATTGACCAAAAGGGACGTCGATGATCGAACTCATCCTGACACCCTACTGAGCCTGTCAGTGACAATATCCGTACAGTCCGGTCCGTTCGTCTATGAGTATCGCATGGCGGGCCTAGGCGGTTGGTAAAAGTCAGACCCCCAAAAGCGGTACAAGTCGTGTCGGAGTGTAGCCCAGAACACCCTGAGATACTACTGGAATACCTACCAGTAAATCTCATGCCTCGGTCGAGGGCTTTGTGTAATGGCTCTCCTAGACACAGCGTGACCTCACCCCCAATACCGGGAGAGACGAACCCCTGCAGATCCGCTCACTGCCTCCATGTGGCTCGGGACTGTACCCAACTAAAACCTGTTTGCACGACTCTTTTGAGCCGTGGTAGGTAGTAATCAAAGTACAGTGGGAACACACACGAGACAAATGACGATCTCAGGTCGATGAACTAACCTGTACACATTTCACCAGGGAACTGCTATCTGACGTCAGATATAAGACCAACTAGCATGTTCCCGGCGAGTCCTGTCCGGTGTACTCATAAACCAATGAGCACCTGTATACATCTTAGGTGAACCAACTGACACCAGTGGCTTGTGAGACCGGCCACCGCCCCTCGTCAGGGTCTCGACTGTATACACTAGTCTACTCATGAGTACCGATGCCCTGTCTCGAAAACTCCCACGACTAGGGACCTTTTAAGGATGTGCTTATAGACCCCAGCTCCCACGTATATGACCGCCATCATACTGCTGGCCATCAAGCAAGAATCCTAAGGGCTCTATCAACGCGCAATAGTGACCTGTAAGGTCACCTAATGCAGTACACGGTGATAAAAATAAACCAGATAGCATACTATCATCTTGAGTAAGACTGTCCTACCAGTATAGGTCCTCCCTCAATCATTGCAATCACGTGCCTGTGATCCAATAATTGACTCTGAGGGCACGCCATACTGCCACAAACCTTAAGGTTTAGAGGCGATTCAGACGGTCACATAATCAAGTTAAGGTTTGTGTTCTTCTAGAGGGTCTACCGCTTTACTTGCACGACTTTCCGAAAGTTTCAAACTCGAGAAAAAAAATCCAACTTTTGAAAATTTTCCGACAGGGGAAAAAGTGAGTTATTGTCATCCGTTCAAACTTTTTAACAGGTTCTAAAATTATCCGGAAAAACTTAAACGAAGTTAAATTATCCAATCGAATCAACGAGTCCCCAATACAACCCAGAAAACTCAACACTTGAGTAAAAATTAAAAATTCCCAGAAACATGCAGAGACACCTACGGATGTTACAGTATAAAATTGAGTGCCTAATTTTCACATACGGCCGCGGAACCGCCGCACTATGCATGTTATGGCCGCGGTTCAGCGGCGCATTAATTGAATTAGGTGATCGTATTTTACAGTAATTCCTATATTTCCCTGCTGAATTTTCTAAGCATTTTTAATATGAAAAATGTCAACTTTTTGAAAAATATCCAGAAACTAGGTTTTATCGGGTATTCGGAGTTCGATCGGACTATAAATTTTGCCCAAACTTCACCTAAAGCTCAAGCTTGTCTCTGATACCATTGTAGGGTTACTAGGCACACGCACAAGGGTCTATAAGGCATCAACCATGCCCGATTTAAAAATTAGCAGTGCCGAACAACCCTAAACAAGATCTTTAAACTAGAGATTAAGCGAAACAAACATGTTAAACACTTTAACACTATGTGAGAGGGATTACAACCTTTGTAGATCTTGTCCTTCACTTCTAAAGCTCCGTGTTGAGGTCTCTTCGCTGCGATCATCATGCATCCAGACTCTAGAGAGGCTCCATGAAGAGAAAGATGCAAGCTTGCTTCCAATCTTCGATAACAAAGATGATCTACCTTGAAGTTTCATTAACACAAGCTCTCACTCACAAAATGAAGTGAACACCCTCATCTAAATGGCAAGGATAGATGAGGATGATGAAGTAGGATTTTTGCACTCATTTGTTTTCTTATTCTCACTCACTTTCATCACAAAAATCAAAGCAAGAAAGCTTTTCAAAGAGGAAGAAGAAGATGAATCCTTTTGTGATGAAAAATGAATATCTAATAATAATAACTTATGCAACCATGGTTGCTAAATGAAAAGGCTAACCAATGTAGAGAATTAACTAGGGTTATGGGTTTGGGTTGGGTTAAAAAATATCTCACAAAAATATCTTTGCAAGAAACAAAACAAAAAGCTTCTAGAAGCTTCATGAATGGACTAACCCAAATCAAACCTTAACCTTATTTAATCTCCACTAATCATGTTGCATTAGTTATCATAACTTGTTACAATATTATATATCATATATATAATATATTTTGTAACAAAAGAAAATAATACAATTAACATATATCGCATATATATCAATGTATTACCCAAGTGAGAAAATGAATTAATAAGTGAGCTAATATTAGTTAATGTAATTTAATATATCATATATATATAATTGTACATTAAATTATCAAATCAACACTTGATCCGATAATCCGGCTATTTAATAAATAACCGAATAATAAAATCTGTATCAGTTCATCGAATCAATACTTGATCCGATGACTCGGCTATATCACATATACACGGCCGATATCTCATATCGCGAGAATCTAATACGGTATCACATACACGTATTGTTCTCGGTCCCGCACATATCATATATGTGCTCCTACTCCGTTTTTCCTGAGCCAAGAAAACTCTGTGTAGCACTCTAAAGAATAGTCAATACGCCGGCAGTAGGTGATGATCATATCAAACACCCACAAGCTGCAGGCGGTCAGCTAAACGTAACAGCCATCCAGGTATTGAGTGATCAGAAGATCAACAAGCAAGCCTGTACATTCTCCTGCGAATCCAATCAGCAACACTCCTGTACAGTCCGGTCTCGTCGTCTGATATGTCGCATATCTCGCCTAGGGGTGGTATACGTCAGACCCCAGTAGCTTGATAAGTTATGTCGATATGAGGTCCATAACAGTTCGAGAAACTACTGATAACACTTACCAGTAAATCTCAGCAACCCTGGCCAGGGATTTCCAGTTATAGCCAATCGAACATAGTGCAATATCAACTCCCTATACCGGGAGAGACGAATCCCCTCCTATCGCTCATTGCCTCCATGTGATTCGGGACTGTACCCAAAAGCCACCTTTTTGCACGCCCACTTGGACGTGGTATGATGGAAATCAAAGCACAGTGGGAATCACACAAGACTCTATGACGATCTCGGGTCAACCAACTACTCTGTACCAGTGTCACCAGAGAACTGCCATCTGACGTGAGGTATAATACCATCTGGGAGTTCTCGACGAGTCCGTCCAGTGTACCCAGTCTCTACTGAGCACCCGTACACCATCCTTGATGTCAACACCGATGGATATGGGATCATCCATCGCCCATCATATGGGTCAAGATGCGCATACGCTAGTCTACTCTGGTGTATCGATGCCCTGTCTCGATACACTCTCGACTAGGAACAGTTATATGATGTACTCGTCGACTACCGTGGCCCCACTAGTATAATCTTATCATAGTCCCAGTAGTCGAGTACATATCCTAAGGGCTTTATCAATATGTAACATAGAGACAATCAGAGTATATGTTAAGATAAAGTACAACAAGATAGCATACTATCATGTCGAGCAAGAAAGTCCTCCCTATATATGTCCAAGCATCCATTACAATATACATCGTATGTACAGTAATGGCCTTTAGGGCATACATATCACTAACAAACTTTGCGGGGATAGTATACGCCATCCGCCCGACTTCTTCCATAGATATAAATCTACTCACCAGAGCTTCGCTTGCCGATGCCGACGTCGCCACGCGCTTTCTTGTCGTCTCGAAGTCCACATAGGGTACCTACATGTCACAACGTATCGTATCGCATTAAAATCCAATTCGAAATCGAAACGACATACGAAAACTAAATGGGCATGCGTATCACACATAGGTCCAAACCTATAGCCTACGCATGCAAGAATAGCCACACCAACCCTCGATGTCGATGTACAAACATCAAACCATTGAAGTAAAACACAAATACTAAAATTCAGAATCAAAAATACGTAAAACAAAACCATGAAACAAAACAGCAACTCAAGAAAGCGGTCCCAGATTTTGTCTAAGGTGAAAACAAGGTAAGCAATCAATACTGGGGTAGTGTATAGGGTGTATATGAGCTATGGGGGCAACCTGGGCACCTATCACCTCAGAGTGGCCAGCCACACAAGGGAAAATTCCAGCCAGGCCGGATTTCTAGGGGAGTTGGGGTGTCGTTTTTGCAGGGTGGTCTCGTGGTGGTCAATCTAGGCTAGTGGTGCTGTTTACTTTTCTAAAAAATGCTCCAGATCACTCCATATTTCCCTGCATGCCCTACAGACTCACAAACCGACATAGAAGTTTTCTATTTTGGGTTTCAGGTTTGGTGTTTGCATTTGGTCCGGGTTTCTAGCACCAAGGGGGGTTTAAGGTCACCACTAAGGCTTATTAGCACTAACCCAACTCAATATTCCACATAACCTCTTCTAGGAAATTCCAAAGTGCACAAAACTACACGAAATTGAATTTAAACTTGGATAGAGGCTAAAACAAAGGAAATACTACACTTAATGTGAAAGATATACCTCATTTGGCACTCATGAATCCCCTAGAGCACTAAAATCTGATTTTTCTTGGTCCAATGTGCTTCCTTTGAGCTTGAGCATGTTTTTAATGAAATGGAGATGGGGGTTTTGGGTTGTTTTGATGATGTTATGAGGGTTGAAGAGGAGGGGGAGATTAGGTGCTGCCATGGTGATGGAGGAAGAAGAAAGATGACGAAGTTGAAGAATGATTGTAATGACACTTGGTCAATGAAAACCCCTCACCTTTCTCTCTCAAGCCCATCCCTCAAGTCATCATCATACCTTTTCTTTGTCCTTTTCTTTTCTTTTGGTTTCTTCTCTTTTCTTTTCTCTTAAATTCAAAGCAAACTCAACCAAAAACAAATTGTCATGGTTCAAAATGAACAAGTGTGAAAAAAAGACTTGGTGCACAAAACAAGCTTAATGCACGATTAGCGATATTTAATCGCGATTAGCGTTAAAAGTGCATATAATTAATCATAAAAATTCATAATTCTCCTAAATCACTTAAAACACCCTTATTTCAGTAATTTCTATAATTTTCCAAATTTTTCCTAATTTATCGGTATTTAATTATACCGCCTTATTAAAATATTCAATATATTATAAAAAAATCCCCAAAATAATATTTTATTTTTCCGAAATGTTACAATCTTCCCCCTTAAAGAAATTCGGTCCCCGAATTTAAATTTAAACCCCTCAAATACTAAAACATTTAAGTAAAAAGATCATGTCGTCGGGGCTCTGAAATCATCAATACATAAAACGCATCATAGCGCAATGCATGCGCATGAACAATGAGCAGATAACTCTAAATCAAAACTCTGTCAAGCATCCCGCAATCATCGGAGTCATGATGAAGACACAAATGTCCAAACCATTACGAAAACCAATATGATATACTCAAAACACTACATGTAAATATCATTAAAACATCTGAAGAAAAAGCATGCCAAAACCCTTTTTAAGTTATTGTGCGATGCACGTAACACGGCACGATGGCGGACCTTCATTTGTAAGAAAATAACTATATATGTATATACCCGTTTGTTTATCATACGTCCCGCCGTTTTGAATTAATTTAGAAGGGTTTCCTTTATAAAATGTTTCGTGTCATCTCAGATACGTAGGTAAATACTGAGACTATAGCTCCCTTTTTGGAAATCCCTTCGATAGCTATCAATGAATGGAAACATATCCAGGTACTGTCCCCTGACTAGTCCTGCTCAGTAAGAAAACAAATAGTAAATATCATAAAAACGTACTGCTCCATAAGAATCAATCCAGAAATGTGCATATGAATGCTACGTGCGTCTGGTGCGTACGGAAATCAAAATCCATGAATGTGCCATACATGTGCACAGAAACAATATCTAATTGCAACGGGTGTGCACGAAACACCTATCATAGGCAACGGGTGTGCCTGACAACAATATCAGGTGCATCTGCTATGCACGAAGAATCCCGATTTAGTGTATCAGGTGTGCACCAAAATCGCATCACGCGCGCCAAATATGCGTAAGAATCCCAATCAAGTGCAAGAAGTGCACGGAAATAATATCAATTATCATAATCGAAATCGACGGTATACAATAAACCTCAATCCAATCCGGTATACCACGGTATAAAATCTCACAACCATGTGCATCAGCGTGTACAAAATCGAATCAAAATACTAAAAGTGCATGAAAACTAAGCCGAAAGCATAAGTCGAATCACATGCATACCGTAGGCATGAAATCAAAATCAACATCTCGGATGACATCAAATCGAAGTCGAGTGTAACTGTGGTGCACAAAATCTCAATCATGTACAACTAACATGCATAAATGAGAACCCCTATCGAGTGCATCTAGTGTGCACAAAACCAACCTCATATCATGCGCTCAACATGCGTGAAAATCCAAATCAAGTGCATCCAATGCGCACAAAATCCAATATCAAGCGCCTAATATGCGCAAAATCTAACCCAAGCGCGTCAGTCCGTGAAAAGTATCTAGTGCAGTAACATACATGAAAGCGAACATCAAATGCAGACGCGCACCAAAACACAAATTTAGTAGCACAAATACTCAAATACATAGATCGGGTGCAACCAAGGTACGGAGTATAAGTCCGGTGCAACCAAAATGCATAAAATACCTAGTTGGTGCAACAAATGCTCGAAATACGAATCCGGTGCATCCAGTGCATGAAATATCAAAAATAGTGCATCCAGTGCATGAAATATCAAATACAGTGCATCCAGTGTATGAAATCCACGGAATCATAAACATGTGCAGTCAAGGTACAAAATCAATATCAAGTGCAATAGATATGCACAAATCATAAATCAACACAACGGTGTATAAAAACATATATCAAGTGCACTAACTTTGCACGAAAATGTAAATACCTAGAAGGTGCAGTCATGGTGCACGAAAACAATACCATAAAGCCCAATCATCAAAACTCAAATCCAAGCAATATAAGCGTGATACTCGGATCACAAACGCAAATCGCAATAAAAGATATTGAGGTACGCCTCCTACAATGTCGAAGGGTGTCGGTACGCCCAAAACTGGCAGGGCAAGAACATCCGCTGCCTACTGCTCACGGTCTAGCGTCATCTATCTCTGGTTCTTCATTTCTCTGTGGATTACCAATCTTGCAATCCATTGGCTCGTCGGCCCGGTTCGGTGTACTAACGGAAACTATCCGCTCTAGCATACCCTCTAAAGATCTCTGGCCAACTATCATGGTCACTCATAACAAGTTTCGTCAATGATGCCGAACTCTGGTCTCCTAGGTATGCGTAATACAACTGATCCTGGGTCCAGGTCTTCTCGTTTAGTATTTCCAGAAAGATCTTATCGGGGTCCCTCCTAATCTCGTTTCTGTCGAACGTCCCGGAAGTTATCATCTCTTACTAAATCTGTATCTGGTTCCGGAATGGCTGCATACTCATCACGACTCCTTCTGGAAGATATATCCATGTACAACGTCTCTGCATGCGTATCATATCTCTAATGTCAGCGGAGTGGAACGTCATCTCGTCATAATCTCGTACGAACCTCTTGCTCCACTTTTCTATAATGTCGACTAATTCGGACTCGTCTCCTCGTGGCTGCATAGACTGCGCTCCAACGGCTATACTCATATCTGGAGTCTCCAAAGTAATGTATCCCATCACATGATATCCGAATGATGACGAACTTTTCGATCGATTCGTCAAGGTTTCATAATCCCCCAAGAGCTCAACATCTTGGGTACAGTTTAATAGTATCGAATATATGCCACAGCACCTATGGACCAACCGTAGAAGGGCAAACGCAAGCCTCATTAATGGTACCGCTGAACTGCCGCAAACCCTAAGGTTCATCAGCGTTCCATGGTCATTATGTCGAGTTAGGGTTTCATTCTTCTAGAGGGTCTGTAAAATTACTTGCATTGTTTTCCGAATACTTTAAACTTGGAAAATGGGTTCCTGACATTCGATCGTCTATATCGACTCTCAACGTATCAGTGTGAAGTCGTCTCTAGCTGGAATCAATCAATCTGATGACCTCGCATCGGGGTAGGCAATGAATCACATGTCCTAGTCTTTCATCTTTGGTGGCAAGCGATCTTCTATCATATCTTGAAGTATAACTCGTGCGGCATTAGCTTCGAACATCTGGGGCAAAATCTTTTCATTTGCCGAAGTCGCTGGCTCATTCGTCCGCACGCTAAAAAGTGCCTCAATCATCAAAATAATCTGTGCTTTGACGGTCATTACAATCTGGCTGGCCTCTGGCGGTAGCCCAATCCACTGGTGCTGATCTGCACGTCCGAGAAATCTCGTAAAGTCGATCCATCAAACGCTCATGGGGAGAAAACACAATAAAATGACGCCTCTATAAAATCGTATGTCCCTGGAATCATGCCCTGGTCAGTCTTCGTCCGTGACGAGCTCGTGCTGACCGCAACTCTAGTCGTAGCTCTCTGTGCCCATACAATCGTAGTAGTAAAACCATAACTAGTACTGATGAGGATAGATCATAGGAATGAATGTAATACTGTGCAAAGAAATGTAAATCCTAAGGCTTCTTAAGCGGAGTATCGTATCGTAATCATGCCGCGGAACATACATACGGTACATCACTCTACTTGAGTCACATACTCTATCAACTAAGGGTTATCCTACACTCCGAAGGTAAAACCTAACGCTGTGATACCAACTTTGTCACGACCCGAAAAATACTGAGCGTGACTGGCACATAAATTACGAAATGTCTCAAGGCATACGTAATCTAAGTAAGCCAAAACCCAGAAATCAAAACCAAGTAAAGCAGTAGAGTGAAAGAAAAACCAATTTAAAGCAAGTAGTTTAACAACATAGGTCGAAGTATTTCATTTTCAAAATCTTAAGTCTTTTCTAAAAATTTCGGCAGAGTTTCCTTTGTAAATACTGACCGCAAACGGGTACAAAACCTGATAAAGCATATATAATGAATAAAGACATCCCCAAGCGGGAGCTAGCTCTTCGTCAAACGACGGCCACAACCACGCAAGCAATAAAATATAAAACGCCGAAGGGCGAGGATCAAAACTCAAAAGGAAACTCAAAACATCAAGAAAACCCATAATAATACAACGTGCGACTCTAAGGTCGAAAGAATAAACACTGGTCTTCTATCTCTATCAAATGTATAAGTCTGGTTGATGGAGTTTTACTAGATACAACTGAAATAACAAATACACAATGGTGGTCCTGATGCAAAAGAAACCACCTACCAAGGCAATCACCCGAAAGGAACAATGCGCCAGCAAAGCAGCAACGAAACCTGTACGGCAAAACCTACAAGGAACTGTGGCACAACGGGGGTGAGTTGCCAACTCATGAGTAGAAAACATCTACGAGTAGAAATCGCATGTATGATGCTATCCTAGGTCATATCAAGTAATATCCTCAAATAAATATCCTGTTCCATCTATGTATATATGTAATACTACATGCTTGTGTCAGTGCCTCAGATAGCAACAGAACAAATATATGATGTATGAATGCATGACGAATGGAAATAGAATACATCATGAAATCAACAGAGAAATCAGTATCAAGCATCGACACAAAACACGAATCTCAATATCTCAATATCTCAGGCTCCGACTATCCGGACTGGCCTGTATGATCAAATCTCAATATCTCAGTGTCTTAATACCTCGGGCTCCGTCATTCCGGATCGGCCCATATCATCAATCACACGACCACGAACGGTATCCTCCGGATATCCGCCGCGCCAGACAATTACCGGTAGGCCGTCTGCCTCTGCCGGGCTCATCGTCTACAACTCGAGCTTCTTGCCCCGGGGTACCATACCGGGTCCACCATGTACCCGCAGACGGTTCATCCAACTCCTCAAATCGGGTCTCGAGAACCATCTCAGAATCGAGAAAACATCATGGTGGACAATACTTATCATATCAAGGAAAACCGCAACTTTCTCTTTAAAATAAAAACATCAGTTTATAAAACATTCACATGCAGTTTCCAAATTCAGAAAATCTCAAGAAGAGTCCGAAATCATCAAGTCACCATGTCAATAACAATGAAAACATGCATAAATCTCCATAATACTGCATAACCAATGAATATATAAATGCATGAAGTATCTATGTAAAGAATACAATCTCTAAGATAACACATGAGAGCAATCACGCAAATATTATGTGGTAACTAGCATTTAGCTGGTTATATCAATGAAATAATATGTTCTAAAGTGTACGTGACATGGCAATTACCGATGATGATGTGTGTGAGCCGGCAAGCAGGTGTATGTGGAGTATACGCATCATCCGTAATGGTGTTGGTGTCCTGACAGCGTGGTTTCATAATCACTAAGTACACAATAAACATGCAATGAAACGATAACAACATAAGAGATGGCAATGAATAGTTAATGCGACTATAATATTCGGAACATGAATGATAACGTAACACTAAGGAATCTACATCGATATACATGTGCCATACTGTTTTGCCATTTGAAATAATACGAATCGTAGTGTTTTTGAAAGTAAGGGCTACGGTGTTTTTAAGAAAAGATACATCCTTTGAAATATCCGTAGAATCTCTTGTCCCGTCTTTTAAAATACCCACGATTCGTTAGCTTCCAAAAAGGTATGAATCGAATCTAGTCTAACATTTACAATAAACCACAGGACTGAGCGAACAGGCCAATCGAAAATGGTAAGGAAACCACCTACAACTGAGTCGATATGTATATATATCTATAATATAGTCGGAATCCTGCCTCAATAGTATCCCATGATACACCATCTAATATGACATCCTCGAGTCAAGAGTGCAGATCTATCATCAATAGCTCGTACGGTAAATCCATCGCACGGCATCCCAAATCAGGGTACGGGTCAAATATCACATTTATCTTATTATTCATCTGGTATCCACATCATCACATATCGTGAGCAGGGGGTACTGATCTAAGTCTAGTACACTACTAACATCATTAACAATATCATGATCCGGCTACTAATCTAAAGTCTCATACAATCCGATGTCATCAACACATATTATCATACAGAAGTATACATCGCCCAAGCGATCCATTATAAATATCATAACATATCTCATCTCATATCTCGATCATATGTCAACTATCATATATATATATCATCATCCACATGGTATCGTCGTCTAACGATCCGCTATAACATCATGACGTATCTCGGTCACATATTAAATATCTCACGGCATCATGCCCGATCATATCGACTCATTCCCAAGTATCATATAACATCTTCATCATCCAAGCATATGAATACCAATATATATATATATATACATATATATATATATATACCCAATATGCACAAGGAAGTAAATGTATGCGAGTATGTGTATGTGCGTGTATGCAAATCCTTATTCTAGGGTTTCGTGACTAAGAAATCGACTAAAGTCCATTCTTCAATTCTCGCTAACACAAATCCCTAATCTCCTAAAGCTTTTCTTGCTAAGGTTCATAACATACACTAACATGTAAAAGTATATCTATATCACATCACATCTTTTCTCACAACTTCACGGGGGTGCTATACGCCATCCACCCGACTTCTCCCGTAGATATAAATCTACTCACCAGAGCTTCTCTTGTCGATGCCGACGTTGCCACGCGCTTGCTTGTCATCTTGAAGTCCACATGGGGTACCTACATGTCACAACGTATCGTATCGCATTAAAATCCAATTCGAAATTGATACGACATACGAAAACCAAATCGGCACGCGTATCACACATAGGTCCAAACCTATAGCTAACGCATGCAAGAATAGACACACCAACCCTCGATGTCGATGTACAAACGTCAAACCATCGAGGTAAAACACAAATACTAAAATCCAGCATCCAAAATACGTAAAATAAAACACCGAATCAAAACAGCAACTCAAGAAAGTGGTCCAAGATTTTGTCTAAGGTGAAAACAAGATAAGCAAACAATACTGGGGTAGTGTATAGGGTGTATATGAACTATGGGGGCAACCTGGGCACCTATCTCCTCAGAGTGACCGGCCACATAAGGGAAAATTCCGGCCAGGCCGGATTTCCAGGGGAGTTGGGGTGTCGTTTTTGCAGGGTGGTCTCATGGTGGTCAATCTAGGCTAGTGGTGTTGTTTACTTTTCTCAAAAATACTCCAGATCACTCCAGATTTCCCTACACGCCCTATACACTCACAAATCGACATGGAAGTTTTCTGTTTTGGGTTTCAGGTTTAGTGTTTGTGTTTGGTCCGGGTTTCTAGCACCAAGGGGGGTTTAAGGTCACCACTAAGGCTTATTAGCACTAACCCAACTCAATATTCCACATAACCTCTTCTAGGAAATTCCAAAGTGCACAAAACTATACGAAATTGAATTTAAACTTGGATAGAGGCTAAAACAAAAGAAATACTATACTTGATGTGAAAGATATACCTCATTTGGCACTCATGAATCCCCTAGAGCACCAAAATCTGATTTTTCTTGGTCCAATGTGCTTCCCTTGAGCTTGAGCATGTTTTTAATGAAATGGAGATGGGGGTTTTGGGTTGTTTTGATGATGTTATGAGGGTTGAAGAGGAGGGGGAGATGAGGTGCTGCCATGGTGATGGAGGAAGAAGAAAGATGATGAAGATGAAGAATGATTGTAATGGCACTTGGTCAAAGAAAACCCCCCGCCTTTCTCTCTCATGCCCATTTCTCAAGTCATCATCATACCTTTTCTTTGTCCTTTTCTTTTGTTTTGTTTTCTTCTCTTTTCTTTTCTCTTAAATTCAAAACAAACTCAACCCAAAACAAAGTGTCATGGTTCAAAATGAACAAGTGTGAAAAAAAGACTTGGTGCACAAAACAAGATTAATGCACGATTAGCGATATTTAATCACGATTAGCCTTAAAAGTGCATATAATTAATCATAAAAATTCATAATTCGCCTAAATCACTTCAAACACCCTTATTTCAGTAATTTCTATAATTTTACATTTTTTCCCCAAGTTATCGGTATTTAATTATACCGCCTTATTAAAATATTCAATATATTATAAAAAAAATCCCCAAAATAATATTTTATTTTTCCGAAATGTTACAGAAATAATTGGATATTAAAATGATTTATTCATTTTAAAATATATTTATGTGATTTGGCATTTTTATAATTAATTATATGCAGTTTGAATAAAATTTGATTAGTGCACTACTAATCGCGATTAAGCCTAATCAGTGTTTCTACAGTTTTTCATTGCTAGCGCACCATGAAATGTTTTATTTTGTAGCATGTTGTTTCATGGGTCTTTGTTGATATTTGGTTTTAAGAAAAGAAAAGAAAAGAAAGTGCATTATTGAGGACAGAGAGAGAGGGGACCACATGAGGCATGGCTTGTGAGTGAGGGTGAGAATAAGAGAGAGAGGGGGCTGCCCATTATCTTCCTTCATCCTCCCCCATTATTTACTTCAAATTCTTCTTCCTCCTCATTTCTCTCCACCTTCACCTCCAAGAATCATCTCCATTTCTTCACCAAAACCCAACACCCTCTTCATTAAAGTTGATCCCCACCTCATCCTCAACACTATAGACCAATCAAAGTTGGATTTTGAAGACTTTGGGAAGCTAGGGTTCTTCTTGAGTTGCCCAAATGAGATATATCTTCTTTCATTTAGCTTAGTTTTTAGTTTCTTGCATCCTAGTTTAGTTTAGAATGTGATTTGGTTAGGGTATATGATGTTTGGAAAATTCAACAGAAGGGTTGGGTGATTATGTGGACTTATAACCTGTAGTGGGTGTTTACTTAACCCCTGTGGTGTTTTACTGGCCAAGACCATAAATTAGCACCAAAACATGAACTTAGAACTTTCCGACATCGGTTAAATTGATAGTTTGTAAGGGTATATGGGAATCTGGGATGACCCGAGGCCATTATAAAATAAGTTCCCTTGACAGTGAGACGTGCAGGAAACCATGTATCTACCCCTGAGACCCGAGCCCCTACTTCCACTTCCTGGCAGTAGATAAATTCCCCCAGGTCGCAATTTTCGGCCTGGTCGTGGTGGATTTGGGTGATTTTTGGTTGGTAGTTCCCTTATGTGATATCCAGAGCAACCCTATATGCAAAATTCCCTAGTTTGTCCTATAGTGAAGTCTGGGAGTGATTTTCTTCGTTGCTGAATTTGGTATTCATGATTTGTAAACTTGGGGTTTAGTATTTGATATTGTTTCAGGTCATTGGATGTTCGTACGTCAACGATTCTCCATGAAGGACCTGGGTGATGCCTCGTACATATTGGGCATGAAGATCTATAGGGATAGATCTAAACGGTTATTGGGATTGTCCCAAACCAGGTACATTAACACCATCCTAAAAAGGTTTAGTATGGAAGACTCCAAGAGGGGTTCCTTACCCGCTAGTCATGGAGTCACTCTCTCCAAGGACTTTTGCCCATAGACTGATGAAAAGAGAGCTCGCATGAGCATTATACCCTACGCCTCTGCTGTAGGATCTATAATGTATGCGATGTTATGTACACGCTCTGATGTAGATTATGCACTGGGTGTAGTAAGCCGGTATCAATCCAACCTAGGAGAGAATCACTGGATAGCTGTGAAAAACATTCTTAAGTACTTGCGAAGGACTAAAGAAATGTTCTTGGTGTATGGTAACGGGGATCTCAAAATGGAGGCCTTTACCGATTCGAGCTTCCAAAGTGATAAGGATGACAGTAAATCTATTTAAGGGTTTGTCTTTACCCTCAATGGAGGGGCGGTGTGTTGGAAGAGTTCCAAACAGGATCCCATTGCAGACTCCACGATGGAAGCTGAGTATATTGCTGGATATGATTCTGCTAAGGAAGCCGTCTGGATGAGAAAGTTCATCTCGAAGCTAGGAGTAGTTCCGACCATTATTAATCCAATACCTTTGTATTGTGATAATAATAGGGCTATGGAGTTAGCCAAAGAGCCCAGTTCCCATCAATGATCCAGACACATCCTCAGGCGATATCATCTGATCCGAGAGATAGTTGATCGCCGCGAGATCAAGATTCAGAGATTATATACAAAATATAACACCGCAGATCCACTCACCAAGGCCCTCCCTCTGCCGCAGCATGAGCGACTTTTTGAGATGTTCGGTATGAGACACGCCAATACTTAGCCTTAGCGCAAGTGGGTGATTGTTGGATATATGTATGCCCTAGAGGCCATTATATGATAGTGTATGTACCGGTATGTGTGTGTGTGTGTGTGTGTGTTTAGGGGACATTCTTGCTCGACATGATAGTATGCTATCTAGTTGCACTTTTATCTTGACATGTTCATTTGATCATGTTTTCATTCATTTGGTATATGTTGATATAGCCCTTAGGATATGCAGGACTACTGAGATTATGATGCAGATCATACTAGTGGGACATGTGTAGTCTATGAGCATATCCTTGAAATGTTCCTAGTCGTGGGTGTATCGAGACGGGGCATCGATATCACCAGAGTAGAATAGCGTATACGTTACTTGTCCCATATGATGGGTGATGGATGATCCCATATCCATTGGTGTGGTGACACCAAAGATCGTATACGGGTGCTCAGTGAGACTGGGTACACTGAACGGACTCGCCGAGAACTCCTATGTGGTATTATATATATCGTCGGATTGCAGTTCTCAGGTGATACTGGTACAGGTTAGTCTGTAGACCCGAGATTGTCATAGAGTCCTGTGTGTCCTCCCACTGTACTTTGATCTCCACCCTACCACGGCTCTACTGAGTCGTGCAAACAGGTGGATTTTAGGTACAGTCCCGAGGCACATGGAGGCAATGAGTGATAGGAGGGCTTTCATCTCTCCCGGTATTGGGGGTTGATGTTGCACCATGTACGATTGCCTATAACAGGAAGTCCCTGGCCAGGGCTGCTGAGATTTACTGATAAGTGTTATCAGTAGTTTCTTGATCTGTTATGAGCCATATACCGGCATGACTTATTGGGTTATTAGGGTCGACGATACCATCCCTAGACTCACATATGCAGCATATTTGACGAAGAGACCAGACTGTACGGTAAGTGTTGCCAGTTGGCTCGACGGGAGTTTTAGTAGGTTTGCTTGTGTTTCTTCTGATCGCTCAATACCTGGGAGCCGTTACGTACAGCTTGTGCCACTGACGGTTTGTGGGCATGTGATGTGATCACTGCCTACTGCTAGCGTATTGACGAGTCTTAGAGTCCCACAAAGAGGTCTCCTAGCTCTGGCGAAAAGATGTGGGGTGCATATATGATATGCACGGGAGCTCGATTAAATGCTTGTATTGGATACCGTATTTTAATCAGGCATTTTCTATTTGACGGGTCGTATGTGATATGACCGGGTTATTAAATCAAGTGTTGATTTAATATAAGTCCATTAGCTTATTTATTAAAACCTATTTCTTTATGATGCATGCATAAGTGTATGTATATATTGATATAGATGCACATATGCAAGCATACATATGTCACGGTTGATGATGCATTGGTGGCGGCAATGGAAGACTTACATGTTTGCATATTTATATATTTTTTATATTTGAGAAAAGCAAAATGGCAATTAAATCACGGTTGACTATTCAACCCTCATTTCTCGTGTTGACAAAGTCAATACCATGGTGTCATGACCCGAAAGTACGGAACGTGACCGGCACTTAAATTATGAAGCGTCTTGAGGCGCAACGTAATCTAAGTAAGCCGAAGCCCAGAAATCTAAACCATATAAAAGAAGAAGTAAAAGAAAACATATAGGAAAACAAGTTTAAAAACAAGAACAAATTTTCTCAAAAATTTCGGCAGAGTCTCCTTTGTAAAAACTGGTCCCAAACGGGTACAAACAAGTATAAATACATATGAAATAATAAAAGGTATCCCCAAGTGGGAGCTAACTCTACACCAATAGGCGGAAACAACCACACCAAGCACAATAATATAAAACGCCCAAGGGCGCGGCTCAAAACTCAAAAGAAAACAAAATCACCAGATACTATAATAATACAAGAGCGACTCTAAGGTCGAAATAAATAACTGATCCTTAAACTTATCAAGTAATACAAGTTTGGTTGATGGAGCTTACTAGATATCAATGAAATAATAAAAGTACAATGGCGGTCCTGATACAAGTGAACCAACCTACCGTGCAAATCACCCTGAATGAAATGATGTGCCAGGAAGCTGCCAAGGAAATCTGTACATCGAACCTGTAATAAGATTTGGTACAACGGGGGTGAGTTGCCAACTCGTGTGTAGAAGACATCTGCGAAAGAAATCGAATGCACGACACTGTCCTAGGTCATAATAATAAACTAATATTTTACTAGTCATCTAGTAATAGGAGGGTAATAAACTGCATGCAAGTGCAAATGCTCCGTGCTCGTGTCAGTGCCTCAAATAGTAATATGTCATGTGAATGAATATGCATGCACCATGAATATAAAACAATCAATCCTGAAATCTGGACATATCTGTACAAGAAATCTTTAACTTTTATCATGGTAAATTTGTATAGAAATCTGAAATATCATCGATGAAATCCATAGAAATCCGTGTCAAGCATCGACACAAAACTTGTAAATCTCATGTCTCAATACCTCATAGTCTCAATATCTCATAATCTCAATATCTCGGGCTCCGTCAGTCTGGATCGGCCCATATCATCAAATCTCACGACAACTGTCGGTATCCTCCGGATATCCGCCGCGCCAGACATCACCGGTAGGTAGTCTTCCCCTGCCAGGCTCATCGTCTACAACTCGATCTTCTTGCCACAGGGTACCATACAGGGCCCACCATGTACCCAGGACGGTTCATCCACTCCTCGAATCGGGTCTCGAAATCCAACAGAAAACATGAAATCTCATGGTGGACGACACATATATCACGAGAAAACGCAACTTATATTTTAAAAAGAGAGGAGGAGAGAGAGAGAAGTTTTCATATACATTCTTGCGGTTTTCCCACAAAATCTAGAAATCTCATAGAAATCCAAAATCCCAAAATCATGAGTAAGCAAATGATAAGTGTCAGCATAAGCCCCACAATACTGCATGATAACAAGAAAAGGTCAATGCATGAAATGTCTAAGTAATAAATGCCATGTCTAGTCTAACACCTGAGAGTAATCACAATATTATATCGATCTAGCTTTTATCCGATTCTATCAATAAAAGACAATATGTTCTAAAGTGTATGTGACATAGCAATTACCGATGAAGTGTGTGTGAGCCGGCAAATTAGTGTACGTGGAACATGCGCATCATCGGTAATGGTGTTGGTGACCTAACAGGCAGAGTTTCATATTAACTACAGAAATATAAGTATGAACATGCAACGTGACGATTACAATCTGAATATAAAGGTAAAATGCGTACTGACTACTCATTTGGAATATACATATCTAACTACAACTATATGACTCGAGCCTAAACTAGTATCTATCTAACCCCCTAAGGAACTAAACTAAAGGAACAAATCGATAGGAAATAAGAACCCACATAAGGTCTGAGTCCATATCTGTAATAGTCGGCGATCTAGCCTCAATAGCGTCACGTACGTAGTACGGCTTCCTCAAATCAAGAGTGCGGATCAATCATCACATCTATGCCTCGTACCGTAAAATCCATCGTACGACATTCCAATATCGGGGTACGGTTCAAGTATCACCTACGTACATCATCATTCGTATAATATCATCATCAAATAATGTCAGGATCAATGGTACTGTATTGTAATCGTATACATCCCAATATCATCAATCATATATCATGTCTGTGTAAATATACATTGTCAATTGGTCCTCAGAAATATCATGTTACATATATCATATCTTGATCAAGTCACGTATATCAAGTCATGATTAAGTCACATATATATCATATCGTAATCAAGTCATACATATATCATATTGTGATTCAGTCACAGGTTACAGTCCGGGTTCTATTTTAGATTCTCATGTACCTCAATAGTATCACCACCTATTATTGTTTATGTACACATTTCCATTATCTCATTTTCTAATTATCCGCTAACATCATAACATTACTGTATAGCCAAGAGATCACGGTATCAAGCCCAGTTATATTGTCCCATCCCCATATATCATATAACATCCTTATCTCACATATACATGTTGTGTGTATATATATATATACCTACACACATTCCTATATATATATACACATACACATATACACCAAGTCAATTTTCTATGTGTACGTGTGTGTGTGTCTACCTGAAACCTACGAATCTCCTCCAAGATATTCATCCTCTGGTAAAGTCTTTCTAAATCAGTCTAGTCCAACCTAAGGTCATTACTAGGGTCTTACTTACCAAGAATCTAAGGTCATGTCTGGCTTCCTAATGACAATAAGTAATATTCCTATTCTACGTTTGATGGGGTGCTAAACGCCATCCACCCGACTTCCCCCGTAGATATACATCTACTTACCTGGTCCTTGTCTGCCGAAGACGATGTCGCCCTCCTCTTCTTCCTCGTCCGAAGTCCACGCGAGGGGTACCAATACGTAAACATATGTAATATCGTAAACTGAGTCACGGACAAAATCAAAATGACGCACGAAACGCGCATAGGTTAAAACCTATGACCCGCTCATGCAAAAGAACCAAATATCGCTCGATATCGGCGTACAAACGCCGATTGATCGAGATAAAACCCCAACCAACAACTCGAAGTTTCAAAACTCATTATTTATAATATAAAACATTATTTAAATTATCCAAACCCTAAAATCGATCAAATCGTCCAATTCCGAAAAACCTTGAAAATGTCGATTTACCGTTTTGCTTCAAGATTTAATGATTAAATGAAACTAATGGTCATAATACTCATTAAATAGTATAACTAGATTATATAAAACATTACTATATTTTTAACACCCTAATTTGTATTAGTTTGGAAATTCTAGTTTGCAAACTTGTCCGATTTCGATACTTTTAAGCAAAATTTCACAATATCACAACTAAACTTGATTTTTGCATGAATTAACTTATTAAACTACAATTCATGATGATAATAGTATAATGAAACCATAATTAGATTTTAAATCTCATTTATTTAAGAATTTCTAAAATCTAGTTAGCAAAATAGCATTTTTATCACAATTTCTCAATTATCAATAAAAACTAGTAACCAAATTAAGTGTTTCATTCCTTAAACATGTTAATAATCTCATTAAAACTACAATCTAATGATAGAAATCTTAATTAGAATTTTATATCACCAATATATATAATATATAAGAACTAGTTTGCAAAATTGGTTAACTTAAAAAAATTTCAACCAACAATATACAATATAACAACCATACAAGATTTTCCCATTCTAAAAATTTTAAACTACATAATATAACCCTACTCAATTAATAGAAACCCAAATTTTATTTTGAAACCATCTCTTGAATTTTTCATTTAGCAATAGAACCAAACTAAAAATTAATTAAACACTATATTAAGTTAAATTAAGTAATCAACAAGCATTAAAACCAAAAGCTTAGAATTATACCTCACAAGTGAGATCCAACCATGAAAATTTGCCTCCCAAAAGAATGTTTTCCAACTCCAAAATCCATGTAAAAATGAGCAAAGAATAGAGTGTAGGAATTAATTAGGAATTTGTGGGTTTTTTATTGAATTTTTGATGAATTTTGAAAGGATTTTTGTAACAAAATCAAGTGTAGAAAATGGGGGGCTGCCATGGGGGAGAGGGCCAGCCATTCTAGGGAGTGAGGGGCGAGAAAGAAAAGTGTGTGGTAGGATGTAGAAACTTCACTAATTAATTACATCACTTAATGTCTTTTCAACATTTTATTTAATTTTATTCATTTCTCTTCTCATACAACTAAAGAAAATTCTAGAAACATGAAAAGTTTTGGAAATAAATTTTGCATGATACACACTAGATTCTAATATGCAATGGTTCACTTTTGGAAAATAAACCCATTGAAATTTACAATTTACACTAATTTAATGTATAAATAAAGCTTATGTTAATATTTAAAATAATTAATTTAGGAAAAATATTTAATTAAACTAAAAATTTATAAGTGACTAAATAAACACCATTTACTTGTAATTACATAATTAAAATAGGTATTTTTAAATTTATAATGAAAAATAATTACGGTTTAGTTTTACGAAAAATACGTTTTACTTTACCGAAAATCAGAAAATTCACGTAAAGAATTTTATTTATTTAATTAATTATTTATTTATTTTCAAAAATGTTACAATCTTCCCCCCTTTAAGAAATTCGGTCCCCGAATTTAAATTAAAACTCTCCCCCAATTACTAAAACATTCAGCCAAAACACTCAAATCGTCTGGGCTCCGAAATCATCAATATATAACTAAAATCAACTCCGTCAAGCATAACGCAATCATCGGAGTTATGGTGAAAATAAAATATCAAAGCCCAATATGAAAACCAATATAATATATATCAAAACTATACTTATATATAGTGCGCATCGTAGTAAAATCGGATAAACATTTTAATAAAGGAACACGCAAAAACCCTCTTTTTAAAATCGCCGTGCGATACGCGTGTCACGGCATAAGTAGCGGACGTTTTTTTTTTAAATAATAGCTATATATATATATCTTTTATTTAACATACACGTCCCGCCTGGATACTAAATCAAATAGTAATGATTATAAAAACATACTGCTCAAACTGAAATCAATCCCAATCACATCATAAAAATATCATGTGCGTCCAGTGCGCACTGAAATCGAAACCAAATACAGATGCCACGAATACACACAAAAACAAAACTGAGTGCAACAGGTGTGCACCAAAAACATCTGTCAAGTGAAACGGGCGTGCACGACTCTAATATTAGGTGCATCTAATCTGCACAAAACCCCGATTTAGTATATCTGGTGTGTACAAAATCGCATCAAGTGCACCAAGTGTGCGCAAGAATCTCAATCAGGTGCACATGGTGCACGAAAACATACACCGAATATCAAAATCGAAATCACAGTACGAAAATGCATGAAAACTAGGTCGAAGCATATGTCAAAATCATGTGTAACCCATATGCACGAAATCAAATCAAAATCTCAAAATGTATAAAACCAATTCGAGTGTACTGGCTATGTACAAAACAACATCAATACAACCGATATATGAAACACGCATAGAACATAATGAATGTACATATAAGAAATACCAATTGTAGAACAAAATCCTCAAAAGACAAAAATCCAATCAACGGAAATATGAAATTCAAATCAACAAATCACAATCGTAAACACTATCGTCAATGTGCGCCTCTTTCTTCTGATGTCGACTGCTTCGAACTCGTCTCTTCGTAGGTATGCTGACTGCGCTACCAACGGCAATACTCATATCTAGAGTCTCCCACGTAATCTATCCCTTCTCCTGATATCCAGACTACATTAAACTTTTCGATCGATTCATCAAAATCCCATAATTCCCCGAGAGCTCAGCACTCAAGTAAAGTTTAAAAATATCCAGTACATACCCCAGCACCTGCGGACCAGCCGTAGAAGGGCAAACCCAAGCCTCACTAATGGCACCACGGAACTGCCGTAAACCCTAAGGTTCAAGGGCGTTCTCATGGTCATTATGTCGAGTTAGGGTTTCATTCTTTTAGAGGGTCCATAGAAATACCTACATGTTCTTCCGAATACCTTAAACTTGGGAAAATGGGTTTTTGACAATCATTTGAATCCTTTAACTTCGTCCGAACGGCATGTGAATACCCTTCGTCCGCACGCTAAACAATGCTTCAATCCTCAAGAATAAACGATACCCTAATGGTTATCGCATTCGAGCCGCAGCTCCCTCTGCCCGTGCGACCGTGGTAACAGAAACATCATCCGATATCGACGAAGATAGATCAAAGGAATGGATGAAATACGGTGCAAAGAAATGTAAATCCTAAGGCTTCTTAAGAAGAGTAGCGTATCGTAAGTATGCCGCGGATCATACCCACGGTACGTCACTCTACCTAAGTCACCTACTCCACCAACCAAGGGTCACCCTAGACTTATACAAAGGTTAAACCTAGCGCTTTGATACCAACTTTGTCACGACCCAAAAGTACGGAACGTGACCGGCACTTAAATTACGAAGCGTCTTGAGGCGCAACGTAATCTAAGTAAGCCGAAGCCCAGAAATCTAAACCATATAAAAGAAGAAGTAAAGGAAAACATATAGGAAAACAAGTTTAAAAACAAGATCAAATTTTCTCAAAAATTTCGGCAGAGTCTCCTTTGTAAAAACTGGTCCCAAACGGGTACAAACATGTATAAATACATATGAAATAAAAAAAGGCATCCTCAAGCGGGAGCTAGCTCTACACCAACAGGCGGAAACAACCACACCAAGCACAATAATATAAAACGCCCAAGGGCGAGGCTCAAAATGTAAGTCCATGCTACCTCTCCCGGTACTTTCGGGCATGCGGAATTTGGTGAAAAACAATTTTCTAGAGGCGGTAACATGGACTCAAAACCGGATCTTTGTTAAACATCTAGCTAACATCCTAACTAGGAGTTGTTAACTACTCGGTTAGGGGGTTATACCTTTCTTTCTTGAACTCCTTCGTCTTCAAGCCTCGATGGTTGTCCGGATCGGCTTCACCCCGTCGTCTCCTCGCGCCGAAGATTGATCCACCTGAAAGCTTCTACCTTTGGCTTCTTCTTCGAACTTTGAAGAAACTAGTTCACTCGGTTTGCTAAACCTTGTGAACTAGAGTGAGTAGAGGAGAGTGTGTTGGGATTTTTCTCTATGGTTCTTGGTTCTCAACACATGAGACAAGTGAACCATAGACTAAAGAGAGGGAGAGCAAGAGGAAGAAGATGAGAGCTCAAGAACACAAGAGAGAGAAAGGAAATGAAAGAATGAGAAAGACTTTTCTCTTTTGGCTCTCATAATCCAAAACCATCATAACCCATAATAGCAATCAAGTACTAGTGATGGTTTAAGCTACAATAGCCATATCATTTCATGCACTCATTTTGCAAAAGAGAACAAGCAAGCAAAAGTCTTTGCATGAAATGATAGCCATTGTCATCATGATGGTCAACTAGTCCAACCTAGTCAACCGGTCAACAAAGTCAACAAGTCAACAAAGTCAACCCCTCAACAACCATGTCACTATAATACTTAATTAATATTATTGTTAATTACATATCATATTCTCATCAGGGTTGAGCAAAAAGTCAATATTCAACAGTCAACAGTCAACAACCCTAATGAGAATCCTCTGCCTCTGTCTCTCCGTCAACCGTGCATACACACCCGCATCCGCGTTCCGAGGAACACGAATACATACTGGATAAAACCAATCCCAAAAAGTACACTAGGATCTGGCTTAAACCAAAGCCCGCTAGTGTTAACTGTCCGGACACTGTACGTGCATAAGTGCACGGATGTGACCGAACCCTGTCGCAAAACCATGCCACCTGTCGCAAAAACATGCGACCTCTACTCTTTTGCCTAAAGGCGAATAGCTTTCTGTGTGGGACTCTAAAGACTCGACACTACGCTGGCAGTGGGTTTAACCACAGACCGCAAGCGGCACTAGCTGTGCGTAACGGTCCCCAGGTAGATGCCGACAAGAAGACTGACGAGGTGAAACCCATCTGAATTCCTACTGAGCCTGAATATGACAATCTCCGTACAGTCCGGTCTGTTCGTCTGATACATCGCATGGCGGGCCTGGGGGGTGGTAAACGTCAGTCCCCTAATAGCGGTACAAGTCGTGTCGGAGTGAAGCCCAATACACCCTGAGATAACACTGGAAGCCTACCAGTATATCTCGCTTGCCCTGGCCAGGGACTACTCGTGTAATGGCTTTCCTAGACACAGCGCGATGTCAACCCCCAATACCGGGAGAGACGAATCCTGTCTAACCGTCACTGCCTCCAAGTGCTTCGGGACTGCACCCAACTACTACCTATTTGCACGACTCCTTTGAGCCGTGGTAGGGTAGTAATCAAAGTACAGTGGGAACACACTCGAGGCGAAGTGACAGTGTCAAGTCAGCGGACTAAGCTGTACTCATGTCACCTGGGAACTGATAACTGACGATAGGTATAATACCAACCGGTCAGTTCCCGACGAATCCTGTCCAGTGTACTCGTAACCTAACGAGCACCCGCATACTATCTCCAGTACGACGTACTAACGGCTGTGGGACAGACCGTCTCCCATACTGGGATGAGAAGCGCATGCGCTAGTCTACTCCGGAGTATCGATGCCCAGTCTCAATAGTCCTGCGACTAGGGACCTGCATAAGGATGTGCTTATAGATTACCCAGCCCCCACTAGTGTGACTGCCATCACAACGCTGGTAATCAAGCAAAGATCCTAAGGGCTCCACTAATGTGTATAGGTGATATACTAAAATAAACACAAGTACACATTGAAGTAGAAACAAACCAAGTAGCAAACTACTATTTTGGGCAAGATTGTATATACAAGGTGAATATCCCAAGCTTCCATTAAGTAATATACAAACTAGTATGATACAGTAATGGCCTCTAGGGCATATACACTAACAATCTTCCACTTGCACTAAGGCCATGTACTGGCGTATCGAAGACCTATCATCTCGATCAGCCGCTCGAACTGAGTCTGGGGCAAGGCCTTGGTGAATGGATCTGCAGTGTTATCTTCTGAAGCAACCCTCCGAACCTCGATCTCCTGGCGATCCACGATCTCCCTGATTAGGTGATACCGCCTCAAGATGTGTCTGGATCTCTGATGGGACCTGGGTTCCTTCGCTAAAGCTATAGCCCCGTTGTTGTCGCAATTCAGAGGTATTGGATCAACAATGGACGGAACCACCTGAAGTTCTTTCAAGAACTTCCTCATCCAGACAGCTTCTTTTGCGGCATCAGATGCAGCGATGTATTCCGCTTCCATCGTCGAGTCTGCAACGGTTTCCTATTTGGAACTCTTCCAACACACCGCCCCTCCATTGAGGGTAAAGACAAAACCCGACATGGACTTGGAATCATGTCACTCTGGAAGCTGGAGTCAGCAAAGGCCTCGATCTGGAGGTCTTTTCCGCCATACACCAAGAACATCTCCTTAGTCCTTCTCAGGTACTTGAGAATGTTCTTTACCGCTATCCAGTGTTTCTCCCCAGGGTTTGACTGATACCGGCTTACTACACTCAGTGCATAAGCTACATCCGATCTGGTACACAACATCGCATACATTATAGAGCCTACCGCAGAAGCGTAGGGTATAATAGACATGCGATCCCTCTCCAAATCAGTCTTGGGAGACATCTCTTTAGAGAGGGTGATCCCGTGACAAGCCGGTAGGTTACCGCGCTTGGAATCTTCCATACTGAATCTTTTCAGTATGGTGTCGATGTACCTGGACTGCGAAAGTCCTAATATCCTCTTGGATCTATCACGATGGATCCGGATCCCCAGGATGTATGAGGCATCACCCAGGTCTTTCATAGAGAACCTGTGTGACAAGAACCCCTTGACAGATTGTAGCATAGGAATATCATTTCCTATTAAGAGAATGTCATCCACGTATAAAACGAGGAATACTACAGTTCTCGCTACAAATCTACTATAGATGCATGGTTCATCTGGATTTTTGATAAATCCAAATTCCTTGACCGTCTCATCAAAACAGATGTTCCAACTCCGCGATGCCTGCTTTATTCCATAGATGGACTTAAGCAACTTGGACACCTTTCCGCTGCTCCCACTCTGAATGAAACCCTCTGGCTGGTCCATATAGACACACTCCTCTAAGTTTCCATTTAGAAAAGCGGTCTTTACGTCCATCTGCCAAATCTCATAATCGTGGAAGGCAGCAATGGCAAGAAGGATCCGAATGGATTTCAGCATAGCTACTGGAGAAAAAGTCTCGTCATAGTCCAAACCAGGTCTTTGACGAAAACCCTTTGCAACCAGTCTAGCTTTATAGGTCTCAACCTGTCCATCTACACCAATCTTCCTTTTGAAGATCCACTTGCATCCTACGGGTTTTACCCCATCTGGAGGAATGTCCAACGTCCATACTTTGTTGGTGTATATGGACTCCATTTCGGTCCGCATTGCATCCAGCCATTTTACCGAGTCAACGCTCTGAACGGCCTGCTGGAAGCTAGTAGGCTCATCATAATCTATGATGCAATCCTCTCTATCCCCGTCTATGAGAAAACCGTAGTATCTCTCGGGCGGATGAGACTGCCTACTACTCCTGCGGAGCGGCGTAGGAATGTCTTGTTCTTTTGAACCCTCTGGTTCCACTAAGCTTTCAGTAATAGCTCGTGGTTCTGGAATTTCTTCCAGTTCTACTGTGCTCCCACTTATCTGGTTTTCCAAAAACTCAGTTTCCAAGAAGTAGGCATGACGAGAAACAAAAACCTTTTGTTCCTCTTCGCAGTAGAAGAAATATCCCTTGGAGTTCTTTGGATATCCCACGAACTTGCACTGTACTGAGCGTGCCTCGAGCTTGTCCGCATGCTGCTTTTTAACAAAAGCTGGACTTCCCCATGTCTTAATGTGATTTAGATAGGGTCTCTTCCCACACCACATCTCATATGGTGTAGTAGGCACAGTCTTAGTGGGAACTCGGTTCAAAAGGTATGCCGCTGATTCTAGCGCATACCCCTAGAATGATCGCGGTAACTCAGCGTTACTCATCATGGACCGTACCATATCCAATAGGGTTCGGTTCCATCTCTCCGATACACCGTTATGTTGCGGAGTGTATGGAGGAGTAAGCTGAGAGAGAATTCCGTTCTCTTTTAAATAGTCCAGGAACTCGGCACTCAAGTATTCACCACCTCGATCCGATCTTAGGATCTTGATACTTTTTCTGGTTTGTTTTTCTACTTCATTCTTATATTCCTGGAATTTTCCAAAGGCTTCGGACTTATGTTTCATTAAGAAGACATAACCGTACCTTGAAAAGTCATCCGTAAAAGTAATGAAGTAAGAATAACCGCTTCGCGCATGTGTAGACATTGGACCGCACACGTCGCTGTGTACGAGTCCCAAGAGCTCGCTCGCTCTTACTCCGTGTCCAGTGAACGGAGTCTTTGTCATCTTTCCTTTGAGACAGGATTGACAAGTGGCATACGATTGATATTCGAACGGATTCAAATATCCTTCTGTATGTAACTTCGTCAACCTTCTCTCATTGATGTGACCCAGTCTACAATGCCATAAGAAAGTCTGATTTATTTCCGGAGATTTTCTTTTGTGCGTATTCTGGACATTGAAAATCTGTGTTTGGTTTAATATGTATATACCATTGCTCAATGTACCTGACCCAATCAGAACTTGATTAAGGTGAATGTTTACAACATTGCTTACAAACGCAAATTCATAACCTTCTTTAGAAACCAAAGATGCAGAAATGATATTACAAGTTGCGTTGGGTATAAAAAAGCAATTACGCAAAACCAAAACATGTCCATCTGACATTCCCAGGTGATAGTCCCCCACGGCCTTAGCATCCATGCTAGCTCCGTTTGCAACTTTGAGGGTCATGTCACCTGCCTTCAAAACCCTACGGTTTCTCAACGCCTACAAAGAATTACAGATATGAGATACTGATCCGGTATCCAATACCCAGGAAGTAGAGTTTATTGAAAGACAGTTTTCAATAACATACACACCTGAAGCTGAAGCCGCAACCTGCTTCAGTTCCTGTGTTCTGGCCTTCCATGCCCTGCAATCATTCTTCCAGTGTCCCTTCTTATGACAATAGAAGCATTCTTCCTTATCCACAAGCTTTCCCACTTTCTTTGTTGCTTTTGCCTTTCCCTTAATATCCACTTTACTAACACACCGCCCCTTGTTTTGGCGGGGGCTTTCTTCTTCTTTCCCTTGGCTTTCGCCTTGGACCTAGAAGATGAAGATTCTCCCATAAACAAAGTGGATGTTTCCCTACCTTTCTGTAGGGTGCCCTCTGCGCTCCTCAGCATGTTGAGGAGTTCTGAAAGTTCATCTTCCTTTTCTTGTAAGTTGAAGTTCAGGATAAACTGGGCGTAAGTGGAAGGAAGGGACTGGAGAATCAAGTCCGTATAGAGCTCATTCTCAAACATGGTCCCAAGGTCCGCGAGCTCTTCTATGTAGCCAATCATCTTAAGCACGTGTTCCGCTATCGATGATCCGATGGCCAACCTTGCCGAAAATAACTTCTTCGACACTTCGTATCTTGCGATACGAGACTGCTCTCCATACAGTTCTTTTGTATGGAGAAATATGGATTCGAGGTCCATATTCTCGTGCCTCCTCTGATGTTCGTTGTCCATAGAGGCAAGCACGAGGCACTTGGCCTTCGCGCAATCGATTTCCCAGGTCTTACGGATTTCCTTATCCGCGATGCTGGTTTTGGGACCTGGGACAGGGGGAGCTTTGGTGGTAAGAAGATACCCCAGCTTGTCGTAAGTGATTGCCATCTTGACATTCCTGAGCCAATCTTTGTAGTTTGGCCCTGTCAGTATGTTTTTATCTAGAAGTAACTTAAGTCCAGTCATGTCGATTGGTCGCTGCAATTAGGAGAGAGAGAAGAAACACTCAGCATGATGCTCTTGCAAGTTTAGAATGGTTTTTAGTTTGTCTAAACAGGATTGCTCCCACTGTTTCTCGAATCCCTCCTCAAACCAAAAAGGAAGAATTAGTCAGGATCAATCTCACCGTACAATACTTGCTTAACCGTTCAGCCAGGCCAGTGTCGGTACTTCGAGGGAGGTTTTCCAACGCTTTCGCGAAGTTCCTTAATTAAATAACCTCTTTTCCCTGTGGGCGTAGCCCCGCTAACACCTTTCTAGACACCTACTTGGTTTATAGCATTGATCGTTAAGTGAGAAATTTCCCGAGGAGTAGCATATACTCACAGTAGGATCGGGATCCAAATATCATCGCGTGACGAAACTGAAGGAATCCTACCAGAATCATCACACTCCAAATGGTATGCAACACTAGCAAGTTTCAGTTCTTTTGAAACTCCCGATGTAGATTTTTGCCCCATGCTCTTATAACCTTGACTTTGGCCAACAAATCATAAGTCACATGTCAAGTTCTACCCGTCGTTCTCCAGGTTAATTTGAATCCACCAGCACCTACCCTTGACTTTGGCCAACAAGGCAGTACGACTGTTCCAAACCAACGCATCTATCTATGCTGCACATGAATACCCAATAGCTACCAATCACTATGCCTTGACTTTGGCCAACAAACATAGCTTGAATACTATTGACTATTCATGTGAAACGACAGAGGGCTACGAATGGTATTGGCGAAACCGTGAACGTAGTGAACTTGATATAATCGATGGAACGAGATAGCTTTTAAAAGGAGTGGCTCAAGCTCCGCATTTAAAAGTTGGTTTTGAAAAGAACCGAGTGGTTTTTCGAAATTGTTCCAACGACTTTTACTTGGTTTATTTTTCTTGCATTAGTTCTTTTAATGCGTGATATTCTTGCATTAGTTCTTTTAATGCGTCCCATCATTTAATCCTACCATTGCAGAAAACAACCAAAATATGACGTACGCTTATGCCATTCGCATTCGCCACGGGGCCCCGTCATTACCCGTTAGGTTACTTAACTAACGACAGAGCGGGGGCTGGGCTAGCGCGGCTGTAAAACATAAGCAACGCCTAAATAATATCATATATAGATATATTGCAATGATAGCCATTTCAGATCACAGATGAACACATTGGATATACTAGGAATCCGCAATTCGTATGAGCCTGTAACGAGAAGCAGATTACACGGTCGCGGTGAATAGCCAATACCCCACCCAAGACCCCTACGGGTGCGGCAAACTACCCGCCAAGTACCCGAAGCGAAGCAACCTCCCTCAACTCCGTGAGTAGGCCACTCGGCACTTCGGGATACCCGGTAGTTTGTGCACCCCCTCCATGGGTCTATCCTAGGAGCAAAAACAGTAAAAAAAATTATACATTGACGGCTACAACCCCGACCCGGTTGTGCGGCCATACAAATAATAATTACATCAATTTACAAATTTACATGAATTGAAAGAAAAGAAAACTCTCGTCTCACAACCCCCCCCCCCGCAACAATCCAATGAATTCATATACACATTCCAGCAACATTACAGATCACAGATTTGTATAACCCCCACTAATCGACATATAGCGACTAGCAGACGTTCAATACAAATATCACATCACAGATAAAAACCCGTCAGCTCAAGTCTTTAGAAGTTCGATCAAAAATACGGATTTTTAGGCCCCAAACACAAAATTTTCGTTCTGGAAAATCTGGGCTGAAAAGACATATTCCAAAAATCCCAAAACAACCCCAGAAATACACTGCACAAAGTTTGGACCTCGGCCGAGTCAACTCGGCCGCGGAACCGCGCGTTTCCGCGGTGCTTTGATCGGTTCGTGGGACCAAATTTTGTGGTTATTCAATAAAAAGCCTGAGCCGATTTTTAAGATGAAAATTTTCAATTTTTGAACAGGAAAAAAATCGGCAGAAACTTGACATATCGGGTTCGTTTCGTGACTTTTTCTTTGATCGATCTTCTAGTTACTTTGCTAACATGGTAGATAGAGTTTAACTAGGCTCTGATACCACTGTAAGTCCATGCTACCTCTCCCGGTACTTTCGGGCATGCGGAATTTGGTGAAAAATAATTTTCTAGAGGCGGTAACATGGACTCAAAACCGGATCTTTGTTAAACATCTAGCTAACATCCTAACTAGGAGTTGTTAACTACTCGGTTAGGGGGTTATACCTTTCTTTCTTGAACTCCTACGTCTGCAAGCCTCGATGGTTGTTCGGATCGGCTTAACCCCGTTGTCTCCTTGCGCCGAAGATTGATCCACCTGAAAGCTTCTACCTTTGGCTTCTTCTTCGAACTTTGAAGAAACTAGTTCACTCGGTTTGCTAAACCTTGTGAACTAGAGTGAGTAGAGGAGAGTGTGTTGGGATTTTTCTCTATGGTTCTTGGTTCTCAACACATGAGACAAGTGAACCATAGACTAAAGAGAGGGAGAGCAAGAGGAAGAAGATGAGAGCTCAAGAACACAAGAGAGAGAAAGGAAATGAAAGAATGAGAAAGACTTTTCTCTTTTGGCTCTCATAATCCAAAACCATCATAACCCATAATAGCAATCAAGTATTAGCGATGGTTTAAGATACAATAGCCATATCATTTCATACACTCATTTTGCACAAGAGAACAAGCAAGCAAAAGTCTTTGCATGAAATGATAGCCATTGTCATCATAATGGTCAACTAGTCCAACCTAGTCAACCGGTCAACAAAGTCAACAAGTCAACAAAGTCAACCCCTCAACAACCATATCACTATAATACTTAATTAATATTATTGTTAATTACATATCATATTCTCATCAGGGTTGAGCAAAAAGTCAATAGTCAACAGTCAACAGTCAACAACCCTAATGAGAATCCTCTGCCTCTGTCTCTCCGTCAACTGTGCATACACACCCGCATCCACGTTCCGAGGAACACGAATACATACTGGATAAAACCAATCCCAAAACGTACACTAGGATCTGGCTTAAACCAAAGCCCGCTAGTGTTAACTGTCCGGACACTGTACGTGCATAAGTGCACGGATGTGACCGAACCCTGTCGCAAAGCCATGCGACCTGTCGCAAAACCATGCGACCTCTACTCTTTTACCTAAAGGCGAATAGCTTTCTGTGTAGGACTCTAAAGACTCGACACTACGCTGGCAGTGGGTTTAACCACAGACCGCAAGCGGCACTAGCTGTGCGTAACGGTCCCCAGGTAGATGCCGACAAGAAGACTGACGAGGTGAAACCCATCTGAACTCCTACTGAGCCTGAATGTGACAATCTCCGTACAGTCTGGTCTGTTCGTCTGATACATCGCATGGCGGGCCTAGGGGGCGGTAAACGTCAGTCCCCTAATAGCAGTACAAGTCGTGTCGGAGTGAAGCCCAATACACTCTGAGATAACACTGGAAGCCTACCAGTATATCTCGCTTGCCCTGGCCAGGGACTACTCGTGTAATGGCTCTCCTAGACACAGCGCGATGTCAACCCCCAATACCGGGAGAGACGAATCCTGTCTAACCGTCACTGCTTCCAAGTGCTTCGGGACTGCACCCAACTACTACCTGTTTGCACGACTCCTTTGAGCCGTGGTAGGGTAGTAATCAAAGTACAGTAGGAACACACTCGAGGCGAAGTGACAGTGTCAAGTCAGCGGACTAAGCTGTACTCATGTTACCTGGGAACTGATAACTGACGATAGGTATAATACCAACCGGTCAATTCCCGACGAGTCCTGTCCAGTGTACTCGTAACCTAACGAGCACCCGCATACTATCTTCAGTACGACGTACTAACGGCTGTGGGACAGACCGTCTCCCATACTGGGATGAAAAGCGCATGCGCTAGTCTACTCCGGAGTATCAATGCCCTGTCTCTATAGTCCTGCGACTAGGGACCTGCATAAGGATGTGCTTATAGATTACCCAGCCCCCACTAGTGTGACTGCCATCACAACGCTGGTAATCAAGCAAAGATCCTAAGGGCTCCACTAATGTGTATAGGTGATATACTAAAATAAACACAAGTACACATTGAAGTAGAAACAAACCAAGTAGCATACTACTATTTTGAGCAAGATTGTATATACAAGGTGAATATCCCAAGCTTCCATTAAGTAATATACAAACTAGTATGATACAGTAATGGCCTCTAGGGCATATACACTAACACAAAACTCAAAAGAAAACAAAATCACCAGATACTATAATAATACAAGAGCGACTCTAAGGTTGAAATAAATAACTGATCCTTAAACTTATCAAGTAAAACAAGTTTGGTTGATGGAGCTTATTAGATATCAATGAAATAATAAAAGTACAATGGCGGTCCTGATATAAGTGAACCAACCTACCGTGCAAATCACCCTGAATGAAATGATGTGCCAGCAACCTGCTAAGGAAATCTGTACATCGAACCTGTAATAAGATTTGGCACAACGGGGGTGAGTTTCCAACTCGTGAGTAGAAGACATCTGCGAAAGAAATTGAATGCACGACGCTGTCTTAGGTCATAATAATAAACTAATATATTACTAGTAATCTAGTAATGGCAGGGTAATAAACTACGTGCAAGTGCAAATGCTCCGTGCTCGTGTCAGTGCCTCACATAGTAATATGTCATGTGAATGAGTATGCATGCACCATGAATGTAAAACAATCAATCCTGAAATCTGGATATATCTGTACAAGAAATCTTTAACTTTTATCATGGTAAATTTGTATAGAAATCTGAAATATCATCGATGAAATCCATGGAAATCCGTGTCAAGCACGACACAAAACATGTAAATCTCATGACTCAATACCTCATAGTCTCAATATCTCATAGTCTCAATATCTCGGGCTCCGTCAGTCCGGATCGGCCCATATCATCAAATCTTATGACAACAGTCGGTATCCTCCGGATTTCCGCCGCGCCAGACATCTCCGGTAGGTAGTCTTCCCCTGACAGGCTCATCGTCTACAACTCGATCTTCTTGCCCCGTGGTACTATACCGGGCCTACCATGTACCCGAGACGGTTCATCCATTCCTCGAATCGGGTCTCGAAATCCAACAGATAACATGAAATCTCATGGTGGACAACACATATATCACGAGAAAACCGCAACTTATATTTTAAAAAGAGAGGAGGAGAGAGAGAAGTTTTATATATATTCTTGCGGTTTTCCCCCAAAATCTAGAAATCTCATAGAAATCCAAAATCCCAAAATCATGAGTAAGCAAATGATAAGTGTCAGCATAAGCCCCACAATACTGCATGATAACAAGAAAATGTGAATGCATGAAGTGTCTAAGTAATAAATGCCATGTCTAGTCTAACACCTGAAAGTAATCACAGTATTATATCGATCTAGCTTTTATCCGATTCTATCAATAAAAGACAATATGTTCTAAAGTATATGTGACATAGCAATTACCGATGATGTGTGTGTGAGCCGGCAAATTAGTGTACGTGGAACATGCGCATCATCGGTAATGGTGCTGGTGTCCTAACAGGCAGGGTTTCATATTAACTACAGAAATATATGTATGAACATGCAACGTGACGATTACAATCTGAATATAAAGGTAAAATGCGTACTGACTACTCATTTGGAATATACATATCTAACTACAACTATATGACTCGAGCCTAAACTAGTATCTATCTAACCCCCTAAGGAACTAAACTAAATGAACTAATCGATAGGAAATAAGAACCCACCTAAGGTCTTAGTCTATATCTGTAATAGTCGGCGATCCAGCCTCAATAGCGTCACGTACGTAGTACTGCTTCCTCAAATCAAGAGTGCGGATCAATCATCACATCTATGCCTCGTACGGTAAAATCCATCGTACGGCATTCCAATATCGGTGTACGGTTCAAGTATCACCTACGTACATCGTCATTCTTATAATATCATCATCAAATAATGTCAGGATCAATGGTACTGTACTGTAATCGTATACATCCCAATATCATCAATCATATATCATGTCTGTGTAAATATACATTGTTAATTGGTCCTCAGAAATATCATGTCACATATATCATATCTTGATCAAGTCATATATATCAAGTCGTGATTAAGTCACATATATATATCATATCGTAATCAAGTCACACATATATCATATCGTGATTCAGTCACAGGTTACAGTCCGGGTTCTATTTTAGAATCTCATGTACCTCAATATTATCACCACCTATTATTGTTTATGTACACATGTCCATTATCTCATTTTCTAATGATCCGCTAACATCATGACACTACTGTATAGCGAAGAGATCACGGCATCAAGCCCAGTTATATTGTCACATCCCCATATATCATATAACATCCTTATCTCACATATACATGTTGTGTGTATATATATATATACCTACACACATTCCTATATATATATATATATATACACATACACATATACACTAAGTCAAGTTTATGTGTGTACGTGTGTGTGTGTCAACCTGAAACCTACGAACCTCCTCCAAGATATTCATCCTCTGGTAATGTCTTTCTAAATCAGTCTAGTCCAACCTAAGGTCATTACTTGGGTCCTACTCACCAAGAATCTAAGGTCATGTCTGGCTTCCTAATGACAATAAGTAATATTCCTATTCTACGTTTGATGGGGTGCTAAACGCCATCCACCCGACTTCCCCCGTAGATATACATCTACTCACCTGGTCCTTATCTGCCGAAGACGATGTCGCCTTCCTCTTCTTCCTCGTCCGAAGTCCACGCGAGGGGTACCTATACTCAAACATATGTAATATCGTAAACTGAATCACGGACAAAATCAAAACGACGCACGAAACGCGCATAGGTTAAAACCTATGACCCGCTCATGCGAAAGAACCAAATATCGCTCGATATCGGCGTACAAATGCCGATTGATCGAGAAAAAACACCAACCAATAACTCGTAGTTTCAAAACTCATTATTTATAATATAAAACATGATTTAAATCATCGAAACCCTAAAATCGATCAAATCATCCAATTTCGAAAAACCTTGAAAATGTCGATTTACCGTTTCACTTCAAGACTTGATGATTAAATGAAACTAATAGTCATAATACTCATTAAATAGTATAACTAGATTATATAAAACATTACTATATTTTTAAAACCCTAATTTGTATTAGTTTGGAAATTCTAGTTTGCAAACTTGCCCGATTTCGATACTTTTAAGCAAAATTTCACAATATCACAACTAAACTTGATTTTTGCATGAATTAACTTATTAAACTACAATTCATGATGATAATAGTATAATGAAACCATAATTAGATTTTAAATCTCATTTATTTAGAATTTCTAAAATCTAGTTAGCAAAATAGCATTTTTATCACAATTTCTCAATTATCAATAAAAAGTAGTAACCAAATTAAGTGTTTCATTCCTTAAACATGTTAATAATCTCATTAAAACTACAATCTAATGATAGCAACCTTAATTAGAATTTTATATCACCAATATATACAATATATAAGAACTAGTTTGCAAAATTGGTTAACTTAATAAATTTTCAACCAACAATATACAATATAACAACCATACAAGATTTTCCCATTCTAAAAATTTTAAACTACATAATATAACCCTACTCAATTAATAGAAACCCAAATTTCATTTTGAAACCATTTCTTGAATTTTTCATTTGGCAATAGAACCAAACTAAAAATTAATTAAACACTATATTAAGTCAAATTACGTAATCTACAAACATTAAAACCAAATGCTTAGAATTATACCTCAAAAGTGAGATCCAACCATGAAAATTTGCCTCCCAAAAGAATGGTTTTCAACTCCAAAATCCATGTAAAAATGAGCAAAGAATAGAATGTAGGAATTAATTAGGAATTTGTGGGTTTTTTATTGAATTTTTGATGAATTTTGAAGGATTTTTGTAACAAAATCAAGTATAGAAAATAGGGGGCTGCCATGGGGGAGAGGGCAGGCCATTCTAGGGAGTGAGGGGAGTGAAAGAAAAGTGTGTGGTAGGATGTAGAAACTTCACTAATTAATTACATCACTTAATGTCTTTTCAACATTTTATTTAATTTTATTCATTTCTCTTCTCATACAACTAAAGAAAATTCTAGAAACATGGAAAATTTTGGAAATAAATTTTGCATGATACACACTAGATTCTAATATGCAATGGTTCACTTTTGGAAAATAAACCCATTGAAATTTACAATTTACACTAATTTAATGTATAAATAAAGCTTATGTTAATATTTAAAATAATTAATTTAGGAAAAATATTTAATTAAACTAAAAATTTATAAGTGACTAAATAAACACTTTTTACTAGTAATTACATAATTAAAATAGGTATTTTTAAATTTATAATGAAAAATAATTACGGTTTAGTTTACGAAAAATACGTTTTACTTTACCGAAAATCAGAAAATTCACTTAAAGAATTTTATTTATTTAATTATTTTAAAAAATGTTACACATGGTTTCATTGCCCAAGGGTTTAGCCCATGGTTTTGCTTAAACTCAAGTCACAAAATATCTAGATATTTTGTAACCGTGGTTTAGCATGGCATGACTCTCACTTACTCTCTTGAGTTTAGAGTGAGTTATCATATTATTCTCTTGAGTTTAGTTTGAGCCATCTCCTTCTTCCTCTCTCTCCTCAAAGCTCTCTAGGGTATTAAAACAAAGAGAAAGAATTAAAAAGAAAAGGTTTTTAATTGAGATCCAATCCCACATCACCATTCTACTTTAGTCTAGCCCACTAGTGTGGAGTGTTTGCTTCATCTTCATCCTTGATCAAGTGAAGCTTGGAGCTTGGTGCAAAGGGACTTCGTGGTGAATCATCGTGGACTTGGAAGGACACAAGCCAACCGGTTCAAACCTCACTCGATCCAAGGAGTCTAGGAGGAGGTCTACAAAGGTTGTATTTTCTCTCCACTTAGTGTTAGACACTTGTAGTATATGATACTAGTATGTTGTTACTCTATTTTTCTAGTTCGATTCATGGTTGGATTGTTTAGCACCCACTTAAATTTTTGTTATAGCATGTGTGATGCAACCCTAAACCTAGGCATGTTGCTAAAGAATCCCTACAGTGGTATCAGAGCCAAGCTAGAATCTTAGACAATGTTAGATTAATTACGAAACCGAAACAACTCCGAATTAACAAAACTGAAACCTTGAAATTAAGCACTCTGTCGATTTTAAAACGAGCTCGAAAAATTATTTAAACAACTGCAGAAGCTTGTATGTACTGTACTGAGAACACCAGAGAAAAACGAGGGGATTCCACCAGTTTTTGACTGGCCACATACACGAAAAATCCGGCGAGGCCGGCCCTCCCGCTCCCAAATCTTCTCGTTTTGCTCTGGTCTGTTGGTTTTGGGGTTTCAGGTGTTGTTTGTTTAGGCCAAAATTTCATGTGATGTTAATTTTGCTTAGGGCTTATTCGGAGTGTTTCGTAGTCGTATGTTTTAACATTGTATTGGTAACTTGGACGATGTTTAACAGTTCGAGCGAACATCAATCACCCCCCTATTACCCTCGCTGAAAATTTCCATGTGTTGGAATTTTCCTAAGTTAAATATATTTGAATGTTCATGCAAGTGATCCTATGGACCCTCTAGACGAACAGAACCCTAACTCGATTCTATGACCATGGAACCGCGGCTTGAACCTTAGGGTTTGCCGTAGTCCTGTGGCGCCATAGGTGAGGAAAGGGTTAACCCTTCTACAGTTGGTCTATAGACACTGTGGCACGTTTTCGGGTATTTTAGCTTTGCCCAAAAGTTGAGCTTTCGGGGCAATTTGTGGGTACTTGTTGACTCGATCGAAACGTTTAACATTGTCTAGATATTTATGATGTGATACAATAATTGGAATCTACACTAATTAGTTTTGTGAAAAGTAATTAGTTGCGTGTAAATCTAATATTTTGGCCTCGGTAGAATCGGGAATCTTTTTGAATTACCCGGCTTCTTTTGAAAAGGTGTTTTCATAGTTGCGACCTAAATATAAGATTTGCATTGTTAGGCATGAAATCCTGAATATGTGATATTCTGAGTTTATGATGTCTAAAGGTGATGTTGATTCCAATTGTTGTAGTTTTTCACTTTTTTTTCTATGACCGTAAGTGTAGTATGTTGTGTATCATCGGTTTCGTTGCTATACATCAACGAAAATTGGGGTATGCATACTTACTTACGTTGATGATATGTGATATTATATATTGCTGAGATATGATGTATAGGATCATCGTGAATGAATGGCCAGGGGTTCTATGTGAGATGAGGGTTTTTCTTTTCATTCATGTAAAATTAAATGTATGTAATATTCTTTTTTTGGGGCACTTCCGGGTTGAGGATGATGTCACCATTGTTATATATTATTTACTTTTCCGCATTAGGATAGACCCAAGAAGGGGAGCACAAGTGACCGAGTTCTAGGGTTCAGTGGAAGGCCATCTCGAGGAGTCGAGACCGGGTCTCCTAAACTCTAAAATTGGTAGGGTCACTTGCCGCTCTCGTAGGGGTCTAGGGCTGTGGGTTTGGCTATTCATCGCGACCGTAGATTCCGTATTTTCTATTGTTGGCTAAATACAAAATACGGACCTCCTAGTATATCCTGTATTTTCATATATGTGCTTCTGCTATTGATATTTTGTGATGTGATCACTTTATATGCTGAGACGAATAATGTATTATATATATGATATATAATAAACGTTGCTTATTTTTTGCATCTGTGCTAGTCCCGCCCCGCTATACCGTTAGTTAAGTAACCTAACGGGACATTGTGGCGAATGCGGATGGCATTAGCGTACGTTTTATTTTCGTTTCTTTTCTGTAAATGCATAAGGACTTAAATGATGGGATTACATTAATAAGATTAATGTAAACAAAAAGAAACCTAAAAATATGTTGTAGAATCAGATATGAAACCTACTTGGCATTTTATGAAAAAGCAAGATTTCAAAAGGCGGAGCCTAAGCCACTCCTTTTTTAAACCATTGGATTCTACAACGATATCAAGTTCGAAGCGTTAAAGGTTTTCTTAAAAACTGTTCGCAACCCTCCTTCACTTTTGGAAGTAGAGTACTTAGTATTCGTGCTGCGTATTTTGACTATAGTTAAGGCGCAGTGTATGGTAGCTAAGTGATGTCTTCCTACACCGCATATGATGCGCTTAGTTAGGACATTCATATGATTATGTTAACTATAGTTAAGGGTCATATGGGTGGGTCTAGTTAATCACGAAATGACGGGAAGAACTTGACTAGTACTTATGATAAGTTGACTATAGTTAAGGTCATGAGTACTAGGGGTAAAAACCATATCAGGAGTTTCAAGAGTTGAAATTTACTATGAGATTGCATACCTTCTATGTGATAGTAGGATCCTGATCCCATGTGAGCAATAGTTTCTCCCGGGAGAGTTTTGCATTTTACAATTAGCTAACTCATTAGGTGTCTAGAAAGGTGTCAACGGGGCTACGCCTCAGGGAAAATGAGGTTTATTTTCGTCACGACCCTAATTATTAGTTCGTGACCAGCACTTGAATCACGCAACATCAAAAGGCATAACGGAATTCAACTAAGCTGAAACCCAGAAATCTAAACCTTTTTAGAAAAATAAAGGAGGTGAGGTTTTAAAATAAAGGTATAATGAAAACAAGTTTTCTTAATGCATAGAAAAGGAACATGAATGATGCAAGTGAAATTTACTAGTTTGAAAACATGTTTCGTCTTTTAAAAATTTCGGCAGCACCTCCTTTGTATATTTTGATCCAAAACCATAAATACATAGTAAGAATAATGGCATCCCCAAGCGGGAGCAAGCACTTCGCCAAACGGTGGATCACAACCACGCAATACAGTATAAATAAGTATATGACGCCCAACGACGAATTTCACCACAAAAAAATAAAGAAATGAGCAAGATATAACCCCAAAAGTTAATATAGAACCCATCGCTCAAATCTCGCAACTACAAGTCTCACTAAGTCTCATCACTTATACAATTTACAACTTTTGATTGATGGAGTTAACTAGATACAATATGAAGTATAGATACAAGAGTGGGAATGATACAAATATCCCACTTACCAATGCAAAACACCCGAATGCAACTGTGTGCCAGTGAAGCCGCTACTGATCCAAGAGGTCAACCTGCAAGAACTGTGGCACAACGGGGGTGAGTTGCCAACTCGTGAGTAGAAAAATATCAACAGATAGAAATCGAATAAACAACGACTCCTAGGTCAACTATATCATAAAGGTAATAGTATGATATCTAGGGTGACCGGGTCTGTATATGTGCCAACAAGGTAGTCAATACCTATATGCATGTGGATAATATCCAACAGTAATAATCAATGCATATATATGGATCTCGTCCAACCATAATCAAGGTATGTATGCATGTGGATCTCGTCCACCCAAAATCAATGTCTGCATGCACGTAAATATCATAAAGGGGTGTGCATGAAAGTATGAGGATATACATCAATGGTGTCCCTCCCGACACATCAAAATCATGGAACTTGAGTGCCTAGCATCGAGACTCGAAAACATTATGAAAACCGTGCCCAGCATCGGCACGTAAATCCTCATATATCGGGCTCCGTCAGTCCGGATCAGCCCATCTCATCTCTCAACTCCGGTCGGTATCTTCCGGATATACTCTGAGCCCAAATACTATCACCGGTAGGTACTCGCCACCCTGCCAGGCTCATCGTCTGGTCCACGAAAAACATTTCTCGCCCCGGGGAACCATACCGGGTCCACCATGAACCTGCAAACGGATCATCCAACTTCTCGAATCGGGTTTCAAGCACACGTCTCAGAACCGAGAAAACGCATGGTGGACGCACTTAAATATCATATCAAGGGTAACTGGGTTTTAAAACAATACATACTCTCTTTTGAAATACCCACGGTTCCCAAATCCAGAAATATCATGGAAACAACATATCTCAATGCGTAAAATCATAAAGCATGATGTATGCGACATGTGATGGAAATGTAAGCATAGCAATATATCATGCAACATCGTACAAAAGTGCACAGGTAACTATAGAAGACAGATTATGTAAAGAGTCATATCATGATGCAGCAATCCTACTGTATAGTGACATGGCAATTATCGATGATGAAGTGTGTGAGCCGGTAAATCTCTGTGTGTGTAACATACGCATCATCGATAATAGTGCAAGTATACTAGCACAAGTATAAGCAATGCAATGGAAATAATATGAATGCAGCATAAAGGAAATCATATGCAAATGCTGACGGTATACGTATCTAATATGACCGAGTGGGGAATCTATCAACCGGCATCCAGCCTCACAACATCGCGTACGGTATGATCCGTCATACGGCGGCCTCTAGTCAAGGGTAAGGATCAATCATCAAGTCAAACTCATCACGCACGGAAAATCATCGTACGGTGGCATTAAGCTAATAGGGATCCTATCATCCTATAGGACAAATGAGGGTACGGCCTGAAATCACGTACGGCCTCGCATCCATGATTCAGAACATTCTATATATATATATATCTATATACTTATGTCCCAGGTCACATCCGTAATAATCTCACATCAGGGGACCGACAGGGTATAAATCATCTTGATCGACTCGCATCCGTATACCAACATATCATCAGGTCATCATATCCATCTTATAATCTTTTCATCGCATTTATAACTCATATCGAGCCAAGGTTACCTAAACATTCCATCTCTACTATAAGTATAGGTATCTAATCTAACATACACACCCGAACCATACAATCGGATTTTTAAAGAAGCGAATCGTAGTTTTGAAAATAGGGGTTACGGTGTTTTTAAGAAAAAGATATCATTTGAAAATCCGTAACCACCCTCAAGGTATATTTTTAAAAGATACCTACGACCCTTCGGTTTAAAAAAAGGTATGGTTTGGATGAAGCATCTACATCGACTATCTAATCCTACGGTACCCGAAACGGCAATATCGACAAATGTCGTCCTCGAATTCCGTCATCACATAATAGCCGTAACACATCACTTCTAACTATCCTCTAGTTTCTAATATGTTTTCGTAGCTATCCTCATTGTAACCCTAGTTTCCTAATTTAGGTTTCCTAACCATATTCTATAATCAGTTTTCCATCAATATATTGCGGGGGTGCTATACGCCATCCACCCGACTTCCCCCGTGGATATAGATCTACTCATCTGGTCTTCGCTCGCCGAAATCGATGACGCCGCGCTCCTTCGCCTCGGAATCCATACGAAGGTACCTACAATAATCAACAGTCGCAATGCGTATTAAAATCGAATCCGGAAAACCGATATGGCGCACGATATGATCATAGGTTAGAACCTATGGCCTATACGTGCAAAACAATCAAACAACCCCTGTTGTCGATGTACAAACATCCGACAACCAAATACAAATCTAATTGTCAGGAAATTGCATTTCAAAATACGGAAAACATAGCCTAAAATACACCAAAATGCTCCAAGATTTTCCCCAGGTGAAAATTAGCCAATTTTGCATATAGGAGGGGTCTAATTTATAGATGTAGGAGCTACAGAACCAAAACGAACCAAAATGGTGGGACCCAGGCCGCAAATTGCGGCCAAACAGATTAAATCTGCGGCCAGAAAGAGGAGATAGGGTCTGGGGTTTTGGGGTTAGCTTCCTGGGTGCCTGCACATATCTATGTGTTCATAAATAAATTTTCAGAGTCTCGAGGTGATAGCAGATTTCACACAACCCTCACAGATTCCTCAATTATTTCGATATCGGTTTCTAAATCCGTATTCCGGGTTTCTAGTCTCTGGTTTGAGTCTTAATTCTAACACTAGGGGGTTTGTGTGGCCTCTACTGAGCTTAATAACCCATCACCACTCTCAATTCCCATTAACCGTAACTAGGTTTTTCCTAAGTCCACAAAACTACTCTATATCGATTCAAATCTAACATGGGGTACAAGTAATGGAAACACTAAGCTTATGGTTCAGAAATTACCTTATTTGGCAACTCAAGAAAATTCTTGAGTTGCCCCAAGTGGCCAAAATCCTTGCTTTCTTGGTCCAATGTGCTTCTCTTGAGCTTGTACACCTTTTTCGTGAAGTGGGGATTATGTTATGGAGTTGTTTTGGGTGTGATTATGATGCTTGAAGATAGAGGAGGAAGAGAGGGCAGCAGCAGCAGCTCAAGAAAGTTGAGGGGAGAGAAGATGAGGTAAAATGGTGGAGGAATGGTTCAAAATCCTTGTTGACTCTCACACACTCTTTCTCTCCCTTCACCATACCTAATATTATATTCCTTTTCATTTCGTTTCCCTTTCTAATAAACCAACAACAATGAAATAAAACATGTAGGAAAGCCATAAGAAAATGTAACAAGTGAAAAAATATACGGTGCATGTTTTGCCCAAATACGCTTAAAGCGCGATTAGCGATTTTTAATCGCGATTAGCGCTAAATTAGCATATAATTAATTATAAAAAGTTTTAAAATGGCATAATTCCATAAAACACCCCCTTTTTGAATTTTCCATAATTTTCCAAAATTTTTCCTAATTTATCGATATTTAATTATACTGAAATATTAAATTATTCAATATAATATTATTTAATTATAAAAATTCCCAAAAATAATATTTTATTTTTCTGAAATGTTACAATCTTCCCCCCTTAAAGAAATTCGGTCCCCGAATTTAAATTTAAACCCCTCAATGCTAAAACATTTCAGTAAAAATCCAAGTCGTCGGGATTCCGAAATCATGGAAAACACTGAAATAGCACAACACGCCAAGTGCGCGTGAAAATGAGTACAACACTCAAAATCAACTCCGTCAAGCGTCATGCAAATTATCGGATTTGCACGCATATCCTCGGAGTTACAATAGGGATGCAGATCTCGAAATCCACTACTGAAATCCAATAGACGCTAGTCAAATACTATAATACGTGTATAGTACGTATCTTTGAAAAACTCCAAAATCTGAATGAAATACATGCAAAATCTTTTCTAAACTGCCGCGAAAATGCGTAACTCACGGCATAACTAACGGACGCTTATTTTAAAATAATAATATATGTCCATATATGTTTTCTTAAATACACGTTCCGTCGTTTCCAAAATATCCAAAAAGGTTTTCCTTATAAACGTTCGTGTCGCTCGGGGACACGTAGGAAATAGGGAGACTATAACTCCTTTTGAAAACCCTTTTGGTAGTATATTAATGCATGCAAAGTACTTAGGTGCTGTCCTCAGATCAGTCCTGTTGGCTAATTCACAATATAGTGCTCAAAAGCAAAAATCAGTCTAAATGGCGTATCCAAAAATCACATGCATCTGGTACGCATGGAAATCAAATCCAAATACAGGTGCCACAATATGCACAAAAACCCAAAACTACGTGCAATGGGTGTGCACGAAAGCATCGGTCCACTGCAACGGTGTGCATGACAACAATATCTGGTGCACCTATTGTGCACGAAATAACATCGGGTGAATCAAATGCACGAAATACAATCAATAACTCGAACGCATCAAAAGAAACACCGAGTATACCAAGGTGCATAAATCAAAATCGTGTGCAACTGCGTGCACAAAACACATATCAATGCACTGCAAGCACATATAAGCTATACCGAGTGCAAAAATCAAATCATCCGTATGAAATCCATGAAATCATAAACACATGCTACGCAGGTATAAAATCGACATCAAACACAAGAAGCATGCACAAATCGCAAATCAACACAACGGTGTATAAAAATATATCAGGTGCGATAACTATGCACAAAACGTAAACACTCAGTAGGTGCAGCCATGGTCTATGAAATCAATATCAGGAAACTCGTCATCAAAACTCAATCCAAGCGATATAAGCGTGACACTCGGATCACAAACGCAAATAACAATAAATGACATCTAGGTACACCTCCTACAATGTCGGAAAATATCAGTGCGCCCAAAACTGATAGGGCAAGAACATCCACTCGCCTCCTGCTCACGGTCCGGCGCCCTCTGTCTCTGGGTCCTCATCTTCTCCTCGGATTACCAATCTCACAATCCATCGGCTCATCGGCCCTTTCAGGTATTGTAGAGTTCATAGGCACACTAATGAGGTCTTACAAGGCATTAACCATGCCAATTTCAAATTTTACAAGTGCCGAGAAACCCTAATATGGATCGTTGACTAGAGTTTAGGCGATAACATGCAACTAGTTAACATCTTAACTATGAGTGAACAGAATTACAACCTTTGTAGATCCGGTCCTCCAACTCCATAGCTCCATGATGAAGTCCCCTCGCTGCGATCATCGGATCCCGGGCTCAAGCGTCGGCTTCATCGGAGAAATGTGCTGGCTAGGTCGTCAACTTCGATGCCGAAGATGATCGGCGTCGAGGCAACACAAGATTAAGCTCCAACTTCACCAAGCCATGAAACTTGTGAAGAAAACACCCTATACTACTTGGCAAGTGGTAGAGGATGAAGAAATAGGATGTGGGTTCACTTTAGAATTGGATTTCTTACTCTTTTCATGAAATCACCATTGAAGGTTGCAAGCTCTCTTCTTCTTGAAGAAGAAGAAGAAGAAGAAGAAGAAGAAGAAAAAGAATATCATAAGTCTCTTAAAAATAGGAAATAATATGATACTTATCATATTTGCAACCATAGTTAGGTGTAGAGAATGAACCAAGGTTAGGTGAATGGTTAGGGTTAGGGAAAGAAACAAAATGGTCAACCATTTCAAAGCTTCATGAAGCTTCAAAGATAATCCAAAGTTAGCCACCATTTTATTTCTTTCTAAATTGAATAAATAAATAAATGAATAAGTAAAAGAAGCAAATGAAAACCTAACCATTGACCAGCCATGGTTTAAACCAAACACACAAACTTTCATATATCATCAAACATGATACAATCAAATGCACAAAAATATATCACATATACAATGTGCACATCAAGTGAGAAAATCATTTTTAAGTGAACCAATACTAGTTAATGCAAAATAATATATCAAATATATAATTATGCATTAAATCATTAAATCAACGCTTGATTTAACGATCCGGTCATATCACATATGACCGACTAATATCCAATGTATCGACTTATCGAATCAATCCTTGATTCGATAACTAGGTTATATCGCATACAATCAATCGATACATTCATCGCGAGAATAGAATACGGTATCACATACACGCATTATTCTCGGTCCCGCACATATCTCATATGTGCTCCTATTTCGTTTCGTTTGAGCCAGGAAACCTCTGTGTAGGACTCTAAAGACTCGTCAATACGTCGGCAGCAGGTGATGATCATATCAAACACCCACAAGCCGCAAGCGGTCTGCTAAACATAACAGCCACCCGGGTATTGAGCGATCAGAAGATCGACGAGCAAGCCCGCTCACACTCCTGTGAATCCAACCAGAAACACTTATCGTACAGTCCGGTCTGTTCGTCTGATATGTCGCATATCTTGCCTAGGGGTGGTAAACGTCAGACCCCAATAGCTCGATAAGTCGTGTCGATATGAGGTCTATAACAGTTCGAGAAACTACTGGTAACACTTACCAGTAAATCTCAGCAACCCTGGCCAGGGATTTCCGGTTATAGCCAATCGAACACAGCGCAACATCAACTCCCTATACCGGGAGAGACGAATCCCCTCCTATCGCTCATTGCCTCCATGTGATTCGGGACTGTACCCAAAAACCACCGTTTTGCACGCCCTCTTGGACGTGGTAAGGTGGAAATCAAAGCACAGTGGGAACCACACAAGACTCTATGACGATCTTGGGTCAACAGACTACTCTGTACCAGTGTCACCAGAGAACTGCCATCTGACGTAAGGTATAATACCATCTAGGAGTTCTCGGCGAGTCCGTCCAGTGTACCCAGTCTCCACTGAGCACCCGTACATCATCTCCGATGTCAAACACCAATGGATATGGGATCATCCATCGCCCATCTTTGGGTCGAGAAGGTATACGCTAGTCTACTCTGGTATATCAATGCCCCGTCTCGATACACCCACGACTAGGGACCTTGAAGGATGTACTTATGGACTACCATGTCCCTACTAGTATGATCCGTATCATAGTCCAGGTAGTCAAGTACACATCCTAAGGGCTTTACCAACATGTAACAGAGAGACAATCAGTGTACACGTTAAGGTAAAGGTCAACCAGATAGCATACTATCATGTCGAGCAAGAAAGTCCTCCCTATATATGTCCAAGCAACCACTACAATATACATCCTATGTATAGTAATAGCCTCTAGGGCATACATATAACTAACAATCTCCCACTTGCACTAGGGCCATCTGATAGCAGTGGTTGTAGTATCTCATACTCAACCATCCCATAAAAGTCTCTCTCTGGAAAAATGCCTTTGTGAGTGGATCCGCCGTGTTGTCCTCTGAGTCTGTTCTCCTAACCTCGATTACCCTGGAGATCAACCATCTCCATGATCAGGTGATACTGCCTTAGATTATGTCTGGGTCACTGATGGGACCGTGGTTCCCGGGCCAAAGCCACACTTCCATTGTCACACAATGGTAGGGACCTAGTTCATCTCATGAACCAATATACACCCAAACAGCCTCTTTGGTAGCATCTTAAGTAGCGATGTATCCTGCCTTTATCGTCTAGTATGCCACGGTATCTATCTTGGAACTCTTCCAACATACCGTCCCCCAACGAGGGTAAAGACAATGCCTGTGACTGACATTCAGTCGTCCTTATCACCCTGGAACACTTCCAGCGATTCTCCCTAGGATCAATTCATACCATCTCACTACAACTAGTGAGAATCCTAACATCCAATTAGATCTATCTCATAGATCCAAAACCCAGGATTTAGGAGGTATCACTTTGATCCTATATGGAGAATCATAGTGATAAGCGGAGATTGACTGAGCGTAGCATAGGAAACTCCTTCCCTGTCAAGAGTATGTCATCCACGTACTCTACGAGGATCACCACCATACTCCCTACTACCTTTTTGTATATACAAGGTTCATCTACCATTTTGATGAAGTCAAACTATTTGACAACTACATCAAAACAGATGTTCCAACTCCGCGATGCCTGCTTTATCCTATAAAACATCTTGCACACGTTTCCGCTGCTCCCACTGTCTACGAAACCCTCTGGCTGTGTACTTACAGGCGTTCTATTCTAAAACATCATTTAGAAAAGCAGTCATGACACCCAACCACCAGATATCGTAGTCATGGTATATAGCCGTGGCAAGTAGGATCTGGATGGACTTAAGCATAGATCCTTAAAAAAGGTTTCAACATAATCCATACCTGGTCAATAATGCAAACCTTGTAACAAGCCTAGCTTTGAAAGTCTCAACTTTTCCATCTACACCAAGTAATCTTCTCAAGATATACTTGCTCCTGATGGGGATTTAACCCTTCAGATATAGCATCCAAAGTCCATACTTTGTTGGTGTAGATGGATTCCATCTCAGATCGCAAAGCATCCAGCCATTCTTACAGAGTCACTACTCTCGATGGACTGCAAGAAAATAGTTGGGTCATCATCTCATGATGCAATTCTCGCTCCCACTGTCATAGAGAAACAGAAGTATCTCTCAAGTGGGTGAGAAACCCTACTAGATCGGCGGAGAGGCTGAGGTTCGTTGGTATCTATTGAATCCTTTGGTTCTACCAAATCACCTGCTGTAGTTTGTATAGCTGGAACCTTTCCAGTTCTACATGACTGACCTTGCCTCGAGCTTGTCCGGATTTTGCTTTTAGACATAGGCCGGACAACCCCAAATCTTAACTAGCTTAAGTCATGGGCTCTTCCCATACCATATCAAATATGAAGTGGTAAGTAATAGATTTGATTTGAACCCTATTCTATAGGTATGCAGCTTCTCAAGTGCATAACTCTCAAAAAGGAAATAGGTAACTCAGTAGTACTCATCATAGAGCACACCTTATCATATAGGGTGTGATTGCTCCGCCCCGATATACAATCGTGCTATGGTGTATACGGAGGAGTAATGCTGAGAGAGAATCTCATTTTCCTTTAGAAAAGTCCAAGAATTCCGTGCTCAAGTATTCTCCTTCTTGATCTCATCAAAGGACATAATACTTATACCCGTATTGGTTCTCTACTTCTAACTTATATTCTGTGAATACCTCAAAAGGTTCTGACTTGTGTTTCAATAGGAATATATGTCTGAATATTGAGAGATCATCAGAGAATGTAATGAAGTACAAAGAACCGGTCTTGGCATGTGTAGACAGTGGACCTTTATACATCAACATGTATCATCCCAAGAGTTCACTAACTCTTTCTCTGTTTCAAATAAACAGAGCTGGTGTCATCTAATCTTTGTGACATGACTGGCAAGTTTCACAAGATGTAAATTCAAACTAATTTAAATATGCATCTAAATGTAACTTCAGCCAGTCGGGTCGCATTGATATGACCTAGTCTACAATGCCTTAAGAAGGATTCGTTCATTTCTGAACTCTTCCTCTTGTGTGTGTTCTATATACTAAGAACTGTAGTTTGATTTAGAACATCAATGCTTTTAGATCACGTGCCTGAACCGATCAACTTTTGATATAGGAAATGTTCAAAACATTATCCAACAATACAAAATTTTATCATTTCTTTACTTATAAAGAGGCTGATATGATTTTGTATATCAGGTTCGGTATCTAATAACATTCGTTCAGAATCAATGTATTTGTAATACAGGGTGACAGTGACCAACAGACCTGGCTGCAACACTTGCACCGTTTTCTGCCTCATGAAACTTATCACCCGTTCTCAGTTCTCTACCTATCTGTAGCCCTATGTAACAGATTACATATCTGGGATCCTGATCCGGTATCAAATACCCAGGACGCAGAGGATATTGAGAAACAGTTCTTTGTAATGAACACACCCAAAGAAGATGCATCATATGCACTTTCTTCGTTTGGGCGGCACGGGAAATCTGGTATTCCCAAATTTCCTGCTCTGTCTTATAACAATTATAAGTTGGAGCGGGACCAACGTTCCCCAGCTCAGTATAACAAGCGGGTTCGGTCAATACATCCGTATTATTGTCTTGATTAAGGCGTGATATGATCGCTACCAGGAGAGAGAGAGAATAAAACACTCAGCGTGCGCTCTTGCAAGATCAGATTGGTTATTTATTTTATCTAATCAGGATGGCTCCCACTGTTTTTATCAAATCTTCCTTCAAACCCTAAAAGGAAAGACTAGCCGGGATTAATTACACACTACAAGTTCTCCAATCTTTCAGCCAGGCCAGTGTCGGTACTTTGAGGGAGGTCCCCCGTGCTTTCGCATGAACCTAATTAATGTAAACCTCGTTTTCCCATAGGCGTAACCTCGTTAACACCTTTCTAGACACCTACTTGATCGGCTAATTGTAATGTGTAAAACTCTCCCAGGAGTAACAATTACTCGCAGTGGGTATCGGGATCCAACTATCTCATAGAAGGTATGCAATCTCATTGCAAATTTCAACACTTGAAATTCCCGATAATTTTGCCCCTAACCTCTTATGACCTTGACAAAGGCCAACAAACCATAGGATGCTAGTCAAGTTCAACCCGTCATTTCCTGATTGAATTAAACCCACCCGCACGACCCTTGACAAAGGCCAACAAGGTCGCACGACTACCCTAACCCAATCTGCATCATATGCATAAGCAGATAAGCACCAGTCAGTTACCGCACACTACGCCTTGACAAAGGCCAACAAACGCAGCACGAATACTAACTACTACTTATTTGAAATGACGGAGGGCTACGACAGGTTTTTCAGAAAACCTATTGCGTAATGAACTTGATATCATTGTAGAATCAAATGATTTTAAATTGGAGTGTTTTTTAGGCTTTTCTAGTTTTGCTAAAGGAGTCACTCCCGGTGAAGGGATCGTCGGTCCTTTCCTCGTCAAATGAGGTGCGGGATATATCATATATAGCACTGTGCAAAGCAGAAACTATAGAAGCAATCAAAAAGACAAACCGAGGGTTGTAGCATCTGCCAGTTATTGCTAAAGGAGTCACTCCCGGTGAAGGGATCTCGGGCCTTTCCTTATCGAATAAGGTGCAGGATATATCATATATACCGCTGTGCAAAGAAAGAACTGTAGCTACCTGTTTTATTTTTGAAATTCGATTCTACAACATCTTTAGGTTTCTTTTATTTCATTAATCTCATTAATGAAGTCTCATCATTTAAGTACCTAAACATCACAGATAAATACGACGTACACTTATGCCATCCGCATTCGCCTCGATGTCCCCTCGTGCACCGTTAGGTTAGGTAACTAACGGCAGAGCGGGGCAGGGCTAGCGCGGGTGTAAAACATAAGTAACGTCTATATAATATATCATATATACTATATACAGTATCCATCACATGATCACATCACAGATATCGCAGCAGAAGAATCATATGAAACATTGGATATACTAGAACGTCCGTGTTTTCAATACGAGCGAGTATAAAACACGGATTCCACGGTCGCGATGAATAGCCAAACCCACACCCTTAGACCCCTACGAGAGCGGCAAGCAACCCTACCAATTCTAGAGTTAGGAGACCCGGACTCGACTCCTCGAGTTGGTCTCCCACTGGACTCTAGAACCCGGTTACTTGTGCTCCCCTCCTTGGGTCTATCCTAGTGCGGAAAAGTAAATAATATACAAAAGGTGACATCTTCCGCAACCTGGAAGTGCCCCAATAAAAGAATATTACATACAAGTTTTTACATGAATGAAAATGAAAAACACTCATCTCACATAAAAAAACCCCAGCTATACAAACACGACAATCCAATATAACATATCCAGCAACACATAACATCATATGTCATCAACGTAACTAAACATGCGTATCCCAATTGTCGTTGACATATAGCAACGAAACCGGCGTTATCACATATTATACTTACGGTCATAGAAAAGAAAGTGTAAAACTACAACAGTTGAAATCCGCAACCTGCATAGACATCGCATGCCTAATCAAATGAATTCATTAGACATCGCATGCCTAACAATTATAAACCCCCCATTTTAGTCTCATTATCGAAAACACTTTTCAATATCAAGTCGGGCAATTCAACAAGATTCCCGACATCCTGATCGAATGCTCGTTGCAAACTTTAGTAGGCGGCCGCACCCCCGACACCGTCGACGAAGTGCACCAAGGCGAAACACCGCTGCCGCGAGCACCCAAACGGATGCTTTCGGCGACGGGGTTCTCCGACAGTCACTTGGTCGGGGCTATGGGATGAAGCTGTCCATTAAGTTTACCCGGCGAGTATCCGCGTACCCTACGTGATTGCGACGGACTTTTGATCACATTAAAATCCCGTGGCAACCAATCAAGTGAGACTAAAGTGCTATGTTTATAACATTCATGTTAGTTATCTCATAACTACTTGTGGATTCCAAGTATTGTATCACATTCCGGATAAATAGAAAATGTCAAACTTTTCGATCGAACAATCGAACACCAAAGTTTTCCCGAAACAGCTCAACACATGAAAAAAGTTTAAAAACATTCACTTCATGCCTCAGTACCAACGGTCCAGCCGTAGAAGGGTCAAGCCAACGCCTCACATGTGGCACGCCGTACTGCCCCAAACCCTAAGGTTCAAAGGGCAGTTCAAGACGGTCACATAATCGAGTTAAGGTTTGTTGTCTTCTAGAGGGACCATCGCGTTACTTGCACTACTTAGAACGTCGTTAAACTACGGAAAAATCCAACAATTGAAAATTTCCCGGCAGGGGAAAAGTGGGTATTTATATCCGGTCGAACTTTTTAACAGATTCTAAAATTACCCGGAAAAACACATAGACAAAATTAGACAATCCGATCGAATCTACGAACTCCCAATACAACCCAAAATACTCAACTCTTGAGTAAACTTTAAAAATTCCCAGAAAACACAGCAATGAATGAAAGAAGTTACTGTGCAAAAACGACTGGCTGAAGACACTAAGTGGCCGCGGAACCGCCGCATTAGCCATGCTAATGCCGCGGTTCCGCCGCGCTTTGATCGAATCGGGTGCTCGTGTTTCACAGTAATTCTTAGAAAGTCCTGCTGATTTTTCTGCATATTTTTAATTTGGAAAAATGCACAGTTTTGAAAAATGTACAGAGAAGGCTTAGAATTAGGGTTTCGGGGTTCGATCGGGTTTCTAACATCGTCTACGCATCGCCTAAGGCTCTAACCTTGCTCTGATACCACTGTAGGGTTCCTAGGCACACTAATGAGGTCTCACAAGGCATCAACCATGCCAATTTCAAATTTTATAAGTGCGGAGAAACCCTAATACGGATCGTTGACTAGAGTTTAGGCGATAACATGCAATTAGTTAACATCTTAACTATGAGTGAACAGAATTACAACCTTTGTAGATCCGGTCCTCCACCTCCATAGCTCCATGATGAAGTCCCCTCGCTGCGATCATCGGATCCCGGGCTCAAGCGTCGACTTCATCGGAGAAATGTGCGGGCTAGGTCGTCGACTTCGATGCCGAAGATGATCTACGTCGAGGCAACACAAGATCAAGCTCCAACTTCACCAAGCCATGAAACTTGTGAAGAAAACACCCTATACTACTTGGCAAGTGGTAGAGGATAAAGAAATAGGAAGTGGGTTCACTTTAGAATTGGATTTCTCACTTTTTTCATGAAATCACCATTGAAGGTTGCAAGCTCTCTTCTTCTTGAAGAAGAAGAAGAAGAAGAAGAAAAAGAATATCATAAGTCTCTTAAAAATAGGAAATAATATGATACTTATCATATTTGCAACCATAGTTAGGTGTAGAGAATGAACCAAGGTTAGGTGAATGGTTAGGTTAGGGAAAGAAACAAAATGGTCAACCATTTCAAAGCTTCATGAAGCTTCAAAGATAATCCAAAGTTAGCCACCATTTTATTTCTTTCTAAAATGAATAAATAAATAAATGAATAAGTAAAAGAAGCAAATGAAAACCTAACCACTGACCAACCATGGTTTAAACCAAACACACAAACTTTCATGTATCATCAAACATGATACAATCAAATGCACAAAAGTATATCACATATACAATGTGCACATCAAGTGAGAAAATCCTTTTTAAGTGAACCAATACTAGTTAATGCAAAGTAATATATCAAATATATAATTATGCATTAAATCATTAAATCAACGCTTGATTTAACGATCCGGTCATATCGCATATGACCGACTAATATCCAATGTATCGACTTATCGAATCAATCCTTGATTCGATAACCAGGTTATATCGCATACAATCAATCGATAAATTCATCGCGAGAATAGAATACGGTATCACATGTAGGGTCCCTAGGCACGCTAATGAGGTCTCACAAGGCATCAACCATGCCAAATTCAAAACTTTCCGGTGCCGAGAAACCCTAATGCGATCGTTAACTAGAATTTTAGGCGAAACATGCAAGAAGTAAACAGTTTTACTGCTAAGTGAACGGGGCTACAACCTTTGTAGATCCGGTCCTCCACCTCCATAGCTCCGTGATGAAGTCCCTCCGCTGCGATCATCGGATCCCGGGCTCTAGCGTCGGCTTCATCGGAAAAATGGGCGGGCTAGGTCGTCGACTTCGATGTCGAAGATGATCTATGTCGAGGCAACTCAAGATCAAGCTCCAACTTCACCAAGTCATGAAACTTGTGAAGAAAACACCCTATACTACTTGGCAAGTGGCAGAGGATGAAGAAATAGGAAGTGGGTTCACTTTAGAATTGGATTTCTCACTCTTTTCATGAAATCACCATTGAAGGTTGCAAGCTCTCTTCTTCTTGAAGAAGAAGAAGAACAAGAAGAAAAATAATATCATAAGTATATGAAAAATAGGAAATAATATGATACTTATCATATTTGCAACCATAGTTAGGTGTAGAGAATAAACTAAGGTTAGGTTGAATGGTTAGGGTTAAGCATGAAACAAAAATGGTGGACTTATTCAAAGCTTCATGAAGCTTCAACTAGAAAACAAATCAAGCCACCATTTCTCTTCATCTTTCCAAAATGAATAAATAAATAAATGAATAAGTAAATAAACAAAACCCTAACCATTAACATAACCATGGTTTAATCACACACACAAACCCAAGTTAGCATGTATCATCAAACACGATACAAACAAGTGCACAAAAGTATATCACATATACAACTTGTGTATTTCAAGTGAGAAAATCCAATTAAGTGAACAAATACTAGTTAATGCAAAGTAATATATCAAATATATAATTATACATTAAATCATTAAATCAACACTTGATTTAACGATCTGGTCATATCGCATATAACCGACTAATATCAAGTGTATCAATGTATCGAATCAACACTTGATTCGGTAACCCGGCTATATCACATATAACCGACCAATGATACAAATCGCGAGAATAGAATACAGTATCACATACTGGTATAATTCTCGGTCCCGCACATATCTCATATGCGCTCCTATTTCGTTTCGCTTGAGCCAGGAAACCTCTGTGTAGGACTCTAAAGACTCGTCAATACGCCGGCAGCAGGTGATGATCATATCAAGCACCCACAAGCCGCAAGCGGTCTGCTAAACGTAACGGCCACCCGGGTATTAAGCGATCAGAAGATCGACGAGCAAGCCCGCTCATACTCCTGTGAATCCAACCAGTAACACTTACCGTACAGTCCGGTCTCGTCGTCTGATATGTCGCATATCTTGCCTAGGGGTGGTAAACGACAGACCCAAATAGCTCGATAAGTCGTGTCGATATGAGGTCTATAATAGTTTGAGAAACTACTGGTAACACTTACCAGTAAATCTCAGCAACCCTGGCTAGGGATTTCCGGTTATAGCCAATCGAACACAGCGCAACATCAACTCCCTATACCGGGAGAGACGAATCCCCTCCTATCGCTCATTGCCTCCATGTGATTCGGGACTGTACCCTAAAACCACCGTTTTGCACGCCCTCTTGGACATGGTAAGGTGGAAATCAAAGCACAGTGGGAATCACACAAGACTCTATGACGATCTCGGGTCTACAGACTAACCTGCACCAGTGTCACCAGAGAACTGCCATCTGACGTAAGGTATAATACCATCTGGGAGTTCTCGGCGAGTCCGTCCAGTGTACCCAGTCTCCACTGAGCACCCGTATATCATCTCTGATGTCAAATACCAATGGATATGGGATCATCCATCGCCCATCTGTATGGGTCGAGAAGGTACACGCTAGTGTACTCTGGTATATCGATGCCCCGTCTCGATACACCCATGACTAGGGACCTTGAAGGATGTACTTATGGACTACCATGTCCCCACTAGTATGATCCGCATCATAGTCCAGGTAGTCAAGTACACATCCTAAGGGCTTTACCAACATGTAACAGAGAGACAATCAGTATACACGTTAAGGTAAAGAGTAACCAGATAGCATACTATCATGTCGAGCAAGAAAGTCCTCCCTATATATGTCCCAGCATCCACTACAATATACATCCTATGTATAGCAATGGCCTTTAGGGCATACATATAACTAACAATCTCCCACTTGCACTAGGGCCATCTGATAGCAGTGGTTGTAGTATCTCATACTCAACCATCCCATAAAAATCTCTCTCTGGGAAAAGGCCTTTGTGAGTGGATCCGCCGTGTTGTCCTCTGAGTCAACTCTCCTTACCTCGATCACCCTGGAGATCAACCATCTCCATGATCAGGTGACACTGCCTTAGAATATGTCTGGATCACTGATGGGACGGACGTTCCTTGGCATAAGCCACAACTCCATTGTCACACAATGGGAGGAACTAAGTTCATCTCATGAACTAATATACACCCAGACACACTCTTTGGTAGCATCTTAAGTAGCGATGTATCTTGCCTTTAATTGTCTAGTATGTCACGGTATCTAGCTTGGAACTCTTCCAACATACCGTCCCTCCATAGAGGGTAAAGACAATGCCTGTGACTGACATTCAGTCGTCCTTATCATCCTGGAACACTTCCAGTGATTCTCCCCAGGATCAACTGATACCATCTCACTACAACTAGTGAGTCTCCTAACATCCAATTAGATCTATCTCATAGATCCAAAACCCAGGATTTAGGAGGTATCACTTTGATCCTATATGGAGAATCATTGTGATAAGCGGAGATTGGCCGAGCGTAGCATAGGAAACTCCTTTCTTATCAAGAGTATGTCATCCACGTACTCTACGAGGATCACCACCATACTTCCTATTACCCTTTTGTTTATACAAGGTTCATCTACCATTTTGATGATGTCAAACTCTTTGACTAACACATCAAAACAGGCGTTCCAACTCCACGATGCCTGCTTTATCCTATAAAGTATCTTGTACACGTTTCCGCTGCTCCTACTGTCTACGAAGCCCTCTGGCTGTGTACTGATCGCACGCTTTTGGCGTGTCGGATGTTCAAAGTTCTAAAGTATAACCGCGATCAGGACGGTGTCGCTATGCAGCTAGCCGGTTGAGCACGGGTCGATCCACAGGGAGATGGTTGTATATCCGTTCGAGTTTTAGGCGAGTCAATAAAGAATTTGTATGTGTTTGTTCAAACTAACCTATGTGTTTTATATGCAAGTATGAAGTTGTTAAGAAAAAGATACGAAATTGTAAGCTAAAGAAATCCGTACTCAAAACCTTTGAGCCGAGTCTTGACCAATTGAAGCTAGAGCAATCGGCAACAACGTGGATTAGGGGATTTAAGCACGGTATTCGTGGAATCCGGCTTATTTACCCTTGTCCTTTCGTTCTTGTCTCTTGCTTTCGCCTCCGGCCAAACCGAACGCAACCGGTCGCGGTTAGGAATCACCGTTACCTTGGTAGGGTAGGGTGCCTAACGGAGCGCTTGCATAACGTTTGGGCGGAGTTCAATGGAAAATAACGGGAAAAGGAAATGAGCAAAGAAACATTAACTTACAATACCGTATTTATTCTTAACAACGATAATTACAACCATTCACAAAAACGAACAAAAAAGAGCAAAAGAAAAGAAAAGATTACAAGTAAGTAAGTGTATGGAATTTAAGTGCAAGAAAGTAAAGCATGGTAATAAAAAGCAAGAAAGAAATAAGCAATAGAAAGAAATAAGCAATAAAAAGAACTCAAGACAAGCATGGGATCAATAGCCAACCCTTAAATTTGCAAGCTCAATCAAGAGGTTGCAAGATCAAGAGAAGGGTAAAGAACTCATGTGAAATGAAGCACTAATTCTATAAGAAGATACAACCCTTGAGATCAATAACAAACCCTTAAACTTTCAAGCTCAATGAAGAGGTTGAAAGATCAAGAGAAAGCAAGAATCTCTAAGGGAAGCTAAACAAACAAGAATGATACAAAAACTCTCATCTTCATTTAACATCCACTCAATGCTCTCACTACATTTTCATGGAGGAAAGATGAAGAAGAAGAAGAACAAAACTACACTAAAAGAGGCTAAAGAAGTTAACACCATGGTTTGGCTCAGTTCTGGGGTATTTATAGGAGGGGAACTGGAAACCTAGGGCAAGAATCTGCCCCTACAAGAAAAGACCAACATGCCCCTGAAAAACGACAACGAGAGGAGACTAAATGGCCGCGGTTCCGCGGCCTAAGCGCGCTTATGCCGCGGAACCGCGGCCGTTTAAAGGAGTTAGGCCATGAAATTTGGTGGTTTTCCCTAGTTTTTAGTACTCTTCAGTGTGGTATATGACTTTTTCTCAGAAACTCTTCCCATTTCTTCCAGAATTTCAGTAGATCAAAAGGTGATGTGATGTGGATCTTTTGCCAAGATTTCCTCGAGCTCCGCGTAGATATGTTGGATCTTGTGTTGACATTGAGCTTTGTGCACGAAAATGACATCGATTTTCCATTTTGTCTCTTAAACTGGTGTGTGGCAACATACGGATAGAGAGCGGAGACCCGTGTTTTATCTGTTGTTGGCAGTAATCCGGAATTTGACGTACTTTTCTATGAATTTCACTGTCTAGAGCTGAGAACCAGTATCCTGTAAATATGTAGCAAACACTGATTAAAAGCACCTGCCTATAAACAAACGAGCGTAAGAATGGGCAGTATAAAATGCAATATTCTGGTATGAACAAATACCCCCAAACTTAACTTTTGCTCGTCCCGAGCAAAACCAATTATTCACAAAAATAAAATCTTAACCGCACTTTCGCAGGGAACGCGATTGCACTGAGCACATGCAACAAGCCGTTAAACCTCTAGGTGTCCCTAGTAGGGGAGTGTTGTCTCCTGAGGGTTTTCAGCGGATTACACCCACAAAATCCCGTCAAGCTAGTGTCATAAGTTAACGTTGATTCCACTCCTACAGTTTAGTATTTACATTAGAAATTCTATCATCCTAAGTTAGAAATATCCAACCCTTATTTTTCACACCTCCTATCTATTTAACCTTGGATCTCCTGAGCTTTCCTTCTAAAGTGCGGTCTCAAATCAGGGATTTTTATGAACTTTACAGAAAATACAAGTCTTATTCTTTATTTCTATCTTTTATCCAAACATCGATTGTATACCCCTACGTGTGTGTATATTTGCACCCATACACTCAAGAATTCAATTCAAGCTATAATACCCTTGCCCTAATACCTAATACTACTTCTTTTCATTAAAGATGGACGGATTTGCTCACACACCTTTCATGCGACTATTAATGCTTCTTGAGGCACTAACGACCGATTACTGAATGTGTGAATCTTTAAAGCGTAAATAGCAGTTTCCAGGTCTTGACTTTATTCTATTTTTTCTTTTTCTTTTTCTTTTTCTTTTTCTTTTTCAAGACCGGATATATTTTTCAATATGCTCTTTTGGTGTTTAGCTTTAAATACCGTTTTTTCTTTCATACTAGGCTTTCAGGCAAGAGTATTTCTAGGTATCCTCTACTATCCCAAGTTTCAAGGTGCGTGTAAGTGCAGTTTGTAGGGTATATACTTTCTAAATTTGAACTCAAGAAAAGAAACTATTTTTCAGACTTATCCTCCAGTAAAGCTTCAATACTTTCCCTTCATCTTGACTTAACTCAAGAACTGAACTCAAAAAATTGTAAGGACGTATACTTACCAAAATTAGACAGAATGAGGGTTATTTTAAGGATTTTCAATTCCTAAGTCTAGAATTTAGTTATTTCTAACATATCAACTAAACTTTCAGAATAAAAATCTAAGTTACCCTATGAGCTAACTTGATGACAAAGTTTTTATATTTTTTTGGAAAATTTTCAATTTTTGTGGGTTTTTAATAAGGTATGCAAATGCAAAATATACAAATGAATGCGAAGGAAGAAAGCTTACCGAGCACACCCCCAAACTTAAACTTGACAGTGCCCTCACTGTCAGGCTACACCAAGAGGGTCAAAATTGCCGGCGCTCCCTAGAAACAAATTATATACAAAACAAAAAGGAAAACAAAAAATATATACAAAAAAGGAGTCCCCCCCAAACGTAAGTAAAACAGTGTTTCCACTGTTAAGCGTTGAAGTTCAGGATTAGGGGGGAAAGAGAATAGTATCAAGCTATGCAAGGCCTTACAAAGGCCAAAAGTTAACACCAACCATTCAAAAATTCTATCTCTGTAAGATGCGGGTTGGTGAAAGAAGGTGAAGAGGAAAGAAATGGAGAATACACGAGACCGTATGGAGATAGAAGCGGGATACGGTCTCGGTATATGAGAAGAAGAATGGCGGAAGTGTTAGTGTTTATGCCCTAGAAGGCCATTACTGTATCATACTAGATTGTATATTACTTAATGGAAGCTTGGGATATTCACATGTATATAACAGTCTTGCTAAACATGGTAGTATGCTACTTGGTTTTTCTATCTTAATATGTGAGTGTACGTATTGATAGAGCTCTTAGGATCTTGCTTGTCTACCAGCGTTGTGATGGCAGTCACACTAGTGGGGGCTGGGTAGTCTACAAGCACATCCTTATTCAGGTCCCTGGTCGTTGGATTATCGAGACAGAGCATCGATACTCCGGAGTAGACTAGTGTGTATGCTTCTCATCCCAGTTGGGGAGATGGTCTGTCCCACAGCCGTCAGTACGTCGTACTGGAGATAGTATACAGGTGCTCGTTAGGTTACGGGTACACCGGACAGGGCTCACAGGCAACTGTTGGTTGGTTTTATACCAGTCGTCAGTGAGCAGTTCCCAGGTGACATGAGTACAGCATAGTCCGCAGACTTGACACTGCTACTTCGCCTCGAGTGTGTCCCACTGTTCTTAGATTGCTACCCTACCACGGCTCAAAGGAGTCGTGCAAATAGGTAGTAGTTGGGTGCAGTCCCGAGCACTTGGAGGCAGTGGCGGTTAGACAGGATTCGTCCCTCCCGGTATTGGGAGTAGATATCGCGCTGTGTCAGAGAGCCATTACGCAAAGACCCTGGCCAGGGCAAGCGAGATTTGCTGGTAGGTTCCAGTAGTTTCTCAGGGTGTAATGGGCTTCGCTCCGACACGACGTATACCGCTATTAGGGGTTTGACGCTTGCCGCCCCCCTAGGCCCGATATGCGATAGTCTTGGACGAACGGACCGGACTGTATGGAGATTGTCACAGCAGACTCAGTAGGAGTTCGGATGGGTTTCCTCATCGGCCTTCTTATCGACAACTACCTGGGGACCGTTACGTACAGCTAGTGCCGCTTGCGGTCTGTGGTTAAACCCACTGCCAGCGTAGTAGTCGAGTCTCTAGAGTCCCACACAGAGAGTTTCCTACTCCAGGCGAAATGATATAGAGGTCGTATGGTTTTACGACAAAGGGTTCGGACGCGTATGTGTGTTTACACACTTACGTCGTTTGGACAGTTTTTACCAGTCGGCTTTGGTTTAAGCCAGTTACTGGTATCCGGTTATTGGATTTATACAGTCTAAAGTTTTTCCGTATTTTTACGGATCGGAGGGGCGTTCTCGTAATTACTCGAGAAGCTTCTAGAAGATGGTGACTAAGGAGGTTTATGTGTCATATGCATTGAATGAGATTAGTGAGTCATGAGAGTGATTCATCATAGTCATTAATGCATCATAAATGCTTAATGACTCATGATAATGAATCACCATTAAATATTTATGAAGCAAGCTTATTCATCATTTATTTTCTTTTCTTGTTAAAAGATAATGCTTCATATATATTATGATAACTTACTATTCTCACTCATAATATTATTCACATTCTCTCTCCTCAAGCTCACTCTCTTCAAAAGACTAATCCTCACCCCTCATGTGTTGAGATCTAGGATTAGTTAGACTAAACAATCCATAACCATCACTCTATCTCAATCTATCTTCTTTGATTAGCAATCCAAGAAGGTTAGTTGCCTCAAGTTTAGAGGTTTAGCTTGGAGTTTTGCTCTCGGGTGGATCGTCTACTACCTAGAGAAGGCCGAGGAGGACAAGGAGATCGTAAAGACGAAGGAGTTGGTTCATTTGGTATAATCCCTAAACACAGTAGTTTAGAAACACTTTGTGTTTGGTTAGTTATCGTTTAGCTTCGATTCAAACGGTTAGTCGATGTTTGTTCACTAAACAAGTTCGTTTTTGAAAATTCCGCCTCCCCACAAGTATTGGGGTGCAGAACATCGAATTACAGTGGTATCAGAGCCTCGCTAAACAATAAATAACTTTATTGCAAATTTGTACGAATTTCGAACGGAAAAACGAAGCCGGAAAACCCTAAAAATATCAAGTTTCTGTCGAAATTTAAATGAAGTCCAAAAATTTTTCAGGGAAGTTCAGAGAGCTTGAAAAGACACCAGAAGAACACCCAAGAAATTTGAGCTCCTGAATCGGCAACGCGGCAGCGGAACCGCGGCGGATCGCAACGATCCGCCGCGCTTCCGCCGCCGAGTTGCCGAGTCAGGAACTCAAATTTCTTGTGCTGCTTCTCTGTGTTATTTGGGATTTTCTGGGATATTTAATATTTGCTCAGGTTTCAGTTTTACAGAGCAGTTTTTGGAGCAATATTAAAGATGTTTAATCGATCAAAATTGTACAGTATTTGCATGTTGGATTATATCTGTGATTGATAAATGTGTTCGTAAACCTCCCCTAACTGCTAGTATGTCGGTTGGCAGGGGGTTGCACATTTCTGTAATGGTTTTATCTGTTTGTGCATATGAACTGTATTGGACTGTTGTGGTGTTTAGCCGGGGTTTTGAAATGGGTTATTATTTAATTCATTTGTTGTAAATGTAATTTGTTGTAATATTATCTTGCGGGGCACATCCAGGTTGCGGTTGTAGCCACCGTTGTATTATTTCATTTTACTGTTTCTGCTCCTAGGACTGACCCAAGATGGGGTGCACAAACTGCCGGGCGGGTAGTTTGCCGTACCCGTAGGGGTCGAGGGTGGGGTAAAGGCTATTCATCACAACTGTGTAATCTGTCTTTTCTTGCAGGCTCAAAAGAAATACAGATTGCTTGCAAATCCAATATTGTTTATCTGTGTTCTGGAATGTATATCATTGCGTCAGATGAATGTAAAATATCTATATATATGATAGCTATTTAGACATCACTTATGTTTTACACCCGCGCTAGCCCAGCCCCCGCTCTGTCGTTAGTAAAGTAACCTAACGGGTGATGACGGGACCCCGTGGCGAATGCGGATGGCATAAGAGGACGTTGTATTTTCGTTGTTTTCTGCAATGATAGGTTAATGATGGGACGCATTATCTATAATGCAAAGAAAAACAAACCAAAGTTTAAATCGTTGGAACAGTTTAAAAGAAACCACTCGGTTAATTTTAAAAAAAAAGATATTTTTAAATGCGGAGACTTAACCACTCCTTTTAAAAGCTATCAGGTTCCTTCGGTTATATCAAGTTCACTACGTTCACGGTTTCGCCAAAACCATTCGTAGCCCTCCGTCATTTCATTTGGGTATTCAGTAGTACTCAAGCTATGCATTTTGGCCAAAGTCAAGGCATAGTGTTTGGTAGCTGCTGGGTTTTCATTTGTTGCATAAGATAGATGAGTTGGTTTGGGACAGTCGTATTACCATTTGACCAAAGTCAGGGGTATATACAGATGGGTTCAAATTGACAAGATAATGACGGGTAGAACTTGACATGTGACTTATGACATTTTGACCAAAGCCAAGGTCATAAGAGCATGGGGCAAAAACTTATATCGGGAATTTCTAAAGAAACTGAAATTTGCAAAGAGATGCATACCATTTGGAGTTTGATGAATGTTGGTAGCACTCCTTCAACATTATCATACGATGATATTTGGATCCCGATCCTACTGTGAGTATATGCTACTTATCAGGATATTCGTCACTTAACGATCAATGCTATAAACCAAGTAGGTGTCCAGAAAGGTGTCAGCGGGGTTACGCCCCCAGAGAAAAGAGGTTATTTAATTAACGAACTTCGCGAAAGCGTCGGAAAACCTCCCTCGAAGTATCGACACTGGCCTGGCTGAACGGTTAAGCAAGTATTGTACGGTGAGAATAGTCCTGGCTAATTCTTCTTTTATGGTTTGAGGAAGGATTCGAGAAACAGTGGGAGCCATCCAGTTTAGATAAACTAAATACCACTCTAAACTTGCAAGAGCATCATGCTAAAGAGTTTTCTTCTCTCTCTCCTAATTGCAGCGACCCTGAAAATGACTGGACTTAAGTTACTTTTAGAGAAAAATATACTGACATGGCCAAACTATAAAGATTGGCTGCGGAATGTCAAAATGGCTTTGACCTATGACAAATTGGGGTACATCCTCACCGCTACGGCACCTGCTGTCCCTGGTCCCAAATCCAGCAATGCGGATAAGGAAATCCGTAAAACCTGGGATTTAGATTGCGCGAGAGCCAAGTGCATCGTGCTTGCCTCAATGAACAATGAACATCAGAGGAGGCACGAGGATATGTCCTTAGATGGCATATTTCTCTATACAAAGGAACTTTATGGAGAGCAATCTCGTATAGCAAGATACGAGACCTCTAAGAACTTGTTTCGAGCGAGGTTGGCTGTCGGGTCATCGGTAGGTGAACATGTCCTAAAGATGATCGGCTATATTGAAGAGCTCGCAGACCTTGGGACGACTTTGGATAATGAGCTCTATACAGACCTTATTCTCCAGTCCCTTCCTCCCACCTACGCCCAGTTTATCCTCAACTTCAATCTTCAAGGAAAAGAAGTTGAACTTGCGGAACTCCTGAACATGTTAAGGAGTGCAGAGGGCACCTTGCAGAAGGCAAGGGAAACACCCGCTATGTTTGTTGGCGGTGCATCTTCTTCCGGGTCCAAGGCTAGGGCCAAAGGAAGGAAGGAAGAAGAAGGCCGCACCCAAACCTAGAGGAGGTGTTAGTAAGGTGGGAAAGAAGGGAAAGAAAAAGTTTGCAGCACCGGTAGTTGGCCAGGATGAGTGCTTCCATTGTCACAGGAAAGGGCACTGGAAGAAGGATTCCAAGGCATGGAACGCCAAGAACCAGGAACCGAAGCAAGCTGTGGCTTCGACTTCAGGTGTGTTTGTAATTGAGAATTGTCTGTCAATCAACTCTACTTCCTGGGTATTGGATACCGGATCAGGATCTCATATTTGCAATTCTTTGCAGGCACTGAGAAACCGTAGAGTGCTGAAGGAAGGTGATATGACCCTAAAGGTTGCTAACGGAGCTAGCGTGGGAGCTGCGTCCGTCGAGGATTATCACCTAGGATTGACGAGTGGACATATTTTGGTTTTGCATAACTGTTATTTTGTACCAAGCTTAACGTGTAATATCATATCAGTTTCCTTGTTATCAAATAAAGGTTATGATTTCACGTTTGTAAGAGATGTTGTTAACATCCACCTTAATCATGGTTTGATTGGGTCCGGTACTCTAAATAACGGCATATATGTTTTAAACCAACTCCAAATTTTCAATGTCCAGAACACACTAAAAAGAAAGTCTCCAGATTTAAATAAAGCTTTCTTATGGCATTGTAGACTGGGTCACATCAATGAGAGAAGGTTGACTAAGTTGCATAGAGAAGGATATTTGGACTCGTTCGAATATCAAACTTATGACACTTGTCAATCCTGTCTCAAAGGAAAGATGAAAAAGACTCCATTTACTGGACAAGGAGTAAGAGCGAGCGAGCTCTTAGGACTCATACACAGCGATGTATGTGGTCCGATGTCTACACATGCAAGAGGTGGTTTTTCCTATTACATTACTTTCACGGATGATTACTCAAGATACGGATTCATTTATCTGATGAAACATAAATCCGAGGCTTTTGAGAAATTCCAAGAGTATAAGAATGAAGTAGAAAACCAAACCGGCAAAAGTATTAAGACACTAAGATCTGATCGAGGTGGAGAATACTTAAGTGCCGAGTTCCTAGGTTACCTAAAAGAGAAAGGAATTCTCTCTCAGCTTACTCCTCCATACACTCCACAGCATAACGGTGTATCGGAGAGACGGAATCGAACCCTATTGGATATGGTACGATCCATGATGAGTAATGCTGAGTTACCGCGATCTTTCTGGGGTTATGCGCTAGAATCAGCGGCATATCTTTTGAACAGGGCTCCTACCAAGACTGTGCCTACCACTCCATATCAGATGTGGACTGGGAAGAAACCCCATCTTCAACATATAAAGATTTGGGGATGTCCAGCTTTTGTTAAAAAGCAGCATGTGGACAAGCTCGAGGCACGATCAGTAAAATGTATGTTTGTGGGATATCCAAAGAACTCCAAGGGATATTATTTCTATTACGCAGAGGAACAAAAGGTTTTTGTTTCTCGTAATGCCTATTTTCTGGAAAATCAGTTTTTAGAAAAGGAAATAAGTGGGAGCGAAATAGAACTGGAAGAAATTCCAGAACCACAAACTGCTACTGAAAGTTTGGTAGAACCAGGAGTTCAAGAAGAACAGGACATTCCCGCACCTCTCCGCAGGAGTAGTAGGCCGTCTCATCCGCCTGAGAGATACTACGGTTTTCTCATAGATGGGGATAGAGAGGATTGCATCATAGATAATGATGAACCTACTGACTTCCAGCAGGCCATCCAGAGCGGCGACTCGGTACGATGGCTAGATGCAATGCGGACCGAAATGGAGTCCATGTACACCAACAAAGTATGGACTTTGGACTTTGCTCCAGATGGGGTAAAACCCATAGGATGCAAATGGATCTTCAAGAAAAAGATTGGTGTAGATGGACAGGTGGAAACCTATAAGGCTAGACTTGTTGCAAAGGGTTTTCGTCAAAGACCTGGTTTGGACTATGACGAAACTTTTTCTCCAGTGGCTATGCTCAAATCCATTCGGGTCCTTCTTGCTATTGCTGCCTTCCATGATTATGAAATCTGGCAGATGGACGTAAAGACGGCTTTTCTGAATGGAAATTTAGAAGAGTGCGTCTATATGGATCAGCCAGAGGGTTTCAATCAGAGTGGGAGCAGCGGGAAAGTATGCAAGCTGCTTAAGTCCATTTATGGACTAAAGCAGGCATCGCGGAGTTGGAACATCTGTTTTGATGAGACAGTCAAAGAATATGACTTTATCAAAAATCCAGATGAACCGTGCATATATAGTAAAGTTGTAGCCAGAAGTGTCGTATTCCTCGTCTTGTACGTGGATGACATTCTATTGATAGGAAATGACATTCCTATGCTACAATCTGTCAAAGGATTCTTGTCACACAGGTTCTCCATGAAAGACCTGGGTGATGCCTCTTACATTCTGGGGATCCGGATCTATCGTCATAGATCCAAGAGGATGTTGGGACTTTCGCAGTCCAGGTATATCGACACTGTACTGAAAAGATTCAGTATGGAAGATTCTAAGCGCGGTAATCTACGGGCTTGTCACGGAATCACCCTCTCCAAAGAGATGTCTCCCAAGACTGATTTGGAAAGGGAACGCATGTCTATTATACCCTACGCTTCTGCGGTAGGCTCTATAATGTATGCGATGTTGTGTACCAGACCAGATGTAGCTTACGCACTGAGCGTGGTAAGCCGGTATCAGTCAGACCCAGGGGAGATGCACTGGAAAGCAGTAAAGAACATTCTCAAGTACCTGAGGAGGACTAAGGAGATGTTCTTGGTTTACGGCGGAAAAGACCTCAGGTTGGAGGCCTTTGCTGATTCCGGCTTCCAGAGTGATAAGGACGATTCCAAGTCCATGTCAGGTTATGTCTTTACCCTCAATGGAGGGGCGGTGTGCTGGAAGAGCTCCAAGCAGGACACCGTTGCTGACTCGACGATGGAAGCGGAGTATATAGCTGCTTGCGATGCCGCAAAAGAAGCAGTCTGGATGAAGAAGTTCCTAACAGAACTTCAGGTGGTTCCTACCATAGTTGATCCAATACCTCTGTATTGCGACAACAACGGAGCTATAGCTTTAGCGAAGGAACCAAGGTCCCATCAGAAGTCCAGAAACATCTTAAGGCGGTATCACCTGATCAGGGAGATCATTGATCGTCAGGAGATCGAGGTTCGGAGAGTTGCTTCTGAAGAGAACATTGCTGATCCATTCACGAAGGCCCTACCTCAGATTCAGTTCGAGAGGCTACTCGAGATCATCGGTCTACGATATGCCAGTACATGGCCCTAGTGCAAGTAGGAGATTGTTAGTGTTTATGCCCTAGAAGGCCATTACTGTATCATACTAGATTGTATATTACTTAATGGAAGCTTGGGATATTCACATGTATATAACAGTCTTGCTAAACATGGTAGTATGCTACTTGGTTTTTCTATCTTAATATGTGAGTGTACGTATTGATAGAGCTCTTAGGATCTTGCTTGTCTACCAGCGTTGTGATGGCAGTCACACTAGTGGGGGCTGGGTAGTCTACAAGCACATCCTTATTCAGGTCCCTGGTCGTTGGATTATCGAGACAGAGCATCGATACTCCGGAGTAGACTAGTGTGTACGCTTCTCATCCCAGTTGGGGAGATGGTCTGTCCCACAGCCGTCAGTACGTCGTACTGTTGATAGTATACAGGTGCTCGTTAGGTTACGGGTACACCGGACAGGACTCACAGGGAACTGTTGGTTGGTTTTATACCAGTCGTCAGTGAGCAGTTCCCAGGTGACATGAGTACAGCATAGTCCGCAGACTTGACACTGCTACTTCGCCTCGAGTGTGTCCCACTGTTCTTAGATTGCTACCCTACCACGGCTCAAAGGAGTCGTGCAAACAGGTAGCAGTTGGGTGCAGTCCCGAGCACTTGGAGGCAGTGGCGGTTAGACAGGATTCGTCCCTCCCGGTATTGGGAGTAGATATCGCGCTGTGTCAGAGAGCCATTACGCAAAGTCCCTAGCCAGGGCAAGCGAGATTTGCTGGTAGGTTCCAGTAGTTTCTCAGGGTGTAATGGGCTTCGCTCCGACACGACTTATACCGCTATTAGGGGACTGACGCTTGCCGCCCCCTAGGCCCGATATGCGATAGTCTTGGACGAACGGACCGGACTGTATGGAGATTGTCACAGCAGACTCAGTAGGAGTTCGGATGGGTTTCCTCATCGGCCTTCTTATCGACAACTACCTGGGGACCGTTACGTACAGCTAGTGCCGCTTGCGGTCTGTGGTTAAACCCACTGCCAGCGTAGTAGTCGAGTCTCTAGAGTCCCACACAGAGAGTTTCCTACTCCAGGCGAAATGATATAGAGGTCGTATGGTTTTACGACAAAGGGTTCGGACGCGTATGTGTGTTTACACACTTACGTCGTTTGGACAGTTTTTACCAGTCGGCTTTGGTTTAAGCCAGTTACTGGTATCCGGTTATTGGATTTATACAGTCTAAAGTTTTTCCGTATTTTTATGGATCGGAGGGGCGTTCTCGTAATTACTCGAGAAGCTTCTAGAAGATGGTGACTAAGGAGGTTTATGTGTCATATGCATTGAATGAGATTAGTGAGTCATGAGAGTGATTCATCATAGTCATTAATGCATCATAAATGCTTAATGACTCATGATAATGAATCACCATTAGATATTTATGAAGCAAGCTTATTCATCATTTATTTTCTTTTCTTGTTAAAAGATAATGCTTCATATATATTATGATAACTTACTATTCTCACTCATAATATTATTCACATTCTCTCTCCTTAAGCTCACTCTCTTCAAAAGACTAATCCTCACCCCTCATGTGTTGAGATCTAGGATTAGTTAGACTAAACAATCCATAACCATCACTCTATCTCAATCTATCTTCTTTGATTAGCAATCCAAGAAGGTTAGTTGCCTCAAGTTTAGAGGTTTAGCTTGGAGTTTTGCTCTCGGGTGGATCGTCTACTACCTAGAGAAGGCCGAGGAGGACAAGGAGATCGTAAAGACGAAGGAGTTGGTTCATTAGGTATAATCCCTAAACACAGTAGTTTAGAAACACTTTGTGTTTGGTTAGTTATCGTTTAGCTTCGATTCAAGCGGTTAGTCGATGTTTGTTCACTAAACAAGTTCGTTTTTGAAAATTCCGCCTCCCCACAAGTATTGGGGTGTAGAACATTGACTTACAGGAAGGGAGAAGGAAGTGGAATACGAACTTGAGGGTGGAAATGGAGTGAATAGATTAGCACAATTTGCGATGACCGATGTGTAAAAAGCGATTGTGCTAATCTATTAACCCGTCGAGAAATGGGGTCAAATCCCTCAAGATTCGTAAGAAACCATGGGTAAGCCGAACTTGGTAAACCAGACATACGAAATGAAAGTGATACGGTTTCTTGCAAGGTCGGAACGATGGAAAGGATGGAGGTAGGTGATTGACGAAGGTTATCGGTTAAAGGTTCCAGAGGGTGTACACAGTCAATGAAAGGAACAGGATGAATTGGAAAATCCGACTCATCAATTAAAACTGGTTCATCCTCAAAAATATCCTCAAAAGTTTCCTCAAAATTCAGCTTATCCATGCAAATTTCATCAAAATCAAGACGCATATGGGGTTCGGGAAAAACAGTTAATGACTCGGGATGATGAATTGGAGAGAAAAACTCTGCCAAATCTACAGGTTTATCATCCAAAATATTCCCGGCGTCAATATCCTCAATCAAGTGAAAATCAATATTCTCAGACACCTCAACAAAAGCATGGATATTAATCAATTCAGGTTCTGGAGTGGAGGTGTACAGGTCAAAAGGATTGGGTGTGGTTTCACTCGAAAGGGACCCTTCACAATCGGGCAAATTAAACACTACAAAGTCACACAACTCATTATCTGTTCTATCTTTAATCAATGAATCGTTTGGAACACTAGATAGACATTCAAAACCGGAGTAGTGGGATGCAAGTTGAAACGGGTAGGCTTGATTCGGAAGGGGGTACAGCTCACTCTCTCCACTCAAATTCTCAACCTGTCCTACCGCCTCTTCATACATTGGAAAATTTGGAGCTAGTTGAAAACTAGCTACCGGGTCACTAGGTTGTATGAGGGCGGCCATAGACGCATTCAAATCCATCATCTGTTGGTACGACGCTACCCTAAAGTCTTCCAAAGACTGTTCCAGACTAGACATGGTTTGTGAAGGGGTTTCAGTAAAAGATTCAAAGTTGTTTGGATACTGAAAACTCCCAAATGGCGGTTCAGAAGTAATGTCTAGGGAAGGTGCAAAAGTCGGGTAGGACTGGTAGGAATTGAATGGCTGGACAGGAGCAGGATCAACATTTGGATAAGAAGGTGAATTGAATTGTTGATCCCAAGAATCTGTAGTGGTGAAAGGAGTGAAAGATCGGTTACAGGATTGTTCCATATGTTCAGCGATGGATAAAGGACGACTTGCAAAAGGGGTATCAACATAAGAGGGTGGGAGAGCTTGAAAAGGTTGATACAAAGTGGATTGCGGAAGGCAAGTGTTTGTCCTAGACGCGTCTATCCGATCTTTCAAAGAGATTTTGGGCATGGAGGGATCGTTTGACGTTCGGCCAAAGCAAGAACCGTAAGAAGTAATGTCTGGTTATGGGTACCAAAGTTCGGCAAGAGTTTTGCGAGGTGGGGTACCCATTATATGAAGAGAGAAAGAAAGAAAGGCAGAGAAAAAGAGGGGAAAAAATGTGATTTTTTTTAATTTTTTTTTTAGATATTAACAAAAGAATGAAATATACACACAAAAAGGAATATGGACAAAAACAATCACGACACAAAAATACCACACACCTAATCGTTCTAGGGTTCACCTAGGTCAACTAGACCTGCTTCAGAACTTGATTGTCGAAGTAAAACTGTGTCGAGAAACGGGCTCAAGATACACTGATCACGAGGCCAGGTAAGTGCAGAGATAAGGGGAGGTTTTCCAACGCTTTCGCGAAGTTCCTTAATTAAATAACCCTTTCTTTTTTGGCGGTTTCGCCGTTAAAACTTTCCTAGACACCCCGTAAACAATATACCATTAAGCGAGGTTCTAAACACAGTTGACTTCTCCTAGTGAGCGCGAAGTCCTTAAGGCTTAAAGTCTAGTTTCTTTTAAATTTTGTGCGGGTAAACGTTATGCTCAAGTTCGTGATTTGTGGGCCACGGAAAAGGTGATGAAATCCTTTACCGTATGTTGTGGGGTTCGCTTGCCCTTAAGTCCGTATTAATGTATGCAATGCGCAATTCAATAAAAATTCTATAAAGAATCAAACAATCGTTTTTTTATTTTAAGCACGGCACTGCAACAAATACGGGTTAGTCAATTTTTAGCGTTTGCTAGCGAACTTGCAAAGAATCCTGCAAAGAATAGTATATTGGATGCGTCGGATTTGAGAAGAAGGTGTTAGTAAAGTACGTACCGTTAAGTTTTTGGGTTAGAAAACCCCCGTTGAATCAAATCCGGTAAGCTTGAAAAGTTCGCTTGCGCGGGTCAAACTACCCGGATCTTTGGCACTGTACTTTGCAATCACCTTAGCCTTGAGCGGACACTTTGCTCCCCACAATCGCCGTTTGCAAATCCGCAAAAATCTGTAGACTTGCTCACAAAATTATCAAAAAAAAAACAAAAAGATTTTATTTTTATTTATAAATATATACAAAAAGAATATTAACCCGAATAACAAGAAAGAAAATACGCTACCGTCTCCCCGGCAACGACGCCATTTGATCGCACGCTTTTGGCGTGTCGGATGTTCAAAGTTCTAAAGTATAACCGCGATCAGGACGGTGTCGCTATGCAGCTAACCGGTTGAGCACGGGTCGATCCACAGGGAGATGGTTGTATGTCCGTTCGAGTTTTAGACGAGTCAATAAAGAATTTGTATGTGTTTGTTCAAACTAACCTATGTGTTTTATATGCAAGTATGAAGTTGTTAAGAAAAAGATACGAAATTATAAGCTAAAGAAATCCGTACTCAAAACCTTTGAGCCGAGTCTTGACCAATTGAAGCTAGAGTAATCGGCAACAACGTGGATTAGGGGATTTAAGCACGGTATTCGTGGAATCCGGCTTATTTACCCTTGTCCTTCCGTTCTTGTCTCTTGCTTTCGCCTCCGGCCAAACCGAACGCAACCGGTCGCGGTTAGGAATCACCGTTACCTTGGTAGGGTAGGGTGCCTAACGGAGCGCTTGCATAACGTTTGGGCGGAGTTCAATGGAAAATAACGGGAAAAGGAAATGAGCAAAGAAACATTAACTTACAATACCGTATTTATTCTTAACAACGATAATTACAACCATTCACAAAAACGAACCAAAAAGAGCAAAAGAAAAGAAAAGATTACAAGTAAGTGTATGGAATTTAAGTGCAAGAAAGTAAAGCAAGGTAATAAAAAGCAAGAAAGAAATAAGCAATAGAAAGAAATAAGCAATAAAAAGAACTCAAGACAAGCATGGGATCAATAGCCAACCCTTAAATTTGCAAGCTCAATCAAGAGATTGCAAGATCAAGAGAAGGGTAAAGAACTCATGTGAAATGAAGCACTAATTCCATAAGAAGATACAACCCTTGAGATCAATAACAAACCCTTAAACTTTCAAGCTCAATGAAGAGGTTGAATGATCAAGAGAAAGCAAGAATCGCAAAGGGAAGCTAAACAAACAAGAATGATACAAAAACTCTCATCTTCATTTAACATCCACTCAATGCTCTCACTACATTTTCATGGAGGAAAGATGAAAAAGAAGAAGAAGAAGAACAAAACTACACTAAAAGAGGCTAAAGAAGTTAACACCATGGTTTGGCTCAGTTCCGGGGTATTTATAGGAGGGGAACTGGAAACCTAGGGCAAGAATCTGCCCCTACAAGAAAAGACCAACATGCCCCTGAAAAACGACAACGAGAGGAGACTAAATGGCCGCGGTTCCGCGGCCTAAGCGCGCTTATGCCGCGGAACCGCGGCCGTTTAGAGGAGTTAGGCCATGAAATTTGGTGGTTTTCCCTAGTTTTTAGTACCCTTCAGTGTGGTATATGACTTTTTCTCAGAAACTCTTCCCATTTCTTCCAGAATTTCAGTAGATCAAAAGGTGATGTGATGTGGATCTTTTGCCAAGATTTCCTCGAGCTCCGCGTAGATATGTTGGATCTTGTGTTGACATTGAGCTTTGTGCACGAAAATGACATCGATTTGCCATTTTGTCGCTTAAACTGGTGTGTGGCAACATACGGATAGAGAGCGGAGACCCGTGTTTTATCTGTTGTTGGCAGTAATCCGGAATTTGACGTACTTTTCTATGAATTTCACTGTCTAGAGCTGAGAACCAGTATCCTGTAAATATGTAGCAAACACTGATTAAAAGTACCTGCCTATAAACAAACGAGCGTAAGAATGGGCGGTATAAAATGCAATATTCTGGTATGAACATGTACTTATAGACGCTCTCTTCTAAAACATCATTTTAGAAAAGCTGTCATGACACCCAACCACCAGATATCGTAGTCATGGTATGTAGCCGTGGCAAGTAGGATCTGGATGGACTTAAGCATAGCTCCTTAGAAAAGGTTTCATCATGATCCATACCTGGTCAATGATGCAAACCTTTAACAAGTCTAGCTTTGAAAGTCTCAACTTTTCCATGTACACCAAATAATCTTCTCAAGATATACTTGCTCCTGATGGGGATTTAACCCTTCAGATAAAGCAACCAAAGTCCATACTTTGTTGGTGTATAAGGATTCCATTTCAGATCGATAAACATCTAGCCATTCTTACAGAGTCTCACTCCTGATGGCCAGCTCGAAACTAGTTGGGTCATCATCTCATGATGCAATTCTCGCTCCCACTGTCATAGAGAAACCGAAATAACTCTCAGTTGGGTGAGGAACCCTACTAGATCTGCGGAGAGGCTGAGGTTCGTTGGTTACTATCGAATCCTTTGGTTCTACCAAATCATCAGCTGCAGTTTGTATAGCTGGAACCTTTCCAGTTCTACATTACAGACCTTGCCTCGAGCTTGTCCAGATTTTGCTTTTAGACATAGGCCGGTCAACCCCAAATCTTAACTAACTTAAGATATAGGCTCTTCCCTTTCCATATCACATATGAAGCGGTAGGCAACTGATTTGATTGGAACTCTATTCAATAGATATGTAACTTCATAAGTGCATAACTCCCAAAAGAAAATAGGTAACTCAGTAGTACTCATCATAGAGAACACCTTATCATATAGGGTGTGATTGCTCCGCCCCGATATACCATCGTGCTATGGTGTATACGGAGGAGTAATGCTGAGAGAGAATCTCATTCTCCTTTAGAATAGTTCAGGAATTCCATGCTCAAGTATTCTCCTCCTTGATCTCATCAAAGGACATAATACATATACCCGTATTGGTTCTCTACTTCTAACTTATATTCTGTGAATATCTCAAAAGGTTCGGACTTGTATTTCAACAGGAACATATGTTTGAATCTAAAGAGATCATCAGAGAATGTAATGAAGTATAAAGAACCTGTCTTGGCATGTATAGACAGGGGACCTAACATACATCATCATGTATCAGTCCCAAAAGTTTACTAACTCTTTCTCTGTTTCCAATGAACAGAGCTATGGTCATCTTATCTTTGTGACATGACTGGCAAGTTTCACAATATATAAATTCAAACTGATTTAAATATGCATCTAAAATGTAACTTAGCTAGTCGGATCGCATTGATATGACCCAGTCTACAATACTTCTAGAAGGATCCGTTCATTTCTGAACTCTTCCTCTTGTGTGTGTTCTGTATACTAGGAACTGTAGTTTGATTTAGAACATCAATGCTTTTAGTTAACGTGCCTGAACCGATCAACTTTTGATATAGGAAATGTTCAAAACATTATCCAACAATACAAAATTTTATCATTTCTTTACACATAAAGAGACTGATATGATTTTGTATATCAGGTTCGGTATCTAATAACATTTGTTCAGAATCAATGTATTTGGAATACAGGGTGACAGTGACCAACAGACTTGGATGCAACACTTGCACCGTTTTCTGCCTCATGAAACTTATCACCCGTTCTCTGTTCTCTACCTTTCTGTAGCCCTATGTAACAGATTACATATCTGGGATCCTGATCCGGTATCAAATACACAGGACGTAGAGGATACAGAGAAAAAGTTCTTTGTAATGAACACACCCGAAGGAGATGCATCATATGCACTTTCTTCGTTTGGGCGGCACGGGAATTCTGGTAATCCCCAATTTCCTGCTCTGTCTTATAACAATTATAAGTTGGAACGGGACCAACGTTCTCCAGCTCAGTATAACAAGTGGGTTCGGTCAATATTCCGTATTATTATCTTGATTAAGGCGTGATATGGTCGCTACCTGGAGAGAGAGAAAAGAAAACACTCAGCGTGCGCTCTTGCAAGATCAGATTGGTTATTATTTTATCTAATCAGGATGGCTCCCACTGTTTTTATCAAATCTTTCTTCAAACCCTAAAAGGAAAGACTAGCCGGGATTAATTACACATTATAAGTTCGCCAATCTTTCAGCCAGGCCAGTGTCGGTACTTTGAGGGAGGTCCCCCGTGCTTTCGCACGAACCTAATTAATGTAAACCTCGTTTTCCAGAGGCGTAACCTCGTTAACACCTTTCTAGACACCTACTTGATCGGCTAATTGTAATGTGTAAAACTCTCCCAGGAGTAACTCTTACTCGCAGCGGGTATCAAGATCCAACTATCTCATAGAAGGTATGCAATCTCATTGCAAATTTCAACAATTGAAATTCCCGATAATATTTTGCCCCAAACGATATATGACCTTGACAAGGTCAACAAAACATAGACCGTATGTCAAGTTCAACCCATCATTTCTTGATTGAATCAAACCCACCCGCACGACCCTTGACAAGGTCAACAAGGCCGCACGACTACCCTAACCCTATCTGCATCATATGCATAAGCAGATAAATACTGGTTAGCTACCGCACACTGCGCCTTGACAAGGTCAACAAACGCAGCACGAATACTAAACAGGACTTATCTGAAATGACGGAGGGCTACGACAGGTTTTTCTGAAAACCTATTGCGTAATGAACTTGATATCGTTGTAGAATCAAATGATTTTAAAATGGAGTGTTTCTGAGGCTTTTCTAGTTTTACTATAGGGGTCACTCCCGATGAAGGGATCGTCGGCCCTTTCCTCATCGAATAAGGTGCAGGATATATCAAATATACCGCTGTGCAAAGCAAAAAAATATAGAAGCGATCAAAAAACAAACCGAGGGGTGTAGCATCTGCCAGTTATTGCTAAAGGAGTCACTCCCGTTGAAGGGATCTCGGTCCTTTCCTTATCGAATAAGGTGCAGGATATATCATATATACCGCTGTGCAAAGCAAGAACTGTAGCTACCTGTTTTATTTAGAAATTCGATTCCACAACATCATTAGGTTACTTTTATCTCATTAATCTCATTAATGAAGTCCCATCATTTAAGTACCTAAACATCACAGATAAATACGACGTACACTTATGCCATCCGCATTCGCCTCGATGTCCCCTCGTGCACCGTTAGGTTAGGTAACTAACGGCAGAGGCGGGCAGGGCTAGCGCGGGTGTAAAACATAAGTAACGTCTATATATAATATATCATATATACTATATACAGAATTTATCACAGAACATCACATGATCACATCATAGATATCGCAGCAGAAGAATCATATGAAACATTGGATATACTAGGACGTTCGTGTTTTCAATACGAGCCAGTATAAAACACGGATTCCACGGTCCCGATGAATAGCCAAACCCACACACCTAGACCCCTATGAGAGCGGCAAGCAACCCTACCAATTCTAGAGTTAGGAGACCCGGACTCGACTCCTCGAGTTGGTCTCCCACTGGACTCCAGAACCCGGTTATTTGTGCCCTCCTCCTTGGGTCTATCCTAGTGCGGAAAAGTAAATAATATACAAACGGTGACATCTTCCGCAACCTAGAAGTGCCCCAATAAAAGAATATTACATACAAGTTTTTACATGAATGAAAATGAAAAAACACTCATCTCACATAAAAAACCCCGGCTATTCAAACACGACGATCCAATATAACATATCCAGCAACAAATAACATCACTTGTCATCAACGTAAGTAAATATGCCCATCCCAATTGTCGTTGACATATAGCAACAAAACCGGCGATATCACATATTACACTTACGGTCACAGAAAAGAAAGTGTAAAACAACAACAGTTGGAATCCGCAACCTGCATAGACATCGCATGCCTAATCAAATGAATTCCTTAGACATCGCATGCCTAACAATTATAAACCCCGCATTTTAGTCTCATTATCGAAAACACTTTTCAATATCAAGTCGGGTAATTCAACAAGATTCCCGGCATCCTGATCGAATGCTCGTCGCAAACTTTAGTAGGTAGCCGCACCCCCGACGCCGTCGACGAAGTGCACCAAGGCGGAACACCGCTGCCGCGAGCACCCGAACAGATGCTTTCGGCGACGGGGTTCTCCTACAGTCACTTTGTCGGGGCTATGGGGTGTAGCTGTCTATTAATTTTACCCGGCGAGTATCCGCGTACGCTACGTGATTGCGACGGACTTTTGATCGCATCAAAATTCTGTGGCAACCGATCAAGTGAGACTAAAGTGCTATGTTTATAACATTCATATCAGTTATCTCATAACTACTTGTGGATTCCAAGTATTGTATCACATTCCAGATAAACAGAAAATGTTAAACTTTCCGATCGAACAGTCAAACACCCAAGTTTTCCCGAAACAGCTCAACACATGAAACAAGTTTAAAAACATCCAGTTCATGCCTCAGTACCAACGGTCCAGCCGTAGAAGGGTCAAGCCAACGCCTCACATGTGGCACACCGTACTGCCCCAAACCCGAAGGTTCAAAGGGCAGTTCAAGATGGTCACATAATCGAGTTAAGGTTTGTTGTCTTCTAGAGGGACCATCGCGTTACTTGCACTACTTAGAACGTCATTAAACTACGGAAAGATCCAACACTTGGAAATTTCCCGGCGGGGGAAAAATTGGGTATTTATATCCGGTGGAACTTTTTAACATATTCTAAAATTACCTGGAAAAGCACATAGACAAAGTTTGAAATTTCCGATCGAATCATTGAAGCTCCAAAACACCCCAGAAAACTCAACTCTTGAGTACAAATTAAAAATTCCCAGAAAACTCAGCACCTGAACAGACAAATTATTCTGCAAAAATGGAAACGTAATCACATAATTTGGCCGCGGTTCCGCCGCAGAAGCCATGCTTCTGCCGCGGTTCCCCCGCGCTTTGGTCGTATCGTTTGCTCATTTTTGCACCGTAATTCTTAGAATTTCCTGCTGAATTTTTTAAGCATTTTTAATCTGGAAAAAACCCAGTTTTGTAAAAATGTACAGAGAGGGGTCATTTTTAGGGTTTTGGGGTTCGATCGGAATTCTAACATCGTCTACACTTCGCCTAAGGCTCTAGCTAGGCTCTGATACCACTGTAGGGTTCCTAGGCACGCTAATGAGGTCTCACAAGGTATCAACCATGCCAAATTCAAAACTTTCCGGTGCCGAGAAACCCTAATGCGATCGTTAACTAGAATTTTAGGCGAAACATGCAAGAAGTAAACAGTTTTACTGCTAAGTGAACGGGGCTACAACCTTTGTAGATCCGGTCCTCCACCTCCATAGCTCCGTGATGAATTCCCTCTGCTGCGATCATCGGATCCCAGGCTCTAGCGTCGGCTTCATCGGAGAAATGGGCAGGCTAGGTTGTCGACTTCGATGCCGAAGATGATCTACGTCGAGGCAACTCAAGATCAAGCTCCAACTTCACCAAGTCATGAAACTTGTGAAGAAAACACCTTATACTACTTGGCAAGTGGTAGAGGATGAAGAAATAGGAAGTGGGTTCACTTTAGAATTGGATTTCTCACTCTTTTCATGAAATCTCCATTGAATGTTGCAAGCTCTCTTCTTCTTGAAGAAGAAGAAGAAGAAGAAAAAGAATATCATAAGTATATGAAAAATAGGAAATAATATGATACTTATCATATTTGCAACCATAGTTAGGTGTAGAGAATAAACTAAGGTTAGGTTGAATGGTTAGGGTTAAGCATGAAACAAAAATGGTGGACTTATTCAAAGCTTCATGAAGCTTCAACTAAAAAACAAATCAAGCCACCATTTCTCTTCATCTTTCCAAAATGAATAAGTAAATAAATGAATAAGTAAATAAACAAAACCATAACCATTAACATAACCATGGTTTAATCACACACACAAACCGAAGTTAGCATGTATCATCAAACATGATACAAACAAGTGCACAAAAGTATATCACATATACAACTTGTGTATTTCAAGTGAGAAAATCCATTTAAAGTGAACAAATACTAGTTAATGCAAAGTAATATATCAAATATATAATTATACATTAAATCATTAAATCAACACTTGATTTAACGATCCGGTCATATCGCATATAACCGACTAATATCAAGTGTATCAATGTATCGAATCAACACTTGATTCGGTAACCCGACTATATCACATATAACCGACCAATGATACAAATCGCGAGAAAAGAATATAGTATCACATACTGGTATAATTCTCGGTCCCGCACATATCTCATATGCGCTCCTATTTCGTTTCGCTTGAGCCAGGAAACCTCTGTGTAGGACTCTAAAGACTCGTCAATACGCCGGCAGCAGGTGATGATCATATCAAGCACCCACAAGCCGCAAGCGGTCTGCTAAACGTAACGGCCACCCGGGTATTGAGCGATCAGAAGATCGACGAGCAAGCCCGCTCATACTCCTGTGAATCCAACAAGTAACACATACCGTACAGTCCGGTCTCGTCGTCTGATATGTCGCATATCTCGCCTAGGGGTGGTAAACGTCAGACCCCAATAGCTCGATAAGTCGTGTCGATATGAGGTCTATAACAATTCGAGAAACTACTGGTAACACTTACCAATAAATCTCAGCAACCCTGGCTAGGGATTTCCGGTTATAGCCAATCGAACACAGCGCAACATCAACTCCCTATACCGGGAGAGACGAATCCCCTCCTATCGCTCATTGCCTCCATGTGATTCGGGACTGTACCCAAAAACCACCATTTTGCACGCCCTCTTGGACGTGGTAAGGTGGAAATCAAAGCACAGTGGGAATCACACAAGACTCTATGACGATCTCGGGTCTACAGACTAACCTGTACCAGTGTCACCAGAGAACTGCCATTTGACGTAAGGTATAATACCATCTGGGAGTTCTCGGTGAGTCCGTCCAATGTACCCAGTCTCCACTGAGCACCCGTATATCATCACTGATGTCAAATACCAATGGATATGCGATCATCCATCGCCCATCTGTATGGGTCGAGAAGGTACACGCTAGTCTACTCTGGTATATCGATGCCCCGTCTCGATACACCCATGACTAGGGACCTTGAAGGATGTACTTATGGACTGCCATGTCCTCACTAGTATGATTCGCATCATAGTCCAGGTAGTCAAGTACACATCCTAAGGGCTTTACCAACATGTAACAGAGAGACAATCAGTATACACGTTAAGGTAAAGATTAACCAGATAGCATACTATCATGTCGAGCAAGAAAGTCCTCCATATATATGTCCCAGCATCCACTACAATATACATCCTATGTATAGCAATAGCCTCTAGGGCATACATATAACTAACATCATATAGACGCATTATTCTCGGTCCCGCACATATCTCATATGTGCTCCTATTTCGTTTCGCTTGAGCCAGGAAACCTCTGTGTAGGACTCTAAAGACTCGTCAATATGCCGGCAGCAGGTGATGATCATATCAAACACCCACAAGCCGCAAGCGGTCTGCTAAACGTAACGGCCACCCGGGTATTGAGCTATCAGAAGATCGACGAGCAAGCCCGCTCACACTTCTGTGAATCCAACCAGTAACACTTACCGTACAGTCCGGTCTGTTCGTCTGATATGTCGCATATCTTGCCTAGGGGTGGTAAACGTCAGACCCCAATAGCTCGATAGTCGTGTCGATATGAGGTCTATAACAGTTCGAGAAACTACTGGTAACACTTACCAGTAAATCTCAGCAACCCTGGCCAGGGATTTCCGGTTATAGCCAATCAAACACAGCGCAACATCAACTCCCTATACCGGGAGAGACGAATCCCCTCCTATCGCTCATTGCCTCCATGTGATTCGGGACTGTACCCAAAAACCACCGTTTTGCACGCCCTCTTGGACGTGGTAAGGTGGAAATCAAAGCACAGTGGGAACCACACAAGACTCTATGACGATCTTGGGTCAACAGACTACTCTGTACCAGTGTCACCAGAGAACTTCCATCTGACGTAAGGTATAATACCATCTGGGAGTTCTCGGCGAGTCCGTCCAGTGTACCCAGTCTCCACTGAGCACCCGTACATCATCTCCGATGTCAAACACCAATGGATATGGGATCATCCATCGCCCATCTGTATGGGTCGAGAAGGTATACGCTAGTCTACTCTGGTATATTGATGCCCTATCTCGATACACCCACGACTAGGGACCTTGAAGGATGTACTTATGGACTACCATGTCCCCACTAGTATAATCCGCATCATAGTCCAGGTAGTCAAGTACACATCCTAAGGGCTTTACCAACATGTAACAGAGAGACAATCAGTGTACACGTTAAGGTAAAGATCAACCAGATAGCATACTATCATGTCGAGCAAGAAAGTCCTCCCTATATATGTCCAAGCATCCACTACAATATACATCCTATGTATAGTAATGGCCTCTAGGGCATACATATAACTAACAGGTGTGCTAACGGGAACGATTCCGCTCTAGCACTTCTCTAGTCATCTCCCGGTCATTCATCACGACTACTTGTAAAGGAGCACGTTGCTGGCATCAGCCTCTGTCTCTTTGAATACACGTGACACATCTGATCGGTGCAATCCTCATTGTAGCAGTGTCCTGGAAGGAATCCTGCTCAGGGTCTCTTCCAATCTTACCTATGCCGAACTGTACGGAGGCTGGTACTCTTACATAATCCTTTCTCGTTTTCTGGACATCTGCGCGTTCCGCACACAATTCCTCGGAAACTGGCCGTATCTCAATGCCACTGTAAGCATATCCGGTCTCTAGTCTCGACGGGGAATAATGACAGCTCGTCAGCGTCTCGCACGAACCTCAGGTTCCATTTGTCTTTACCGTCGTCCACTATGAAGTCACACCATGCTATCTGCGCACTGCAACTGTTCTCAGCCACGGTCAATCCGAAGTCTTTCGTACGGACTCGAAATCGCGTACTCTGTAGCTTCATCACTCTGTAGAAGATATCTGGCCGAACACGTCCTCAGGAACTTGTCCCAACCATCGGAGGAATACTCAATACTCGTCCGTTTTCGATCAACTCACAACGCCTCTGGGTGAGGTCCTCTATCAAAAGCTGGTCAGCTTGCTGATCTCTTATCACATGGTATCCGGACGATGTCAAACTTTTCGATCGAGTTATCAAGGTCCCACAATTTCCCGAAGGCTCAGCACCTGAGCACAGTCTAAAAATATCTGGTACATACCACATCACCTCTGGACCAGCCGTAGAAAGGCAAACCCAAGCCTCACTGATGGCACTGCTAAACTGCTACAAACCCTAAGGTTCAAAGAGGTTCTATGGTCATCATGTCGAGTTAGGGTTTCATTCTTCTAGAGGGTCCACAGAATTACCTGCATGTTCCTCCGAACACTTTAAACTTAGGGAAATGGGTTTCTGACACTCGTTCGAACCTTTTTAACTTCTCCTAGGCGACATGTGAATACCCTTCGTCCGCACGCTAAACAATGCCTCAATCCTCCTGGTAAGGCGATATATCGGCGGTCATCTCTGAATCGGTCTGCTCTAGGTCGGAGTAAGATTCTCTCCACACTGGAAATCTTCAATTCAACTGGGCCTGCGTCGGCGCATCAATCTGACGAATCACCTTCATCTCTCAAATCGGGGTAAACTAGCTATCATCTGTCGCATTTCTTCCTGGAAGCTCCGGCGATCTTAGCTCGTAAGCTCTGGAAGCTACATCCCATCATCTCAGCAACAGCTGGGTCACCTGTCTGCACAGTAGGCGACATCAAAATCTGTGAGTTGCGCTGTACATCAACAGTCCTCTCGCAACTGGCAGCTCTAACAATAGCCCGATCATCCGGTGTAAAACCAAGCATTCGCCTCCATAAGAGGCCACAACACAACACTACATCGAGACGTTCCCATATCACCAGAAAACACAATGGTCAGCCCTCGTACCAGACGAGCTCGCCCTGACCGCAACACTAGCAGCAGCTCAAACTATAGTGACAGGAACCTCAATCGAATATCGAAGAAAGCAGATCAATGGCACGAGAGGAAACGACAGATCCAGAATGGATACATGATCATAAGAAGGAAACATCATCAATGAAAGTATGATCATGGAACTAATAGAATCGAGGATCTCCAATGGATGTATAATCTTGGGTATAAAGAGAATCATAAGTCTCAAAAATATGTACATCTTAAGGTTTCTTAAGTGGAGTATCGTATCGTAAATATGCCGTGGAACATACGTATGGTACGTTACTCTACTAAAGCTATCTACTCCATCAATCAGGGTCAGCCTATGAAACAAAAGTTCGGGTCCAATACCCCCCGTCCAAGTCTAAGTTCTATAAGGTCATGCCTAGGTTCCGAAATACACTCCTGCCCTAGACTCCGCATAGTTAAACATAGACTCGAACAAGGTTAAACCTAGCGCTCTGATACCAACTTTGTCACGACCCGAATTATTAGTTCGTGACCAGCACTTGAATCATGCAACGTCAAAAGGCGTAACGGAATTCAAGTAAGCTGAAACCCAGAAATCTAAACCTTTTTAGAAAAATAAAGGAGGTGAGGTTTTGAAATAAAGGTATAATGAAAACAAGTTTTCTTAATGCATAGAAAAGGAACATGAATGATGCAAGTGAAATTTACTAGTTTGAAAACATGTTTCGTCTTTTAAAAATTTCGGCAGCACCTCCTTTGTATATTTTGATCCAAAACCACAAATACATAGTAAGAATAATGGCATCCCCAAGCGGGAGCTAGCTCTTCGCCAAACGGCGGATCACAACCACGCAATACAGTATAAATAAGTATACGACGCCCAACGGAGAAGTTCACAACAAAAAGATAAAGAAATGAGCAAGATATAACCCCAAAAGTGAATATAGAACCCATCGCTCAAATCTCGCAACTACAAGTCTCAATAAGTCTCATCACTTATACAATTTACAACTTTTGATTGATGGAGTTAACTAGATACAATATTAAATATAGATACAAGAGTGGGAATGATACAAATATCCCACCTACCAATGCAAAACACCCGAATGCAACTGTGTGCCAGCGAAGCAGCTACTGATCCAAGCGGTCAACCTGCAAGAACTGTGGCACAACGGGGGTGAGTTGCCAACTCGTGAGTAGAAAAATATCAACAGATAGAAATCAAATAAACAACGACTCCTAGGTCAACTATATCATAAAGGTAATAGTATGATATCTAGGGGGACCGGGTCTGTATATGTTCCAATAAGGTAGTCAATACCTATATGCATGTGGATAACATCCAACAGTAATAATCAATGCATGTATATGGATCTCGTCCAACCATAATCAAGGTATGTATGCATGTGGATCTCGTCCACCCAAAATCAATGTCTGCATTCATGTAAATATCATAATGGGGTGTGCATGAAAGTATGAGGATATACATCAACGGTGTCCCTCCCGACACATCAAAATCATGGAACCTGAGTGCCTAGCATCGACACTCGAAAACATCATGAAAACCGTGCCCAGCATCGGCACGTAAATCCTCATATATCGGGCTCCGTCAGTCCGGATCGGCCCATCTCATCTCTCGACTCCGGTCGGTATCCTCCGGATATCCTCCGAGCCCAAATACTATCACCGGTAGGTACTCGCCACCCCGCCAGGCTCATCTTCTGCTCCACGAAAAACATTTCTCGCCCCGGGGAACCATACCGGGTGTACCATGAACCCGCATACGGATCATCCAACTTCTCGAATCGGGTTTCAAGCACACGTCTCAGAACCGAGAAAACGCGTGGTGGACACACTGAAATATCATATCAAGGGTAACCGGGTTTTTAAAACAATACATACTCTCTTTTGAAATACCCACGGTTCCCAAGTCCAGAAATATCATGGAAACAACATATCTCAATGCGTAAAATCATAAAGCATGATGTATGCGACATGTGATGGAAATGTAAGCATAGCAATATATCATGCAACATCGTATAAAAGTGCACAGGTAACTATAGAAGGCTGATTTTGCAAAGAGTTATATCATGATGCAGCAATCCTACTGTGTAGTGACATGGCAATTATCGATGATGAAGTGTGTGAGCCGGCAAATCTGTGTGCGTGTAACATATACATCATCGATAATAGTGCAAGTGTACAAGCACAAGTATAAGCAATGCAATGGAAATAATATGAATGCAGCATAAAGGAAATCATATGCAAATGCTGATGGTATACGTATCTAATATGACCGAGTCGGGGAATCTATCAACCAGCATCCAGCCTCACAACATTGCGTACGGTATGATCCGTCGTACGGCAGTATCTAGTCAAGGGTAAGGATCAATCATCAAGTCAAACACATCACGCACGGAAAATCATCGTACGGCGGCATTAAGCTAATAGGGATCCTATCATCCTATAGGACAAATGAGGGTACGGCCTGAAATCACGTACGGCCTCACATCCATGATTCAGAACATTCTATATATATCTATATAGCTCTGTCCCAGGTCACATCCGCAATAATCTCACATCAGGGGACTGACAGGGTATAAATCATCTTGATCGACTCGCATCCGTATACCAACATATCATCAGGTCATCATATCCGTCTTATAATCTTTTCATCGCATTTATAACTCATATCAAGCCAAGTTTACCTAAACATTCCATATCTACTATAAGTATAGGTAATCTAACATACACACCCGAACCATACAATCAGATTTTTAAAGAAACGAATCGTAGTTTTGAAAATAGGGGTTACGGTGTTTTTAAGAAAAAGATATCAGTTGAAAATCCGTAACCTCCCTCAAGGTATATTTTTAAAAGATACCTACGACCCTTCGGTTTAGAAAAAGGTTTGGTTCGGATGACGCATCTACATCGACTATCTAGTCCTACGGTACCCTAAACAGCGATATCGACAAACGTCGTCCTCGAATTCCGTCATCACATAATAGCCGTAACACATCACTTCTAACTATTCTCTAGTTTCTAATATAGTTTTGTAGCTATCCTCATTGTAACGCTAGTTTCCTAATCTAGGTTTGCTAACCATATTCTATAATCAGTTTTCCATCAATATATTGCGGGGGTGCTATACGCCATCTACCCGACTTCCCCCGTGGATATAGATCCACTCACCTGGTCTTCGCTCGCCGAAATCGATGACGCCGCGCTCCTTCGCCTCGAAATCCATACGAAGGTACCTACAATAATCAACAGTCGCAATGCGTATTAAAATCGAATCCGGAAAACCGATTTGGCGCACGGTATGCTCATAGGTTAGAACCTATGGCCTATACGTGCAAAACAATCAAGCAACCCCTGTTGTCGATGTACAAACATCCGACAACCAAATACAAATCCAATTGTCAAGAAATTGCATTTCAAAATATGGAAAACATAGCCTAAAATACACCAAAATGCTCCATGATTTTCCCCAGGTGACAATTAGCCAATTTGCATATAGGAGGGGTCTAATTTATAGATGTAGGAGCTACAGAACCAAAACGAACCAAAATGGTGGGACCCAGGCCGCAAATTGCGGCCAAACAGATTAAATCTACGGCCAGAAAGAGGAGATAGGGTCTGGGGTTTTGGGGTTAGCTTCCTGGGTGCCTGCACATATCTATGTGTTCACAAATAAATTTTCAGAGTCTCGAGGTGATAGCAGATTCCACATAACCCTCACAGATTCCTCAATTCTTTCGATATCGGTTTCTAAATCCATATTCTGGGTTTCTAGTCTCTAGTTTGAGTCTTAATTCTAACACTAGGGGGTTTGTGTGGCCTTTATTGAGCTTAATTATCCATCGCCACTCTCAATTCCCATTAACCATAACTAGGCTTTTCCTAAGTCCACAAAACTACTCGATATCGATTCAAATCTAACATGGGGTTTAAGTAATGGAAACACTAAGCTTATGGTTCAGAAATTATCTTATTTGGCAACTCAAGAAAATTCTTGAGTTGCCCCAAGTGGCCAAAATCCTTACTTTCTTGGTCCAATGTGCTTCTCTTGAGCTTGTGCACCTTTTTTGTGAAGTGGGGATTATGTATTGGAGTTGTTTTGGGTGTGATTGTGATGCTTGAAGATAGAGGAGGAAGAGGGGGCAGCAGCAGCAACTCAAGAAAGTTGAGGGGAGAGAAAATGAGGTAAAATGGTGGAGGAATGGTTCAAAATCCTTATTGACTCTCACACACTCTTTCTCTCTCTTCACCATACCTAATATTATATTCCTTTTCTTTTCTTTTCCCCTTTCTAATAAACCAACAACCATGAAATAAAACATGTAGGAAAGCCATAAGAAAATGTAACAAGTGAAAAAATGATACGGTGCAAGTTTTGCCCTAATACGCTTAAAGAGCGATTAGTGATTTTTAATCGCGATTAGCGCTAAATTAGAATATAATTAATCATAAAAACATTAAAAATGGCATAATTCCATAAAACACCCCTTTTTAGAATTTTCCAAAATTTTTCCTAATTTATCGGTATTTAATTATACCGAAATATTAAAATATTCAATATAATATTATTTATTTATAAAAATTCCCAAAAATAATATTTTATTTTTCTGAAGTGTTACAATTTTAATTAGTTCCATGCGAAAGCATGGGGAACCTCTCTCAGAAGTACCGGCACTGGCCTAGCTGAACGGTTAGCGAAGTTGTAGAATGTAATTAATCCTGGCTAATTTTTTCCTTTTAAGGTTTGAAGGAGAATTTGATAAAAACAGTGGGAGACATCGATTAGATAAGATAATAAACCAATCTAATCTTTGCAAGAGCTTTCGCCGAGTGTATTCTTTTCTCTCTCCTAATGGCAGATAACCATGACTGGACTTAAGCTACTGTTAGATAAAAATAAGCTTACCGGACCGTATTATAAAGACTTGTTGAGGAACATTAACATTTCTCTCACATATGATAAAGTATCATATGTCCTCACTGCCTCAGCCCCGTCCAAACTAGGCCTTGAATCTTCAGTTGCGGATAGGGAAATCCGCAAAATGTGGGATATTGACTGTGCCACCGCCAAATGCCTCGCGCTTGCATCGATGGACAATACACATCAAAAGCAGCACGAGGAGATGAATGTTCAATCCATCTTTCTCCATACCAAGGAGTTGTATGGAGAGAAATCTCGTATCCTACGATACGAAGCGTCTCGAAAGCTGTTTCAGATGCGGATGGTCCCGGCACTTCAGTAGGTGACTACGTTTTGAAGATGATAGCTCTTATTGAAAAGCTTGAGGGCCTCGGATTGGCAATGGATAACGAGCAATATACGGATATTGTTCTACAGTCTCTTCCCTCTGCCTTTGCTCCTTTCATAGTGAACTTCAACATGCACAACATGGCGAAGTCACTACCCGAACATCTCAGTATGTTAAGAAATGCGGAGAGCACGCTTAAGGTGAAGTCTCCCTCTTTGCTTGTTGGACAATCTTCCTCTTCCGTCCCAAAAGCCAAGGCCAAGGGAAAGAACAAGAAGAAATCCACCATGCCGAGAGGTGGAATAAAAAAGGCAAAGGTGAAAGACAAATCCAAAGCTGCGGAGTCGGGAAAATGAGAATGTTTCTACTGCAAGAAGACGGGACACTGGAAGCGGAACTGTACTAAGTACCTTGGTCTCAAGAAAGGGAAGCATGGTAATGCTTCAGCTTCAGGTATGTTCGTAACTAAAAACTATTTTTCTATAAACTCTGCTTCCTGGGTATTAGATACCGGTTTGGGTTCTCATATCTTCAATTCTATGCAGTGGCTGAGAAATAGCAGAGTTTTGAAGACAGGTGATCATACTCTCCGGGTTGGAAATGGTTCCAATGTACATGCAGTTTCGGTGGGAGAGTATCATCTAGGGTTACCATCGGGTTGTATATTGGTTTTGAACCCATGTTATTTTGTACCAAGCATGCTTTGTAATATAATATCCGTTTCTTTGTTAAACAATGAAGGATATCATTTTGTATTGCAGCACAATATTATGAACATTAAACTAAATCAAGAGTTGATTGGTTATGGTATACTTAATAACGAGATATACGTCCTAAATCAACACACAGTTTTCAACATACAATACACAAATAAAAGAAAGTTTTCAAATATAAATGAAGCTTTTCTTTAGCATTGTAGACTTGGTCATATTAATGAAACAAGACTAAACAAACTTCATAAAGATGGATATTTAAATTCTTTTGAGTATAAATCTTATGCGACTTGTCAGTCTTGTATCAAAGAGAAAATGACCAAAACTCCGTTTACTGGACATAGAGAAAGAGCTACTGAGCTCTTGGGCCTCATATATAGTGATGTATGTGGGACAATGTCTATACATGTAAGAGGCGGTTTTTCATACTTCATGACTTTTACTGATGATTTCTCAAGATTCGGTCATGTGTTTTTGGTAAAGCATAAGTCTCAAGCATTCGAGAAATTCAAGGAGTACAAACTTAAAGTAAAAAAACAAACTGGAATGAGCATCAAGATACTTCGATCAGATCGAGGTGGAGAGTATCATAGTACAGAGTTTTTGAACTTCCTAAAATAGAATGGGATTCTCTCTCAGCTCACTCCCCCTTACACACCACAGCAAAACGGTGTGTCAGAGCGGCAGAATCGAACCCTATTAGATATGGTACGATCCATGATGAGTGATGTTGAGTTGCCCTTCTCCTTTTGGGGGCACGCAATGGATACTGCGACTTTTCTGTTGAACAAAGTTCCAACAAAGACCGTGTATACCACTTCATATGAGATATAATATGGGAAGAGACCAACTCTTAAACGAGTTAAGATTTGGGGTTGTCCGGCTTTTGTTAAAAAGCAGAATCCAGACAAACTCGAGACATGATCGGTCAAGTGTATATTTGTGGGATATCCGAAACATTCGTTTGGGTATCTTTTCTACTATAAGGAGGAACAAAGGTGTTTGTTTCTCAGTATGCCACGTTTTTAGAAAATGAGATTTTTCCAAATGATGCTGATGGCAATGTGGTAGATCTAGAAGAGGTTCTAGAGACAAAAGTTACAAAGGACGACTTGGTTGAACCTGAAGTTGCAACAGAACCTAATGAACCTCAGCCACTCCGTAGATCTGGTAGGACCTCTCGCCCACTGGAGAGGTACTACGGTTTCCTCGTTGATGGTGATGGAGAAGATTGCATCATGGATGATGATGACCCTACCAGTTTTCAGCAAGCTATCACGAGTGGCGACTCTGTGAAGTGGCTGGATGCCATGATATCTGAAATGGAGTCTATGTACACCAACAAAGTATGGACTTTGGATGTTATACCCTCTGGGGTAAAACCCGTAGGGTGCAAATGGATCTTTAAGAGAAAGATCGGTGTAGATGGGCCGGTGGAGACCTTTAAGCCAAGGCTTGTGGCGAAAGGATATCGACAAAGACCAGGACTGGACTATGACGAAACATTTTCTCCTATAACCATGCTTAAATCCATTCAGATCCTACTTGCTATTGCTGCTCTCTACGACTATGAAATCTGGCAGATGGACGTTAAAACGGCTTTTCTAAATGGTGATTTAGAAGAACGCGTTTATATGGATCAGCCAGAGGGCTTCATCGATAGTGGGAGCAACGGGAAAGCATGTAGGTTGCTTAAATCCATTTATGGATTAAAGCAGGCATCACGGAGTTGGAACACCTGTTTTGATGATGTTATCAAAGAGTTTGATTTCGTCAAAAATCCATATGAACCTTGTCTTTATAAGAAGATTGTAGGAAGTACTGTCACATTCCTCGTATTGTACGTGGATGACATTCTTCTGATGGGAAATGACGTTCCTATGCTACAATCGGTCAAACTGTTCTTATCACAAAGGTTCTCCATGAAGGACCTGGATGATACCTCGTACATATTGGGTATGAAGAACTATAGGGATAGATCTAAACGGTTATTGGGATTGTCCTAAACCAGGTACATTAACACCATCCTAAAGAGGTTTAGTATGGAAGACTCCAAGCGGGGTTCCTTACCTGCTAGTCATGGAGTCACTCTCTCCAAGGACTTTTGCCCAAAGACTGATGAAAAGAGAGCTCGCATGAGCATTATACCCTACGCTTCTGCTGTAGGATCTATAATGTATGCGATGTTATGTACACGCCCTGATGTAGCTTATGCACTGGGTATAGTAAGCAGGTATCAATCCAACCCAGAGGAGAATCACTGGACAGCTGTGAAGAACATTCTTAAGTACTTGCGAAGGACTAAAGAAATGTTCTTGGTGTATGGTAACGGGGATCTCCAAATGGAGGCCTTTACCGATTCGAGCTTCCAGAGTGATAAGGATGACAGCAAATCTATCTCAAGGTTTGTCTTTACCCTCAATGGAGGGGCGGTGTGTTAGAAGAGTTCCAAACAGGATACCGTTGTATACTCAACGATGGAAGCTGAGTATATTGCTGCAAATAATGCTGCCAAGGAAGCCGTCTGGATGAGGAAGTTCATCTCGGAGCTAGGAGTAGTCCCAACCACTATTAATCCAATACCTTTGTATTATGATAATAATGGGGCTATGGCGTTAGCCAAAGAGCCCAGGTCCCATCAGCGATCCAGACACATCCTCAGGAGATATCATCTGATCCGAGAGATAGTTGATCGCCGCGAGATCGAGATTCGGAAGTAGATACAGAAGATAACACCGCGGATCCACTTACCATGGCCCTCCCTCTGCCGCAGCATGAGAGACTTTTTGAGATGTTGGGTATGAGATACGCCAATAATTGGCCTTAGTGCAAGTGGGAGATTGTTGGATATATGTATGCCCTAGAGGCCATTATATGATAGTGTATGTACCGGTATGTGTGTGTGTGTGTGTGTGTGTGTGTGTGTGTGTGTGTGTATTCAGGGGAAATTCTTGCTCGACATGATAGTATTCTATCTGATTGCACTTTTATCTTGACATGTTAATTTGATCATGCTTTCATTCATTTGGTACATGTTGATATAGCCCTTAGGATATGCAGGACTACTGAGATTATGATGCGGATCATACTAGTGGGACATGTGTAGTCTATGAGCATATCCTTGAAATGTTCCTAGTCATGGGTGTATCAAGATGGGGCATCGATATCAACAGAGTAGACTAGCATATACGTTACTTGTCCCATATGATAGGCAATGGATGATCCCATCCATTGGTGTGGTGACACCAAAGATCGTATACGGGTACTCAGTGATACTGGGTACACTGAACGGACTCGCCGAGAACTCCTATGTGGTATTATATCTATCGTTGGATAGCAGTTCTCAGCTGACACTGGTACAGGTTTGTAACATTTTAGAAAAATAAAATATTATTTTTGGGAAATTTTTATAATTAAATTTTAAATATTATGAATATTTTATTAATGCGGAATAATTAAATACCGATAAAGTGGAAAATATTTGGATAATTATAGAAATTACCGAAATGAATGTGCTTTATATGATTTAAGCAAATTATAAATTTTGATGATTAATGATATTCTATTTTAATACTAATCGCGATTAAATATCAATAATCGTGGATTATGCTTGATTTGTGCACATGACATGCACCAAGTCATTTTACACAATTTTTACATTTTCTAACATGGCTTTTTCTTCATTTTCAAGCATGGTTTGGGTTTTATGAGAAGAGAAAAGAAAAGAATAGAAAACAAAAGGAAAAAAAAGAAGAAATGGGATTAGAATATAGAGTATGGGCAAGAGAGTGAAAGGAGAGAGAGGTGAGGAGAGAGGTGAGGGGTCTTTGACCAAGCTTCCATTTTCCCTCCATCATTTTCCTTCATCATTTTCCTCTCATTCCCTCTCCTATGGCTTCCTTCATCTCCCTCCTCCACTAGAACCTCACAAACACCCTCAATCCCTCATCAAAACTCCAACCCCCTTTCACTAAAATCATGCACAAGCTCACTACAAGCAGTTTGGACTAAGAAAAATTAGATTTTGAGCTCTAGGGGATTCTAGGGTTTGCCAAATGAGATACTTTCATCACCATTAGCATTGTATTTGTTTCACTTTAGTATCCATGTTCGTTTAGAATCGATATTGTGTGGTTTTGTGAACTTAGAAAATTCCTAGATGAGGTTGTGAGAAATTCTTGAATTGTGAAGTGTAATTGAGGTTAGTAGAGACCATACAACCCTTTTTGTGTGTGATTAGAGACTTAAACCAGAGAATTAAACCCCGCAACATGAACTTAGAAACCCCAATATTGTATTTTGTAAACTTTGGTGATGGTTTATTGACATCTGCTATAACCCGGGTGACCTGAAAATTATTTAGCAAACACAGAGAGTCATGCAAGCAACATGGAAGCTAACCCCAAGACCCAGGACCCCAATTCCACCATGTGGCTGCAGATTTATCCTATATGGCCGCAAATTGCGGCTAGGGTAGAGGGGATTAGGTCCGTACTTGGTTTAGGGCTTTATCTCCAGTAGATTAGACACATTACATATGCAAAATTGGCTAATTTGACCTAGGGTAAAATCTGGAAGTGTTTTGCATCATTTCTGATTTCGTTTTGTGAATTCTGTTAACTTGAAATTTGGTATTTGTGTTTATCTTGATCACTTGACGTTTTTACGTCGATATCGGGAGTTGTTTGATTATTCTTGCATGCGTAAACTATAGGTTTTAACCTATGTGTGATTCGTGCGACATTTTGGTTTTCGTGCGTGATTTCCGTTTACGATGCTATATGTGTATATATGTTGGTACCCCCACGTGGATTTCAAGATGATGAAGAAGAGGATGACGACATCGACATCGGCAAGCAAGAATCGAGGTGAGTAGATATATATCTACGGGGGAAGTCGGGTGGATGGCGTATAGCACCCCCGCAGTTTCGTAGTGTTGTATACGAATACGTATACCTATATATTATAAATATGTTTATTGTGTGATTAATGACTATCTAGATAGGCTTATGTGTTCACGGATTAGTTTAGTGTAATTAGAAGTAACTTAGTTTAGTTTCTTAGTCACGAACCCTAGAGTAAAGATTACACACACACGCGCGCAGACACACACTTACGTTGTTTAATTTGTGTGTATATGGGGATATGTATATATATATATATATATATATATGTATGTATGTATGTACACACACACACACACAGGTATGTGACTATGTATATATATACGTATATATATACATGGATGATGAGGATAGTATATGATACTTGAAGATGAGTCGATGAAATTAGGCATGATGCCACGAGATCGGTGATGTGATATGGTTCGTATTATGAGATACGACATGATGTTATAGCGGGTCCTTGGGCGATGTGTTTTCATGCAAACGTACATACATATGTAGATGGTATCAGTATTGTACTAGACTTAGATCAGTATGCCCAATTCATGATATATGATAATAAGGATACCAGATGAATAATGAGATAATATGATATTCGACCCGTACCCAGATTTGGGATGCCATACGATGGATTTACCGTACGAGCTATATATTGATTATAGATCCGCACTCTTGTTACGAGGATGTTATATTATATATTGTATCGTATGTGATACTATTGAGGCAGGATCACCGACTATTATATTTACATATATCGACTTGGATTTAGGTGGTTTCCTTACCTTTTCGATTAGCCTGTTAGTTTAGTTCAGTAGTTACTTATGGATATTAGACTAGACTCGAGTCATACCTATTTCAAAACTAATGAATCGTGAGTATTTTAAAGACAGGCCAAGGGATTCTACGGATATTTCAAAAGACGTACCGTTTCTTAAAAACACCGTAACCCTTATTTTCTAACCAACACGATTTGTGTTATTTCGAATGGCAAGACGGTATGATTCATATATTTTAATGTAGATTCTTCCTTATTGTCGTGTTTACTATTCATATTCCGTTCATTCATGTTGTTATCATCGCATTGTATATTTAATGTGTACTTTTAGTGATTATAAACCATGTTGTTAGGACACCAGCACCATTACCGATGATGCGTATGCTACACATACACCTGCTTGCCGGCTCACACACAACATCATCGGTAATTGTTATGTCACGTACACATTAGAAATACTACTTCATTAGTATAAATTGCTACCTGATAGTTTCGACATAGTACTAGTGCGCATGCCTTTATATGCTAATTTAGATGTTGCATTTATTACTATGACATTCCAAGCATATTTATATATTCATTTAGCATGCGATATTTTGGGCCTGTCTGGATTTGCCGGTGTCCAGAATTCTCTGTTATTTACCCTTCAATTTTGGATTTCGGATTTTTCCATGAGATTTATGGATTTGGAGAAACCGCAAGGATTTTATAAACTGATTATCATTTTAAAATGAAAGTTGCGGTTTTCTTATGATATGATTTAATATATGTCCACCATGAGTTTTCTCGGCTCTTGAGCGATATCATACACCCGATTCGAGGAGGAGGTGGAACCGTCTGTGGGTGCATGGTTGACCCAGTGCGGTACCCCGAAGCGAGAATGTTGCACATTATGGCGTTGAGCCTGTGACAGGGGATCACTACTGACCGGTGATTTTATTGTGACTCGATGAATATCCGGAAGATACCGATCGGAGTCCAGGCCAGTCCGGATAGCCGGAGCCTGAGATTTTGAGATTTGATGATATGGGCTAGTCCGGATAGCCGGAGCACCAGATATTGAGATTCGAGATTGCAGGCCAGTCCGGATCGCCGGAGCCTGAGATATTGAGATATTGAGATATTGGGATTTTTGTTTTGTGTCGATGCTTGACACTGATTTCATGTTGATTTCATTGATGATACCTCGATTTATAAATATACAGAAATCTCACTAAATAAGGAAAACAGTTGTCACATTCATGATGCATTCTGTTTTCATTATATTGCATTCATACCTCATATTTATGATATGTTGCTATCTGAGGCACTGACACGAGCACATGGTATTACACTTATGTATAGATGTTTACCATTGCCACCTTATCATGCTTCAGACTTTATCATTTTTAGGATATATATTATGATCGTATTGACCTAGGATTGAGTCATACATACGATTTCTACTCTATGATGTTTTCTACTCACGAGAGGGCAACTCACCCCGTTGTGCCACGGTTTCTTGCAGGTCTTGCCGTACAGGTTCGTTGCGGCTTTCTGGCACACTGCTTCCATTCCGGGTGATTGCTTTGGTAGGTGGCTTCACTCGTATCGTGACCACCATTGTACCTTATTTATACTCTGTTGTATCTAGAAACTCTATCAACCAAACTTGTATATTTTTATAGACTAAGAAGACCAGTGTATATTATTTCGACCTTAGAGTCGCGCTTGTATTATTGTGATTTTCTTGATGTTTTGAGTTTTCTTTTGACTTTTGATCATCGCCCTTCGGCGTTGTATATTATATTTCTTGCGTGGTTGTGACCTCCAATTGGCGAAGAGCTAGCTTCCGCTTGGGGATACCTTTATACATATTATGCATGTTGTACCCGTTTGGGGCAAGTATTTACAAAGGAAACTTTGCTGAAATTTTCAGAAAATACTTGATGTTTTAAAAATGCATACTTCGGCTTATGCTATTAAAACCACTTACTTTAAAAATAAGTTTTCTTCACTGCTTTCTTAAAAGGGTTTAGATTTCTGGGAATTTTGGCTTACTTGAATTAGATGGGGTCCTATAGACTTCATATGATTCATGTGCCAGTCACGTGCCATTTCGGGTCGTGACAAAGTTGATATCAGAGCGCTAGATTAACCTTGGTTCGAGTCTATGTTTGACTATGCGGAGTATAGGGCGTTTATATATATTCGGAACCTTGGCTTGACCTAACGGAACTTAGACTTGGTCGTGGGGGGATTAGACCCAAACTTTCGTCGCATAGGTTGACCTTGGTTGATGGAGTAGGTGACTTAAAGAGAGTGGCGTACCGTGTGTATATTCCGCGGCATACTTACGATACGCTACTCCGCTTAAGAAGCCTTAGGATGTACATTTCCTTGCACAGCATTATATTCATTCATGATCTATCCTCATCGATATCGGTTTATGGTTTTTGCTGCCATAATTATATGGGCAGAGAGAGCTACGGCTAAAGTTGCGGTCAGCACGAGCTCGTCATGGACGAGGACTGACCAGGGCGTGATTTCAGGGACACACGATTGCATAGATGTATCATCCTATTGTTTTTTTCGTGCCATGAGCGTTTGATGGATCGCTTTTACAAGATTTATCAGACGTGCAGATTAGCACCAGTGGATTGGGCCACTGCTAGAGACCAGCCAGAATATGATGACCGTCAATGCACCGATTATACTTGATGATTGAGGCACTGTTCAACGTGCGGACAAATGAGCCAGTTGTTGCTACGAATAACAAGATGTCACACCAGATGTTTGAAGTTAATGCCGCACGAGTTATACTTAGAGATATGTTAGAAGATCGCTAGTCACCTAAGGAGGAATGACTAGGACATGTGAATCGTTGCCTACCCCGATGCGAGGTCATCAGATTGATTGATTCCAGCTAGAGACGACTTCACGCAGGTACGTTGGGAGTCGATAGAAGACGATCGAATGTCAGGAACCCATTTTTCCAAGTTTAAAGTATTCCGAAAACATGCAAGTAATTCCGTGGACTCTCTAGAAGAATGAAACCCTAACTCGATATAATGACCATGAGAACGGTTTGAAACCTTAGGGTTTGCAGCAGTTCAGCGGTGCCATTAATGAGGCTTGGGTTTTCCCTTCTATGGCTGGTCCATAGGTACTGTGGCATGTACTAGAATACTATTAAACTGTACTGAAGATGTTGAGCTCTTAGGGGATTATAGAACTTTAACGAATCGATCGAAAGGTTCGACGTCGTTCGGATATCATGTGATGGGATACATTGCTTGGGAGACTCCAAATATGAGTATAGCCGTTGGAGGGCACCCATGCAGCCACGATGAGACGAGTCCGAATCAGTCGACATTAGAGAAAAAGTGGAGTAAGAGGTTCGTACGAGATCTTGATGAGATGACGTTCCACTCCGCTGACATCAGAGATGTGATACGCATGCAGAGGCGTTGCACATGGATATATCTTCCAGAAGGAGTCGCGATGAGTATGCTGCCGTTCCGGAACAAGAATAAAGATTTAGTAAAAGGTGATAACTTCCTGGCAGTTCGGCAGAAACGAGATTTGCGGGAGTCTTCGACAGGACCTTTCTTGAGTACTATACGAGAAGATTTGGACTCATGAGCGGTCATATTGTGCACACCCAGCAGGCCAGAGTTCGGCATCGTTGACGAGATATGTTATGAGTGACCATGACAGTTGGCCAAAGATCTTTTGAGGATGTGCCAGAGCGGGACTGTTTCCGCCATCTTTGATTTCGGTATTTTGGGTAATTTATTTGCATGATTGAGATTTTGTACACCACAGTTGCACTTGACTTCGATTTGATGTCATTCGAGATGCTGATTTTGATTTCATGCCTATGGTATGCATGTGATTCGACTTGTGTTTTCGGCATAGTTTTCATGCACTTTTAGTATTTTGATTCGAGTTTGTGCACGCTGATGCACATGGTCGTGAGATTATATACCACGGTATACCTGATTTGGATTTGGATTGAAATGTGTTGTATACCGTCGATTTCGATTGCGATACTCGATATTTGTTTTCGTGCACCTTGTGCACATGATTTGGATTCTTGCGCAGACTTAACGCGCTTGATGCGATTTTGGTGCACACTAGAGGCACTAAATCGAGATTCTTCGTGCATATCAGATGCACCTGATATTACTGTCAGGCACACCCGTTGCCTTTGACAGGTGTTTCGTGCACACCCATTGCACTTAGATTTTGTTTCTGTGCACATGTATGGCAAATTTATGGATTTCGATTTCCGCGCGCACCAGACGCACGTAGCTTTCTTATATACATCTTGGGATTGATTTCCTTTGAGCAGTATGTTTTATGATATTTACTATTTAGTATAGTAGCTGAACAGGACTAGTCCGAGAACAGTACCTGAATATATTTTGCATGCATTGATAGTTATCGAAGCGATTTCCAAAAAAAAAAGAGCTATAGTCTCAGTATTTACTTACGTGTCCGAGATGACACGAGACATTTAACAAAGGAAACCTTCTAAATGATTTTCAAAAACGGCGGGACGTGTATGTTAAACAAAGGGTATATATATATAGTGGTTTTCTTACAAAAAAAAACGTCCGCCACTGTGCAGTGATACGCGCATTGCACAGCGATTGGAAAAGAGTTTGGCATGCATTTCTTTCAAATGTTTTGACGAATCTACCACGATATTTACATGTATAGTTTTGATATATATCATGTTGGTTTTCGTATTGGGCATTGACATTGGTGTCTTCTCCATAACTCCGATGATTGCGGGATGCTTGACGGTGTTTTGATTTTGATTTATATACTCGTTTTTCATGCGCATGCATTGCACGACGATGTGTTTTATGTATTTATGATTTCGGAGCCCTGACGACTTGATCTTTTTACTGAAATGTTTATGTATTTGAGCGGTTTAAATTTAAATTCGGGGACCGAATTTTTTAAGAGGGGAGGACTGTAACATTTCAGAAAAATAAAATATTATTTTTGGGGAATTTTTATAATTAAATATTAAATATTATGAATATTTTATTAATGCGGTATAATTAAATACCGATAAAGTGGAAAATATTTGGAAAATTATAGAAATTACTGAAATGAGGGTGCTTTATATGATTTAAGCAAATTATAAATTTTGATGATTAATTATATTCTATTTTAATGCTAATCGCGATTAAATATCACTAATCGTGCATTAAGCTTGATTTGTGCACATGACATGCACCGAGTCATTTTACACAATTGTCACATTTTCTAACATGGCTTTTTCTTCATTTTCAAGCATGGTTTGGGTTTTATGAGAATAGAAAAGAAAAGAAAAGAAAAGAAATGGGATTAGAATATAGAGTATGGGCAAGAGAGAGAAATGAGAGAGAGGTGAGGGGTCTTTGACCAAGCTTCCATTTGTTCCCTCCATCATTTTCCTTCATCATTTTCCACTCATTCCCTCTCCCATGGCTGCCCTCATCTCCCTCCTCCACTAGAACCTCACAAACACCCTCAATCCCTCATCAAAACTCCATCCCCCTTTAACTAAAAACATGCACAAGCTCACTACAAGCACTTTGGACCAAGAAAAAATGGATTTTGTGCTCTAGGGGATTCAAAGGTTTGCCAAATGAGGTACTTTCATCACCATTAGCATTGTATTTGTTTCACTTTAGTATCCATGTTAGTTTAGAATCGATATTGTGTGGTTTTGTGAACTTAGAAAATTCCTAGATGAGGTTGTGATAAATTCATGAATTGTGAAGTGTAATTATGGTTAGTAGAGATCATACAACCCCTTTAGTGTGTGATTCGAGACTTAAACCAGATAATTAAACCTCGTAACATGAACTTAGAAACCCCGATGTCGTATTTTGTAAACTTTGGTGATGGTTTATTGATATCTGCTATAACTCGGGTGACCTGAAAATTGTTTAGCAAACACAGAGAGTCATGCAGGCAACCTGGAAGCTAACCCCAAGACTCAGGACCCTAGTGGCCACAAATTTATCCTATCTGGCCGTAAATTGCGGCCAGGGTAGAGGGGATTAGGTCCGTGCTTGGTCCAGGGCTTTATCTCTAGCAGATTAGACCCTTTACATATGCAAAATTGGCTAATTTGACCTAGAGTAAAATCTGGAAGTGTTTTGCATCGTTTCTGATTTTGTTTTGGGAATTCTGTTAACTTGAAATTTGGTATTTGTGTTTATCTCGATCACTTGACATTTTTACGTCGATATCGGGAGTTGTTTGATTATTCTTGCATCCGTAAACTATAGGTATAACCGATGTGTGATTCGTGCGACATTTTGGTTTTTGTGCGTGATTTCCGTTTACGATGTTATATGTGTATATATGTAGGTACCCTTACATGGATTTCGAGACGATAAAGAAGTGGATGGCGACATCGACAACGGCAAGCAAGAATCGAGTTGAGTAGATATATATCTACGGGGGAAGTCGGGTGGATGGCGTATAGCACCCTGCAGTTTCGTAGTGTTGTATACGAATACGTATACCTATATATTATAAATATGTTTATTGTGAGATTAATGACTATCTAGATAGGCTTATGTGTTCACGGGTTAGTTTAGTGTAATCAGAAGTAACTTAGTTTAGCTTCTTAGTCGCGAACCCTAGAGTAAAGATTACACCCACACACGCACACACATACATACTTACATTGTTTTATTTGTGCGTATATGGGGATATGCATATATATATACACACGCACACACATAGTTATGGGACTATGTATATATATACGTATACATATACATGGATGATGAGGATAGTATATGATACTTGGAGATGAGTCGATGAAATTAGGCATGATGCCACGAGATCGGTGATGTGATATGGTTCGTATTATGAGATACGACATGATATTATAACGGGTCCTTAGGCGATTGTTGGGGTAAAAATTTACACCCCGGTTGACCGAGTCAAAGTCAAGGTCAACCCCCAAGCTAGGTGGGCCCAAGCCCAGGTCAAGCGGGCCCATGCCCAAGTCGAGCCCGCGGCCAGCCTCCCCATGCCAACAACAAAATCATGTAATAAATAATTTTTATGTAATTTTTTATGCATGAATGTATGCAAAATGGGCATAAAGCCAATTTTTTGTAAGCCCATGGCTTATGTGCAAAAATGAAATGGCACATAAGCCATGTGATAGGCAAAATGTCATTTTGTGAAGCCCAGGGGGCTATATGTAAATATGTAAGCCTATAAAAGGCAACATGATGAATAAAAAAACAACTTTTCATTCTCTCCACAAAATTTTTTTTAGATCTGAGATCTTTTGTGCCTTTTGCTCCTTCTACAAGGTTCTAAAACCTTCTCATTTCTCTTGAATTAAATCAAGAGTTTTACTCTTTCTTTTCAAAAACTAAGAAGTCTTCCACCATAAAACCCACAAAGGGGAACTTGGATCTACCATTAGATCTCAGAAAAGAGAGATTTTTAGTCTCACATCTCTTGATCATCAAGATCCAGCCAACAGAGGAGGAAGAGGAAGAACCCCTTTCATCAAACAAAACATTTTAGGAGTTTAACTCCATATATTCACATACATATATATATATATAATAAATATTTCCTTTCTTAGGCTAAAAGCCTCTTTTTCTTAGGCTAAAAGCCTCCTTTTCTTGCCGGCGCTCAAGCGCAGAGCGCCCGTGTGCCGACAAGTGGTGTGCTTGCGCTCAAGCGCAAGCGCCCGAGCGCAAGTCGCCCCGGTGCCGACACGTGGCGCGCTTGCGCCCAAGCGCAAGCGCCCGAGCGCAAGTCGCCCCGGTGACGACACGTGGCGCGCTTGCGCCCAAGCGCAAGCGCCCGAGCGCAAGTCGCCCCGGTGCCGACACGTGGCGCGCTTGCGCCCAAGCGCAAGCGCCCGAGCGCAAGCGCCCGAGCGCAAGCGCCCGAGCGCAAGTCGCCCCGGTGCCGACACGTGGCGCACTTGCGCCCCAGCGCAAGCGCTCGAGCGCAAGTCGCCCCCGTGCCGACACGTGGCGCGCTTGCGCCCCAGCGCAAGCGCTCGAGCGCATGTCGCCTCCGTGCCGACACGTGGCGCGCTTGCGCTCAAGCGCAAGCGCTCGAGCGCAAGTCTCCCCCGTGCCGACACGTGGAGCGCGTGCGCTCCAGCGCAGGCGCTCAAGTGCAAGTCGCCCCCGTGCCGACACGTGGAGCGCGTGCGCTCCAGCGCAGGCGCTCAAGTGCAAGTCGCCCCCGTGCCGACACGTGGCGCGCTTGCGCTCAAGCGCCCAGCGCTCAAGTGCAAGTCGCCCCCGTGCCGACACGTGGCGCGCCTGCGCTCAAGCGCCCAGTGCTCAAGCGCAGAGCGCCCACGTGCCGACACGTGGCACTCTAGCGCCTGAGCGCACAGCGCCCAAGGTGCTGCCCCCACGCATCCTTTGGATGCCTTTTCCCCCTCTTTTTTTTCCTTATGTATATATATATACATATACATATGTATACATATTTGCACATACACGTGCTCCACGACACTGTCCCTGTTAGAAAAAAATTTCTAACGGGGCGCTGCCCTACGCCCCGCAAGGGGGCTGCTAGCCCCCTTGACCCCCAGCCCGCTATCCGGGTAGCGGGACCCCCGTAAAAACTCTGCGTGGCTCTCGATATATCCAAAACCCCCTTTTCAAAACACAACACACGTACACTGCACATTGAGTTCGCATGACCAGTTTAACCCGTTAATCGGAGGTTCCCTCGCCCCAAAGGCGGGGGGTAATTAACGGCAGCTTAGTCCGCGGCTGCCGGAGATTCGGATCCCCATAATCATTAAACCCCGGCCTACCCCAGGCAGGGGGAATCTGTAGTATACGCCCGACAAGCGCACGCGTATTTCCATCTCAATGGGGTGACAAAAAACACCCTACAGATTCTGGCACGCCCGGTGGGACCAATCTCTCCTCCCATATTTCGGGTTAAGCATTCATGCGAACTCAATCATTATACATACCTGTATTTATACTAAAATAATGCTCTTTCATGCAGGTTTTCAAGCAATAACCTTCCGACGATGTCTTCGATGATGAACTCAGCTCCCGTCTCCTGCACGATGAGGATAGACTCTAGGACGGTCCTTCCGGCCAGTCCCGGGCGACAATGGGAGGAGGAGCCGCTACCATTTGGCTCTATTATGTTCGTGTCAGCTAACGCCGTCCCAGCTCCTCAAGCTCCGGTGGCAGACAAACCGGTCTCGAATGGCAGGAGACCAAATGTGGTGATCTCAAGGGCGCCCCAACCCAAACGCAAGTCGGTGTCTGAACGACTTTCCTTTGCCCCAGCTTGGGGCAAGGCCATCAACACCAACAAAGCTACAACGCGTCCCGAGCAAGCTCCAGCGATGCCCTTGACCACTGCTCGATCGGGTGTCTTCTCTAAGCTCCCCTCTGATCAACTCACAATGGCTTCCCGGGTAGCGGATCCCGCCAAGCCTTCAAATCCGAGAAGCTGAGGGAGAAAAGGCTCAGATATAGAGCCAACAAAAGGGCTAGGGCTACTGCCAGGCTAAACCTCATGAGGTTCGAAGAACAGGGTTACCCCGCTAAAGATGAGAGGATGGTTGAATGTGTTATCCACACTGTCTACATGGTGGGCACGCGCAGCAAGAGCAAGGACGGGGCCACCACATCTCAAATCCAATCTGGCTTGAACGTGGTTGCCACTTCCCAAGAACAGCCGCCTCCGGTGGATGATGAAAACCCTCTCGATGAGGCTGATAGGCAGAGAGAGCCCTCAATTCATGAAGAATCGGGCTCGGAAAGCGAAGAAAAGCCGACTTTCCGCCCCAGGACCGCGAAGCAAGAACTGCTTCAAGAGCTCCGGAAGCAGCTCAGAAACAAAGACAAGGAGATGGCCAAGCTCTACTCAAAAATTGACGACTTGACAAATGTCGTCCTGCAGCTCACGGCCCAACTTGCCTCTCAGCCGCCCAATCAAGCACAGGGCTCTGCTCATGAACTGGGAAACGTTGTCCCGAGACAGCCGGTGCCTATTCCCTCAAATCCAAAGGTGGGCGGACTGCATGAAAGTCAATCGCATCCTATCTCAGGGAATGTCTTGGCTACTGATGACAGTAGCCCGCTAACTCAAGATCAAATCATGGATTTGGTTGCCAGCAAAGTCAAAACATTGGTGGCCGAAGCCGAAGCGCAAAAAGATATCAGCAGTAGTGGGAGACCATATCCTGCTCAGTATGATCTGGTAGAATTTCCTAGCTGCTATGTCATCCCTAAATTCGGAAGATTCGATGGGACGGGAAATGCGAATCAACACATCGCCCACTTCAAAGCCTCTTGCGGGAATACTGGGGGCAACGATGCGCTTCTCCTCCGCCAGTTCGTTAATAGCTTGACCGATGTTGCTTTCGACTAGTACGCAAGCATAACGGATGGCTCCGTTACTACTTTCGTCCAAATGGAATCTTTGTTTCGACAAAGGTTCATGAGCGTCAGCGATAAGATCACCATTGCCGAGCTCGTAAGGACCAAGCCCAAGAGCAACGAAAGCAACATGGATTTTATAACCCGATGGCGCAATCTCTCCGTCAAATGCGAACCGCCGATAGAGCAGGACCAATCTGTCAGTCTCCTCGTCGGAAATCTCAACAATTGGATGGCCCCGTTTCTATGCACCGCGGGTCTCAAAACATTCCAAGAGCTGACCAGGAAGGTTCAGATGCTGGAGCGCTCAAAGCAGGGGTCCTCCTCTGACTCCCAAAATAACAATAGGTCCTGGAGAAACCGAAGGACGATAATCGCAAAGGCGGAAACTCCGATGATTCTGAATCTTTCAACACTTCGGCTAACCGAAATAAGCAAGGGTTGAGCGGACCTAGCGCTAACCAGCCCCGGAAGCTAATGTTCGGAGAGGGGGGAGAATCTCCACTAAAAGAGAAGCTGGATAAGGTCTATTCCTTCAGAAGGGACAAAATCCGTAAAATATTCAAAGATGCCCTGAAGAACGGTCTACAACTGCTAGAGTCAAAAAGACCGCAGGAAGCGAATAGGACCGACGACCCCAAATACTGCCCCTATCACAAAGTGATAGGTCATGCCATTGAGGACTGCTTCGTCTTCAAAGATTGGGTCGAAAAGCAATACAAGGAAGGAGAGATAGAACTGTCTAAAGGCGTGTTAGTAAACAGTCAAGATGTGACCGCCAATTTCATACAAATGGAGACCGAAGTTCTTCGTGAAACTAATTCTCTCAGACATCTGCCTTTCTCTGAACACAGTCGACCACCACGTCATTAAACTGGGAACAATCGACCACCACGTCGTTAAACTGGGAATAATCGACCGCTAAGTCGTTAAACTGGGAATGTAAAAAAATTGTGTGTATATAAAAAAAAATGTGTAAATAAAAGAAAAATAAAGAAAAGCCGAAATGATGGGGCAACTCGCAATAAAAATCAGCGAGTGAAAATAAAAATGAAAATAAAGCCGAAATGATGGGGCAACCGCGAATAAAAGCCGAAATGATAGGGCAATTGCGATCTTCGCGATAAGAAAAGCTGAAATGATAGAGCAATCGCGGTAAAAAAAAAAAAAGAAACAAAAAAAGTGGCGAATGATGAGTCGCTCCTGGTACCATATTCCAGTGCAGCGATACAGACGCCAACCAAAATCCAGTTTCCCAAAATTCTTCCGCCCTACGGCCAGTCCCCAAATTGACTACCGTATACAATCCACGGGCTTAAATAATTCTCATCATACCCATGCCCCACCGCAATCACCAGTTACGCGGCTGGTCTCCACCTTTGGAATTATGCTCCATTGAGAAGACCCACTCATGTGTCCTCACGATACATGAGGAGAACAAATCTTTGTGGGATCCTTACGACTCATGAAGAAAAAAACACACTTAGGAGTCCTCACGACTCCTAAGGAGAATATACACCTGCGGGATCCTTACGACTCGTAGGGAGAAAATGCTTTTATGGGACCCTCACGGCCCATAAAATTGAAAAGTCTTAGGTGATAGGGATCCAAACCTATCTCCTAAGCCATCGCTCCCCAATCCCCAACAGCGAATGATGAGTCGCTCCTGGTACCATATTCCAGTGCAGCGATGCAGACGCCAACCAAATTCCAAATCCCATACCCCAACGGCGAATGATGAGTCGCTCCTGGTACCATATTCCAGTGCAGCGATGCAGACGCCAACCAAATTCCAAATCCCATACCCCAACGGCGAATGATGAGTCGCTCCTGGTACCATATTCCAGTGCAGCGATGCAGACGCCAACCAAATTCTAAATCGCATACCCCAACGGCGAATGATGAGTCGCTCCTGGTACCATATTCCAGTGCAGCAATGCAGACGCCAACAAAGTCCCAAAATTTTTATGGCCCTACGGTCTGGATCATACATCCTGCAAAACCGTATACAATCCACGGGCGTAAAACGATCCCAATCTCTTCCAAGTCCTACCGGTGAGACCACATTCAAAGTCAAAAAAAAAAGTATGTCCACAAGCAAAAGGGGCACGGATGAAAACCCGGAAGGGTTCCGTGAGTAAAAACAGCAGGACTGCCAGCGAGTTTGTGAAAACCCGAAAGGGCGCAAACTCGTGAAAAAGAGATGAAATGCACTCATAAAGTCCTCTCGACTTTGTGAGGAGAAAATTCCCGCGTGAGATCCTTACGACTCACAAAGGAGCAACACACTTAGGAGTCCCTACGACTCCTAAGGAGAAAATACACCTACGGGATCCTTACGACCCGTAAGGAGAAAATACTTTGTGAGACCCTTACGGCACACAAAATTGAAAAGTCTTAGGTGACAGGGGTCTAAACTTGTCTCCTAAGCCATCGTTTCCTAATAAGCAAACGCAAATGTTGATTCGCTCCTGGTACCATATTCCAGTGTAGCGATGCTGATGCTAAACAAAAAAAAAACCAATCCCCAAATCCTCTCATGACAAATGATGATTCGCTCCTGGTACCATATTCCAGTGTAGCGATGCTGATGTCAACCCAAATCAAATCAAGCCAACAACCTCTGCGGCGGAATCATGCTCCGTCCCAGAATTTACCCCGTGTCGAAATCATGCTTCGCCTCGGGATATCTACCTTCCCTGCCGGAATTATGCTCCGCCTCGGAATCAAATCAACCAACCAGCTCTGCATCGGAATCATGCTTCGTCTCAGAATGTGCACCCTGTGTCGAAATCATGCTTCGCCTCGGGATCTCTACCTTCCCTACCGGAATTATGCGCCGCCTCGGAATCAAATCAACCAACCAGCTCTGCATCGGGATCATACTTCGTTTCAGAGTGTACCCCGCGTCGAAATCAAGCTTTGCCTCGGTGTGTCCGCCTTCCCTGTCGGAATTATGCTTCGGCTCGGAATCAACCAACGACATCCTCATCGGAATTATGCTCCGCCTCGGAATCAAGTCAACCAACAAACTCTGCGTCGGAATCATGCTCCATCTCAGAATGTACCCCGTGTCGAAATGATGCTTCGCCTCGGTGTATTTGCCTTCCCTGTCAGAATTATGCTTCACCTGGGAATCGACTTCTGCATCGAAATTATGTTTCGGTTAGAATGTCTGCCGCTCATCGGAATGATGCTCCGATCCTTGGAATCATGCTCCGCAAATTGGAATGATGCTCCGATCCTTGGAATCATGCTCCGCAAATCGGAATGATGCTTCGAATCCTGGAATTATGCTCCGCTCATCGGAGTGATGCTCTGATCCTTGGAATCATGTTCCGCTCTTCGGAAAGATGCTCCGAACCCTTGGAATCATGCTCCACCCTTCGGAATGATGCTCCGAACCCCTGGAATCATGCTCCGCTCTTCGGAATTATGCTCCGAACCCCTGGAATCATGCTCCGCTCTTCGGAATGATGCTCCGAATCCTGGAATGATGCTCCGCTCATTGGAATGATGCTCCGCTCATCGGAATGACGCTCCGATCACTGGAATCATGCTCTGCCCTTCGGAATGATGCTCCGATCCCCTGGAATCATGCTCCGCTCATCGGAATGATGCTCCGATCCTTGGAATTATGCTCCGCAAACTGGAATTATGCTCTGCTCATTGGAATGATGCTCCGCTCATCGGAATGACGCTCCGATCACTGGAATTATGCTCCGCCCTTCGGAATAATGCTCCGAATCCTGGAATCATGCTCCGATCATCGGAATGATGCTCCGATCTCTGGAATTATGCTACGCCCTTTGGAACGATGCTCCGAACCCGGGAATTATGCTCCCCCCTTCAGAACGATGCTCCGATATGTGGAATTATGCTCCGCGAATCAGAATGATGCTCCGATCCCCGGGAATCATGCTCCCCAGGATGATGCTCCGCCCCTGGAATGATGTTCTACCTCGAAGTCCAACTTCAAGATCCATCAATTTCATGCACACAACTCAAATGTGCGGTGTGCATTTATTGATGGGGGGCACTTTGTTGGGGTAAAAATTTACACCCCGGTTGACCGAGTCAAAGTCAAGGTCAACCCCCAAGCTAGGTGGACCCAAGCCCAGGTCAAGCGGGTCCATGCCCAAGTTGAGCCCACGGCCAGCTTCCCCATGCCAACAACAAAATCATGTAATAAATAATTTTTATGTAATTTTTTATGCATGAATGTATGCAAAATGGGCATAAAGCCAATTTTTTGTAAGCCCATGGCTTATGTGCAAAAATGAAATGGCACATGAGCCATGTGATAGGCAAAATGTCATTTTGTGAAGCCCAGGGGGCTATATGTAAATATGTAAGCCTATAAAAGGCAACATGATGAATAAAAAGCAACTTTTCATTCTCTCCACAAAAATTTTTTTAGATCTGAGATCTTTTGTGCCTCTTGCTCCTTCTACATGGTTCTAAAACCTTCTCATTTCTCTTGAATTAAATCAAGAGTTTTACTCTTTCTTTTCAAAAACTAAGAAGTCTTCCACCACAAAACCCACAAAGGGGAACTTGGATCTACCATTAGATCTCAGAAAGGAGAGATTTTTAGTCTCACATCTCTTGATCATCAAGATCCAGCCAACAGAGGAGGAAGAGGAAGAACCCCTTTCATCAACCAAAACATTTTAGGAGTTTAAGTCCATATATTTACATACATATACATATATATATAATAAATATTTCCTTTCTTAGGCTAAAAGCCTCGTTTTCTTAGGCTAAAAGCCTCTTTTTCTTGCCGGCGCTCAAGCGTAGAGCGCCCGTGTGCCGACAAGTGGTGTGCTTGCACTCAAGCGCAAGTGCCCGAGCGCAAGTCGCCCACATGCCGACACGTGGCGTGCTTGCGCTCAAGCGCAAGCGCCCGAGCGCAAGTCGCCCCGGTGCCGACACGTGGCGCGCTTGTGCCCAAGCGCAAGCGCTCGAGCGCAAGTCGCCTCCGTGCCGACACGTGGCGCGCTTACGCTCAAGCGCAAGCGCTCGAGCGCAAGTCTCCCCCGTGGTGACACGTGGCGCGCGTGCGCTCCAGCGCAGGCGCTCAAGCGCAAGTCGCCCCCGTGCCGACACGTGGCGCGCTTGCGCTCAAGCGTCCAGCGCTCAAGAGCAAGTCGCCCCCGTGCCGACACGTGGCGCGCTTGCGCTCAAGCGCCCAGCGCTCAAGCGCAGAGCGCCCACGTGCCGACACGTGGCATTCTAGCGCCTGAGCGCACAGCACCTAGGCACACAGCGCCCAAGGTGCTGCCCCCACGCATTCTTTGGATGCCTTTTCCCCCTCTTTTTTTTCCTTATGTATATATATATATATATACACATATACATATGTATACATATTTGCACACACACGTGCTCCACGACACTGTCCCTGTTAGAAAAAAATTTCTAACGGGTCGCTGTCCCACACCCCGCAAGGGGGCTGCTAGCCCCCTTGACCCCCAGCCCGCTATCCGGGTAGCAGGACCCCCGTAAAAACTCTGCGTGGCTCCCGATATATCCAAAACCCCCTTTTCAAAACACAACACACGTACACTGCACATTGAGTTCGCATGACCAGTTTAACCCGTTAATCGGAGGTTCCCTCGCCCCAAAGGCGGGGGGTAATTAACGGCAGCTTAGTCCGCGGCTGCCGGAGATTCGGATCCCCATAATCATTAAACCCCGGCCTACCCCAGGCAGGGGGAATCTGTAGTATACGCCCGACAAGCGCACGCGTATTCCCATCTCAATGGGGTGACGAAAAACACCCTACAGCGATGTGTTTTCATACACACGCACATACATATGTAGATGGTATTAGTATTGTACTAGACTTAGATCAGTACCCCAGTTCATGATATATGATAATAAGGATACCAGATGAATAATGAGATAATGTGATATTCAACCCGTACCCAGATTTGGGATACGATGAATTTACCGTACGAGCTATATATTGATGATAGATCCGCACTCTTGTTTCGAGGATGTTATTTTATATATTGTATCGTATGTAACACTATTGAGGCGGGATCACCGACTATTATATTTACATATATCCACTCGGATTTAGGTGGTTTCCTTACCTTTTCGATTAGCCTGTTAGTTTAGTCCAGTAGTTACTTATAGATATTAGACTAGATTCGATTCATACCTATTTCAGAACTAACGAATCGTGAGTATTTTAAAGACAGGACAAGGGATTCTACGGATATTTCAAAATACGTACCTTTTCTTAAAAACACCGTAACCCTTATTTTTTAAACACCACGATTCGTGTTATTTCAAATGGCAAGACGGTATGATTCATATATTTTAATGTAGATTCTTCCTTATTGTCATGTTTACCATTCATATTCCGTTCATTCATGTTGTTATCTTCGCATTGCATATTTAATGTGTACTTTAGTGATTATAAACCTTGCTGTCAGGACACTAGTACTATTACCGATGATGCGTATGCTACACATACACCTGCTTGCCGGCTCACACACAATATCATTGGTAATTGTTATGTCACGTACACATTAGAAATACTACTTCATTAGTATAAATTGCTACCTGATGGTTTCGACATAGTACTAGTTCGCATGCCTTTATATGCTATTTTAGATGTTGCATTTATTTCTATGATATTCCATGCATATTTATATATTCATTTACTATGCGATATTTTAGGCCAGTCCAGATTTGCCGGAGCTCAGTATTCACTGTTATTTACCCATCATTTTTGGATTTCGGATTTTTCCATGAGATTTCTGGAATTGGAGAAACCGCAAGGATTTTATAAACTGATTATCATTTTAAAATGAAAGTTGCGGTTTTCTCATGATATGATTTGATATGTGTCCACCATGAGTTTTCCCGGCTCTTTAGCGATGTCATACACCCGATTCGAGGAGGAGGAGGAACCGTCTGTGGGTGCATGGTGGACCCGGTGCGGTACCCCGCGGCGAGAAGGTCGCACATGATAACATTGAGCCTGTGACAGGGGAGCACTACTGACCGTTGATTTTATTGTGACTCGACGGATATCTGGATGATACTGATCGGAGTACAGGCCAATCCGAATAGCCGGAGCCTGAGCTTTTGAGATTTGATAATATGGGCCAGTCCGGATAGCCGGAGCCCTAGATATTGAGATTCGAGATTGCAGGCCAGTCCGGATTTCCGGAGCCTGAGATATTGAGATATTGAGATATTGGGATTTATGTTTTGTGTCGATACTTGACACTGATTTCATGTTGATTTCATTGATGATACCTTGATTTATAAATATACAGAAATCTCACTAATTAAGGAAAACAGTTGTCACATTCATGATGCATTCTGTTTTCATTATATTGCATTCATACCTCATATTTATGATATGTTGCTATCTGAGACACCGACACGAGCACATGGTATTCCACCTATGTATAGATGTTTACCCTTGCCACCTTATCATGCTTCAGACTTTATCATTTTGAGGATACATATTATGTATTGACCTAGGATTGAGTCATACATACGATTTCTGCTCTGTGATGTTTTCCACAAGTTGGCAACTCACCCTCGTTGAGCCACAGTTTCTTGCAGGCCTTGCCTTACAGGTTCGTTGCGGCTTTTTGGCACACTGCTTCCATTCCGGGTGATTGCTTTGGTAGGTGGGTTCACTCGTATCGTGACCACCATTGTACCTTATTTATACTCTGTTATATCTAGAAACTCCATAAACCAGACTTGTATTTTCTTATAGACTTAGAAGACCAGTGTATATTATTTCGACCTTAGAGTCGCGCTTGTATTATTGTGGTTTTCTTGATGTTTTGAGTTTCCTTTTGAGTTTTGATCCTTGCCCTTCGGCGTTGTATATTATATTGCTTGCATGGTTGTGGCTTCCAATTGGCGAAGAGCTAGCTCCCGCTTGGGGATGCCTTTATACATATTATGCATGTTGTACCCGTTTGGGGCAAGTATTTTCAAAGGAAACTCTGCCAAAATTTTCAGAAAAGACTTGATGTTTTAAAAATGCATACTTCGGCTTATGCTATTAAAACCACTTGGTTTAAAAATAAGTTTTCTTCACTCCTTTCTTAAAATGGTTTAGATTTCTGGGATTTTTGGCTTACTTGAATTAGATGGGGTCCTATAGACTTCATATGATTCAAGTACCAGTCACGTGCCATTTGGAGTCGGGACAAGGTTAGTCTGTACACCCGAGATCGTCATAGAGTCTTGTGTGTCCTCCCACTGTACTTTGATCTCTACCCTACCACGGCTCTACTGAGTCGTGCAAACATATGGATTTTGGGTACAGTCCCGAGGCACATGGAGGCAATGAGTGATAGGAGGGCTTTCGTCTCTCCCGGTATTGGGGGTTGATGTTGCACCATGTACGATTGGCTATTACAGGAAGTCCCTGGCCACGGCTACTGAGATCTACTGATAAGTGTTATCAGTAGTTTCTCGATCTGTTATGAGCCATATACCGGCATGACATATTGGGTTATTGGGGTCGACGATACCATCCCTAGACTCACATATGCAGCATATTTGACGAAGAGACCGGACTGTACGGTAAGTGTTTCCAGTTGGCTTGAATGGAGTTTTGGAAGGTTTGCTTGTGTTTCTTCTAATCGCTCAATACCTGGGAGCCGTTACGTACAGCTTGTGCCACTGACAGTTTGTGGGCATGTGATGTGATCACTGCCTACTGCTAGCGTATTGACGAGTCTTAGAGTCCCATAAAGAGGTCTCCTAGCTCAGGCGAAAAGATGTGGGGTGCATATGTGATATGCGTGGGGGCTCGATTAAATGCGTGTATTGGATACCGTATTTTAATCGGACGGGTAGTATGTGATATGACCGGGTTATTAAATCAAGTGTTGATTTAATATTAAGTCCATTATTTCATTTATTAAAACCTATTTCTTTATGATGCATGCATGAGTGTATGTATATGTTGATATAGATGCACACATGCAAGCATACTTGTGTCACGGTTGATGATACATTGGTGGTGGCAATGCAAGACTCATATGGTTGCATATTTATATATTTTGTATATTTGAGGAAAGCAAAATGGCAATTAAATCATGGTTGACTATTCAACCCTCATTTCTTGTGTTGACAAATTCAATACCATGGTTTCATTGCCCATGGTTTTAGCCCATGGTTTTGCTTAAACTCAAGTCACAAAATATCTAGATATTTTGTAACCATGGTTTAGCATGGCATGACTCTCACTTACTCTCTTGAGTTTAGAGTGAGTTATCATATTATTCTCTTGAGTTTAGTTTGAGCCATCTCCTTCTTCCTCTCTCTCCTCAAAGCTATCTAGGATTTTAAAAGAAAGAGAAAGAATTAAAAAGAAAAGGTTTTTAATTGAGATCCAATCCCACATCACCATTCTACTTTTGTCTAGCCCACTAGTGTGGAGTGTTTGCTTCATGTTCATCCTTGATCAAGGGAAGCTTAGAACTTGGTGCAAAGGGACTTCGTGGTGGATCATCATGGACTTGGAAGGACACAAGACAACTGGTTCAAACCCCACTCGATCCAAGGAGTCTAGTAGGAGGTCTATAAAGGTTGTGTTTTCTCCCCACATAGTGTTAGACACTTGTAGTATATGATACTAGCATGTTATTACTCTATTTTTCTAGTTCGATTCATGGTTGGATTGTTTAGCACCCGCTTAAATTTTTGTTATAGCATGTGTGATGCAACCCTAAACCTAGGCATGGTGCTAAAGAATCTCTACAAAATTCCCCCAGGCCACAATTTACGGCCTGGTCGTGGTGGATTTGGGTGATTTTTGGTTGGTAGTTCCCTTATGTGATATCTAAAGCAATCCTATATGCAAAATTTCCTAGTTTGTCCTATAGTGAAATCTGGGAGTGATTTCCTTCGTTGCTGAATTTGGTTCGTGATTTGTAAACTTGGGATTTGGTATTTGATATTTTTTCGAGTCATTGGATGTTTGTACGTCAACGGCGAGGGATAATTGGTTGTTTTTGCATGTGTAGGCTATAGGTTCTAACCTAAGAGCGCATTGTGTGCCGTATTGATTTTCCGGACTTGATTTTAATAGCATTTGCGATATGTGTATTTATTGTAGGTACATTCGCGTGGATTCCGAGAGGACGAAGCACATCAACTACGGATGAACCAGGAATTCCGCAGGTGAGTAGATTTATATCTACGGGGAAAGTCGGGTGGATGGCGTATAGCACCCCCGTAAACTTTGATGGAAACCGATATATTGAATGTGGTTAAGGAAACCTATATTAGAAAACTAGGGATATGGTTAAAGAATTAGTAAGAGATAAGATATACCATGACTTAAGGTTATAGTTTATGGTTTAGTGTAACATGATATGATAGAAATGATGTCTCGAATTGATATATATATATATATATATATATATATATATAAGGATGTGAATAACGATATATAGATATAGGTAGTTGCAAGAGAATAAGTATGATATTTATAGTAGCATTATAGGAGATTAACAAGATAGAATGTATATGTAAGATGAATTGATATGAGATATTGATGTTATGAAAAGAGTATACGATGAAATATGATGACTTGATTGATATGTCGTTATGTGGATGCAAGTCGATATGAGATGATTGATACCTTTGCCGGTCCCTTGATATGAGATTGTTATGGATATGACCTGGGATATAGGTATATAGATATATATAATGTTGTGAATCATGAATGATATGCAGTACGAGGCATTAGGTCCGTACCCTCATTGTCATATAGGTTGATAGGATCCCTAATGGTTTAATGCCATCGTACGATGATTTACCGTATGTGATGAGTTTTATTTGATGATTGATCCATGCCCTTGACTAGAGGCTGCCGTGCGATGGATTATACCGTACGTGATGTTATGAGGCTGGATGCCGTTTGATAGATTCACCGACTTGGTCATGTTAGATACGTATACCTTGTAGCATTTCGCTTACGATGAACTTTATGCCATGTTTATGATATTATCACTACATTACATACACCTAAGCTAGTACACCTGCATAATTATCGATGATGCGTATGTTACACTTACACAGATTGCAGGCTTACACACTTTCATCATCGATAATTGCCATGTTGCATGATATACTTGCTATGCTCACATCATTATGATATGTCGCATGATATACGGATATGCTCACATCACTGTTCCATGTTGTATGATATACGGATATACTTACATTCCTGTTATATGTTGCATACATCATGCCTTATGTTATTACGCATTGAGATGCTGTTTTTATGAGATTTTGGATTTGAGAACCGTGGTTATATTTCAAAAGAAATTATGTATTGTTTTAAAACCCCGGTTTCTCTTGATATGATATTTTGAGACGTCCACCATGTGTTTTCTCGGTTCTGAGATTGGCATGTGAAACCCGATTTGAGGAGCGGTAGGCACCGTCTGCGGGTACATGGTGGACCCAGTGAGGTACCCCGGGGCAAGAATACTCGTATAGTTAGGCGTTGAGCCTGCCAGGGGAGCAATACCTACCGGTGATAGTATTTAGACTCGGCGGTTATCCGGAGGATACCGACCGGAGTCGTGAGATGGATATGTGGGCCGGCCAGAGTATGCGGCGCCTGAGGGCCGATCTGAGGATGCGGCGCCTGAGATATGAGGATTTGCGTGTCGATCCTGGATACGGGTTTCATGATGTTTTGAGTGTCGGTGTTGGACACTCAGGTTCCATGATTTTGATGTGTCGTTGGTGGACACACGTTGATTGATATCCTCATATTTACATGCATATGCTTTCATGATACTTACATACTGGATGTTGTTGTGTCATTGATGGACACGTCGATGTTATCCACATGCTGATAGGCATTGATTATTATATTGTTGGCACATATACAGATACGGTCACCCTAGTTATCATAGTATTTCCTTTATGATATAGTTGACCTAGGAAATTGTTGTTTATTTCGATTTCTACCTGATGATGTTTTCTACTCACGATTTGGCAACTCACCCCGTTGTGTCACAGTTCTTGTAAGTTGACCGCATGGATCAGTAGCGGCATCGCTGGCACACAGCTGCATTCGGGTGATTTGCTTTGGTAGGTGGTACATGTTGGATCATGCCACTCTTGTACTATTATTTTTATTGTATCTAGTCAACTCCATCAATCAGAAACTAGTATTTGTATAAGTAGTAAGACATTGCAAGACTTGTAGTTGCGAGACTTAGAGCGATGGGTTTTATGTTCACTTATTGGGTTGATGTCTTGTTTTATTCATTTTCCTTTGTGTTGATCTTCGCCGTTGGGCGTCGTATACTTATATTGTGACTTGCGTGTATATGATTCTGCCGGTTGGCGAAGAGCTAGCTCCCACTTGGGGATGCCTTTATTGTTATTATATATTTGTGGTTTTGGATCAAAATATACAAGGGAGGTGCTGTCCAAATTTTTAAAAAACGAAATATGTTTTTCAACTAGTAAAATTTACTTGCATTTTTCATGTTCCATTATCAATGCATTTTAGAAAATGTTTGTTTTCATCATACCTTTATTTTCGAAACTTCACCTCTTTCTTTTCTTTAAAAAGGTTTAGATTTCTGGGCTTCAGCTTACTTAACTTACGTTGTGCCTTTAGACGTGGCGTGATTTAAGTGCCGGTTACGAACTAAATTTCGGGTCATGACACCCCGCAAATTCGTAGGGTATGATGCATTTATGATATATACATATATGTTATTGTGAGACGTGAATACTTAGCAAGAAAGTTCTTTAGTTTAGTTTCTTAGTCGCGAAACCCAAGAGCAAAGGCTGACACACACACATGCACACACGTGATATGATTGGGTGTATATGTTTATTTGTGTGTGTGTGTGTGTGTGTTTGTGTATATATCTCTGTGTGTGTGGATGCGTTGTTGTGTGTGTGTGTGTATATATATATATATACATATACGTATACGCGGATGATGAGCCCAGTATATGATACTTGGAGATGAGCCGATTGTAAGATTCTTAGGCACTAGAACAAGGTTCTACAAGGCATCAAACATGCCGTATTTAAAATTTTCAAGTGCCAAACAACCTAAGGATCTATACTAGAGAATTAAGGTTATAAACAACAAGTAGACAACTTTACTTCTAAGTGAATGAGGAATACAACCTTTGTCGACCGGTCATTCACTTCTAAAGCTCCGTGTAGTAGTCTCTTCGCTGCGAATGAAGATCTCTCGAACTCTAGTATGGGTTCCCTTGGAGAAATGAACAAGCTTGCTCGAAGTCTTCGAGGCCGAAGATAATCTACGTCGAGGAGACTCAAACCCAAGCTACCTCTTCACTTGGTGATGAACTTTGTGAAGAGAACACCCTAAACTAAATGGCAAGTAGTAGAGGATGATGAAGTAGGAAATGAGCTCACTTTAGATTTTATTTTCTCACAATATTTTCTCACCATTTTTGAAAGCTAGAAAGGTTTCATGAGGAAGAAGAAGATGAAATGATCAAGATGAGAAAATGAAAACTAATGAGGTGAGAATAGCAACCATGGGTGAGTTAGTATCATATACTAACCATTGTAGAGACATAACCATGGTTTAAGCTAATGGTTTGGTTATTAAATATCTTTAGTAAAACAAAACAAGTGGACTTTGTCAATGGTAATCTAAAAGCTTCATGAAGCTTCATGCCATGACAAAATGCCACCAATTTTGAATTACAAAATAAATAAAAACCCTAACCATTATCTTAAGTATGGTGTAAGTCATACACACACCCAAGTTTGCATGTATCATCAAGCATGATACAACCATGTACACAAACATATATCACATATACACTATGTGCACATCAAGTGAGAAAATAATCTTAAGTGAGCCAATACTAGTTAATGTAAAGTAATATATCAAATTTATAATTATACATTAAATCACTAAATCAACACTTGATTTAATGATCTGATCATATCACATATAACTGACTAATATCATGTGTATCAATTTATCGAATCAACACTTGATTCGATAACCCGGATATCGCATATAACCTACTGATGATACAAATCGCGAGAACAGAATACGGTATCACATACTCGTATTATTCTCGGTCCCGCACATATCACATATGTGCTCCTACTCCGTTTCTCCTGAGCCAGGAAACCTCTGTGTAGGACTCTAAAGACTTGTCAATACGCCGGCAGTAGGTGATGATCATATCAAACACCCACAAGCTGCAAGAGGCGTGCTAAGCATAATGGCCACCCAGGTATTGAGCGATCAGAAGATCAACAAGCAAGCATGATCATACTCCTGCAAATCCAATCAGTAACACTATCGTACAGTCCGGTCTCTTCGTCTGATATGTCGCATATCTCGCCTAGGGGTGGTAAATATCAGACCCCAGTATCTTGATAAGTCATGCCGATGTAAGGTCCATAACGGGCGAGAAACTACTGATAACACTTATCAGTAAATCACTTCTACCCTAGCCAGAGATTTCTGTTATGGCCAATCGAGCATAGCGCAACATCAATCCCCAATACCGGGAGAGACGAATCCCCTCTTATCGCTCATTGCCTCCATATGACCCAGGACTGTACCCAAAAACCACCTGTTTGTATTACTCAGTAGAGCCGTGGTAAGGTGTAAATCAATGCACAGTGGGAGACACACAAGACTCTATGACGATCTCGGGTCGACAGACTAACCTATACCAGTGTCACCAGAGAACTGCTATCTGACGTGAGGTATAATACCATCTAGGAGTTCTCGGCGTGTCCGTTCAGTGTACCCAGTCTCCACTGAGCACCCGTATACCATCTCTGATGTCAAACACTAATGGATATGGGATCATCCATCGCCCAGCACATGGGTCGAGAAGATATATGCTAGTCTAGTTTGGAATATCGATACCCCGTCTCGATATTCCCATGACTAGGAACATTGGAGGATGAACTCATGGACTACCCAGGCCCCACTAGTATGATCTGCATCAAAATTCTGGAAGTCGGGTACACATCCGAAGGGCTTTATCAACACGTATCAGAAAGAGATTCAGTGTACATGTTAAGATAAAGAGTAACCAGATAGCATACTATCATGTCGAGCAAGAAAGTCCTCCCTATATATGTACAAGCATCCACTACAATGTACATCTCATGTACAGTAATGGCCTCTAAGGCATACATATAACTAACAATCTCCCACTTGAACTAGGGTCATGATATAGCAGTGGTTGTAGTATCTCATACTCAACCATCCCATAAAAGTCTCTCTCTCTGGGAAAAGGCCATTGTGAGTGGGTCCGCCATGTTGTCCTCTGAGTCTACTCTCCTAATCTCGATCTCCCTAGAGATCAACTATCTCCATGATCAGGTGATACTACCTTAGAATATGTCTGGGTCACTGAAGGAACCGGGGTTCCTAGGCCGAAACCACATCTCCATTGTCACATACTGGTAGAAACCTTTTTCATCTCATGAACAAATATACACCCAGACTCCCTCTTTGGTAGCGATGTATCCAGCCTTTATCGTCTAGTTTGTCACGGTATCTAGCTTGGAACTCTTCCAACATACCGTCCCTCCACTGAGGGTAAAGATAATGCCTGTGACTGACATTCAGTTGTCCTTACCATCCTGGAAGCTATCCAATGATTCTCCCCAGGATCTATTGATACCATCTCACTACACCTAGTGAGAATCCTTAGATCCACTTAGATCTATCTCATAGATCCAAAACCAAGGATTTAAAAGGTATCACCTTGATCCTATATGGAGAATCAATATGATAAGAGGAGATTGACCGAGCGTAGCATAGGAAACTCCTTCCCTATCAAGAGTATATCTTCCACGTACAATACGGGGAATGCCACCATACTCCCTACTACCCATTTGTATATACAAGGTTCATCTACCATTTTGATGAAGTCAAACGCTTTGACTACCAAATCAAAACAGACGTTCCAACTTCGTGATGCCTGCTTTAACGCATAAAGCAACTTGCACACATTTCCGCTGCTCCCACTGTCTACGAAGCCCCCTGGCTGTGTTCTTATAGACGCTCTCTTATAAATCATTATTTAGAAAAGAAGTCATGACACCCAACCGCCAAATTTCGTAGTCATGGTATGTAGCAAATGGTAAGTAGGATCAGGATGGACTTATGCATAGGTACTGGAGAAAAGGTTTCATCAAAAAACCATACCTGGTTAATGGCGAGAACCTTTTACAACAAGTCTAGCTTTGAAAGTCTCAACTTTTCCATCTACACCAAGTTATCTTCTCAAGATATACTTGCTTCTGATGGGGATTTAACCCTTCAGATAATGCAATCAAAGTCCATACTTTGTTGGTGTATATAGATTCCATCTCAGATCGCTTAGCATCCAGCCATTCTTACATAGTCCCCACTCATGATAGCCTTCTCGAAACTAGTTGGGTTATCATCTCATGATGCAATCCTCGCTCCCACTGTCATCGAGAAAACCGTAGTATCCCTCAGGCGGATAAGGAACTCAACCAGATCGGCGGAGAGGCTGAGGTTCGTCGGGATCTATTTAATCCTTCGGTTCTACCAAATCATCAGCAGTAGTTTGTATAGCTGAAACTCCCTCCAGTTCTATGACCCTGCCTCGAGCTTGTTCGAATTTTTCTTTTAGACATAGGCCGGACAACCCAAATCTTAACTTGCTTAAGAGATGGGCTCTTCCCATACCATATCGCATATGGAATGGTAGGCACTGATTTGGTTGGAACCGAATTCAATAGGTATGCAGCTTCCTAAGTGCATAACCCCCAAAGGAAATAGGCAACACAGTAGTACTCATCATAGAGCGCACCATATCATATAGGGTGCGGTTGCTTCGCCCGATACACCATTGTGCTGCGGTGTATACGGAGGATTAATGCTGAGAGAGAATCTCATTCTCCTTTTAGAACAGTCCAGGATCTCCATGCTCAAGTATTCTCCTCCCTGATCTCATCGAAGGACTTAAATACTTATACCCTGTTTTTGTTCTCTACTTCTGACTTATATTTTTTGAATTTCTCAAAAGCTTCAGATTCGTATTTCAACAGGAACATGTATCTGAATCTTGAGAGATCTTCAGTGAATGTAATAAAGTATAAAGAATCAGTTCTGGCATGTGTAGACAGGGGACCATATACATCATCATGTTTCAGTCCCAAGAGTTCACTAACTCTTTCCCTATTTCAAGTAAACGGACCTATGGTCATTTTATCTTTGTGACATTACTGGCAAGTTTCAGAAGATGTAAATTCAAACTGATTTAAATATGCATCTAAATATAACTTAGCAAGTCGGGTCGCATTTATATGACCTAGTCTACAATGCCTCAAGAAGGATTCGTTCATTTTTGAACTCTTCCTCTTGTGTGTATTCGGTACGTTAAGAACTGTGGTTTGATTTAGAACGTATATGCTTTTAGATAACGTGCCTGATTGGATCAACACTTGATATAGGAAATGTTCAAAACATTATCCAACAATACAAAATTATATCCTTCTTCAGCTAATAAAGATACTGATATGATGTTGTATATTAGGTTCGGTATCTAATAACATTCGTTCAAAATCAATGTATTTGGTAATACAAGGTGATATCTTCCATCTGAATTGGCTTCAACAATTGCACCATTCTCTATACTTAGAGACATATCACCCTCTCTCAGTTTTCTACCTTTCTGTAGCCCATGTAATAGATTACATATGCGGGATCCTGGTCCGGTATCAAATACCCAGGACGTATAGGATACTGAGAAATAGTTCTCTGTAACGAACACACTCGAAGAAGATGCATCAACATGCACTTTCTCCGTTTGGGCGGCATGGGTATCCTGGTATTCCCTATTTCCTGCTCGGTCTTATAACAATTATAAGTTGGAGCAGGACCAACGTTCCCTAGCATAGTATAACAAGCGGGTTGGGTCAATATATCCGTATTATTATCTTGATTAAGGCATGACATGGTCGCTACCTGGAGAGAGAGAGAAGAAAACACTCAGCGTACGCTCATGCAAGATTAGATTGGTTATTATTTTATCTAATCAGGATGGCTCCCATTGTTTTTATCAAATCTTCCTTCAAACCTTAAAAGGAAAGACTAGCCGGGATTAATTACACCCTACAAGTTAGAAAATCTTTCAGCCAGGCCGGTGCTGGTACTTTGAGGGAGGTTCCCCGTGCTTTCGCACGGACTTAATTTATATAAACCTCGTTTTCCCAGGGGCGTAACCCCGTTGACACCTTTCTAGACACCTACTTGATCGGCTAATTGTAAAGTGCAAAACTCTCACAGGAGTAACAATTACTCGCAGTGGGTATCAGGATCCAACTATCTCATAGAAGGTATGCAATCTCATTGTAAATTTCAACACTTGAAACTCCCGATAATGGTTTTTACCCCTAGCACTTATGACCTTGGGTATGGTCAAAAAATCATAAGCACTAGTCAAGTTCTACACGTCATTTCGGGATAAATTAAACCTACCCACATGACCCTTGGCTAAGGTCAACAAAGTCACATGACTGTCCTAATTAATCGCATCATATGCTGTGTAGGAAGACATCACCTAGCTACCGTACACTACGCCTCGGCTATGGTCGACAAACGCAGCACGAATACTAACTACTTTACTTCCTAAAATGACGGAGGGTTGCGGATAGTATTTAAGAAAACCTTTAACGCTTTGAGCTTGATATCGTTGCAGATTCAAATAATTTTAAATGGAGTGTTTTTTAGGCTTTTACAAGTTTCGCTAAAGAGGCCACTCCCGATGAAGGGATCTCGGCTCTTTCCTCGTCAAATGAGGTGCAGGATATTTACAATACAACTATGCAAAGAAAGAACTAGAAAAGCAATCAAAAGACAAAACCGAGGGTTGTAGCATCTGCTAGTTACTGCTAAAGAGGTCACTCCCGGTGAAGGGATCTCGGCTCTTTCCTCGTCGAATAAGGTGCAGGATATTCTACAAGGAATACCGCTATGCAAAGCAACAACTAGAGCTACCTATTTTTGAAAATTCGATTCCACAACATCTTTAGGTTTATTTTTGTAACATTATGAAAAATTTAGATAATAAATTAATTTAATTAATTAAATAATAAAATGTTAATTTAAAAAGTTAGTAAAACAAAATAGGACACTTTCATAAATAGTGTAAAACTAATTAAATTGAAATTTTAAGTTTGTAACATTAATGATTTTGAAGGGTTTTAGTGAAAAGTTTGTTGGGATTTGCTCAGCACCTAGCCTAAGGTTCGCAAGCATCAAACATGCCACAACAAAAATTTAAGAGGGTGCTAAGCAAACATCCAAGGATACATACTAGAAAACTAGGGTAATAAAACAATGTAAGCAACCATTACATAAGAAGTGATCAAGAATACAACCTTTGTACACCCGGTCCTTCACTTCTAAAGCTCCGTGTTGACGTCCCTTCGCTGCGATCATCTATTCCCGAACTCTAGTATGGATTCCGTCGGAGAAATGAACAAATTTGCTCGTAGTCTTCGAGGCCGAAGATGATTTACGTCGAGAAGACTCAAACTCAAGCTAACCCTTCACTAGGTCAAGAACTTTCTGAAGAGAACACCCTATAATACCCAAGCAAGTGTAGAGGATGATGAAATAGGAAGTGGGCTCACTTTAGATTTTATTTTCTCACTATATTTCTTCATTAATCCAAAACCTAGAAAGCTTTGGAGTTGGGAAGAAGAAGATGAAGATGAGAACAACAAAAGAATAATCATATGAATTATGCAACCATGGGTGAGTTAGTATCATGCACTAACCATTGTAGAGACATAACCATGGTTTAAGTCTAATGGTTTGGTTTAAAAATATCTTAAGTAAAACAAAATGTGTGGACTTTGTCAATGGTTATCCAAGCTTCTTGAAGCTTCAAGCCATGACAAAAATTGCCACCATTTTGAATTACTTAAAATAAATAAAACCCTCACAATTATAAATAAGCATGGTGTAAGTCTTACACACACCCAAGTTTGCTTGTATCATCAAGCATGATACAACATGTACACAATTATATATCACATATACACTTTGTGTACGTCAAGTGAGAAAACAATCTTAAGTGAACCAATACTAGTTAATGTAATGTAATATATCAAATATATAATTATACATTAAATCATTAAATCAACACTTAATTTAATGATCCGGTCATATCACATATAACCGACCAATATTATGTGTATCAAATTATCGAATCAACTTAATTCGATAACCCGGCTATATCGCATATAACCGACCGATGATACAAATAGAGAGAATAGAATATGGTATCACATACTCGTATCAATCTCGGTCCCGCACATATCTCATATGTGCTCCTACTCCGTTTTTCTTGAGCCAGGATGTAAGTCCACTATAGCGCCCCGGCCGTCTAACAGACGCCAAATGCGGAACAAAAACTTTTTATAAACTGGCGCTATCGTGTACCGTAACCCGGATCTGCCATTAAAGCTAAACTAACAAATTACAAATGGGTAGAAACGTTATACCGAATGATCCGAGTCCTTCGGTCTTCAACTATCATCCCACGTTTTGTTGCGGCTGCTCCGATCTCCTGAATCTCCAGTCTCGTCGTCCAGGTGGCACCACGTTGACGGATCTTTAAACGGGCTCCGGCCTCTGAACCGAGGCAACTCGATCGTCAAGTTTGCTAAAAGAGACGACCAAGATGATGTAGAGAATGAGTAGAACACTTTGTCTAGTTACGCCCAAAGTCACGGACGAACGGTTATGGAAGTTGCCTTTTGGATCGGGTGAAATGAGAAAGAGGCTATCTAATTTTCATGAACCCGAATCTATCATAATCTTTTTCTAGTGAACAACAACCATGAGCCAAGAGAGGGGGGGAGGCCGGCCACTTATAGGAGAGGAGGGAGGTGAGTGTAGGAAGGGGGAAGGTGACCACAAAGGAAAAGATCAACAACAAATATCTAAGCACCAAGTATGAATGCATTAAATGCAAACCAATCACAATTAACCTAGTCACCTTGTCATTAATTGCACCATTAATGACCAAAGCCACCTCACCATCCTTGTCACCATCCTAGTCACCTCTTCTAGAAGCTTCCACACAAATCCCAAGAAAAGATAATTCCATATTTAACCAAATGTTAAATACGGCTGATAGAAAACTGGAAACTGGCAACTTCCAAAAGTCATCCCGAAATGAATTTCAGGATAACCCCGTATCAGTATAAACATACCCGCATTTGTATTACGACCGAATACAAATGCAACTGAGATAAAAATATTATATCTACACAGTATAATACTGGGTTCCGGCTTAAACCAAATCCTACCAGTATTATCTGCCCGAAAATGGACACGTGAGAAAACGCACGTGCATTTTCCGAACCCTACCATATCACCATACGGCCTCTACAACGTTTCGCCCGAACTTGGGAAAGTGTCTATGGGGGACTCTAATGACTCATCAACACACTGGCACTGGGTAAAACCACTAGCACGTCCGAGGTACAAGTTGCACGTAACGTTTTGCCTATGTATTGATTGGAAGGGAAGCTGACGAGCGAACTCATCTATAAACCCTATGGAGCCTGACAGTGACAATGTATATACAGTCTGGTTCATTCGTTTAAAGAGTATCGCATATCGAGTCTAGTGGGGTGGATAAAGTCAGACCCCTAATAACGCGATAAATCGTGTCGGTATGAAGCCCATCACCACCTGAGAAACTACTGATCCAAATCAGTAATTCTCCACTACCTCGGCAAAGGATTCCTAGTGATGGCCACCCGTGCACTGCGCGACATCAACCCCCAATACCGGAAGAGACGAATCCCCGACGATCCGCTCACTTGCCTCCAATGTGGCTCGAGACTGTACCCAACTAAAACCTGTTTGCACAACTCCTTTGAGCGGGTAGGGTAGTAATCTAAGCACAGTGGGAACTCACACGAGACAAATGACGATCTCAGGTCGATGAACTAACCTGTACACATGTCACCAGGGAATTGCTATCTGACGATATGTATAATACCAACTAGCAGATTCCCGGCGAGCCCTGTCCGGTGTACTCATAACTCAATGAGCACCTGTATACACCTTAGGTGAACCAACTAACACCAATGGCTTGTGAGACCGGCCACCGCCCCTCGTCGGGGTCTCGACTGTATACACCAGTCTACTCTGGAGTATCGATGCCCTGTCTCGAAACTCCCACGACTAGGGACACTTTTAAGGATGTGCTTATAGACCCCAGCTCCCACGTATATGATCGCCATCATACTGCTGGTAGTCAAGCAAGAATCCTATGGGCTCTATCATCATGCAATAGTGAACTAAAGTATATATACGATGATAAAGACAAACCAGATAGCATACAATCATCTTGAGCAAGACTGTCATATCGGTATAGGTCCTTCCTCAATCATTGCAATCACGTACCTGTGATCCAATAATTGACTTTGAGGGCACTATCTCCAACACAGGAAACCTCTGTGCAGGACTCTAAAGACTCGTCAATACGCCGGCAGTAGGTGGTGATCATATCAGTCACCCACAACCCGCATGCGGTCTGCGAAACGTAATGGCCACCCGGGTATAGAGCGATCAGAAGATCAATAAGCAAGCCTGCTCACACTCCTGCGAATCCAATTAGTAACACTACCGTACAGTCCGGTCTGTTCGTCTGATATGTCGCATATCTCGCCTATGTAAGGTCCATAACGGGCATGAAACTACTGATAACACTTACCAGTAAATCACATCTACCCTGGCCAGGGATTTCAGTTATGGCCAATCGAGAATAGTGCAACATCAACCCCCAATACCGGGAGAGACGAATCCCCCCTATCGCTCATTGCTTCCATGTGACTCGGGACTGTACCAAAAAACCACCTGTTTGCAAGACTCAGTAGAGCCGTGGTAGGGTGGAAATCAAAACACAGTGGGAGACACACAAGACTCTATGACGATCTCAAGTCGAGAGACTAACCTGTACCAGTGTCACCAGAGAACTGCTATCTGTTGTAAGATATAATACCATGTAGGAGTTCTCGGCGAGCCCGTTTAGTGTACCCAGTCTCCACTGAGCACCAGTATACCATCTCCGATGTCAAACACCAATGGATATGGGATCATCCATCGCCCATCACATGGGTCGAGAAGATATACGCTAGTCTACTCTGGAATATCGATGACCCGTCTCGATTTCCTATGACTAGGAACATTGAAGGATGTACTCATGGACTGCCCAGGCCCCACTAGTATGATCTGCATCATAATCCTGGAAGTCAAGTACACATCCTAAGGGCTTTATTAACTTGTAACAGAGAGACAGTAAGTATACATGTTAAGATAAAGAGCAACCAGATAGCGTACTATCACGTCGAGAAAGAAAGTCCTCCCTATATATGTCCAAGCATCCACTATAATATACATCTCATGTACAATAATGGCCTCTAGGGCGTACATACAACTAACAATCTCCCACTTGCACTAAGGCCAGTTGTTGCTGTATAGCATACCCAACGTCCTATAAAATTCTCTCGCAGGAAAGGCCTCAGTGAGTGGATCCGCCGTGTTATCCTCTGAGTCTACTCTCCTAACCTCGATCTCTTGGAGATCAACCATCTCCATGATCAGGTGATACTGCCTCAGAATATGTCTGGGTCACTGATGGGACCGGGGTTCCTAGGCCAAAGCCACACCTCCATTGTCACACAATGGTAGGAACCTTGTTCATCATGAACAAATATTCACCCAGACTGCTTCTTTGGTAGCATCTTTGGTAGCGATGTATCCAGCCTTTACCGTCTAGTTTGCCACGGTATCTAGCTTGGAACTCTTCCAACATACCGTCCCTATACTGAGGGTAAAGACAATTCCTGTGACTGACATTCAGTCGACCTTACCACCCTAGAAGCTATCTAGTGAATTTCCCCCAGGATCGATTGATACCATCTCACTACACCTAGTGAGAATTCTAACATCCACTTAGATCTATCTCATACATCCAAAACCCATAATTTAGGAGGCATCTCCTTGATCCTATATGGAGAATCAATGTGATAAGAGGAGATTGACCGAGTGTAGCATAGGAAACTCCTTCCCTATCAAGAGTATAAGCATCCACATATTTAGCAGGAAGACCACCTTACTCTCTACTGCCCTTTTGTATATACAAGGTTCATCTACCATTTTGATGAAGTCAAACGTTTTGACTACCATATCAAAACAGATATTCCAACTCCGTGATGCCTTCTTTAACGCATAAAGTAACTTGCATATGTTTCTGCTGCTCCCACTATCTACAAAACCCTCTGGCTGTGTACTTATAGACGCTTTCTTCTAAATCAGTATTCAGAAAAGCAGTCATGAAAACCCAAACGCCAGATATCTTAGTCATGGTATGTAACAATGGCAAGTAGGATCCGGATGGACTTAAGCATAGTCACTGAAGAAAAGGTATCATCATTATCCTTGCCTGGTTGATGACGAAAACCTTTTGCAACAAGTCTATTTTTGAAAGTCTCAACTTTTCCATCTACACCAAATAATCTTCTCAAGATATACTTGCTCCTGATGGGGATTTAACCCTTCAGATATAGCAACCAAAGTCCATACTTTGTTGGTGTATATAGATTCCACCTCAGATCGCTAAGCATCCAGCCATTCTTAGAGAGTCCCCACTCTTGATGGCCTGCTCGAAACTAGTTGGGTCATCATCTCATGATGCAATTCTCGCTCCCACTATCATCGAGAAACCGAAGTATCTCTTAGGAGGTTGAGAAACCCTACCAGATCGGCGGAGAGGCTGAGGTTCTTCGGGAACTATTGAATCATCCGGTTCTATAAATCATCAGCTGTAGTTTGTATAGATGGAACTCCTTCCAGTTCTACCTCATGACCACAAATTTCTTGCTTAAAAAATATCTTTTCCGAAAAAGGTGGCATGCCGAGAAATAAAACACCTTTTTTCTCGGTGTGGTAGAAGATATTCCCTTGCGAATGCTTGGGATATCCAACAAACTTCCACAGAACTGACCTTACCTCGAGCTTGTCCGGATTTTGCTTTTAGACATAGGCCAGACAACCTAAATCTTAACTTTCTTAAGATATGGGCTCTTCCCATACCATATCACATATGGAGTGGTAGGCACTGATTTGGTTGGAACTCAATTCAATAGGTATGCAGCTTCTCAAGTGCATAACTCCCAAAAGGAAACAGACAACTCAGTAGTACTCATCATAGAGCGCACCATATCAAATAGGGTGCGATTGTCCTACCCCGATACACTGTTGTGCTGTGGTGTATATGGAAGAGTAATGCTGAGAGAGAATCTCATTCTCCTTTAGAATAGTCCAAGAATTCCATGCACAAGTATTCTCCTCCTGATCACATCAAAGGACATAATACTTATACCCGTTTTTGGTTCTCTACTTCTGACTTATATTCTTTGAATTTCTCAAACGCTTCAGACTTACGTTTCAATAAGAACACATGTCCGAATCTTAGGAGATCATCAATGAATGTAATGAAGTACAAAGAACCAGTCCTGGCATGTGTAGACAGGGGACCTACATACATCACTGTGTATCAGTCCCAAGAGTTCACTAACTCGTTTCCAATAAATGGAGCTATGGTCATTTTATCTTTGTGACATGACTGGAAAGTTTCACAAGATGCAAATTCAAACTGATTTAAATATGCATCTAAATGTTACTTAGCTAGCCGGGTCACATTGATATGACCTAGCCTAGAATGCCTCAAGAAGGATTTGTTCATTTCTGAACTCTTCCTTTTGTGTGTGTTTAGTACGTTAAGAACCGTGGTTTGATTTAGAACGTATATGCTTGTAGGGTTGCTAGGCACTGTCACAAGGTTCTACAAGGCATCAACTATGCCCGATTCAAAAAATTAGACGTGCCGAACAACCCTAACCAAGATCGTATACTAGAGATTATGTGAAACTAAGCATGTTAAACACTTTAACACTAAGTGAGAGGGATTACAACCTTTGTAGATTGGGTCCTTCACTTCATAAGCTCCGTGTTGAGGTCCCTTCGCTGCGATCATCGTGTTCCAGACTCTCGAGAGGCTCCACGAAGAGAAAGATGTAGTCTTGCTTCCGATCTTCGATAACAAAGATGATCTATCTTGAAGTTTCATTAGCACAAGCTAACACTCACTAAATGATGTGAACACCCTCATCTAAAGGGCAAGGGTAGATGAGGATGATGAAGTAGGATTTTTGCTCTCATTTTTTTTCTTATTCTCACTCATTTTCATCACAAAGCAAAAAGTTAGAAAGCTTTTGCTCAAAGGAAGAAGAAGGAAGAAGATGATGAATAATAATAGAATCCTTTTGTGATGAATAATGAAAAGATAAATATGATGAATAATGTAACCATGGTCAACTAAAACCATGTAGAGAATTAAATAGGGCTAGGGTTTGGGTTGGGTTAAAAGTGAGTCACTTGAAAATATCAAGCATAATATCTTTTTCAAGACAAAAGAAAAGCTTCTAGAATCTACTAGAAGTCTTAACCCTAATCCAAACCCTAATCATGTTTAAACTCCACTAAACATGTTGCATTAGTAATCATATCATGTTACAATATTATATATCACATATATAATATTTATCGTAACAAAATAAAATAATACAATTAACATATATCGCATATATATCAATGTATTACCCGAGTGAGAAAAAGAATCTTTTAGTGAGCTAATATTAGTTAATGTAATTTAATATATCATATATATTATTATACATTAAATTATCGAATCAACACTTGATCCGACAATCCGGCTATATCGCATATAACCGACTAATACGATGACCCGGCTATATCACATATACCCGGCCGATATCTCATATCGCGAGAATCCAATACGGTATCACATACCGCATTATCCTCGGTCCCGCACATATCCCATATGTGCTCCTACTCCGTTTTACCTGAGTCAAGAAACCTCTGTGTAGGACTCTAAAGAATCGTCAATACGTCGGCAGTAGGTGATGATCATATCAAACACCCACAAGCTGCAAGCGGTCAGCTAAACGTAACAGCCACCCAGGTATTGAGCGCTCAGAAGATCAACAAGCAAGCCTGTATATTCTCCTATGAATCCAATCAGTAACACTCCTGTACAATCCGGTCTCGTCGTCTGATATGTCGCATATCTCACCTATGGGTGGTAAACGTCAGACCCCAGTAGCTCGATAAGTCGTGTCGATATGAGGTCTATAACTGTTTGAGAAACTACTGATAACACTTACCAGTAAATCTCAGCAACCATGGCTAGGGATTTCTTGTTATAGCCAATCGAGCACAGCACAACATCAACTCCCTATACCGGGAGAGACGAATCCCCTCCTATCACTCATTGCCTCCATGTGATTCGGGACTGTACCAAAAAGCCACCTTTTTGCACTCCCTCTTGGACGTGGTATGATGGAAATCAAAGCACAGTGGGAATCACACAAGACTCTATGACGATCTCGGGTCAACAGACTACTCTGTACCAGTGTCACCGGAGAACTGCTATCTGACGTGAAGTATAATACCATCTGGGAGTTCTCGGCGAGCCCGTCCAGTGTACCCAGTCTTCACCGAGCACCCGTACACCATCCTTGATGTCAAACACCGATGGATATGGGATCATCCATCGCCCATCATATGGGTCAAGATGCGTATACGCTAGTCTACTCTGGTGTATCGATGCCCTGTCTCGATACATCCTCGACTAGGAATAGTTATAGGATGTACTCGTCGACTACCGTGGCCCCACTAGTATGGTCTCATCATAATCCCAGTAATCAAGTATATATCCAAAGGGCTTTATCAACATGTAACATAGAGTCAATCAAAATACATGTTAAGATAAAGTATAACCAGATAGCATACTATCATGTCGAGTAAGAAAGTCCTCCCTATATATGTCCAAGCATCCATTACAATATACATCGTATGTACAGTAATGGCCTCTAGGGCATACATATAACTAACAATCTCTCACTTGCACTAGGGCCATCTGTTGTGGTATCACATACCCAACAATTAGCTTTGGTTGAAGTATCTCATACTCAACCATCCCATAAAAGTCTCTACTGGGAAAGGCCTTTGTGAGTGGATCCGCACTGTTGTCCTCTGTGTCTACTCACCTACCCTCGATCTCCCTGGAGATCAACTATCTCCATGATCAGGTGATACTGCCTAAGAATTATATCTGGATTTCTGATGGGACGGTAGTTCCTTGGCTAAAGCCACAACTCCATTGTCATACAATGGTAGGAACGAAGTTCATCTCATGAACTTATATATATCCAGACTGCCTCTTTGGTAGCATCCTTGGTAACGATGTATCTTGCCTTTAATCATCTAGTAAGTCACGGTATCTAGCTTGGAACTCTTCCAACATACCGTCCCTCCACTGAGGGTAAAGACAATGCCTGCGACGGACATTTAGTCGTCCTTATCACCCTGGAACCTTTCCACTGATTCTCTCCAGGATCGATTAATACTATTTCACTACAACTAGTGAGAATCCTAACATCTAATTAGATCTATCTCATAGATCCAAAACCCAGGATTTAGTAGGTATCACTTTGATCCTATATGGAGAATCCTTGTGATAAGCGGAGATTGACCGAGCGTAACATAGGAAACTCCTTCCCTATCAAGAGTATGTCATCCACGTACTCTACGAGGATCACCACCATACTCCCTACTACCTTTTTTGTATATACAAGGTTCATCTACCATTTTGATGAAGTCAAACTCTTTGACTACCACATCAAAACAGACGTTCCAACTCCGCGATGCCTGATTTATCACATAAAATATCTTGCACACGCTTCCGCTGCTCCCACTGTCTACAAAGCCCTCTGGCTGTGTACTTATAGACGCTCTCTTCTAAAACATCATTTAGAAAAGCAGTCATGACACCCACCCGCCAGATATCGTAGTCATGGTATGTAGCCGTGGCAAGTAGGATCTGGATGGACTTAAGCATAGCTTTGAAAGTCTCAACTTTTCCATGTACACCAAGTAATCTTCTCAAGATATACTTTCTCCTGATGGGGATTTAACCCTTCAGATAAAGCAACCAAAGTCCATACTTTGTTGGTGTATAAGGATTCCGTCTCAGATCGCTAAGCATCCAGCCATTCTTAAAGAGTCCCACTCCTGATGGCCCGCTCGAAACTAGTTGGGTCATCATCTCATGATGCAATCCTCGCTCCCACTGTCATAGAGAAACCGAAGTACCTCTCTGGTGGGTGAAGAACCCTACTAGATCGACGGAGAGGCTGAGGTTCGTTGGAAACTACTGAATCCTTTGGTTCCACCAAATCATCAGCTGTAGTTTGTATAGTTGGAACTAGTTCCAGTTTTATAGAGCTGACCTTGCCTCGAGCTTGTCCGGATTTTGCTTTTAGACATAGGCCGGACAACCCCAAATCTTAACAAACTTACGATATGGGCTCTTCCCTTTCCATATCACATATGAAGTGGTAGGCAACTGATTTGATTTGAACCCTTTTCAATAGGTATGCAGCTTCTCGAGTGCATAACTCCCAAAAGGAAATAGGAAACTCAGTAGTACTCATCATAGAGCACACCATATCACATAGGGTGCTATTGCTCCGCCCCGATATACCATCGTGCTATGGTGTATACGGAGGAGTAATGCTGAGAGAGAATCTCATTCTCCTTTAGAATAGTCCAGGAATTCCGTGCTCAAGTATTCTCCTCCTTGATCTCATCAAAGGACATAATACTTATACCCGTATTTTGGTTCTCTACTTCTAACTTATATTCTGTGAATATCTCAAAAGCTTCGAACCTGTGTTTCAACAGGAACATATGTCTGAATCTTGAGAGATCATCAGAGAATGTAATGAATTACAAAGAACTGATCTTGGCATTTGTAGACAGGGGACCATCATACATCAGCATGTATCAATCCCAAAAGTTCAATAACTCTTTCTCTGTTTCCAATAAACACAGCTGTGGTCATCTTATCTTCGTGACATGACCGGCAAGTTTCACAAGATGTAAATTCAAACAAATTTAAATATGCATCTTAATGTAACTTCAGCTAGTCGGGTCGCATTGATATGACCTAGTCTACAATGCCTCAAGAAGGATTCGTTCATTTCTGAACTCTCCCTCTTGTGTGTGTTCCATATACTAAGAACTATAGTTTGATTTAGAACGTCAATGCTTTTAGATAACGTGCCTGAACCGATCAACTCTTGATATAGGAAATGTTCAAAACATTATCCAACAATACAAAATTATATCCTTTCTTTACTAATAAAGAGACCGATATGATTTTGTATATCAGGTTCGGTATCTAATAACATTCGTTCAGAATCAATGTATTCTGGTAATACAGGGTGATAGTGACCAACAGACTTGGCTGCAACACTTGCACCGTTTCTATTTCATGAAACTTATCACCCGTTCTCAGTTCTCTACCTATCTGTAGCCCATGTAACAGATTACAGTTGCGCGATCCTGATCTGGTATCTCATACCCAGGACGTAAAGGATACTGAGAAACAGTTCCTTGTAATGAACACACCCGAAGATGATGCATCAACATGCACTTTCTTCGTTTGGGCGGCACGGGAATTCTGGTAATCCCCAATTTCCTGCTCTGTCTTATAACAATTATAAGTTGGAGCGGGACTAACGTTCCCCAGCTCAGTATAACAAGCGGGTTCGGTCAATATATCCGTATTATTATCTTGATTAAGGCATGATATGGTCGCTACCTGGAGAGAGTGAGAAGAAAACACTCAGCGTATGCTCTTGCAAGATTAGATTGGTTATCTAATATATCTAATCAGGATGTCTCCCACTGTTTTAGTCAAATCTTCCTTCAAACCCTAAAAGGAAAGACTAGCCGGGATTAATTACACCCTACAACTTCGCCAATCTTTCAGCCAGGCCAGTGTCGGTACTTTGAGGGAGGTCCCCCGTGCTTTCGCACGAACCTAATTAATGTAAATCTCATTTTCCCAGAGGCGTAACCCTGTTGACACCTTTCTAGACACCTACTTGATCGGCTAATTTGTAATGTGTAAAACTCTCCCAGGAGTAACAGGAGTAACTCTTACTCGCAGCGGGTATCGGGATCTAACTATCTCATAGAAGGTATGCAATCTCATTGCAAATTTCAACACTTGAAATTCCCGATAATATTTTGCCCCTAGCGTCCTATGACCTTGACAAAGGCCAACAAACCATAGGCTGCTAGTCAAGTTCAACCCGTCATTTCTTGATTGAATTAAACCCATCCGCACGACCCTTGACAAAGGCCAACAAGGTCACACGACTACCCTAATCCAATCTGCATCATATGCATAAGCAGATAAGTACTATTCAGCTACCGCACACTACGCCTTGACAAAGGCCAACAAACGCAGCACGAATACTAAACAGTCCTTATCTGAAATGACGGAGGGCTATGACAGGTTTTTAAGAAAACCTTTTGCGTAATGAACTTGATATCGTTGTAGAATCGAGTGATTTTAAATGGAGTGTTTTTTAGGCTTTTCTAGTTTTGCTAAAGGGATCACTCCCGGTGAAGGGATCGTCGGCCCTTTCCTCATCGTATAAAGTGCAGGGTATATCATATATACCACTATGCAAAGCAAGAACTATAGAAGCAATCAAAAGACAAACCAAGTTTGTAGCATCTGCTAGTTGTACTAAAGAGGTCACTCCCGGTGAAGGGATCTCGGCTCTTTCCTTATCGAATAAGGTGCTGGATGTTCTACAAGGAACACCGCTATGCAAAGCAAGAACTAGAGCTACCAGTTTTTGAGACAAGTTTCTACAATATCTTAGGTTTCTTTTATTTCATTAATCTCATTAATGAAGTCCCATTTTAATATGCTTCACAAGCATAACATTTGAAACGAAATCTGCAATATAACATATATCTCATATATATAATATAAACATTCGTCTCAGGCAGTAATATGATCTCATCACAGAACATTGCAGCAGAAGAAACATATATGAAATATTGGATATACTAGGATGTGCGTGTTTTAATACGAGCCTGTATAAAACACAGATTCCACGGTCGTGATGAATAGCCAAACCCACATCCCTAGACCCCTACGAGAGCGGCAAGCAACACTGCCAATTCTAGGGTTAGGAGACCCGGTCTCGACTCCTCGAGATGGTCTCTCACTGGACCCTAGAATCCGGTTACTTGTGCTCCCCGCCTTGGGTCTACCAAATGCGGAAAAGTAAATAATATACAATGGTGACATCATCCTCAGCCCGGAAGTGCCCCAATAAAAGAATATTACATACAAATGAATTTTACATGAATGAAAAAGAAAAAACTCTCATCTCATATAAAACCCCCGGCTATTCAGAAACGCGACGATCCAATATAACATATCACAGCAACACATAATATCTCATATCATCAACGTAAGCAAGTATGCGTATCCCGATTGTCGTTGATGTATAGCAACGAAGCCGGCGATACATCACATACTACGCTTACGGTTACAGAAAAGAAAGTGTAAAACTACAACGGTTGGAATCCGCAACCTCTTTAGACATCGCATGCCAAACCAAATGAATTCCTTAGACATCTCATGCCTAACAATTATAAACCCCGCATTTTAGTCTCATTATCGAAAACACTTTTCAATATCAAGTCAGCAATTCTATAAGATTCCCGACATCCTGATCGAATGCTCGTCGCAAACTTTAGTAGACGGCCGCACCCCCGATGCCGTCGACGAAGTGCACTAAGGTGGAACACCGCTGCCGCGAGCATCCGAACGGATGCTTTTGGCGACGGGGTTCTCCTACAGTCACTTGGTCGGGGCTTTGGGGCGTGGCTGTCTGTTAAGTTTACCCGGCGAGTATCCCCGTACGCTACGTGATTGTGACGGACTTTTGATCACATCAAAATTCCGTGGCAACCGATCATCTGAGACTAAACTTCTAGATTTATAACATTCAAATTAGTTATCTCATAACTACATGTGGATTCCAAATATTGTATCACATTCCAGATAAATAGGCAGTGTTAAACATTCCGATCGAATAATCAAATACCCAAGTTTTCCCCAATATATCTCAACACTTGAAATCAGTTTAAAAACATCCATCACATGCCACAGTACCAATGGTCCAGCCGTAGAAGGGTCAAGCCAACGCCTCACATGTGGCACGCCGTACTGCCCCAAACCCTAAGGTTTATAGGCAGTTCAAGACGGTCACATAATCGAGTCAAGGTTTGTTGTCTTCTAGAGGGTCCACCGCGTTACTTGCATGACTTTACGAAAGTTTCAAACACGAGAAAAAATCCAACTTTTGAAAATTTTCCGATAGGGGAAAAAGTGAGTTATTGATATCCGTTCGAACTTTTTAACAGTTTCTAAAAATTATCCGGACAAAACTAAACGAAGTTAAATTATCCGATCGAATCAACGAGTCTCCAATACAACCCAAGAAAACTCAACACTTGAGTGGAATTAAAAAATTTCCATAAAAAAATGACAAGAAAGGACCTAAGAATAAATATATGAAGTTCTAGGGACTAATTCAAAATTTTGGCCGCGGTTCCGCTGTCAAATTAGCGCATTACAGGTCCGTACTTCACAGTAATTCTTAGTTTTTCCTTCTTAATTTTCTGAGCATTTTTAATTCATAAAAAATCACATTTTCGAAAAGTATCCATAGAGGGGTTCAAATTAGGGTTTCGATGTACGATCGGACTTAAAATTTTGTCTAGACTTTGCCTAAAGCTCTAGCTTGGCTCTGATACCACAGTAGGGTTTCTAGGCACTGTCATAAGGTTCTACAAGGCATCAACCATGCCCGATTCAAAAAATTAGACGTGCCGAACAACCCTAACTAAGATCGTATATTAGAGATTATGCGAAACTAAGCATGTTAAACACTTTAACACTAAGTGAGAGGGATTACAACCTTTGTAGATCCGGTCCTTCACTTCATAAGCTCCGTGTTGAGGTCCCTTCGCTGCGATCATCGTGTTCTGGACTCTCGAGAGGTTCCACAAAGAGAAAGATGCAGTCTTGCTTCCGATCTTCGATAACAAAGATGGTCTACCTTGAAGTTTCATTAACACAAGCTAACACTCACTAAATGAAGTGAACACCCTCATCTAAAGGGTAAGGGTAGATGAGGATGATGAAGTAGGATTTTTGCTCTCATTTGTTTTCTTATTCTCACTCATTTTCATCACAAAGCTAAAAGCTAGAAAGCTTTTGCTCAAAGGAAGAAGAAGGAAGAAGATGATGAATAATAATAGAATCCTTTTGTGATGAATAATGAAAAGATAATTATGATGAATAATGCAACCATGGTCAACTAAACCCATGTAGAGAATTAACTAGGGCTAGGATTTGGGTTGGGTTAAAAGTGAGTCACTTGAAAATATCAAGCATAATATCTTTTTCAAGACAAAAGAAAAGCTTCTAGAATCTACTAGAAGTCTTAACCCTAATCCAAACCCTAATCATGTTTAAACTCCACTAAACATGTTGCATTAGTAATCATATCATGTTACAATATTATATATCATATATATAATATTTATCGTAACAAAATAAAATAATACAATTAACATATATCGCATATATATCATGTAAGTCCACGTTGCCCACCCCGGTGCTTGTGGGGAGGCGGAAAACGGAATAAAAATCGGATTTTTATCATGCTAGGAAACATGGACTAGACAAGGAGGATCTTTGCTAAACAAAAACTAACTAAAAGCTAACTAGATTTAGCTATAGGGTAGAAAGGTTATACCTTGGGCTTTATGTCCTTCTCTCCTTGCTCCTTGGAGTGGTAGAAAGGGATCACCTTGTCGCCTTCTCTAGTTGAAGAAGGATCCACCTGAGAGCCTCAACCTTTGGCTTCAACTTCAAGCTAGAAGTAACTAAGGTGCTAGAAGTGCTAATCGTAGAACCCTAGATGAGAGTAGAGATTATCTAGAAGAGGTTTTCTCAAGCTCAAGTGTTTCTCAACACATGAGAGGGGAGAGCTTGAGAGAGAGGAAGAGGAGGAGAGAGAATGAATATGATAGAATGAGAGAATAATGAAGCATTCTCACATATATGTGTGAATTATTGTAAATTGATAATTAGTGAGATAATTGTCATGGCTTAATCAAGACATGACCATTATCATTTCATATTTAATGCTAATTGCAAGGATCAAAGAGCATCTTTTATATGGAATGATGATGGTCAAAGTGTCAACCTAGGTCAACAAGTCAAGAGTGGTCAAATAGTCATCAACCCTAACCATGCACAATTATATATAACTAATATCAATTAACCATAATACGCACATAAGCATTAGGGTTAGCAAAATGACAATGGTCATTAACCCTAATCAAAGTCCTCTCCCTCTGTCTCAATCAACTGTGCATACGCACCCGTATTCGTGATCCGAGGAACACGAATACAATGAGATAAAACCAATCCCAAATCATATACAAGGATCTGGCTTAAACCAAAGCCCGCTAGTATAAGCTGTCCGGACAGCAAACGTGCACAAGTGCGCGGATGTGAACGAAGCCTGTCGCAAAACTATGCGACCTCTACTCATTTTGCCTAAAGGCGAATAGCGCTCTGTGTGGGACTCTAAAGACTCAACACTACGCTGGCAGTGGGTTTAACCACAGACCGCAAGCGGCACTAGCTGTACGTAACGGTCCCCAGGTAGATGCCGATAAGAGACTGACGAGGTGACCCCATCTGAACTCCTACTGAGCCTGTATGTGACGGTCTCCGTACAGTCCGGTCTGTTCGTCTTATACATCGCATGGCGGGCCTAGGGGGGCAGTAAACGTTAGTCCCCTAATAGCGGTATAAGTCGTGTCGGAGTGTAGCCCAGAACACCCTGAGATAACACTGGAAACCTACCAGTATATCTCGCTTGCCCTGGCCAGGGACTACTTGTGTAATGGCTCTCCTGGACACAGCGTGATGTCAACCCCGAATACCGGGAGAGACGAATCCTGTCTAACCGTCACTGCCTCCAAGTGCTTCGGGACTGCACCCAAAAACTACCTGTTTGCACGACTCCTTTGAGCCGTGGTAGGGTAGTAATCAAAGTGCAGTGGGAACACACTCGAGGCGAAGTGACAGTGTCAAGTCAGCGGACTAAGCTGTACTCATGTCACCTGGAAACTGATAACTGACGATAGGTATAATACCAACCAACAGTTCCCAATGAGTCCTGTCCAGTGTACTCGTAACCTAACGAGCACCTGCATACTATCTCAAGTACGACGTACTGACGGCTGTGGGACAGACCGTCTCCTACACTGGGATGAGAAGCGCATACGCTAGTCTACTCCGGAGTATCGATGCCCTGTCTCGATAGTCCAACGACTAGGGACCTGTATAAGGATGTGCTTATGGATTACCCAGCCCCCACGAGTGTGAGCGCCATCACAACGCTGGTAATCAAGCAAAGATCCTAAGGGCTCTACTAATATGTATATAAGCGACATGCTAAAAGAAACACATGCACATATTGAAATAGAGACAAACCAAGTAGCATACTACCATTTCGAGCAAGATTGTATATACAACTGTGAATATCCCAAGCTTCCATCAAGTAATATACATACTAGTATGATACAGTAATGGCCTCTAGGGCATATACACTAACAATCTCCCACTAGCACTATGGCCATGTACTGGCGTATCGAAGACCTATCATCTCGATCAGCCGCTCGAACTAAGTCTGGGGTAAGGCCTTCGTGAATGGATCTGCAGTGTTATCTTCTGAAGCAACCATCCGAACCTCGATCTCCTGGCGATCCACGATCTCCCTGATCAGGTGATACCGCCTTAAGATGTGTCTGGATTTCTGATGGGACCTGGGTTCCTTCGCTAAAGCTATAGCCCCGTTGTTGTCGCAATACAGAGGTATTGGATCAACAATGGACGGAACCACCTGAAGTTTTTTCAAGAACTTCCTCATCGAGACAGCTTCTTTTGCGGCATCAGATGCAGCGATGTATTCCGCTTCCATAGTCGAGTCAGCAACGGTTTTCTGTTTGGAGCTCTTCCAACACACCGCCCCTCCATTGAGGGTAAAGACAAAACCCGATATGGACTTGGAACCATCCTTGTCACTCTGGAAGCTGGAGTCAGCAAAGGCCTCAATCTGGAGGTCTTTTCCGCCATACACCAAGAACATCTCCTTAGTCCTTCTCAGGTACTTGAGAATGTTCTTTACCGCTATCCAATGTTTCTCCCCAGGGTTTGACTTATACCTGCTTACCACACTCAGTGCATAAGCCACATCTTGTCTGGTACACAACATCGCATACATTATAGAGCCTACTGCAGAAGCGTAGGGTATAATAGACATGCGATCCCTCTCCAAATCAGTCTTGGGAGACATCTCTTTGGAGAGGGTGATCCCGTGACAAGCCGGTAGATTACCGCGCTTGGAATCTTCCATACTGAATCTTTTCAGTATGGTGTCGATGTACCTGGACTGTGAGAGTCCTAAAATCCTCTTGGATCTGTCACGGTAGATCCGGATCCCCAGAATGTATGAGGCATCACCCAGGTCTTTCATGGAGAACCTGTGTGACAAGAACCCCTTGACAGATTGTAGCATAGGAATGTCATTTCCTATTAAGAGAATGTCATCCACGTATAAAACGAGGAATACTACAGTTCTCTCTACAAATCTACAATAGATGCATGGTTCATCTGGATTTTTGATAAAACCAAATTCCTTGACCGTCTCATCAAAACAGATGTTCCAACTCCGCGATGCCTGCTTTAGTCCATAAATGGACTTGAGCAACTTGCACACCTTTCCGCTGCTCCCATTCTGAATGAAATCCTCTGGCTGGTCCATATAGACACACTCCTCTAAATGTCCATTTAGAAAAGCGGTCTTTACGTCCATCTGCCAAATTTCATAATCGTGGAAGGCAGCAATGGCAAGAAGGATCCGAATGGATTTCAGCATAGCTACTGGAGAAAAGGTTTCGTCATAGTCCAAACCAGGTCGCTGATGAAAACCCTTTGCAACCAGTCTAGCTTTATAGGTCTCAACCAGTCCATCTACACCAATCTTCCTTTTGAAGATCCACTTGCATCCTACGGGTTTTACACCATCTGGAGCAATGTCCAACGTCCATACTTTGTTGGTGTAATTTCGGCCCGCATTGCATCCAGCCATTTTACCGAGTCAACGCTCTGAATGGCTTGCTGGAAGCTAGTAAGCTCATCACAATCTATGATGCAATCCTCTCTATCCCCGTCAATGAGAAAACCGTAGTATCTCTCGGGCGGATGAGACTGCCTACTACTCCTGCGGAGTGGCGTGGGAATATCCTGATCTTTCGAACCCTCTGGTTCTACTAAGCTTTCAGTAATAGCTTGTGGTTCTAGAATTTCTTCCAGTTCTATTGCGCTTCCACTTACTTCTTTTTCTAAGAACTGATGTTCCAGAAAATGGGCATTACGAGAAACAAGGACTTTTTGTTCCTCTGCGTAATAGAAAAGATACCCCTTGGAGTTCTTTGGGAATCCCACAAACTTGCACAGTACTGAGCGTGCCTCTAGTTTGTCCGTATGCTGCTTTTTGATATAAGCTGGACATCCCCAAATCTTCAGGTATTGAAGATAGGGTTTCTTCCCACTCCATAACTCATATGGTGTGGTAGGCACAGTCTTAGTGGGAACTCGGTTCAAAAGGTATGCAGCTGATTCTAGCGCATATCCCCAGAATAATCGCGGTAACTCAGCGTTACTCATCATGGACCGTACCATATCCAATAGGGTTCGGTTCCGTCTCTCCGATACACCGTTATGTTGCGGAGTGTATGGAGGAGTAAGCTGAGAGAGAATTCCATTCTCTTTTAAGTAACCCAGGAACTCGGCACTCAAGTATTCTCCACCTCGATCAGATCTTAGTGTCTTGATACTTTTGCCTATTTGTTTTTCTACTTCATTCTTGTATTCCTGGAATTTCTCAAAAGCTTCGGATTTATGCTTCATTAAGAAGACATGTCCGAACCTTGAAAAATCATCCGTAAAAGTAATGAAGTAAGAATAACCACTTCGTGCATGTATAGACATTGGACCGCACACGTCGCTGTGTACGAGTCCCAAGAGCTCGCTCGCTCTTACTCCGTGTCCAGTGAACGGAGTCTTTGTCATCTTTCCTTTGAGACAGGATTGACAAGTTGCATACGATTGATATTCGAACGGATCCAAATATCCTTCTGCATGTAACTTAGTCAACCTTCTCTCATTGATGTGACCCAGTCTACAATGCTATAAGAAAGTTTTATTGATTTCTGGACACTTTCTTTTGTGTGAATTCTGGACATTGAAAATCTGTGGTTGGTTTAATACGTATATACCATTGTTCAATGTACCTGACCCAATCAAAACTTGATTAAGGTGAATGTTCACTACATTACTTACAAATGCAAATTCATAACCTTCTTTAGATAATAAAGATACAGAAATGATATTACAGGTTGCATTTGGTACAAAATAACAACTACGTAAAACCAAAAAGTGTCCATTCGACAATCCCAGGTGATAGTCCCCCACGGTCTCAGCATCCATGCTAGCTCCGTTTGCAACTCTGAGGGTCATGTCACCTGCCTTCAAAACTCTACGCTTTCTCAACGCCTGCAAAGAATTACAGATATGAGATCCTGATCCGGTATCCAATACCCAGGATGTAGAGTTTATTGATAGACAGTTTTCAATAACATACACACCTGAAGCTGAAGCCGCAACTCGCTTCAGATCCTGGGTTCTGGCCTTCCGAGCCTTGCAATCCTGTTTCTAGTGTCCACTTTTGTGACAGTAGAAGCATTCTTCCTTCCCCACCAGCTTTCCCGCTATCTTTGTTGCCTTTCCTTTTCCCTTCGTATCCACTTTACTGACACCGCCTCTTGGTTTGGCGGGGGCTTTCTTCTTCTTACCCTTGGCTTTCGCCCTGGATCTAGAAGAGGAAGATCCTCCTACAAACAAAGTGGATGTCTCCCTACCCTTCTGTAGGGTGCCCTCAGCACTCCTCAACATGTTCAGAAGTTCGGAAAGTTCAACCTCCTTTCCTTGCATGTTGAAGTTAAAGATAAACTGGGCGTAAGTGGAAGGAAGGGACTGGAGAATCAAATCAGTGTAGAGTTCATTCTCCAACGTGGTCCCAAGGTCCGCAAGCTCCTCTATGTAGCCAATCATCTTAAGCACGTGTTCCGCTACCGATGATCCGACGGCCAATCTTGCCGAAAATAGCTTCTTCGACACTTCGTATCTTGCGATACGAGACTGCTCTCCATACAGTTCTTTTGTATGGAGAAATATGGACTCTGGGTCCATATTCTCATGCCTCCTCTGATGTTCGTTGTCCATCGAGGCAAGTACGAGGCATTTGGCCTTCGCGCAATCGATCTCCCATGTTTTACGGATTTCTTTATCCGCGACGCTGGAGGTGGGACCTGGGACAGGGGGAGCTTTGGTGGTAAGGACATACCCCAACTTGTCGTAAGTGATTACCATCTTGACATTCCTGAGCCAATCTTTGTAGTTTGGCCCTGTCAGTATGTTTTTATCTAATAATAACTTAAGTCCGGTCATGTTGAATGGTCGCTGCAATTAGGAGAGAGAAAAGAAACACTTTAGCATGATGCTCTTGCAAGTTTAGAGTGGTTTTTAGTTTGTCTAAACAGGATGGCTCCCACTGTCTCTCGAATCCCTTCTCAAACCGTAAAGAAAGGATTAGTCGGGATCAATCTCACCGTACAATACTTGCTTAACCGTTCAGCCAGGCCAGTGTCGGTACTTCGAGGGAGGTTTTCCAACGCTTTCGCGAAGTTCCTTAATTAAGTAACCTCTTTTCCCTGTGGGCGTAGCCCCGCTAACACCTTTCTAGACACCTACTAGGTTTATAGCATTGATCGTTAAGTGAGAGTTTTCCCGAGGAGTAGCACATACTCACAGTAGGATCGGGATCCAAATATCATCGCGTGATAAAACCGAAGGAATCCTACCAGAATCATCACACTCCAAATGGTATGCAGTGCTAGCAAGTTTCAGTACTTATGAAACTCCCGATGTAGATTTTTGCCCCATGCTCTTATGACCTTGACTTTGGCCAAAATATCATAAGTCACATGTCAAGTTCTACCCGTCATTCTCCTGGTTAATTTGGACCCACCCGTACTTACCCTTGACTTTGGCCAAAATGGCAGCACGACTGTCCCAAACCAACACATCTATCTATGCTGCACATGAATGCCCAATAGCTACCAATCACTATGCCTTGACTTTGGCCAAAATACATAGCTTGAATACTTTTTGACCATTCATGTGGAATGACGGAGGGCTACGAATGGTTTTGGCGAAACCGTGAACGTAGTGAACTTGATATAATCGATGGAACGAGATAGCTTTTAAAAGGAGTGGTTCGAGCTCCGCGTTTAAAAGTTTAGTTTTGAAAAGAACCGAGTGGTTTTCAAAGTGTTCCAATCGACTTTTACTTGGATTATTTTCTTGCATTAGTTCTTTTAATGCGTCCCATCATTTAATCCTACCATTGCAGAAAACAACCAAAATATGACGTATGCTTATGCCATTCGCATTCGCCACGGGGCCCCGTCATCACCCGTTAAGTTACTTAACTAACGACAGAGCGGGGGCTGGGCTAGCGCGGCTGTAAAACATAAGCAACGCCTAAATAGTTATAGTATATAGATATAAAGCAATGATAGACATTACAGATCACAGATGAATACATTGGATATACTAGGAATCCGCAATCCGTTCGAGCCTGCAACGAAAAGCGGATTACACGGTCGCGGTGAATAGCCAAATACCCCACCCAAGACCCCTACGGGTGCGGCAAACTACCCGCCAAGTACCCGAAACGAAGCAACCTCCCTCAACACCGTGAGTAGGCCACTCGGCACCTCGAAATACCCGGTAGTTTGTGCACCCCCTCCATGGGTCTATCCTAGGAGCAAAAAACAATAAAAGGAATTATACAATGACGGCTACAACCCCGACCCGGTTGTGCGGCCATACAAATAATATTACATCAATTAACATATTACAAGAATTGAAAGAAAAGAAAACTCTCGTCTCACAAAACCCCCCGGCTTTTCACCCGTGACAATCCAACGCATTCATATACACATACCATCATCAAACACAGATCACAGATCAGATATGTATAACCCCCACTAATCGACGTATAGCGATTAGCCGACGTTCAATACATATAAACATCACAGATATAACCCATTAGTCAAAGTGTGGTGAAGTTCGATCAAAAAAATACGGATTTATAGGCCCCCAAATACAAATTTCTTTTCTGGAAAATCTGGGCACAAATAAAATGTCTTAAAAATCCCAAAACCAAGTCAGAAGAACACTGCACCAAACTCGGTCCAGAACCGAGTCAACTCGGCCGCGGTTCAGCGGCAATAGCATGCTATTGCCGCGGAACCGCGGCGCTTTGAACGGTTCTCTGGATCGTTTTTGGTGAGTGCTTAACAAAACCCTGAGATGATTTTTGAAGTATGATTTTTTTTATTTTGAGCAGAAAAAAAAACAACAGAAAGTTAGGGCTTTGTATGTTTTGGTTTTGCGATTTTTCCGATCAAACTTCCATACACTTTTACTACCTAGCTAGTTTATGTTTAGTTAGGCTCTGATACAACTGTAAGTCCACGTTGCCTACCCCAGTGCATGCGGGGAGGCGGAAAACGGAATAAAAATCGGATTTTTATCATGCTAGGCAACATGGACTAGACAAGGAGGATCTTTGCTAAACAAAAACTAACTAAAAGCTAACTAGATTTAGCTATAGGGTAGAAAGGTTATACCTTGGGCTTTATGTCCTTCTCTCCTTGCTCTTTGGAGTGGTAGAAAGGGATCACCTTGTCGCCTTCTCTAGTCGAAGAAGGATCCACTCGAGAGCCTCAACCTTTGGCTTCAACTTCAATCTAGAAGTAACTAAGGTGCTAGAAGTGCTAATCCTAGAACCCTAGATGAGAGTAAAGATTATCTAGAAGAGGTTTTCTCAAGCTCAAGTGTTTCTCAACACATGAGAAGGGAGAGCTTGAGAGAGAGGAAGAGGAGGAGAGAGAATGAATATGATAGAATGAGAGAATAATGAAGAATTCTCACATATATGTGTGAATTATTGTAAATTGATAATTAGTGAGATAATTGTCATGGCTTAATCAAGACATGACCATTATCATTTCATATTTAATGCTAATTGCAAGGATCAAAGAGCATCTTTTATATGGAATGATGATGGTCAAAGTGTCAACCTAGGTCAACAAGTCAAGAGTGGTCAAATAGTCATCAACCCTAACCATGCACAATTATATATAACTAATATCAATTAACCATAATACACACATAAGCATTAGGGTTAGCAAAATGACAATGGTCATTAACCCTAATCAAAGTCCTCTCCCTCTGTCTCAATCAACTGTGCATACGCACCCGTATTCGTGATCCGAGGAACACGAATACAATGAGATAAAACCAATCCCAAATCATATACTAGGATCTGGCTTAAACCAAAGCCCGCTAGTATAAGCTGTCCGGACAGCAAACGTGCTCAAGTGCGCGGATGCGAACGAACCCTGTCGCAAAACCATGCGACCTCTACTCATTTTGCCTAAAGGCGAATAGCTCTCTGTGTGGGACTCTAAAGACTTGACACTACGCTGGCAGTGGGTTTAACCACAGACCGCAAGCGGCACTAGCTGTATGTAACGGTCCCCAGGTAGATGCCGATAAGAAGACTGATGAGGTGACCCCATCTGAACTCCTACTGAGCCTGTATGTGACAGTCTCCGTACAGTCCGGTCTGTTCGTCTGATACATCGCATGGCGGGCCTAAGGGGGCGGTAAACGTCAGTCCCCTAATAGCGGTACAAGTCATGTCGGAGTGTAGCCCAGAACACCCTGAGATAACACTGGAAACCTATCAGTATATCTCGCTTGCCCTGGCCAGGGACTACTTGTGTAATGGCTCTCCTGGACACAGCGCGATATCAACCCCTAATACCGGGAGAGACGAATCCTGTCTAACCGTCACTGCCTCCAAGTGCTTCGGGACTGCACCCAAAAACTACCTGTTTGTACGACTCCTTTGAGCCGTGGTAGGGTAGTAATCAAAGTGCAGTGGGAACACACTCGAGGAGAAGTGACGGTGTCAAGTCAGCGGACTAAGCTGTACTCATGTCACCTGGGAACTGATAACTGACGATAAGTATAATACCAACCAACAGTTCCCGACGAGTCATGTCCAGTGTACTCATAACCTAACGAGCACCCGCATACTATCTCAAGTACGACGTACTGACGGCTGCGGGACAGATCGTCTCCCATGCTCGGATGAGAAGCGCATACGCTAGTCTACTCCGGAGTATCGATGCCTTGTCTCGATAGTCCAACGACTATGGACCTGTATAAGGATGTGCTTATGGATTACCCAGCCCCCACGAGTGTGAGCGCCATCACAGCGCTGGTAATCAAGCAAAGATCCTAAGGGCTCTACTAATATGTATATAAGCGATATGCTAAAAGAAACACATGCACATATTGAAGTAGAGACAAACCAAGTAGCATACTACCATTTCGAGCAAGATTGTATATACAACTGTGAATATCCCAAGCTTCCATCAAGTAATATACATACTAGTATGATACAGTAATGGCCTCTAGGGCATATACACTAACATATCAATGTATTACCCGAGTAAGAAAAAGAATCTTTTAGTGAGCTAATATTAGTTAATGTAATTTAATATATCATATATATTATTATACATTAAATTATCGAATCAACACTTGATCCGACAATCCGGCTATATCGCATATAACCGACTAATACGATGACCAGGCTATATCACATATACCCGGCCGATATCTCATATCGCGAGAATCCAATACGGTATCACATACCGCATTATCCTCGGTCCCGCACATATCCCTTATGTGCTCCTACTCCATTTTGCCTGAGTCAAGAAACCTCTGTGTAGGACTCTAAAGAATCGTCAATACGCCGGCAGTAGGTGATGATCATATCAAACATCCACAAGCTGCAAGCGGTCAGCTAAACGTAACAGACACCCAGGTATTGAGTGCTCAGAAGATCAACAAGCAAGCCTGTACATTCTCCTATGAATCCAATCAGTAACACTCCCGTATAGTCCGGTCTCGTCGTCTGATATGTCGCATATCTCGCCTAGGGGTGGTAAACGTCAGACCCCAGTAGCTCGATAAGTCGTGTCGATAGGAGTTCTATAACAGTTCGAGAAACTACTGATAACACTTACCAGTAAATCTCAGCAACCCTGGCTAGGGATTTCCAGTTATAGCCAAACGAGCACAGCACAACATCAACTCCCTATACCGGGAGAGACGAATCCCCTCCTATCGCTCATTGCCTCCTGTGATTCGGGACTGTACCCAAAAGCCACCTTTTTGCATGCCTTCTTGGACGTGGTATGATGGAAATCAAAGCACAGTGGGAATCACACAAGACTCTATGACAATCTCGGGTCAACAGACTACTCTGTACCAGTTTCACCGGAGAACTGTCATCTGACGTGAAGTATAATACCATCTGGATGTTCTTGGCGAGTCCGTCTAGTGTACCCAGTCTTCACTGAGCACCCGTACACCATCCTTGATGTCAAACACCGATGGATATGGGATCATCCATCGCCCATCATATGGGTCAAGATGCGTATACGCTGGCTTACTCTGGTGTATCGATGCCCTGTCTCGATACACCCTCGATTAGGAACAGTTATAGGATGTACTCGTCGACTACCGTGGCCCCACTAGTATGATCTCATCATAGTCCCAGTAGTCGAGTACATATCCTAAGGGCTTTATCAACATGTAACATAGAGACAATCAAAATACATGTTAAGATAAAGTACAACCAGATAGCATACTATCATGTCGAGCAAGAAAGTCCTCCCTATATATGTCCAAGCATCCATTACAATATACATCGTATGTACAGTAATGGCCTCTAGGGCATACATATAACTAATAATGCTTTTAGATAACGTGCCTGAACCGATCAACTCTTGATATAGGAAATGTTCAAAACATTATCCAACAATACAAAATTATATCCTTCTTTATATGATAAAGAGACTGATATAATGTTGCATATCAGGTTCGGTATCTAATAACATTCATTCAGATTCAATGTATTTAGTAATAGAAGGTGATATCTACTAACACCTTGGCTGCAACAATTACACTATTCTCTACACTTAAAGACATATCAACCATTCCCAGTTCTCCACCTGTCTGTAGCCCATGTAACAGATTACATATGTGGGATCCTGATCCGGTATCAAATACACAGGACGTAGTGGATACTGAGAAACAGTTCTCTGTAACGAACACACCCGAAGAAGATGCATCAACATGCACTTTCTCTATTTGGGCGGCATGGGAATCCTGGTATTCCCTATTTCCTTCTCGGTCTTATAACAATTATAAGTTGGAGCGGGACCAACGTTCCCCAGCTCAGTATAATAAGCGGGTTCGGTCAATACATCCATATTATTATCTTGATTAAGGCGTGACATGGTCACTACCTGGAGAGAGAGAGAGAAGAAAACACTCAGCGTGCGCTCTTGCAAGATTAGATTGGTTATATTTTATCTAATCCGGATGGCTTCCACTATTTTTATCAAATCTTCTTTCAAACCTTAAAAGGAAAGACTAGCCAGGATTAATTACACCCTACAAGTTCGCCAATCTTTTAGCCAGGCCAGTGTCGGTACTTTGAGGGAGGTTCCCCGCGCTTTCGCACGGACCTAATTAAAATAAACCTCGTTTTCCCAGGGGCGTAACCCCGTTGACACCTTTCTAGACACCTAGTTGATCGGCTAATTGTAAAGTGCAAAACTCTCCCAGGAGTAACAATTACTCGCAGTGGGTATCAGGATCCAACAATCTCATAGAAGGTATGCAATCTCATTGCAAATTTCAACACTTGAAACTCCCGATAATCGTTTTTACCCCTAGTGACTTATGACCTTAACTATGGTCAACAAATCATAAGAACTAGTCAAGTCCTACCCGTCATTTCGTGATTAATTAGACCTACCCACATGACCCTTAACTATGGTCAACAAAGTCACGTGACTGTCCTAACTAATCGCATCATATGCTATGTAAGAAGACATCACTTAGCAACCGTACACTGTGTCTTAACTATAGTCAACAAACACAGCACGGATACTAAGTATCCTATTTCCTAAAATGACGGAGGGTTGCGGATGGTTTTTAAGATAACCTTTAACGTTTTGAACTTGATATCGTTGCAGAATCAAATGGTTTTAAATGGAGTGTTTTTGAGGCTTTTGCTAGTTTCGCTAAAGAGGTCACTCCCGGTGAAGGGATCTCGGCTCTTTCCTCGTCGAATGAGGTGCTGGATATTCACAATACCACTATGCAAAGCAAGAACTAGAAAAGCAAGCAAAAGACAAACCGAGGGTTGTAGCATCTGCCAGTAATTGCTAAAGAGGTCACTTCCGGTGAAGGGATCTCGGCTTTTTCCCTATCGAATAAGGTGCTGGATATTCTACAAGGAATACAGCTATGCAAAGCAACAACTGGAGCTACCTATTTTTGAAAATTCGATTCCACAACATCTTTAGGTTTATTTTCTTTCATTAATCTCATTAATGAATGTCCCATCATTTAAGTTACCTAAACATCACAGATAAATACAACGTACGGTTATGCCATCCGCATTCGCCTCGATGTCCCGTCATGCACCGTTAGGTTAGGTAACTAACGACAGAGCTGGGCAGGGCTAGCACGGGTGTAAAACATAAGTAACTTCTACATAATATATCATATATACTATATATAGTATCTATCTCAACATATCAAATGATCACATCACAGTTATCGCAGCAGAAAACAACATATGAAATATTAGATATACTAGGATGTCCGTATTTTATTTTGAGCCTGTATAAAACAAGGATTCCACGGTCGTGATGAATAGACAAACCCATATCCCAAGACCCCTACAAGAGCGGCAAGCAACCCTACCAATTCTAAACTTAGGAGACCCGGACTCAACTCCTCGAGATGGTCTCCTACTGGACCCTAAAACCCGGTTACTTGTGCTCTCCTTCTTGGGTCTATCCTAATGCGGAAAAGTAAATAATATACATTAACAGTGACATCTTCCTCAACCCGGAAGTGCCCCAATAAAAGAATATTACATACATTGAATTTTACATGAATGAAAATGAAAAACTCTCATCTCACATAAAACCCCCGGCTATTCAAACACGACGATCCAATATAACATATCCAGCAACACATAACATCACATGTCATCAACGTAAGTAAATATGCGTATCCCAATTATCGTTGGTGTATAGCAACGAAACCGGCAATACCCCACATATTACACTTACGGTCGCAGAAAAGAAAGTGAAAACTACAACAGTTGGAATCCGCAACCACCTTAGATATCATAAACCCGTAATATCTCATTTTGCGGATTTCATGCCTAACATTATGAATTCCTTAAACATCGCATGCCTAACAATTATAAACACCGCATTTTAGTCTCGATCTCGAAGACACTTTTCAATATCAAGTCGGGCAATTCAACAAGATTCCCGACATCCTGATCGAATGCTCGTCGGAAACTTTAGTTGACGGCCGCACCCCCCGATGCCGTTGACGAAGTGCACTGAGGCGGAACACCGCTGCCGTGAGCACCCGAATGGATGCTTTTAGCCACGGGGTTCTCCTACAGTCACTTGGTCGGGGATATGGGGAGTGGCTATCTAATAATGTCACCCGGCGAGTATCCGCATACACAACGTGATTGCGACGGATTTTTGATCACATCAAAATCCCGTGGAAACCGATAAAATGAGACTAAATTGCAAGATTTATAAAATTCAAATATTGTGGATTCCAATTATTGTATCACAATATACTAGACGATGTTAAATGTTTCGATCGAATCAAAAAATCCCCACAACTCCCATTGAGCTCAACACTTGAGCGAAGTTAAAGTATCCAAAACGTGCCATAGTAGCTATGATCCAGCCGTAGAAGGGTCAAACCAATGCCTGACCTATGACACCGCGGAACTACGACAAACCCTAGGGTTCAATTCGCGGTTCCAAAGGCATAGAATCGAGTTAAGGTTTTTGTTCTTCTAGAGTGTCCATAGAGTTACTTGCACGACTATTGAATATAATTAACTTAGAAAAATTCCAACACTTGGAAATTTCAGAGGGGGTCATGGGGTGATATTTGAGATTCGTTCGAACTGTTAAACATGGTCTAGGTTACCAATACAATGCTAAATTATACGACTACGAAACACTTCGTTTTAGTCCTATAGTAAAATTTACATCACATGAAAATTTAGGCTAAGCAAACAATACCTAAAACCCCACAGTCTACAACACAGTACACAGAAGAAATTTGGCACTGTTTAGAGCCAAAGTGGCTGGCCAGAGGGGGGTGATCTCGGCTCATTTCCGAGCAAAAACTCCCAAATTTTTCCTGTGCACTCCTAGTATCATATACATCGCTCTGCAGTTGTTTGCAAAATTTTTACAGACCTCTAAAATTTCGACAAAGAGCAAAACTGCAGGGTTTTAGAAACTGTTTTACGGATTTGTTTCGGTTTCGTATTACTTCTAACATCGTCTAAGTTTCTAGTTAGGCTCTGATACCATATTAGGATTTGCTCAGCACCTAGCCTAGGGTTTGCAAGTATCAAACATGCCACAACAAAAATTTAAGGGGGTGCTCACCAAACATCCAAGGTTACATACTAGAAAACTAGGGTAACAAAACAATGTAAGCAACAATTACATAAGAAGTGATCAAGAATACAACCATTGTAAACCCGTTCCTTCACTTCTAAAGCTCCGTGTTGACGTCCCTTCGCTGCGATCATCTATTTCCCGAACTCTAGTATGGATTCCTTCGGAAAAATGAACAGATTTGCTCGTAGTCTTCGAGGCCGAAGATGATCTACGTCGAGGAGACTCAAACTCAAGCTAACCCTTCACTAGGTTAAGAACTTTCTGAAGAGAACACCCTATAATACCCAAGCAAGTGTATAGAATGATGAAATAGGAAGTGGGCTCACTTTAGACTTTATTTTCTCACTATATTTCTTCATTAATCCAAAACTTAGAAAGCTTTGGAGTTGTGAAGAAGAAGATAAAGATGAGAACAACAAAAGAATAATCATATGAATTATGCAACCATGGGTGAGTTAGTATCATGCACTAACCATTGTAGAGACATAACCATGGTTTAAGTCTAATGGTTTGGTTTAAAAATATCTTAAGTAAAACAAAATGTGTGGACTTTGTCAATGGTTGTCCAAGCTTCATGAAGCTTCAAGCCATGACAAAAATTGCCACCATTTTGAATTACTTAAAATAAATAAAACCATCAAAATTATAAATAAGCATGGTGTAAGTCTTACACACACCCAAGTTTGCATGTATCATCAAGCATGATACAAACATGTACACAATTATATATCACATATACACTTTCTGTACATCAAGTGAGAAAACAATCTTAAGTGAACCAATACTAGTTAATGTAAAGTAATATATCAAATATATAAGTATAAATTAAATCAACACTTGATTTAATGATCCGGTCATATCACATATAACCGACCAATATCATATGTATCAAATTATCGATTCAACACATGATTCGATAACCTGGCTATATCGCATATAACCGACCGATGATACAAATCGCGGGCATAGATTATGGTATCACATATTCGTATCAATCTCGGTCCCGTGCATATCTCATATGTGCTCCTACTCCATTTCGCCTGAGCCAGGAAACCTCTGTGTAGAACTCTAAAGACTCGTTAATACGCCGGCAGTAGGTGGTGATCATATCAGTCACCCACAAGCCGCAAGCGGTCTTCTTAACGTAACGGCCACCCGGGTATTGAGCGATCAGAAGATCAACAAGCAAGCCTGCTCACACTCCTGCGAATCTAATCAACAACACTACCATACAGTCCGTTCTGTTCATCTGTTATGTCGCATATCTCGCCTAGGGGTGGTAAATTCAGACCCCAGCAGCTTGATAATTCATGCCGATGTAAGGTCCATAACAGGCATGAAACTTTTGATAACACTTACCAGTAAATCACATCTACCTTGGTCAGGTATTTCAGTTATGGCCAATCGAGCATAGCGCAACATCAACCCCCAATACCGGGAGAGACGATTCCCCTCCTATCGCTCATTGCCTCCATGTGACTCGGGACTGTACCCAAAAACCACCTGTTTGCACGACTCAGTAGAGCCGTGGTAGGGTGAAAATCAAAGAACAGTGGGAGACACACAGGACTCTATGACGATCTCGGGTCGACAGACTAACCTGTACCAGTGTCACCAGAGAACTACTATCTGACGTGAGGTATAATACCATCTAGGAGTTCTCGGCGAGTCCGTTCAGTGTACCCAGTCTCCACTGAGCACCCGTATACCATCTCCGATGTCAAACACCAATCGATATGGGATCATCCATCGCCCATCACATGGGTCGAGAAGATATATGCTAGTCTACTCTGGAATATCGATGCCCCGTCTCGATATTCCCACGACTAGGAACATTGAAGGATGTACTTATGGACAATCTAGGCCCCACTAGTATGATCTGCATCATAATCCTGGAAGTCAAGTACACATCCTAAGGGCTTTATCAACATGTAACAGAGAGACAGTAAGTATACATATTAAGATAAAGAGTAACTAGATAGCGTACTATCATGTCGAGTAAGAAATTCCTCCCTATATATGTCCAAGCATCCACTATAATATACATCTCATGTACAATAATGGCCTCTAGGGCATACATACAACTAACAAAGTTTAGCTTCATGTGTAATATGATATAGTTTGAGGGGTTATGTGAGAAGGTTAGTTTCTTTTTTTTCAAATTAAAATTTGTTTAAGGGTTGTTATGCAAAAAGGGGTAGGAATTGGTTAAGCTTAATTTAAACCCTTAGTGTATCATAACACCATGAGGACACCTCCTTCTTGCATATACACCCGATGCACAGACCTCACCCTTTGCATGAAAACCCCACCATTTTCCATGCCACACCTCCTACTTGCATGAAACTACCACTTCTTTGTTTGATGATACCTCCTCCTACAACCCTCACTCACTCCCCTTATCTTCTTCAGTTCATATATCTTTTGAAAATGAAAATTAAAATAAAAGGAACGAAGAAAACATCCTAGAACAACAAAGAAATAGAAAAAGAAAAGAAAAGAGAAGAGAAAGACAGAACTAAGTGCTAAAGATTCTCACCATCACCAAGCTAGGATCCTGGAGGTTATGCATCTTGGAGGAAGCCTTTCAGCTGTTAGTGTATATGCCCTAGAGCTCATTACTGTATCATACTAGTTTGTATATTACTTGATGGAAGCTTGGGATATTCACAGTTGTATAGACAATCTTTCTCAAAATGGTAGTATGCTACTTGGTTTGTTTCTACTTCAATGTGTGTACATGTGTTTCTTTTAGCATATCGCCTATACACATTAGTGGAGCCCTTAGGATCTTTGCTTAATTACCAGTGTTGTGATTGCAGTCACACTAGTGGGGGCTGGGTAATCTACAAGCACAGCCTTATACAGGTCCCTAGTCGTAGGATTATCGAGACGGGGCATCGATACTCCGGTGTAGACTAGTGTATACGCTTCTCATCCCAGCAGGGGAGACGGTCTGTCCCACAGCCGTCAGTACGTCGTACTTGAGATAGTATGCGGGTGCTCGTTAGGTTATGAGTACACTGGACAGGACTCGTCGGGAACTGTTAGTTGGTATTATACCTATCGTCAGTTGTCAGTTCCCAGGTGACATAAGTATAGCTTAGTCCGCTGACTTGACATTGTCACTTCGCCCCGAGTGTGTTCCCACTGTACTTTGATTACTACCCTACCACGGCTCAAAGGAGTCGTGCAAACAGGTAGTAGTTGGGTGCAGTCCCGAGCACTTGGAGGTAGTGACGGTTAGATAGGATTTGTCTCTCCCGGTATTGGGGGTTGATATCGCGCTGTATCTAGGAGTGCCATTACACAAGTAGTCCCTGGCCAGGGCAAGCGAGATATACTGATAGGTTTCCAGAGTTATCTCAGGGTGTTCTGGGCTACACTCCGACACGACTTGTACCGCTATTAGGGGACTGGCGTTTACCACCCCCTAGGCCCGCCATGCGATCTTCTTAGAAGAACAGACCGGACTGTACGGAGATTGTCACATACAGGCTCAGTAGGAGTTCGGATGGGTTTACCTCATCGGCCTTCTTATCGACATCTACCTGGGGACCGCTACGTACAGCAAGTGCCGCTTGCGGTCTGTGGTTAAATCCACTGCCAGCGTAGTGTCGAGTTTTTAGAGTCCCACACAGAGAGTTTCCCTGCACTGAGCGAAACATGTAGAGGCTGTATGGCTTTACGGCAGGGCTACGATCACTTACGTGCACGTGTGTGCGTATGCTGTTCGGGTAGGCAATACTAGTGGGCTTTGGTTTAAGCCGGATTCTAGTATTGCACGGATGGATTTGTTTTGTCTTCTATGCATTCGCATTCTACAGAATGCGGATGCGGATGTGTATGCATAGTATTGAGGAGAGAAGAAGGAGGAGGTGCCTCATTAGGGTTTTGGCAGTTGATTCGGCCAAAACCGTTCTGTGGAAGGCTCATTAGGGTTTTGACAGTTGATTCGGTCAAAACCATTTTGAGGCTGACTCATTAGGGTTTTAGTAATTCGTTCGGTCAAAACCATTATGAGCCGCGGACATTATTTACTGATCTTTTCAGTGATAATTATGTGATGGCTAATTGCTTTGACCATTTGACCATACTTGACCATACTTGACTTTGTTGACCGTTTGACCAAAATTGACTTGGACCTTCATGAGAGGTCTAGAGTTTTCTTTGGATTTCTTTTTATTTTTTGGATTATGAAAATGGTCAAGTCAATTGTTGCCATCAACTTTATCATGAAAGGATTAGTAATGATGATGTTGGTGTGATATTGAACCTTGGTTCATTTTCTTAGTTCATTCTTGATTTCTCATTCTCTCTCTTAGAAAATGAAATGAGAAAGCTTCATAGTTCTCCTTCTTCTTCCTCCTCTTGATTCTTCCTTTGATCTCATGTGTTGAGAGAAAAAGGATCCTAGTTGACAAAACCATCCCTCTACTACTTCTACACATCCTAGGACATCAAGACTAGCGATCTTGTTGCCCTAGTTGCCTCGGCTCGAGGTGGAGCTCGAAGCACAACTCCCGGGTGGATCGTCTTCGACTCAAGAAGGCCGCGGAGGTGACCAAGATCCGTATCGATCCTCGGAGCTTGGATGGACGAGCAGGACAGCGGAGAGAAGACCCGAAGGACCGGTATCGTGAGGTATAATCTCTATGGCATAGTAGATAGCACCTCATGTAGTTTGCTAGTTTGTAGTTTAGCAAAGATCCTTCTATTAGTCCATGTTGCCTTTGCGCCAAAAAAAATTATTTTTTGCCGTTTCTGCCTCCCCGTAAGAACCGAGGTGAGCAACGTGGACTTACAGTGGTATCACAGACTAGCTAAACATAAACTAGTAAGTTAACAAAGTGTTTAGAATTTCGATCGGAAAAAAATCGCAAAACACGTCCGGAAAAACCATGTTTCTGTCGATTTTTTATACTGCTCTAAAAATGATTTAACATACATGAAAAATCGGCTCAGGGTTTTGCAAAAACACAGAACAAAAATGATCCAGTGACTCGGTCAAAGAGCCGCGGATCCGCGGGAAGAACTGTAACGTTTTGAAAATCGTTTCGGTGAAATTTCGAAAAAAAGGGTAAAATAAGGGGATTTTCTGTAAAAATTCAAAATGCAAATATCTTTATTATAAAATTAAATATACATATTCTAGCTATGTAATTGCTAGTATTTGGTGTTTATTGAGCCACTGCTGAAATTTCAAATTTTCTGAAAATTTTTCCGAAATTAATTATTTTAATATTATTTTAAGCCGGTAAGAAAATACATTAAATTAGCGATAAATACAAATTTAAATGGGCTAATTTTAATATTTAAAATCATGTTAATTAAAATCTAGTTGTAATATAATTTTTTAGTATTTTATTTCAAGTTTTAATTGATTTATTTTATGGAAAACAAAAATATAGTTATTTTGAACTAAAACTTGCAAATATGGTATTGTGGGGGGTATTTTTGCATTGAATTTTTTTGTAAAGTCTCTCACACTCACCCTCACTCCCCTTGGCCGGCCCCACACTATTGTAGCAGCCCAAGAATTTTATTTCCCTCTTTTTGACCTTAAATCATGTGAGAAATGGGTTAAAATAAGGTTTTTATATATAGTAAAGTAGGTGGGGGTATTATGGTAATTTGGGAGGGGCTTTGACTTAGATTCTTTTCCACAACTCCGCCACACCTCTCCCTACTCCCTCCTCAGCCGAAATTCTGCTACAACAACCCCCAACTTTTTCCCCCATTTTCCATCTCTTTTGCTTCAAAATCCATCAAATAAATCCCAAAATCCAAATCCAACTCCTACACATTTCTCATTAGCCAAACTTACATGGATCTAGGAGCATGGAAGCTACTTTTGGAGGCTAGAATTTGCATGCTAGATCCTTGATCTTGTGAGGTATAAATCAAGACCTTTTGTTAAATTGTTGTTTGAATACCTTAAATCAAGCATTATTAGTTATTAATTTGGGTTTAATTGTATGTTTGGAATAACTTAGTAAGGGTTTATGAAATTCAAGTTAGGTTTTTGTGTATGTAATTGTGGTTGCAATTGTAGTTCTTCATATTGTGAAATGAAAACCTAATCAAATTTCTAGTTGCAAATTGTTAGTTTGGGATTGTAATATTTAAGCTATATTGCTAGCTAGGTTTTTGTAAACCATGAATTTGATTATGAGAAAAATATAATTAGGTTTTTTCATGACTTCATTAACATTATTAAGTGTATTTTAATACTTTAGTTCATGAAAATCCAAGCTAGATTGTAGTTTGTGCATTTTGCTATAAAATTGTTAAAATTGGTTAATATTGCAAACTAGGTTTTTGAAATCGAATTAAATTGTGGGTTTAAAATTTACGTAATGGTTTCTATGGCATAATTAAGATATTAAGTTATCATCTTGGTCACTAGAATTGTTAAAACATCATGTTTTGTACAAAAACGGCGAATTGTGCTTGCTAGATTTTCGGAAAAATGACTTTTTAAGTGAAATTGGGGTTTTTGTGAATTTTAACCTATTTTATATTAAAATTAGTGTTCATGAATGTGCAAATGAGTGTGTTGGGAGTTTTCTCGATGGTTTGGCGTTTGTACGCCGACGTCGAGGGTTTTTGGGTCGATTTGCGAAAGCAACCGTAGGTTTTGACCTATGTGGGATTCGTGCGTCGTTTTGGTCATGAGTCGGATTTTAATGCGGTATGGTGCGTTATGATATGTAGGTACCCCATGTGGACTTCGAGACGACAAGCAAGCGCGTGGCGACGTCGGCACCGGCGAACGAGGACCAGGTGAGTAGATTTATATCTACGGGGAGAAGTCGGGTGGATGGCGTATAGCACCCCCGCAGTCCGTGGTGGTGTATACAGATGCGTATACACACCAACAATTAGTATATGTTATTTGGGATTAATAACGATGTTAGGATGGATATTGGTGTGTTGGATTACTTTAGTGTTGCGAACCCTAGGGTAGTGTTGCACTACACATACACACATACATACTTGCATACATTCCTTTTTATATGTGCTCATGAGATTCTTTATAGTTATGTGTTCACATGGGTATAGGACTATGTGTTCACATACGGATTTGAGGATGATACTTGGGTTTGAGCTGAGTCGATGAGATTTGTTTTGTGGTTGTGATATCGGTGATATGGCAGGATTCGTGCTTGAGGTACGTCCTGGTGTTATAGCGGATCTTGGGGCGGCGATACGGGTGAATAGTGTTATAAATAAAATGGTCGACATGTGATCGTGATATGAGGCATGATATGCTAGGATATTGATATTAGGCCGTATCGGGCGATGTATACCCTTGATGATGCTATGTGCTGACGGTATCGGTTTGTACGAGATTGTCGAACTGTAGTCAGATCATGAGTATATTGAGGATATTAGTATTGTACTAGACACAGGTCAGTACCCTAGACTATGATCTTGAATAAAGAGGATACCAGAGGAAGGGTGTGAGGAATATGATATTGACCCGTACCCAGATTTGGGGATGCCGTACGACGGATTTACGTACGAGCTATATCTTGATGATTGATCCGCACACTTGACTTGGGATGGCTTATTGTAGATATGGTATCGGATATGATATCATTGAGGCGGGATCACCGACTAATATATATACAGGTATGTATATGGATCGACTCAGATGTTAGGCGGTTTCCTTACCTGTAGTCCAGCTTGTTAGCTTAGCCCTTTATTTTAATTTAGTTGTTAGATTAGATTCGATTCTTACCTATTTCAAAAACTAACGAATCGTGGGTATTTTAAAAGACAGCCCAAGGGATCCTACGGATATTTCAAAAGACGTATCTTTTCATAAAAACACCGTAGCCCCTATTTTCAAAACCCTATGATTCGTGTTATTTCAAAAGGCACCATTTGTAGGACTTATATTAGATTAATGCAGGTTAGTTACAGTTGCGTCTAGTATTCAGCTCCCGCTTATTATTGTGGTTCGCTTCGCATCGCATACTTATGTTATAATTTCTTATTGCAATGTTGATATCATATTGTTAGGACACCAGCACCATTACCGATGATGCGTATGTACCTTGTACACTTACTTGCCGGCTCACACACATCTTCATCGGTAATTGCCATGTCACGTACACCTTAGAAATATTATTGCTTAACTTAGCTTGTTAGTCAGTAATTTGACATGATATTAGTGTGCCTGCCTTATATGCCAGCTTAACATTGTAGTTATTACTTGTCACTTCATGCATACTGTTATTCATTGTTATGCCTATATTCATGGTTTTTACATGCTATTGATGATTTGGATTCGGATTTCCATGAAATTTTCTGGATTTGGGGGGAAAACCGCAAAACTTATATAAACTGATTTCTCTCTTTTTAAATAAAAAGTGCGGTTTTTCCCATGATGTATGAGTCGTCCACCATCAGTTTGCTGATGGATTTCGAGACCCGATTCGAGGAGACGGATGAACCGTTTCGGGTACATGGTGGACCCGGTAAGGTATCCCGGGGCAAGAAGCGCGTGATGATGACGATGTGAGCCTGGCACGGGAGCACTACCTACCGGTGATTTTAGCCGACGCGTCGGATATCCGGAGGATACCGTCGTGGTCTTGAGATGGATGGTAGGGGCCAGTCTGGACTGACGGCGCCCTAGATATTGTGATTGAGACATTGAGATTTCGAGACATTGAGGTACAGAGACTGTGATACAGAGATATCGAGATATTGGGATTACGTTTTGTGCCGATGCTAGGCACTGTTTTATGCTGATTTCATTATGATACCTCATTTTAAAAATACAAAGGAAATCTCACTAAATTATGAAAAAAGTTCTTCATTTACATGTATTCTATTTTCATGCATTCATACCTCATTCATATGATATATTGCTACTTGAGGCACTGACACGGGCACATGAGATTACGCTCGGGTTAGATATTTACCCTAGCCTTGTTATAGGCTACGTGTTATTCTTATATTTGAGGATATATTATGATCATTGACCTATGTTGCGTTATTTATGCGATTTCTGTGCGTAGATATTTTTTCTATTCACGAGTTGTCAACTCACCCCTGTTGTGCCCCAGTTTCTTGCAGGTTTGCCGTACAGGTTTCATTACGGCTTTGCGGGCATAGTTTCCTTCGGGTGATTTGCTAGTAGGTGGGTTTACTTGTATCGTACCCCTATTATATATTTTGTATATCATTATTCTGTTGTATCTAGAAGTTCCATCAACCAAACATGTATTTATTTGAGATAGAGACCAGTGATGTTTATTCTTTCGACCTTAGAGTCGCGCATTGTATTTATGTGGTTTTCTTGTGGTTTTTGAGTTTCCTTTTGAATTTTGATCCTCGCCCTTGGCGTTGTATATTATATTGCTTGTGTGGTTGTGACCGTCGATTGACGAAGAGCTAGCTCCCGCTTGGGGATGCCTTTTTATTGATTTCGTATACTATTCATGTTGTATCCCATTTGGGGGCCAGTATTTACAAAGGAGACTCTGCCGAAATTTTCGGGAAATTTTTGATGTTTTTAAAACCGCCTAATTCGGCTTATGCTATTGAAACTACTTGCTTTAAGTTGGTTTTTCCTGCACTCTACATCTTTCTTGGTTTGGATTTCTGGGTTTTCGGTTTACTTAGATTACGTACGCCTCGAGACATTCGTAGTTTAAGTGCCGGTCATGTTCCGTACTTTCGGGTCGTGGCAAAGTTGGTATCAGAGCGTTAGGTTTTACCTTCGGAGCGTAGGATGACCCTTGGTTGATGGAATAGGTGACTAAAGTAGAGTGACGTACCGTGGGTATGTTCCGCGGCATATTTACGATACGCTACTCCACTTAAGAAGCCTTAGGATGTACATTTCTTTGCTCAGTATTATATTCATTCCGATCTAGCCTCATCAGTACCAGTTATGGTTTTGCTGCCACGATTACGGGCAGGGAGAGCTACGGCTAGAGTTGCGGTCAGCACGAGCTCGTCACGAACGAGGACTGACCAGGGCAAAATTCCGGCGACACTCGATTGCGGAGATGTGTCTTTTTACTGTGTTTCCACGCCACGAGCGTTTGGCGGATCGCCTTTATGAGATTTCTCGGACGTACCGATCTGTATCAGAGGATTGGGCCACTGACAGAGGCCAGCCAGATTTTGATGACCGTTGGTGTGTTGCTTATTCATGATGGTCGAGGCACTGTTCAGCGTGCAGACGAGCGAGCCAGTTATTGCTGCGAACGACGAGATATTGCCCCAGATGCTGGCGTTAGTGCAGAACGAGTTGTACTAAGAGATGATAGAAGGTCGCTAGTCATCGAGGATGAATGACTAGGACATGTGGATCGTTCGCCTACCCCAATGCGAGGTCATCAGATAGATTGATTCCAGCTAGAGACGACTTCACGCGGAGACGTTGGGAGTCGACAGAGACGATCGAATGTCAGAAACCTATTATTCCAAGTTTAAAGTAGTCGGAAAGACATGCAGGCAATTCTATGGTCCCTCTAGAAGAATGAAACCCTAACTCGACTTAATGACCGTGTGAAAGCCTTTGAACCTTCGGGTTTGCGGCAGTTCTACGGCGCCATTAGTGAGGCTTGGGTTTGCCCTTCTACGGCTGGACCACCGATACTGTGGTATGTACTCGATACTATTAAGCTGTGCCCAAGATGTTGAGCTCTTGGGGGATTATGAGGTTTTGACGACTCGATCGGATGGCTCGACTTAATTCGGATGCTAGGTGGTGAGATGCATTTCTTGGAAGACTCCAGATAAGAGGATAGCCGTTGGAGCTCAGTCCATGCAGCCGCGACGAGACGAGTCCAAAGAAGACGACATTAGAGGAAAGTGAAGTAAGAGGTTCATACCAGATCTAGATGAGATGACGTTCTACTCCGCCGACATCAGAGATGCGATGCGCATGCCGAGGCATGGTACTTGGATTTACCTTCCAGAAGGAGTCGTGATGAGTATGCAGCCGTTCTGGAACGAGAATAGATCTAGTAAGGAACGATGACTTTCGGATAGTTCGGCAGAGGCGAGATTTGGGAGAGACCTCGACAGGACCTTTCTGGGACAAATTACGAGAAGACTTGGACCCAGGAGTGGTCGTGTTACGCACACCAGCAGGCCAGAGTTCATGATCATCGACGAGACGTCCCACTAGTGACCGCGACAGTTGGCCCGAGATTCTTAGAGGATGCACTTAAGCGGTACTATTCCGCCATTATTGATTTCGATGTTTTGGGTGATTTATTCGCATGATTTGATTTTGATGATTGAGGATTTACGATCTTTGCACAGTGTTGCACTTGATATCGTTTTCGTGCTTGGTTTCACATGTTTGCGATTTTACGGTTTTAGACATTTGAGTTGTTTTTGTGCGTATATACGCACACGATTTAGTTTTTGCACGCGGTATAGTTCATATATGCTTGCAGTGCAGTGTTACGTATGTTGTGCATTTAGATGCCCTGAACTTTGATTTTGATGGTGATGTTCGATATTTGTTTTGTGCACCTTGTGCACCTGATTTGATTTTGCGCATGTTCGGCACTTGATATTGGATTTCATGATTTCGTACACGATGGATGCACCTGATTTGGATTTTCGCGCATGTTGGGCGTATGTTTTGAAGTGTGATTTTGGTGCACACCAGATGCACTAAATCGAGATTTTTCGTGCATGTCAGATGCACCTGATTTTGCTGTCAGGCACACATGTTGCCTATGACAGATGTTTCGTGCACACCCGATGCACTTAGATGTTGTTTCTTTGCATATGTATGGCACATATTTGGATTTTGATTTTCGTTCGCACAAGACGCACGTAGTATTCATACGCGTATTTTGGGGATTGATTTTTCTTATAGAGCAGTACGTTTTTATGATATTGCTATGTATTTTCGTACTGAACAGGACTAGTCAGAGGACAGTACCTGAATATATTTTACATGTATAGTTTAGAGTTATATCATATTGGTTTTGCTTTGGATTTGGTATTGATGTCTTTCCCATGACTCCGATGATTGTGGGATGCTTGACGGAGTTCTGGTTTGAGTTATATGCTCATTTTTCAAGCGCATGCGTTGCGCTACGATTTGTTTTATGTATTTATGATTTCAGTGCCCCGGCGATTTGATGGTTTTGGCTGAAATATTTTAGTATTTGGGGGAAGTTTCAATTTAAATTCGGGGACCGAATTTCTTTAAGGGGGAAGATTGTAACGTTTTGAAAATCGTTTCGGTGAAATTTCGAAAAAACGGTAAAATAAGGGGGTTTTCTGTAAAACGTCAAAATGCAAATATCTTTATTATAAAATTAAATATACATATTCTAGCTATGTAATTGCTAGTATTTGGTGTTTATTGAGCCACTGCTGAAATTTCAAATTTTCTGAAATTTTTTCCGAAATTAATTATTTTAATATTATTTTAAGCCGGTAAGAAAATACATTAAATTAGTGATAAATACAAATTTAAATGGGCTAATTTTAATCTTTAAAATCATGTTAATTAAAATCTAGTTGTAATATAATTTTTTAGTATTTTATTTCAAGTTTTAATTGATTTATTATATGGAAAGCAAAAATATAGTTATTTTGAACTGAAACTTGCAAATATGGTATTGTGGGGGGTCTTTTTGCATAGAATTTTTTTGTAAAGTCTCTCACACTCACCCTCACTCCCCTTGGCCGGCCCCGAACTATTGTAGCAGCCCAAGAATTTTATTTCCCTCTTTTTGACCTTAAATCATGTGAGAAATGTGTTAAAATAAGGTTTTTATATATAGTAAAGTAGGTGGGGGTATTATGGTAATTTGGGAGGGGCTTTGACTTGGATTCTTTTCCACAATTCACCCACACCTCTCCCCACTCCCTCCTCAGCCGAAATTCAGCTACAACAGCCCCCATCTTTTTCGCCCATTTTCCATCTCTTTTGCTTCAAAATCCATCAAATAAATCCCAAAATCCAAATCCAACTCCTACCCATTTCTCATTAGCCAAACTTACATGGATCTAGGAGCATGGAAGCTACTTTTGGAGGCTAGAATTTGCATGCTAGATCCTTGATCTTGTGAGGTATAAATCAAGACCTTTTGTTAAATTGTTGTTTGAATACCCTAAATCAAGCATTATTAGTTATTAATTTGGGTTTAATTGTATGTTTGGAATAACTTAGTAAGGGTTTATGAAATTCAAGTTAGGTTTTTGTGTATGTAATTGTGGTTGCAATTATAGTTCTTCATATTGTGAAATGAAAACCTAATCAAATTTCTAGTTGCAAATTGTTAGTTTGGAATTGTAATATTTAAGCTATATTGTTAGCTAGGTTTTTGTAAACCATGAATTTGATTATGAGAAAAATATAATTAGGTTTTTTCATGACTTCATTAACATTATTAAGTGTATTTTAATACTTTAGTTCATGAAAATCCAAGCTAGATTTTAGTTTGTGCATTTTGCTATAAAATTGTTAAAATTGGTTAATATTGCAAACTAGGTTTTTGAAATCGAATTAAATTGTGGGTTTAAAATTTACGTAATGGTTTCTATGGCATAATTAAGATATTAAGTTATCATCTTGGTCACTAGAATTGTTAAAACATCATGTTTTGTACAAAAACGGCGAATTGTGCTTGCTAGATTTTCGGAAAAATGACTTTTTAAGTGAAATTGGGATTTTTGTGAATTTTAACCTATTTTATATTAAAATTAGTGTTCGTGAATGTGCAAATGAGTGTGTTGGGAGTTTTCTCGATGGTTTGGCGTTTGTACGCCGACGTCGAAGGTTTTTGGGTCGATTTGCGAAAGCAACCATAGGTTTTGACCTATGTGGGATTCGTGCGTCGTTTTGGTCATGAGTCGGATTTTAATGCGGTATGGTGCGTTATGATATGTAGGTACCCCATGTGGACTTCGAGACGACAAGCAAGTGCGTGGCGACGTCGGCACAGGCGAACGAGGACCAGGTGAGTAGATTTATATCTACGGGGTGAAGTCGGGTGGATGGCGTATAGCACCCCCGCAGTCCGTGGTGGTGTATACGGATGCGTATACACACCAACAATTAGTATATGTTATTTGGGATTAATAACGATGTTTGGATGGATATTAGTGTGTTGGATTACTTTAGTGTTGCGAACCCTAGGGTAGTGTTGCACTACACATACACACATACATACTTGCATACATTCCTTTTTATATGTGCTCATGAGATTCTTTATAGTTATGTGTTCACATGGGTATGGGACTATGTGTTCACATACGGATTTGAGGATGATACTTGGGATTGAGCTGAGTCGATGAGATTTGTTTTGTGGTTGTGATATCGGTGATATGGCAGGATTCGTGCTTGAGGTACGTCCTGGTGTTATAGCGGATCTTGGGGCGGCGATACGGGTGAATAGTGTTATAAATAAAATGGTCGACATGTGATCGTGATATGAGGCATGATATGCTAGGATATTGATATTAGGCCGTATCGGGCGATGTATACCCTTGATGATGCTATGTGCTGACGGTATCGGTTTGTACGAGATTGTCGATCTGTAGTCAGATCATGAGTATATTGAGGAATTAGTATTGTACTAGACATAGGTCAATACCCTAGACTATGATCTTGAATAAAGAGGATACCAGAGGAAGGGTGTGAGGAATATGATATTGACCCGTACCCAGATTTGGGGATGCCGTACGACGGATTTACGTACGAGCTATATCTTGATGATTGATCCGCACTCTTGACTTGGGATGGCTGATTGTAGATATGGTATCGGATATGATATTATTGAGGCGGGATCACCGACTAATATATATACAGGTATGTATATGGATCGACTCAGATGTTAGGCGGTTTCCTTACCTGTAGTCCAGCTTGTTAGCTTAGCCCTTTAGTTTAGTTTAGTTGTTAGATTAGATTCGATTCTTACCTATTTCAAAAACTAACGAATCGTGGGTATTTTAAAAGACAGCCCAAGGGATCCTACGGATATTTCAAAAGACGTATCTTTTCGTAAAAACACCGTAGCCCCTATTTTCAAAACCCCATGATTCGTGTTATTTCAAAAGGCACCATTTGTAGGACTTATATTAGATTAATGCAGGTTAGTTACAGTTGCGTCTAGTATTCAGCTCCCGCTTATTATTGTGGTTCGCTTCGCATCGCATACTTATGTTATAATTTCTTATTGCAATGTTGATATCATATTGTTAGGACACCAGCACCATTACCGATGATGCGTATGTACCACGCACACTTACTTGCCGGCTCACACACATCTTCATCGGTAATTGCCATGTCACGTACACATTAGAAATATTATTGCTTGACTTAGCTTGTTAGTTAGTAATTTGACATGATATTAGTGTGCCTGCCTTATATGCCAGCTTAACATTGTAGTTATTACTTGTCACTTCATGCATACTGTTATTCATTGTTATGCCTATATTCATGGTTTTTATATGCTATTGATGATTTGGATTCGGATTTCCATGAAATTTTCTGTATTTGGGGGGAAAACCGCAAAACTTATATAAACTGATTTCTCTCTTTTTAAATAAAAAGTGCGGTTTTTCCCATGATGTATGAGTCGTCCACCATGAGTTTGCTGATGGATTTCGAGACCCGATTCGAGGAGACGGATGAACCGTTTCGGGTACATGGTGGACCCGGTAAGGTATCCCGGGGCAAGAAGCGCGTGATGATGACGATGTGAGCCTGGCAGGGGAGCACTACCTACCGGTGATTTTACCCGACGCGTCGGATATCCGGAGGATACCGTCGTGGTCTTGAGATGGATGATAGGGGCCGGTCTGGACTGACGGCGCCCTAGATATTATGATTGAGACATTGAGATTTCGAGATATTGAGGTACAAAGACTGTGATACAGAGATATCGAGATATTGGGATTATGTTTTGTGCCGATGCTAGGCACTGTTTTATGCTGATTTCATTATGATACCTCATTTTAAAAATAAAAAGGAAATCTCACTAAATTATGAAAACAGTTCTTCATTTACATGTATTCTATTTTCATGCATTCATACCTCATTCATATAATATATTGCTACTTGAGGCACTGACACGGGCATATGAGATTACGCTCGGGTTAGATATTTACCCTAGCCTTGTTATAGGCTACGTGTCATTCTTATATTTGAGGATATATTATGATCATTGACCTAGGTTGCGTTATTTATGCGATTTCTGTGCGTAGATATTTTTTCTATTCACGAGTTGGCAACTCACCCCCGCTGTGCCCCAGTTTCTTGCAGGTTTGCCGTACATGTTTCATTACGGCTTTGCGGGCATAGTTTCCTTCGGGTGATTTGCTAGTAGGTGGGTTTACTTGTATCGTACCCCCATTATATATCTTGTATATCATTATTCTGTTGTATCTAGAAGTTCCATTAACCAAACATGTATTTATTTGAGATAGAGACCAGTGAAGTTTATTCTTTCGACCTTAGAGTCGCGCGTTGTATTTATGTGGTTTTCTTATGGTTTTTGAGTTTCCTTTTGAATTTTGATCCTCGCCCTTGGCGTTGTATATTATATTGCTTGTGTGGTTGTGACCGTCGATTGACGAAGAGCTAGCTCCCGCTTGGGGATGCTTTTTTATTGATTTCGTATACTATTCATGTTGTATCCCATTTGGGGGCCAGTATTTACAAAGGAGACTCTGCCGAAATTTTCGGGAAATTTTTGATGTTTTTAAAACCGCCTAATTCGGCTTATGCTATTGAAACTACTTGCTTTAAGTTGGTTTTTCCTGCACTCTACATCTTTCTTAGTTTGGATTTCTGGGTTTTCGGTTTACTTAGATTACGTACGCCTCGAGACGTTCATAGTTTAAGTGGCGGTCATGTTCCGTACTTTCGGGTCGTGACAAGAACATGCTTCCTGCCGTGGATCCACGGCCGAGTTGACTCGGCCGTGGACCGGGTTTTGTGCAGTGTTCTTATTTGGATGTTTTGGGATTTTTAGTATAGTTTGTTTCTGCCCAGATTTTCCAGAGAACAAATTTGTTTTTGGGGTGGTTACAAATCCGTATTTTGATCGAAATTCCGTAGACCTTGGCTAATGGATATTATCTGTGATGTGATATATGTATTGAACGTCTGCTAATCGCTATACGTCGATTAGTGGGGGTTATACATATCTGTGATCTGTAATGTTGATGGTTTGTGTATATGAACTCGTTGGATTGTCGCGGATGAATAGCCGGGTGGATGTGAGATGAGAGTTTCTTTTTCTTTCATTCATGTAAAATTTGTAAATTGATGTAATATTATTTGTATGGCCGCACATCTGGGATGAGGTTGTAACCGCCATTGTATAATTTCTTTTTACTGTTTATGCTCCTATGTTAGACACAAGGTGGGGTGCACAAACTACCGAGTATCTCGAAGTGCTGAGTGGCCTACTCACGCTGTTGAGGGAGGTTGCTTCGCTTCGGGTACTTGGCGGGTAGTTTGCCGCACCCGTAGGGGTCTTGGGTGGGGTATTGGCTATTCATCGCGACCGTGTAATCCGCTTTTCGTTGCAGGCTCGAACGAATCGCGGATTTCTAGTATATCCAAAGTGTTCATCTGTGATCTGGAATGGCTATCATTGCATCTGACGAATGTATATATTTATATATGATATCTATTTAGGCGTTGCTTATGTTTTGCATCCGCGCTAGTCCAGCCCCCACTCAGTCGTTAGTTAAGTAACCTAACGGGTGATGATGGGACCCCGTGGTGAATGCGGATGGCATAAGGGTACGTCATATTTTCATTGTTTTCTTCAATTGTAGGATTAAATGATGGGACGCATTAAAATTAATGCAAGAAAATAAACTAAGTAAAAGTCGTTGGAACACTTTCAAAACCACTCGGTTCTTTTCAAAAACCAACTTTTAAATGCGGAGCTTGAACCACTCCTTTTAAAAGCTATCTCGTTCCTTCGATTATATCAAGTTCACTACGTTCACGATTTCGCCAAAACCATTCGTAGCCCTCCGTCATTTCAGTTAAATATTCAGTAGTATTCAAGCTATGTATTTTGACCTTCGCCAAGGCATAGTGATTGGTAGCTGCTGAATATTTATCTGTAGCATAGATAGATGCGTTGGTTTGGGACAGCCGTACTACTATTTTGGCCTTCGTCAAGGGTATGTACGGGTGGGTTCAAATTAACCTGGACAATGACGGGTAGAACTTGACATGTGACTTATGATATGTTGGCCTTCGTCAAGGTCATAAGAGCATGGGGCAAAAATCCACATCGGGAGTTTCTAAAGAAACTGAAACTTGCTAGTGCTGCATACCATTTGGAGTGTGATGATTCTGGTAGGATTCCTTCAGTTTTATCACGCAATGATATTTGGATCCCGATCCTACTGTGAGTATATGCTACTCATCGGGAACTTTCCCACTTAACGATCAATTCTATAAACCAAGTTGGTGTCTAGAAAGGTGTTAGCGGGGCTACGCCCCCAGGGAAAAGAGGTTACTTAATTAAGGAATTTCGCGAAAGCGTTGGAAAACCTCCCTTGAAGTACCGACACTGGCCGGGATGAACGGTTAAGGAAGTATTGTATGGTGAGATTGATCCCGACTAATTCTTCCTTTATGGTTTGAGGAGGGATTCGAGAGACAGTGGAAGCCATCCTGTTTAGATAAATTAAAAACCAATCTAAACTTGCAAGAGCATCATGCTAAGTGTTTTCTTCTCTCTCTCTTAATTGCAGCGACCCAGTGACCAGACATAGGTTACATCTAGATAATAAAATTACTGAATCTGACTGTTATGATTGGCAAAGGTCTGTCCAGATGTGCATTGCCCATAACAAGCTGGAACAACTCCTAACTAATCCAACCCTTGCCGTCTCAGGACCAGTTTCCCCTGTCACGGATATTGATATCCGTAAGACATCGGGAAAAGACTGTGCGAAAGCCAAGTGCCTCGTATTGGCCTCAGTTGATGGTGCATACCAGAGGCAGCACGAGAAGATGGACTTAGTTTCTATCTTCCTCCATAACAAAGATTTATATAGAGAGCAATCTCGTATCGCAAGATATGAGACCTCGAACGAATTGCTTCAAGCGAGATTGGCTATCGGGTCATCTGTAGGGGGCAACGTCCTTACAGAGACCAGCTATTTTGAGCTCACGGACCTGAAGACCAAATTGAAGAACGAGTCAGGTACTGACTTGATTCTGCAGCCTCTACCTTCTACCCTGAAGGAAACCAGGGAAGCAGAAGGAAAGGGAAGGGCAAAAGTTTCAGGACTGGATGTAGTAAAAGAAGGACATTCCTATTGTTACGGGAATGAACATTGGCAGAAGGATTGCAGGGCTAGCAAAGCCAGTAGCCAGGATTCGAAGCATGTTGTGGCTTCGGCTTCAGGTGTGTTTGTGATAGAGAACTGTATGTCGGTTAACCCTACTTCCTGGGTATTGGAGACCGGATCAGGATCTCACATCTGTAATTCGTTACAGGCTCTGAGAAACCGTAGGGTTATCAAGATAGGAGATATGACTCTCAGGGTTGCTAACGGAATGAGCATGTAAGCTGAATCCGTAGGGGAATATCATCTTGGACTGACAACTAGGCAGATATTGATTCTGCGTGACTGTTTTTATGTACCAGGTGCGACTTGTAATATCATATCTGTATCCTTACTTTCTAAGGAATGATATGATTTTACTTTTGTAAGCGATGTAGTCAACATCCACATAAATCAAGTTCTGATTGGGTCAGGTACATTGAAAAACGGAATATACGTATTAAATCAAGCTCAGATCTTCAGTGTCCAAAAGACACTTAAAAGAAAATCTCCGGAAATAAATCAGGCTTTCTTATGGTATTGTAGACTGGGTCACATTAATGAGACACAATTAACAAAGTTACATAAAGAGGGATACTTGAATCCGTTCGAGTATCAGTCTTATGCCACTTGTGAATCTTGTCTCATGGGAAAGATGACAAAGACTCCGTTCACTGGATACGGAGAAAGAGCAAGCGAGCTCTTGGGACTCATACACAGTGACGTGTGTGGTCCAATGTCTACACATGCATGAAGTGGTTATTCATAATTCATTACTTTCACAGATGATTTCTCTAGGTATGGGCATGTCTTCCTAATGAAGCACAAATCCGAGGCCTTTGAGAAATTTCGGGAATACAAGAATGAAGTTGAAAAACAAACAGGCAAAAGTATCAAGACACTGAGATCTGATCGAGGTGGTGAATACTTGAGTGCCGAGTTTCTGGACTACTTAAAAGAGAATGGAATTCTCTATCAGCTTACTCCTCCATACACACCACAACACAACAGTGTATCGGAAATGCGGAATCGAACCCTATTAGATATGGTTCGATACATGATGAGTAAGGCTGAGTTACCGCGATCCTTCTGGGGTTATGCACTAGAATCAGCTGCATATCTTTTCAACAAGGTTCCCTCCAAGACTGTGCCTACCACACCATATCGGATGTGGTGTGGGAAGAAACCCCATCTTCAATATCTGAAGATATGGGGATGTCCAGCTTTTGTTAAAAAGCAGCATGCGGACAAGCTCGAGGATGCTCAGTACTGTGTAAGTTTGTGGGATACCCAAAGAACTCCAGGAGGTATTTTTTCTATTACGCAGAGGAACAAAAGATTTTTGTTTCTCGTCATGCCCACTTTCTGGAACATCAGTTTTTAGAAAAAGAGACAAGTGGGAGCGTAGTAGAACTTGAAGAAATTCCAGAACCACAAGCTATTACTGAAAGCTTGGAAGAACCAGAAGGTTCAGGAGAACTGGACATCCCAGCGCCACTCCGTAGGAGTAGTAGGCAGTCTCATCCGCCCGAGAGATACTACGGTTTTCTCATAGACGGGGAAAGAGAGGATTGCACTATAGATTATGGTGAGCCTACTAGCTTCCAGCAAGCCATTCAGAGCGGTGACTCGGTAAAATGGCTGGATGCAATGCGGACCGAGATGGAGTCCATGTACACCAACAAAGTTTGGACTTTGGACTTTGCTCCGGAAGGGGTAAAACCCGTAGGCTGCAAATGGATCTTTAGAAAGAAGATTGGTGTAGATGGGCAGGTTGAAACCTGTAAAGATAGACTTGTTGCAAAGGGTTTTCGTCAAAGACCTGGTTTGGACCATGACAAGACCTTTTCTCCAGTGGCTATGCTCAAATCCATTCGGATCCTTCTTGCCATTGCTGCTTTCCACGATTATAAAATCTGGCAGATCGACGTAAAGACGGCTTTCCTAAATGGAAATTTAGAAGAGTGCGTCTATATGGATCAGCCGGAGGGATTCATTCACAGTGGGAGTAGCGGTAAAGTGTGCAAGTTGCTAAAGTCCATCTATGGACTGAAGCAGACATCGCGGAGTTGGAACATCTGCTTTGATGATACTGTCAAGGAATTCAACTTTATCAAAAACCCAGATGAACCATGCATTTACAGTAAGATTGTAGGGAGAACTGTGGTATTCCTTGTCTTGTACGTGGATGACATTCTCCTAATAGGAAATGATATTCTTATGCTACAGTCAGTCAAAGGATTCTTGTCACAGAGGTTCTCCATGAAGGACCTGGGCGATGTCAACTACATTCTGGGGATCCAGATCTATCGTGATAGATCTAAGAGGATGTTGGGACTTTCACAGTCCAGCTACATCGACACCATACTGAAAAGATTCAGTTTGGAAGATTCCAAGCGCGGTAATTTACCGGCTTGTCACGGGATCACCCTATCTAAAGAGATGTCTCCCAAGACTGATTTGGAAAGGGATCGCATGTCTATTATACCCTACGCTTCTGCGGTAGGCTCTATAATGTATGCGATGTTATGTACCAGACCAGATGTAGCATACGCATTGAGCGTTGTAAGCCGGTATCAGTCGGACCAAGGGGAGAAACACTGGATAGCAGTAAAGAACATTCTCAAGTACCTGAGAAGGACTAAGGAGATGTTCTTGGTGTATGGTGGAAAAGACCTCCAGATCGAGGCCTTTGCTGACTCCAGCTTCCAGAGTGACAAGGATGCCTCCAAGTCCATGTCGGGTTATGTCTTTACCCTCAATGGAGGGGCGGTTTGCTGGAAGAGTTCCAAGCAGGAAACCGTTGCTGACTCAACTATGGAAGCGGAGTACATAGCTGCTTGCGATGCCGCAAAGGAAGCTGTCTGGATGAAGAAGTTCCCCACGGAGCTTCAGGTGGTTCCTACCATTGTTGATCCAATACCGTTGTATTGCGACAACAACGGCGCTATAGCTTTAGCGAAGGAACCCAGGTCCCATCAGAAGTCCAGGCACATTTTGAGGCGGTACCACCTGATCAGGGAGATCGTTGATCGCCGGGAGATCGAGGTGAAGAGAGTAGATTCGGAGAATAACACTGCAGATCCACTCACGAAGGCCCTACCACAGACTCAGTTCGAGCGGCTGATCGAGATGATAGGTCTTCGATACGCCAGTACATGGCCTTAGTGCAAGTGGGAGATTGTTAGTGTATATGCCCTAGAGGCCATTACTGTATCATACTAGTTTGTATATTACTTGATGGAATCTTGGGGTATTCACAGTTGTATAGACAATCTTGCTCAAAATGGTAGTATGCTACTTGGTTTGTTTCTACTTCAATGTGTGTACATGTGTTTCTTTTAGCATATCGCCTATACACATTAGTAGAGCCCTTAGGATCTTTGCTTGATTACCAGCGTTGTGATGGCAGTCACACTAGTGGGGGCTGGGTAATCTACAAGCACATCCTTATACAGGTCCCTAGTCGTAGGATTATCGAGATGGGGCATCGATACTCCAGAGTAGACTAGCGTATACGCTTCTCATCCCAACAGGGGAGACGGTCTGTCCTACAGCCGTCAGTACGTCGTACTTGAGATAGTATGCGGGTGCTCGTTAGGTTACGAGTACACTGGACAGGACTCGTCGGGAACTGTTAGTTGGTATTATACCTAGCGTCAGTTATCAGTTCCCAGGTGACATGAGTACAGCTTAGTCCGCTGACTTGACACTGTCACTTCGCCTCGAGTGTGTTCCCACCGTACTTTGATTACTACCCTACCACGGCTCAAAGGAGTCGTGCAAACAGATAGTAGTTGGGTGCAGTCCCGAAGCACTTGGAGACAGTGACAGTTAGACAGGATTTGTCTCTCCCGGTAATGGGGGTTGATATCACGCTGTATCTAGGAGTGCCATTACACAAGTAGTCCCTGGCCAGGGCAAGCGAGATATACTGATAGGTTTCCAGTGTTATCTCAGGGTGTTCTGGGCTACACTCCGACACGACTTGTACCTCTATTAAGGGACTGACATTTACCACCCCCCTAGGCCCGCCATGCGATATTCTTAGACGAACAGACCGGACTGTACGGAGATTGTCACATACAGACTCAGTAGGAGTTCGGATGGGTTTACCTCATCAGCCTTCTTATCGACATCTACCTGGGAACCGTTACGTACAGCTAGTGCCGCTTGCGGTCTGTGGTTAAACCCACTGCCAGCGTAGTGTCGAGTCTTTAGAGTCCCACACAGAGAGTTTCCCTGCACTGAGCGAAACGTGTAGAGGCCGTATGGTTTTACAGCAGGGCTATGATCACTTATGTGCACGTGTGTGCGTATGCTGTTCGGGCAGGCAATACTAGTGGGCTTTGGTTTAAGCCGGATTCTAGTATTGCACGGATGGATTTATTTTGTCTTCTGTGCATTCGCATTCTACGGAATGCGGATGCGGGTGTGTATGCACAGTATTGAGGAGCGAAGAAGGAGGAGGTGCCTCATTAGGGTTTTGGCAGTTGATTCGGCCAAAACCGTTATGTGGCAGGCTCATTAGGGTTTTGACAGTTGATTCGGTCAAAACCATTTTGAGGCGGACTCATTAGGGTTTTGGCAATTCGTTCGGTCAAAACTATTATGAGCCGCGGACATTATTTACTGATCTTTTCAGTGATAATTATGTGATGGCTAATTGCTTTGACCATTTGACCATACTTGACCATACTTGACTTTGTTGACCGTTTGACCAAAGTTGACTTGGACCTTCATGAGAGGTCTAGAGTTTTCTTTGGATTTCTTTTTATTTTTTGGATTATGAAAATGGTCAAGTCAATTGTTGCCATCAACTTTATCATGAAATGATTAGTAATGATGATGTTGGTGTATTATTGAACCATGGTTCATTTTCTTAGTTCATTCTTGATTACTCATTCTCTCTCTTAGAAAATGAAATGAGAAAGCTCCATGGTTCTCCTTCTTTTTCGTCCTCTTGATTCTTCCTTTGATCTCATGTGTTGAGAGAAAAAGGATCCTAGTTGACAAAACCATCCCTCTCCTACTTCTACACATCCTAGGACATCAAGACTAGCGATTTTGTTGCCCTAGTTGCGTCGGTTCGAGGCGGAGCTCGGAGCACAACTCTCGGGTGGATCGTCTTCGACTCAAGAAGGCCGCGGAGGTGACCAAGATCCAGATCGATCCTCGGAGCTTGGATGGACGAGCAGGACAGCGGAGAGAAGACCCGAAGGACCGGTATCGTGAGGTATAATCTCTATGGCATAGTAGATAGCACCTTATGTAGTTTGCTAGTTTATAGTTTAGCAAAGATCTTTCTGTTAGTCCATGTTGCCTTTGCGCCAAAAAAAATTGTTTTTCGCCGTTTCCTCCTCCCCGTAAGAACCGGGGTGAGCAACATGGACTTACATCAGCAATCTTGCTGTAGGTATAATACTTAAACTCTGTAGGATTTTTGTTCTGTAAATGTTTTAAAGTAGAAATCGGATATCGGAAATGTCGTATTTTGGGTTAATATAGGCTCTGTATAAATCTGCTATTGTTTAGATGATAATTAGCATAACCAAACAGTACCTTAATCTTAAAGACTGGACCTAGAATAAACCCTAGGAAGACGAACCCTGTTGCTCGGATTTTGGCCGGCGACATGTGCCAAATATCCGATCTCGCCGGGTTTTTAGTGGAGTTGGGTGTTGGGATTTTTAGGGTAGGACTCTGTGCATATGTATTAAGATGTTTGGTATTGTTTGTTTAAGTTGTTTTAGCAGTATATGAAATCTGGAAGCTAATATCTGAAATAGAAGTTAAAATTCTAAAACACGACACAGATATTTCATAACGCGTTTCTGTTTTCTGTTACGAACAGCGATTGGGTAAATTCAAGTTATTATAGGTCTTAGATAGTTTTTAATAGTAGTATGTAGTATAGTTAATACGTAAAACTTGTATTTTCATGTTTCCGCCGTATCAGAGTTTAGCCGTTTCTTATACAAGTTGATGTCGATATTAGATTCGAGTACGGGAACTTCGGAGTCCGCAAGGAAAGGAAAGAGATTGGTGATTTCTGAGTAGTATACGATATATTCCGGTGAGTAGACTAAACATCTACCGGGGGATTTTGTGTGGATGGCGTGATACGCCCGTAACTTAAGTTAAACGAAAGTTGCCTTTTCATATAATTTTAATCATATGCATTCAAACATATATATCCTTTGTCATGTTAATAATTAGTAGAATACTGCATAACTATCGACGAGTCATGCTGCACATGCACATATCTACATGTTACACTACACCTCGTCGATATTAGCATGTCACCTACACACTTTGTATTCGTTATGTTAAATAAGATTCTTACTATACCTTAAGCATAAAAAAATGGTAATTTCTTTGCATAAATGATATTATGTTTCATATTCAAGTGTTAGTATTTCGATATAGATGCATTGGATTATTGAGGATTTATTGATTTGAGTTTTTATATACTATTGAGTAGATTCAGTGATTTTCATATTGATACGAGATGTCCACCATGAGATGTTGTTTTTATGATTTGGTTTTATTCCGAACTGAGTGGGGGAGCTATACAGTCGCGGATTTTTACGTTATCCAGACTGAGTGGGGGAGCTATACAGTCGGATTCATGGTGGACCCGGTCGAGACCGAGGGGCAGGATAGCTGCATTTGAGGCGGGGAGCCTAGCGAGGATACTCGATACCGGAGATAGTTGTGAAGACGGCAAATATCTAGGTGATACCGACCGGTGTTATTGTTGGATATAGTGCCCTCAGAGTCAATTATTGGATCACAGGCACGTGATTGCAATGATTGAGGGAGGACCTTTGCCAGTAGGACAGTCTTACTCAAGATGATAGTATGCTATCTGGTTTGTCTTTATCATCGTGTACTGCTTTAGGTGACCTTACAGGTCACTATTGCACGTTGATAGAGCCCATAGGATTCTTACTTGACTACCAGCAGTATGATGGCGATCATATACGTGAGAGTTGGGTAGTCTATAAGCACATCCTTGAAGTGGTCCCTAGTCGTGGGAGTTTCGAGACTGGGCATCGATACTCCATTATTAGACTAGTGTAAACAGTTGAGACCCCGACGAGGGGCGGTGGCCGGTCTCACAAGCCATTGGTGTCAGTTGGATCACCTAAGATGTATACAGGTGCTCATTGGGTTATGAGTACACCGGACAGGACTCGCCGGGAACATGCTAGTTGGTATTATACCTGACGTCAGATAGCAGTTCCCCAGAGACATGTGTACAGGTTAGTTCATCGACCTGAGATCGTCATTTGTCTCGTGTGAGTTCCCACTGTGCTTTGATTACTACCCTACCATGGCTCAAAGGAGGCGTCCAAACAGGTTTTAGTTGGATACAGTCCCGAGCCATATGGAGTCAGTGAGCGGATCGGCAGGGATTTGTCTCTCCCGGTATTGGGGGTGAGGTCGCGCTGTGTCTAGGAGAGCCATTACATGAAGTCCTTGGCAAAGGCAGGAGATTTACTGGTAGGTATTCCTGTAGTATCTCAGGGTGTTCTGGGCTACACTCTGACATGACTTGTACCGCTTTTGGGTGTCTGATTTTTACCAACCCCCTAGGCCCGTCATGCGATGCTCATAGTCGAACGGACCGGACTGTACGGATATTGTCACTGACAGGCTCAGTAGGGTGTCAGGATGAGTTCGCTCATCGACCTCCCTTTTGGTCAATACTTGGTAGCCCGTTACGCACGGCTAATACCTCTGACGTGCTAGTGGTTAAATCCACAGCCAAACTATTGACGAAACTTTAGAGCCCCCCACAGACAGTTTCTCAAGTTTCGGACGAAACGCTGTAGAGGCCGTATGGATTTATGGCAGGGTTCGAACATACGCGTACACTTGTGCATGAGTTATGGTTCGGACGGATAATACTAGCGGGCTTTGGTTTAAACCGGATCCTAGTATTATACAGTGTAGATTTTGTCTCATTGCATTTGTATTCGGTCGGAATACAAATGCAGGTATGTATATACAGTCGCGGGGTTTTCCTATAATTTATTACGGGATCGCTTTTTGAAGTTGTCAGTTTGCATTCCGTTTCGGCCATTTTCCTTTCTTTCTTTTCATGGCTGAATTTTCCTTAGAGGGGGTTATTTGTAAAAGTGGGTTTTACAAAATGGAGGGTTTTTTTTTGTGGTGGCCTCAGCTCCAACAGATTCTAGAATCCTCTTGATGAGAATGATTTGTTTTAGTGCATCATTTCTTCGCATTTATGTGATGGGATTAGATAATGTTTTGGTGTGATAATATTTCCTCATTATCACCACACCTTTTCCTTATGCTCACCCATTCTTCCCTTGTCCTCACCCCCTTTGTTTTCCCACTGCCAAAAAACTGGCCGAGCATAATATGTGAGAGCCTCATTCATTTTGTGTGAGAGGATGATTCATTTTCATGATGCACAAAATTCCTTTGTTCATTCAAAAGCTCATTTCTCCTCAAACTTCCCTTTAAGGCAACTTCGATTAACCGTTGAGACAAAGGTTTCTACGTATATTCTACAGTAATCTTGGACACGTCGGCTAGCCAACTTGGTGTCCGAGTTACCTAGGTCCAGTGGTGGGAGCCCGTAAAAAGACTTCTCGATGTGGTGCCTTTCCGACGAGAAGATGAAGACTAGAGTTGCCGCGGGGAGCTTGGGATGGTGGCCAAAGACCGAAGGACACGGATCGCTCGGTATAGCATTCTATCCCTTCTCCTGATAGCTAGTAGTAGGTTAATGGTCCGATCCGGGTTCATAGTCCGCGGTAGCGACGGTTTCTAGTTTGAGAAAAGTTTTTTTTTCCGCATTTTGGGCTCGGACAGACGGCCGGGGCGCTACCGTAGACTTACATGGTATCAGAGCCACGCCATTAACCTTTACTAGCTTGCTCTAACGTGTTTAGAACTTCGATCGAACGAAAATTCCGAAACTGCGATTCCAAGTCATGCAGTTTCTGTCGATTTTCATTTGTTGTCAAAAAATTATTTGGTATGTTGCAGAAATACGTGCTGGGTTTTCAGAGAGCACTGCAGAAAATTGGTACCATGATATTACTATTGCGCCGTGGAACCGCGGCCTTAACCCCATTTTGGCCACGGTTCCGCCGCTGAACAGTGTCTTCACTGCACCAAATTTCTACAGTAGGTCTCTAACTTGAAAAAGGGGTTTCTGGAATATTTTGTTTGGGCCTGGATTATTTTGAGTGCTGCAGTTGTACTTGGGGCCCACTTCGGGAATTTTTTGTCGATCGAAAATTTTAAACGTGTTAGTTCACAGTATTTACATTATATCTGCGACCGTGAATGTCATTTGATCGGTAAATCCTGTCTAATTGCTATAGCCCTTTTAGACGGATTTACGAACGTGACATTCACGTTGATGTTCTGTGTTGTGCTGTGATGTTGCGGATTTGTCATAGTGGATAGCCTGGATGCAATGTTAGTACAGTTTGGTTGTATTTGTACATTTGATATTGCGGGGCAAGCGTCCGACATGTGGACTGCCATCACTGCCTGTTTGTTTATTGTTCTTTTGGGGCACGACCGGGCTGAGGTCGATGTACCCGTTGTATATTTCACTTTCGGTACTAGGATTACCCTGCGGTGGGGTGCACGGATAGACGGGTTCTAGAGGGCAACGGGCCAGCATCTCATGGCTTTGAGACAGAGGGGGCTTTACTCTAGAATTGGCGGGCTATTCACCGCACTCGTAGGGGGTATAGGTTGACCCAAGGAGGGGTACTCAAGTTACCGGATTCCATGAAGTGCTAGGTGGTCCATTCACGTTGTTGAAGGGGGCTGCCTCGCTTCAGGTTTTGGCGGGTAACTTTCCGCGCCCGTAGGGGTCTAGGATTTCATTGCATAGGCTATCCACATGACCAGGGGAACGTCGCGTTTCAGTAGCGGCTCTATGAAACCCGGGGATCCTAGATATCTGTATTGTTCTGTGATGCTTATTATATTTCTGTGATGTTGCATTTTATCATGCCTTGAGCGATTATTATATATTGATATATATACTAGTAGATGTTGTATATGTTTTACACCCATGCTAGTCCAGTCCCCTCTCAGTCATTAGTTTAGTAACCTAACGGGTGATGACGGGACCCAGTGGCGAATGCGGATGGCATATACGTACATCGTATTTTCGTTCTATTGTGGTGTGATCAATTGATGGGAATGCATTGATTCGGATCAATGCAAGCTAAACAAACCTAATCTGATGTTGTTGGAACATTTTTCAAAAAAAAAGCTGTTATTGCAAGGACGTTCTCTTTTGTTTTGCACAGTGGTATTCGGTTATGAATATCCAGCACCTCAGTCGACGAGGCAAGGGCCGAGATCCCTTCACCGGGAGTGACCCCTTGGATAGAAGTTTGCGTCAGGGTAATAACTTCACTATAGTCGATTATTTTGGCTTTGCATCGTGGTATTCAGTTGGAATATCCTGCACCTCATTCTACGGGGAAAGAGCCGAGATCCCTTCACCGGGAATGACATCTTTAGCAAAGGTTTTCGCCACTATATTTTTATAAAAAGCTATTCGGTTCCTTCAACGATATCAAGTTCATTACGTTAAAGGTTTTTCGCCAAAAACCATTCGTAGCCCTCCGTCATTTCAGACGGGTAGCACGTAGTATTCATGCTATGTTTGTTGACCTTCGTCAAGGCATAGTGAATGGTGGTTGCTTGTTACCTTTCTGCTGCATAGATAGATGCGTTGGTTCGGGACAGTCGTATAACCTTGTTGGCTTTCGTCAAGGGCTTGTACAGGTGGTTTCAAATTAACCTGGACAATGACGGGTAGAACTTGATATGTGACTTATGATTTGTTGACCCTCGTCAAGGTCATAAGAGCATAGGGTAAAAATCACATAGGGAGTTTCTAAAGAAACTGAAACTTGCCAGATATGCGCATACTTTCTGGAGTGTGATAACGTGAGTGTATTCCATCACGTTATCATGCGATGATAGTTGGATCCCGATTCCTACTGATGAGTTGGTTTACTCCTTGGGTGATCCCGACTAATTCTTCTTTCAGATTTGGAGGAGAATTTGAGGTTACAGTGGGAGATTTCCTGATTAGATAAAGTGATAATCATTCTGATATAGGTTAGAGTGCACGCTGAGTGTTTCTTTTCTCTCTCTCTTTAGCAGCGACCATGGCCCGACCCTTGACTATGACTCAGTGACCAAGTTGACCGAACCTTCTTAAATACTGGCTTTTGGATTATCAGAGTTGCATACCTCATTGCCACTCCTACTTTTACCCTTTTCTCCAGAACACCCCATATTACTACGAACGTGCACTTCCATTAGATAAAACCATTGTATGGTTATATACGAACTCGAAAGAACTTGTTCGAAATTCGAGGATGGTTTCTGGTTCTGGAGAAAACGAATAGGACTATTCAGTTGTCTTTTCCTTTTACCTTCTCTCAGGTTGCGAGTACTCCTAGGGTTAGGAGATAATACACCTATTACGCTTATTGGATAGTCTTCTTCCAAACCATAGGCAGATGCCGAACGGTAGGGAATGAAGAAAACCAATTAGCCTAACGATGGTGTACAGAAGATAATAAGTTAAGACAAATAAAGGGATTAGTAAGATGGCAAAGTAAATTGCGACTGCTATTCACGACCAAACCAAGTATTTCTTCGCCAATCCTACATCATCTTTGTATTTCTCCAGAACACTCCGTATCACTATGAAGATCCACAGTTTATTGGATACTCCATCGTATGGTTATATACGAACTCGAAAGGACTTGTTCCAGTTCGGGGATGGATTCTGGTTCAGGAGAAATAAGAATAAGGTTTATTCAGTTGTCTTTTATCTTCACCTTCTCTCAGGTTACGAGTACTCCTAGAATTAAGAGAGTACACCTATTATGCTTATTGGATAGTCTTCTTCCAAACCATAGGCTAGTGCCGAACGGTAGGGAAGGAAGAAAACCATTTGGCCTAAAGGGGTGTACAGAAGGTAATGACTAAGACATATAAAGGGATTTGGAGAGATGGCAAAGAAATATATGGTTACAGTTGTGAATCTGATAATGGAAGAGGCATTACTAGGAATACCCGGATACCCCTTCGAAACATTTACATGTTTCAGTTTCACTGTGTATTATTAAAAGAAAACTGATTTCCCAATTAGCCCTTGCTCCTGGGTATGTATTTACCAGGTGTGATTCTCACATCTGTATGGTTTTACAGATGATGAGTGGGAGTAAGTTATTGGGAATTAGGTGATTATCCTCATTATATCAGGATTCGTTGTAATTGGTGATATTTGAGGAAATCGCCTGGGTTGTTTGCCGGACGGCAATTATATGGTTTTGAATATCCGTTGTTATGCACCAATTTCAAATTGATATATCTGTACATTTATTTTTATAAAGTGAGATATAAATTTTTGAAATTATGTCTATGACATTTACCTATATCAGTGGATAGTTAGGTAAGGAGCATTAAACAGCGGTGTAATTCTTCTTAACCATAAGTACAGTTTTCAACCTACGACACACAGGGAATGAGTTATTAGACTCATGGGACTTATACAGAGTATTGTATATTGTCCAGTGTCCATTAGGACAGAGGGGTTGGTACTCGTACTATATTCTGTTTATTTATGAGTTCTCTAGTTCTTAGGCATGTGTTTCGTAGAAATGCAAGGCCTAAGTTTTGAGAAGTTATAGGTATACGAATAGAGTACAGAACCAGGTGTTGCAAGTATCGGGATTCTTCAAGATGATCGAAGATGTAGATACTTGTGTATGGTATTCAGTTGATAGTAATGATTAAGAGAACTTGCTTCTCTTTCAGGTTACTCATAATTGGAAGCACTCCTAAGTTGAGTAATGCTGATCGGCCTCTCTCCATTTAGTTGACATGCGCTGGAGATAGCTGCATGATCTGAATCTGGTTCAATTAAATCAGTGCCTCTGTTTCCGTATTGGATATAGAATAGTTCATATCTTAATGATGTTAAGGTACGGGGAGTTGTCCGGCTTATGCTTAAAACCAAACTCTGGATGAATCAAGGCACGTTTCTGTAATGGCTGTTTGTGGGTTGACCCGGGCTATGACGAGGGTTGACTTTCTACCATCTGGAAGATCAATAGTGATATTGTTCTTGACTCGCCACAGTTTTAGTACAATGGATTTTTTCAGAAAACAGTAGTGGGAGTATGGTAGAACTGGAAGTGATTCCAGAACCGCAAATGATTACTGAAAATTTGATAAGAACCTAAAATTCAATATGGTTTGACGTTCCATTGGCCACTCCGCAGATATGGTGGGTAACCTCAAGCACCCGAGAGGTGCTCCGGTAGCCACAAGGACGGTGACAGGGAGGTTCTTGTTTACCCAGACTTGCCATTACTGTTGTTCCAGACTATGAGACCCGGCAGGAGGATGAGTATAGCGTCGTTCTAAATTAGCTTTAGAAGTGTACGTGTATATGATTCTGCCAGAGGGTTATCGTAGTCACTGGGAGCAGCGGAAGCATTGGTGGACAAGTGGCTTATGTCTATTTATAGACTAAAGCAGATATAGCGGAGATAGATCATCTATTTCTGATGTAACAGTCATAGGTTTGACATCATCAGAATAGGGGATGGATCTGTTAAGCAGGTAGTAAGGTGTGATGTCCTGGTATTTGGATGACATACACAGAGTAGGAAGTGAAATTCCTATACTACGGTCGGTTATACTTTGGTTGTCACACAATGGTTTCTCCACATTGGATATGGATATTATATTAGACATTCTGGTTACTAGATCTATGGCTTTAGATCTAGATTTGGGAAATGTCCCAATCAGGGTACTTAGACAGCATTCTAAAGGTATTTAGAATGGACGACTCTCGGCACGGTAGTGTACCTGCAGGTGATGGAGTCACCCTTTCTAAAGTTGTCTTATAGACTAAAGGGGAAAGGGATGTGCATGATCGGCAGATCACTTGCTTAGGCATTGAGTTGATCATTAGATGTCAAGTACCACACCAGATGTTGTTTTTGCACGAGATGCAATAAGTTGATATTAATCCTATCCTGGAGAAACATTCGGAAGCAGTTTTAGAACATAAGTAGATGTTGTAGGGATATGATAACGACAGCCTCTTTTGGGAGACGGTTATCATTCCAGGATTCCAAGGTGACCTGGATGACAGAGTAGCTCTCAGAGTTATAGTTTTCCCTCTGACAAGGTGCAGTATTTTAGACAGGTGGTCCAAGCGGATACTGAGGGAGGCATGGCGCAGGATACTGATTGGTTTCAGTTGACGATACAGTCTAAGAAATTTGGATTTGGAGTTCATTTATGAACTATGTCCCATCAGATATCTAAGACAGGTATTGCTCATTTCGGGAGATGGTTTTCTCCGCAGGTATTGCTCATTTCGGGAGATGGTTTTCTCCGCGAATTTAAGATAAAGAGAGGCATATTCTAAGACAGGTATTGCTCATTTCGGGAGATGGTTTTCTCCGCGAATTTAAGATAAAGAGAGACATAGAAAGAAACATCAGAGCGGATCCACTCACTGAGGCTATTCCTCGAACGCAATAGTTTCGCAAACGGGTTTTGTGAGACTGATTAGTAGAGGAGTTGGGTGTTCGGTATCACACGGGCTGTGAGTATGCGACATCGCAATAATTAGCGTTGAGTGAAAGTGGGAGATTTTTGGATATAGTGCCCTCAGAGTCAATTATTGGATCACCACGTGATTGCAATGATTGAGGGAGGACCTATGCCGGTAGGACAGTCTTACTCAAGATGATAGTATGCTATCTGGTTTGTCTTTATCATCGTGTACTGCTTTAGGTGACCTTACAGGTCACTATTGCATGTTGATAGAGCCCATAGGATTCTTGCTTGACTACCAGCAGTATGATGGCAATCATATACGTGAGAGTTGGGTAGTCTATAAGCACATCCTTGAAGTGGTCCCTAGTCATGGGAGTTTCGAGACTGGGCATCAATACTCTATTAGTAGACTAGTGTAAACAGTCAAGACCCCGACGAGGGGCGGTGGCCGGTCTCATAAGCTATTGGTGTCAGTTAGATCACCTAAGATGTATACAGGTGCTCATTGGGTTATGAGTACACCAGACAAGACTCTCCGGGAACATGCTAGTTGGTATTATACCTGACGTCAGATAGCAGTTCCCTGGGGACATGTGTACAGGTTAGTTCATCGACCTGAGATCGTCATTTGTCTTGTGTGAGTTCCCACTGTGCTTTGATTACTACCCTACCACGGCTCAATGGAATGGTGCAAACAGATTTTAGTCGGGTACAGTCCCGAGCCACATGGAGGCAGTGAGCGGATCGGTAGGGGTTCGTCTCTCCCGGTATTGGGGGTGAGGTCGCGCTGTGTCTAGGAGAGCCATTACATGAAGTCCTTGGCCAAGGCAGGAGATTTACTGATAGGTATTCCAGTAGTATCTCAGGGTGTTCTGGGCTACACTCCGACACGACTTGTACCGCTTTTGGGGGTCTGACATTTACCAACCCCCTAGGCCCGCCATGCGATGCTCATAGACGAACGGACCGGACTGTACGGATATTGTCACTGACAGGCTCAGTAGGTTGTCAGGATGAGTTCGCTCATCGACCTCCCTTTTGGTCAATACTTAGTAGCCCGTTACGTACGGCTAATACTTCTGACGTGCTAGTGGTTAAATCCACAGCCAAATTATTGACGAGTCTTTAGAGTCCCCCACAGACAGTTTCTCAAGTTTCGGGCGAAATGCTATAGAGGCCGTATAGATTTATGGCAGGGTTCGAGCGTACGCGTGCACTTGTGCACGTGTTATGGTTCGGACGGATAATACCAGCGGGCTTTGGTTTAAGCCGGATCCTAGTATTATACAGTGTAGATTTTGTCTCATTGCATTTATATTCGGTCGGAATACAAATGCTGGTATGTATATACAGTCGAGGGGTTTTCCTATAATTTATTACGGGATCACTTTTTGAAGTTGCCAGTTTGCATTCCGTTTCGGCCATTTTCATTTCTTTCTTTTCATGGCTGAATTTTCCTTGGAGGGGGTTATTTGTAAAAGTGGCTTTTACAAAATGGAGGTTTTTTTTTATGGTGGGTTGTGCTCCAACAGATTCTAGAATCCTCTAGATGAGAATGATTTTTTTTAGTTCATCATTTCTTTGCATTTATGTGATGGGATTAGATAAAGTTTTGGTGTGACAATATTTCCTCATTATCACCACACCTTTTCCATATGCTCACCCACTCTTTCCTTATGCTCACCCCCTTTGTTTTCCCACTGGTAAAAAACTAGCCGAGCACAATATGTGAGAACCTCATTCATTTTGTGTGAGAGGATGATTCATTTTCATGATGCACAAAATTCCTTTGTTCATTCAAAAGCTAATTTCTCCTCAAACTTCCCTTCAAGGCAACTTCGATTAACCGTTGAGACAAAGGTTTCTACGTATATTCTACAGCAATCTTGGACACGTCGACTAGCCAATTTTGTGTCCGAGTTGCCTCGGTTCAGAGGTGGGAGCCCGTAAAAAGACTTCTCGATGTGGTGCCTTTCCGACGAGAAGATGAAGACCGGGGTTGCCGCGGGGAGCTTGGGATGGTGGCCAAAGACCGAAGGACACGGATCGCTCGGTATAGCATTCTGTCCCTTCTCCAGATAGCTAGTAGTAGGTTAATGGTCCGATCCGGGTTCATAGTCTGCGGTAGCGCTGGTTTCTACTTTGAGAAAAGTTTTTGTTTCCGTATTTTGGCCTCGGACAGACGGCCGGGGCGCTACCGTAGACTTACAGTTATTGATTGACAGGATCGTTCGGGGAACGATGCCTGATGAAATACCGAAGATTTTTGGCGATGTTGGACATGGAAAAAAATTAACCTTATTTGGAAAATAATTGATGAGATTTCAGTTTTGATTTATACATTGAGTAGTACATATTCATGCTTCCACCTGTTATTATGCATTATATTCATTGTTGTTGATATTAGTTCCAGTTTGGCATACTTACATTATCACCAGATATATGTTAGTTTTATTCACTGAATTGGTAACTCACCCCCGTTGTTCCATAGTTCTTTGCAGGAGTCGTGTGGACGCGTAGCAGCAGTGTGGATCCACTTATCAGCTTTGTCGCTCCTTTTCGCTAGGTGGGTTACCTACGTAGTAACTTCCTATTTTGGTTTTGTATATTGGGTCTAGTATTACTCCACCAGACCCTGTATAATTGACTTAGAACGAGATGTTGTTGTATATATCGTATTTTGATTGTTCAGATCGTTTAGTGGAGTTAAATTATATTCCTTTTACTTTTGTGTGAGTTTCTTCATTTAAATTTCGTATTAGTATTGTCTATTGATTTACGCTATTTGGCATCGTTTGCTCCCAACTAGGTATGCAACATATTCACATACCTTATAACTGCTTATTTAATAACTAAAAAGGAAGTACTGTTGTAACGTTTTCGAAATCGTTTTGCGAATTTTTCCGTTTTAGGGCAAAATAGTCGGTATTTTCCGTTTTAACCCGATTTCGATCAAACTTCCGTAGAAACTTGCCGGCACCTATTTTAGCTAAAATAAAGCCAGTGCATGAACTTTAGGGGTATATGGGAGGTTTTGGTTTAGATAGAATTTTTCCCAAATAAAATATTATTTTAAGCGGTAAATTATGCACGTAAATCGGGAAATTTCTTCTAAATGAGAATCATTGGAAATCATCACTACAATTATTTTGAAAGCTTCTCCTCAAAATATCTAGATTTTTTAGTGCAAAAGGATTTAAATTTTAAAAGAAAAAGAAAAGAAATGAAAAGTGGCAATATTGCATTTAATGATCCATTTATTGCATTTTGCTAGAAACTTCTTCATTTTTATCACAGAAATACCCCCCACCCCCCTCACCTTTGGCCGGGCCTCATTCCCCATTTCTTCCCCATTTCTTTTCCTAGCTCATTTCTTCATCATTTTGTTCACAAAATGCTTCAAAATTCCAAAAAATCCTAAATAAAAATTAAACCATCAATTCGTTTTACTAAACTTGCTTGGATCTTCAACAAAGTATTTTTTTTTGGTGGCTAAATTGATGAAATATTGTGCTAAAGTTTGTTCTTGTTAAGGTATAATTTCTTACCTTAATCCTTAATTATTTGTTTAAATCCTAATCTAGCTATTTAAGTTAGCTAATTATTTGTTTAATATAGCTTTAAAACTCTTGATTAATTCATTATTCATAATTTTTAAGAAATTCAAGTTAAGATTAAAGCTCGATTTAAGCATTTAATGTTAATTGAAGTGTTAATTTGTGATTAGAAAAAGATTAACCTAGTAGAAAATGATAATTATTGTTAATTACTATTTTGTTTAGTTAAGGGTTTTTGCTTGCTAGGTTTTTGGTAAAACTTAAGTAGCAAGTGTTTACTAGGTTTCGGGGTTTTTTCGACGTGGGTTCGATTGGTCATTGCGAGATTATATCTATTATATTCCACGTATTTAATGGTTTTGTGTTGCGCGATCGGGACGATCGGAATCTAGACTTGGTGTTTCGTAGTTTAGCGACCCTAGTTAGGTTTTCTGGCCGATGTCGTGCGCGATAGATGCAATAAGTGCGCAGTGTAATTTTCAGGGCGTTATCCTTGCGTTTCATTGTGTTTTCGTCGATGTAGGATATTTAGCTTATGTGATATATTTGTGAAATTTTAGGTTCGCAGGCGGTGACTTCGGACACTGCGAAGAGGGGAAGCGAGTGGTAGGCTTCACTTAGCCAGGAGCGTTGGTGAGTAGATTTAACATCTACAGGGGAATCGCCCGCATGGCGTTATACGTATGGGCTAGAGATTATTTGACTTGTCGCATATTCTATTTTATTTATAGAGTTGCGCATACACCTTATTACTTAGTTACTTGTTGCGCTTGGACTAGTAACCGTAGGACACTACACATATTATTGACGGCTCACGTTGCACGAGCACTAATTGTATGCCACACACACCGTCAATAATTGCCATGTCACGTACAACACCCTTATAGATATGATATTGTTTGGTTAGGGACATTGAGACATTGATTCATATTTCTTTATGCATATGACATATAGCATACCTGTATACCTATAGGGTATTGTACCATTAGCGATAGGTACATACATACTTAATGACATAGCTACATGGATACCTTGCATTCATACTTCACTTATACCTGGAGGGTATATTATATCATTCTTGATAGGTAGATACATATACCTTGCTATATCTTTAGGTTTACACACGTATCTGGCTATAGCTACATGTTTAACTTTATCTGATATTATATAGACTTGGAGAAATTAGGAACCACATATATATATATATATAAATATATATATATATATATATATATATATATATATATATATATATTTTAACTTGTTGCAGTTAAATAGCGGCTTTTCCTTTATATGCTTACACTACAGTTTTATGTTACATATATTATATTCATGGATTTTTCGCATTGAGATATGGATTTTTTCATGATGTTTTTTTTTGGATTTGAGGACCGTGGTAGTTTCATAAAATTATACATTATTTGAAAAACCCGGTTTCTCTTGATATGATATTTCAGCATCCACCATGAGATTTATCGGTTCTGATATGTATATACCCCACACGAGAAAATGAGGGGTCCGTGTGCGGGTACATGGTGGGGCCCGGAGGTACCCCGGGGCAAGAATCTCAGTGAGGAGATGAGTTAGTGGGGGAACCATACTTACAGGTGACATTACTTATGACTCGGCGGTTATCATGGGGATACCGACGAGAGTCATGTGCGTATAGATACGTCGAGAGGCGAGGGTCAGAGCTAAGCACTCGAGCTTTCGGTATAGCGTATGATATGTACCTATCAGGGTGCCAGTCTTGGTGCCAACACCTGATAGATTAGCATTTATGTGTCGATGCTTGGCACAGGTTTTCATGATATTTCTTTTTACTCCTAAGTATATATATATTAGTGGAATGGGACGCTAATATATATGTATACATATCAATTTATATACATCATCATATTTATTCATGCAAATATACCTAGAATATAAGAGATTCACTTGATATTGGATTTAGGACATTTGATATTTTCTTGATATTGTACATGAAGGATATATGAGACTTACTTGATTTTGTATATTCATGATATATGAGATTTACTTAATGTTGTACATTCAGGATTTGTGAGACTTATATATGATATGAGAGCCAATTTGGGAGCTAATTTGAGGATTTGGGATTTGGATTGTCTTAATGGATTTAGTCCTACCACGATGTCAGGATTCCATGGAAATGACATATTTCATTCCATACTCCACTTTTATTGTTTATGCACCGCTTCATGTATTAGTTGTACCTGATAGAGTACTTTGATGACTGTTGCATTTACATACTTCATTTTATATGCATTGCTTTATGTGTTAGTTGTACCTGTTAGTGTACCTTTCATGACTGTTGCATATACACCTTTTCATTTCATTATTGCATGATTATTGCATACCGATTGTCATATTATTGCTTCATGTGTTACTTGTACCTGCTAGTGTACCCTTCATGATTACTGCATTCATATGACCTTTTATTGACATAATCAAAAGGGGGGTCCCCGTCAAGTATATTGACATAATCAAGGATATGTACGACGGAGTAGTGGCAAATGTCAGAACTTGCGGTGGCTTAACAAGTGATTTTCCGATTACTATTGGTTTACATCAAGGATCTGCATTAAGTCCTTTCCTGTTTACCATCGTGATGGATGAGCTTACTAGAACTATCCAAGATGAGGTCCCTTGGAGTATGCTATTCGCTGATGATATTGTTCTAGTAAATGAGACGAAAGCAGGGGTTAATGCCAAATTGGAATTATGGAGACAAACATTGGAATCTCGGGGATTCAGATTAAGCAGGTCCAAGACAGCATATATGCACTGCAAATTTAGTAGCCAGAGAAGTCAAAACAATATTGGTATAACATTGGAAGGGCAAGAGATATCACCGAGCGACCAGTTTAGATATCTAGGTTCCATCATCCAAAGGAATGGGGAGATCGATAGTGATGTTAATCAAAGGATCCAAGCTGGTTGGTTGAAATGGAGGAGTGCAACAGGGATTTTGTGTGATCGTAACTTTCCGTTAAAATTGAAAGGGAAGTTTTATCGGAGCGCTATTCGGCCTGCCTTATTATATGGTACAGAATGCTGGGCTCCTAAGAAGCATCATACACAGAAGATGCACGTAGCGGAGATGCGCATGCTTCATTGGATGTGCGGTAACACTAGAAAAGACAAGGTGCGAAATGAGGATATTCGTGCAAAAGTTGGTGTAGCACCCGTGGAGGAGAAGATGCGGGAAAACCGGCTTAGATGGTTTGGTCATGTGCGACGCAGACCTATGGAAGCACCGGTTCGACGAATAGATACTCTCGATATGGGTAATGGCAAAAGGGCAAAAGGGAGACCGAAGAAAACATGGATGGAGGTGATACGAAACGATATGGTTGCCAAAGGACTCAATGAAAGTATATTGTTCGATAGAAGTGAGTGGAGACAGAGGATTCATGTGCTGGACCCGGCGTGATTCTCATGTTGGTTCATGTAGCCTACCCCATATGCTTGGGATAAAAGGCTCAGTTGTTGTTGTTGTTGTTGTTGTATATGACCTTTTATTGCCATTAATTGCATATGTTAGATTCGCGCTGTACGTGCATACTTGCGATTACCTGCATATGTCAATTACTATTCACGAGTTGGCAACTCACCCCCGTTATGCCACAATTTGTTTTGCAGGTTGTTCCCCAGAGTAGTCGAGGCAGGCTATTCATCTATCACGTCATCTTTTGCTGCGGATATCGCTTCGGCCTACAGTGTGCAGTTTTGCTTTAGGTGGGTTTTGTAGTTATCCGTTCACGTTTATTGTATATTCGTTGTATCCTGTACTCTCCATCTACCATTATCTTGTATGACTTAGAGACTTGATGTTAGGACGATATTGTATATTTTGGTGACTTGGATGTCTTTTATGCAGTTTTTACTTATATCGTTTTTTATTTCTTCGCTACGGTGTCGTATATCTGTTATGGTGGTTGTATTCCACCTTTTGGCGTAGATTTGCTCCCGTTGGGGATGTTTTACTTTATATATGTTGTACTAATTTTTGGGGTTGGTTTTTACAAAGGAGGTGCTGCCGAAATTTTCAAGAAAGTAAATCGGACTTAAAGAATTTATACTTGAGATTTTCAAAAGTTTAAACAATATTTCTTATCTTTTCTTGTCTTTTAATGGCTTAGATTTATGGGTTTTGGCTTTCTTTTACTGCGTTACGCCTGTAGACGTTGCGTAGTATTAGGGTCGTCACGTGCCGATTTCGGGTCATGACTGAATTGGTATCAAAGCGCTAGGTTTTACCTTTCGGAGTGTAGGATGACCTTGGTATGATGGAGTAGGTAGCTTAAAGCAGAGTAACGTAGTGTGTGTATGTCCGCGGCATACTCACGATGCGGTACTCCGCCTAAAGTGACCTAAGTACAAATTGTTTGAAATTCCTTTCTTAATGATATATCCTTGAAATTCGATTTCCGCGTTCTTATCGAATCCTTTTTCCAATTATAGCCCTTGCCGTCGATGACTATAGGGACTCAGAGTGATGCAGCGAGGGCCGAGGTCAGGTTAGACTCGGTTAGGACGAGAACTGACCAGGATGGCACGCTCGTTGCACAGGAGCAGACGGATCCGCCTTCGACAGATAGTATCGCTATGCTTGTGGTAGAGATGCAGGACATGCGCCAGACGATGAGTTCATTGGTTGAGGCCATTCGAGCGCAGCGACATGAGGTTGTCACCCCTGTTACCCAGTTGTTCCTTGTGGTCAGTACACAGCATTCCGTCACCTACATAGCACCTATGGATGCAGCCTCAGTTGACAAGACACGTCTTCCTGAGAGTTTGGGAGTTCCGGAGCAGTAGAGGACTCGTACCGGTGTACCAGCTCAGAGACAGAGGCCTAGTCGTCGAGACAGATTTCGTGACCGTCGCGGGAGTAGCAGAGGCTTAGGGCGAGGATAGTCATTCAACTCTCATCCCCAGGAGGGTCAGCAGTCGTCGCGTGGATGTTTCTGGTGCGGGAGCCTTCATCACATCATCAGGAATTGTTCCTTAGCACCGCGTCAGATTTGTACTCGGAGAGGTCGTAGTCGTGAAGGGTTCGCTCAGAGGGGACAGGTTAGCCGAGGAGGATATCAGTCAGTTGCGGGTAGAGGGCAGACAAGAGAGTTTTCTTCCACTCATTGGGACGTAAGGGCATCCAATGCAAAGTCTTCAGGTATTCTAAATTCATATGTTCTTTGATGTACTTGTTTGTTTTACACACTTTATGCCGTGGTTGGGCCGAGAGTCGGGTTAGCTAGATCAACCGTTTGTTGTGTTAACTTCTGTCAGCGATTCTTTTGTTGCGCGACACGTATTTCAGTCGTGTGCCAATCGGATAGGAGATAAAGTTTCGTCCGTCGTTGTGATCCTTCTAGAGATGTTGGATTTGACAATCTCCTGGGCACGGACTGGTTAGCTATGTGCTAAGCGTCTGTGGACTGTCACGAGGAAACAGTCAGGTTTTGTTTTCTCGGCGAGTCAGTTCTTGTTGTGCATGGGAGGACAGTAGTGTCGCCTCTCACAGCTTGAATTCAGCCTTTTTCGCTAGTCGGCTTTTAAGGAGAGGATGTCGAGGATTCTTGGCGTTCATTCCTGTTACCGGATCCACGGTGAGTTGTTGGACCGGGTTCCCTTCGTGCGAGAGTCTTTCGACGTTGTTCTAGATGAGCCGGCGGAGCTTAGGGAGCTTAAGGATCTGCTGCAGAGTTGCTAGATAGGTAGGGCTTGTGCGTCTGAGTGTTTCACTTTATAGAGATCCTATTTCTGTTCGTCTAGGAGAAAGGCGATAGTTTGAAGTTGTGTATTGATTGATCGTCAATTGAACCAGCTTACGGTGCTGATAGATATCCTTTACCTCGCATTGACGATTTCTTCGATCAGCTCCAGAGTGTGCGACATTTTCTAAGTTTGTTTGGGATTGGTTCATCCTTTGTTGCGGGTTCAGAGTGATGATATTCCGAAAACTGCTTTTTCGCGTGCTACGGGCTTTATGGGTGTTGGTGGTGTCGTTGGACTCACAAGTGCCCTAGCAGCATTTGTGGATATGATGAACCTGTTTTCTTCAGGCCGTTCCTCGACCAGTTTATTGTTGTGTCATTGATAACATTCTGGTCTATTCCAATGTGTCGTGAGGAACAGGAGCTGCACTTGAGGATTTTCTTTGTAGACATTGGGAGAGCCCTAGCTGTTTGCTAAATTCTCAGAGTGTTCCTTTAGGCTTTATTGTGTTGACTCCTAGGTCTTGTAGTTGCGGGAGACGGTTTCGTATGGTCCCGAGGAAGATCGAGGCCGTACAGCTTTAGCCCAGACTTGTGTATGGGACGGAGGTCCGCAGATTTTTGGGCTTAGCAGGTTTTTACCGCCGTTTCGTGCAGGATTGCTTGTGTATCGCTGCAATGTTGACTGAATTGACCGGAAAGGAGGTTCTTTTCTTTGGACTGAGGCATGCGTGCGGAGTTTTCAGCAGTTGGAGATTCGGTTGACAACTGCACCAGTTCTTTCTTTGCTTTCTGGTTCGGGCGACTTTGTTGTTTAACTGTGATGTTTCGCAAGAGGGGCTCGATTTTGCACTGATGGGGCACTATAGAGTTATCGCTTATACTTCCCGACAGTTGGAGAAAATACGAACAGGATATCCCACTCATGATCTGGAGATGGCCGCTGTGGTCGTGCGTTGAAGATCTGAGGACACTACTTGTTCGGAGAGTCGTGACAGATCTTCACAGACCACGGGAGCTTAATGTACATCTTCCAGCAGCGAGTTTTGATTGTTGAGACTGTCTTCTGCAGATTCACAGTTCTTGTGCGATCGTTGAGTACAGCTTGAGTTCGCCTCTACACTGGGGACAGCTTGCTCATGTCCGCACCCGTCCACTTTTCCTTAATCGTTTTTGAGAGTTGCAACCTTTAACCGTTCTTGAGTAGGGATGGGAGCAGATCTCCATGAATTTTGTTGTGGTGTCTACCCCGGTCTAGACAGGGTGTGACTCCATTTGGGTGTTTGTTGCTCAATTTGCTCAGTTGTTTTTTGTTAAGTTATGCGTTTGCATGGAGTTCCTTTATGCGTTGTATCCAAGAGCGTCATCCTGTTCGCTTGCCGTCATGGGCAGATGTTTCAGGAAGCCTTTGGTACTGGCTGAGCTTTAGCTTCGCTTTTCCATCCGCAGGACGAGGGTTTGTGAGAGCGGGCTATACAGACTCCAGAGGATATGCTTGTACGTACGTACTAAGTGTTTGTGGGCTGTTGGGATCATTACTTGCCATTGTTAGGGTTCTCCTTCGATAGCTGTTATCAGGAGGCACTCCAATTGGCAAGCTTTAAGTTTAGTTGTTAGGTCGTGTCGATCGCCATTCTGTTTTTCTGACTCTGCTTAAGTAGGATTTTTGGACCCCAGCTAGTCTAGAGACTTCGGAGATGATCCAGTTGGTTCAGGTCAGGATAAAAGTATCCCAGTGCAAACAGAAGTCTTATGCCGACCGCAGTGGTCGCAGACTTGAGTTCGCAGTAGGAGATCATGTATTCCTACAGGATTTTCCGATGAATGACGTGTTGAGTTTTAGGAAGTATCCTAGGATTGTAGGTCCTTTTGAGATCCTTGAAACGAGTTGGTTCCGTTGCCTATAATTTGGCACTTCCGTCCATATTTTTAAGTATTCACCCGTATTCCTTGTGTCGATACTTCGCAATTACCTTCATGATCTTTTTCACAAGATTCAGCATCAGACCAATTAGCTTGGACGCGATCTTTCGTTCACCAGCAGCCGATAGTTATAGTGGATCGGCAGGTGGAGGATTTTCGGTCAAGGGTCTTGCCATCTGTGAGGGTTTTTTGGCGTAGCTGTATAGTGAAGTGATCACATGGCAAGCTGCGAGCGAGATTTGGGAGTTTTGTACTCATCTTCTTGAAGGTACGCGTAGTTGAATTTTAATTCGGGGACCAAATTTCTTTAAGTGGGGAAGATTGTAACGTTTTAGAAATCTTTTTGTGAATTTTTCCGTTTTAGGGCTAAATAGTCGGAATTTTCCGTTTTAACCCGATTTCGATCAAACTTCTGTAGAAACTTGCCGGCGCCTATTTTAGCTAAAATAAATCTAGTGCGCGAACTTTGGGGGTATATGGGAGGTTTTGGTTCAGATAGAATTTTTCTCAAATAAAATATTATTTTAACCGGTAAATTATGCACGTAAATCGGGAAATTTCTTCCAAATGAGAATCATTGAAAATCATCACTATAATTAATTTGGAAGCTTGTCCTCAAAATATCTAGAATTTAGTGCAAAAGGATTTAAATTTTAAAAGAAAAAGAAATGAAATGAAAGGTGGCAATTTTGCATTTAATGATCCATTTATTGCATTTTGCTAGAAACTTCTTCATTTTTATCACACAAATCCCCTCCCCCCCCATCATCTTTGGCCGAGCCTCATTCCCCATTTCTACCCCATTTCTTTTCCTAGCTCATTTCTTCATCTTTTGTTCGCAAAATACTTCAAAATTCCAAAAATAAATCCAAAAATTCCTAAATAAAAATGAAACCATCAATTCCTTTTACTAAACTTGCTTGGATCTTCAACAAAGTATTTTTTTTGGTGGCTAAGTTGACGAAATCTTGTGCTAAAGTTTGTTCCTGTTAAGGTATAATTTCTTACCTTAATTCTTAATTATTTGTTAAAATCTTAATCTAGCTATTTAAGTTAGCTAATTATATGTTTAATATAGCTTTAAAACTCTTGATTAATTCATTGTTCATAATTTTTAAGAAATTCAAGTTAAGCTTAAAGCTTGATTTACGTATTTATTGTTAATTGAAGTGTTAATTTGTGATTAGAAAAAGCTTAACCTAATAGAAAATAATAATTATTGTTAATTACTACTTTGTTTAGTTAAGGGTTTTTGCTTACTAGGTTTTTGCTAAAACATAATTAGCAAGTGTTAAAAATAAGGAAATGGTTTGGATAGATTAGTTAAGCTATTATATGATGTTTGAAATCGCTAGAAATGTGTTATCTTGATTCTAGTACGAAATATTGCGATAAGTTGTTTACTAGGTTTTGAGGTTTTTCCGACGTGCGTTCGATTGGTCGTTGCGAGGTTATATCTATTATATTCCTCATATTTAATGGTTTTGTGTTGCGCGATCAGGACGATCGGAATCTAGACTTGGTGTTTCGTAGTTTAGCGACCCTAGTTAAGGTTTTTGGCCGATGTCGTGTGCGATAGATGCGCTAAGTGCACAGTGTAATTTTCAGGGCGTTATCCTTGCGTTTTATTGTCTTTTCGTCGATATAGGATATTTAGCTTATGTGATATGTTTGTGAAATTTTAGGTTGACAGGCGGGAACTTCGGACGCTGCGAAGAGGGGAAGCGATTGGTAGGCTTCACTTAGGCAGGAGCGTTGGTGAGTAGATTTAACATCTACAGTGGAATCGCCCGCATGGCGTTATACGTCTGGGCTAGAGATGATTTGACCTGTCGCATATTCTATTTCATTTATAGAGTTTTGTTAGTGTATATGCCCTAGAGGCCATTACTGTATCATACTAGTTTGTATATTACTTAATGGAAGCATGGGATATTCACCTTGTATATACAATCTTGCTCAAAATATTAGTATGCTACTTGGTTTGTTTCTACTTCAATGTGTACATGTGTTTATTTTAGTATATCGCCTATACACATTAGTGGAGCCCTTAGGATCTTTGCTTGATTACCAGCGTTATGATGGCAGTCACACTAGTGGGGCTGGGTAATCTATAAGCACATCCTTATGCAGGTCCCTGGTCGCAGGACTATCGAGACAGGGCATCGATACTCCGGAGTAGACTAGCGCATGCGTTTCTCATCCCAGTGTGGGAGACGGTCTGTCCCACAGCCGTCGGTACGTCGTACTTGAGAGAGTATGCGGGTGCTCGTTGGGTTACGAGTACACTGGACAGGACTCATCGGAAACTGACTAGTTGGTATTATGCCTATCGTCAGTTATCAGTTCCCAGGTGACATGAGTACAGCTTAGTCCGCTGACTTGACACTGTCACTTCGCCTCGAGTGTGTTCCCACTGTACTTTGATTACTACCCTACCACGGCTCAAAGGAGTCGTGCAAACAGGTAGTAGTTGGGTGCAGTCCCGAAGCACTTGGAGGCAGTGACGGTTAGACAGGATTCGTCTCTCCCGGTATTGGGGGTTGACATCGCGCTGTGTCTAGGAGAGCCATTACACGAGTAGTCCCTGGCCAGGGCAAACGAGATATACTGGTAGGCTTCCAGTGTTATCTCAGGGTGTTTTGGGCTTCACTCCGACACGACTTGTACCACTTTTGGGGGACTGACGTTTACCGCCCCTAGGCCCGCCATGCGATGTATCAGACGAACAGACCGGACTGTACGGAGATTGTCACATTCAGGCTCAATAGGAGTTCAGATGGGTTTCGCCTCGTCAGTCTTCTTGTCGGCATCTAACTGGGGACCGTTACGCACAGTTAGTGCCGCTTGCGGTCTGTGGTTAAACCCACTGCCAGCGTAGTGTCGAGTCTTTAGAGTCCCACACAGAAAGCTATTCGCCTTTAGGCAAAAGAGTAGAGGTCGCATGGTTTTGCGGCAGGATTCGGTCACATCCGTGCAATTATGCACGTACAGTGTCCGGACAGTTTACACTAGCGGGCTTTGGTTTAAGCCAGATCGTAGTGTACGTATTGGGATTGGATTTATCCAGTATGTATTCGTGTTCCTCGGAACGCGGATGCGGGTGTGTATGCACAGTTGACGGAGAGACAGAGGCAGAGAATTCTCATTAGGGTTGTTGACCGTTGACAGTTGACTATTGACTTTTTGCTCAACCCTAATGAGAATATGATATGTGATTAACAATTATATTAATTAAGTATTATGGTGACATGGTTGTTGAGGGATTGACTTTGTTGACTTGTTGACTTTTGTTGACTTGTTGACTTTGTTGACCGGTTGACTAGGCTTGACTAGTTGACCATCATGATAACTATAGCTATCATTTCATGGCAAAGACTTTTGCTTGCTCGCTCTTTTGTGCAAAATGAGTGCATGAAATGATATGGCTATGGTTGCTTAAACCATCACATAATACTTGATTGATATGAGGGGTTATGATTGTTTTGGATTATGAGAGCCAAATGAGAAAAGTCTTCTCTCATTCTTTCATGCTCATTCTCTCTCTTGTTCTTGAGCTCTCATCTTCCTCCTCTTGCTCTCCCTCTCTTGAGTCTATGGTTCACTTGTCTCATGAGTTGAGAACCAAGAACCATAGATAAAATCCCATACAAACTCTTCTCTACTCACTCTAGTTCACAAGGTTTAGCAAACCGAGTGAACTAGTTTCTTCAAAGTTCGAAGAAGGAGCCAAAGGTTGAAGCTTTCAGGTGGATCTATCTTCGGCGCAAGGAGACGATGGGGAGAAGCCGATTCGGACAACCATCGAAGCTTGAAGACGAAGGAGTTCGAGAAAAAGAAAGGTATAACCCCCTAACCGAGTAGTTAGCAACTCGTAGTTAGGTTGTTAGTTAGATGTTTAACAAAGATCCGGTTTTGAGTCCATGTTACCACCTCTAAGAAAATTGTTTTTTACCAAATTCCGCATGCCCGAAAGTACCGGGAGAGGTAGCATGGTCTTACAGTGGTATCAGAGCCTAGTTAAACTCTATCTAACATGTTAGCAAAGTAACTAGAAGATCGATCAAAGAAAAAGTCACAAAACGAACCCGAGTATTCAAAGTTGCTGTCGATTTTTAAAGTTCTTTAAAATTGCTAAATTTCATCTTAAAAATCGGCTCAGGGTTTTTATTAAACACCCACGAAATTTGGTCCCACGAACCGGTCAAAGCGGCGCGGAAACGCGGCGGGAGCATGCTCCCGCCGCGGTTCCGCGGCCGAGTTAACTCGGCCGAGGTCCAAATTTTGTGCAGTGTTATTCTGGGGTTGTTTTGGGATTTTTGGAATATGTATTTTCTGCCCAGATTTTCCAGAATGAAAATTTTGTGTTTGGGGCCTGAAAATCCGTATTTTTGATCGAACTTCTAAAAGACTTAAGCTGACGGGTTTTTCTGTGATGTGATATTTGTATTGAACGTCTACTAATCGCTATATGTCGATTAGTGGGGGTTATACAAATCTGTGATCTGTAATGTTATTGGAATGTGTATATGAATTCATTGGATTGTCGCGGGTGAATAGCCGGGGGTTGTGAGATGAGAGTTTTCTTTTCTTTCAATTCATGTAAATTTGTAAATTGATGTAATAATTATTTGTATGGCCGCACAACCGGGTCGGGGTTGTAGCCGTCATTGTATAATTTCTTTTTACTGTTTTTGCTCCTACGATAGACCCATGGAGGGGGTGCACAAACTACCGGGTATGCCGAAGTGCCGAGTGGCCTACTCACGGAGTTGAGGGAGGTTGCTGCGCTTCGGGTACTTGGCGGGTAGTTTGCCGCACCCGTAGGGGTCTTGGGTGGGGTATTGGCTATTCACCGCGACCGTGTAATCTGCTTTTCGTTACAGGCTCGTACGAATTGCGGATTCCTAGTATATCCAATGTGTTCATCTGTGATCTGAAATGGCTATCATTGCAGCATATCTATATATGATATTATTTAGGCGTTGCTTATGTTTTACAGCCGCGCTAGCCCAGCCCCCGCTCTGTCGTTAGTTAAGTAACCTAACGGGTAATGACGGGGCCCCGTGGCGAATGCGAATGGCATAAGCGTACGTCATATTTTGGTTGTTTTCTGCAATGGTAGGATTAAATGATGGGACGCATTAAAAGAACTAATGCAAGAATATCACGCATTAAAAGAACTAATGCAAGAAAATAAACCAAGTTAAAATCGTTGGAACACTTTCGAAAAACCACTCGGTTCTTTTCAAAACAAACTTTTAAAATGCGGAGTTTGAGCCACTCCTTTTAAAAGCTATCTCGTTCCATCGATTATATCAAGTTCTCTACGTTCATGGTTTCTCCAAAACCATTCGTAGCCCTCCGTCGTTTCACATGAATAGTCAATAGTATTCAAGCTGTGTTTGTTGGCCAAAGTCAAGGCATAGTGATTGGTAGCTATTGGGTATTCATGTACAGCATAGATAGATGCGTTGGTTGGGAACAGTCGTACTGCCTTGTTGGCCAAAGTCAAGGGTAGGTACGGGTGGATTCAAATTAACCTGGAGAACGACGGGTAGAACTTGACATGTGACTTATGATTTGTTGGACAAAGTCAAGGTCATAAGAGCATGGGGCAAAAATCCACATCGGGAGTTTCAAAAGAACTGAAACTTGCTAGTGTTGCATACCATTTGGAGTGTGATGATTCTGGTAGGATTCCTTCAGTTTCGTCACGCGATGATATTTGGATCCCGATCCTACTGTGAGTATATGCTACTCCTCGGGAAATTTCTCACTTAACTATCAATGCTATAAACCAAGTAGGTGTCTAGAAAGGTGTTAGCGGGGCTACGCCCCCAGGGAAAAGAGGTTATTTAATTAAGGAACTTCGCGAAAGCGTTGGAAAACCTCCCTCGAAGTACCGACACTGGCCTGGCTGAACGGTTAAGCAAGTATTGTACGGTGAGATTGATCCTGACTAATTCTTCCTTTTTGGTTTGAGGAGGGATTCGAGAAATAGTGGGAGCCACCTGTTTAGACAAACTAAAAACCACTCTAAACTTGCAAGTGTATCATGCTGAGTGTTTCTTCTTCTCTCTCCTAAATTGCAGCGACCAATCGACATGACTGGACTTAAGTTACTCCTAGATAAAAACTTACTGACAGGGCCAAACTACAAAGATTGGCTCAGGAATGTCAAGATGGCAATCACTTACGACAAGCTGGGGTATCTTCTTACCACCAAAGCTCCCCCTGTCCCTAGTCCCACTTCCAGCGTCGCGGATAAGGAAATCCGTAAGATTTGGGAGATTGATAGCGCGAAGGCCAAGTGCCTCGTACTTGCCTCTATGGACAATGATCATCAGAGGAGGCACGAGAATATGGACTTGGAATCCATATTTCTTCATACAAAAGAACTGTATGGAGAGCAATCTCGTATCGCAAGATACGAAGTGTCGAAAAAGTTATTTTCGGCAAGGATGGCCGTCGGATCATCACTAGCAGAACACGTGCTTAAGATGATCGGCTACATTGAGGTGCTCGCGGACCTAGGGACCACATTGGAGAGTGTGCTCTATACGGACTTAGTTCTCCAGTCCCTTCCTTCCACTTACGCCCAGTTTATACTGAACTTCAACTTACAAGAAAAAGAAGTTGAACTTTCAGAACTCCTCAACATGCTGAGGAGTGCAGAGGGCACCCTACAGAAAGGTAGGGAAACATCCACTTTGTTTGTAGGAGTATCTTCCTCTTCTAGGTCCAAGGCGAAAGCCAAGGGAAAGAAGAAGAAAGCCCCCGCCAAACCAAGGGGCGGTGTTAGTAAAGTGGATACGAAGAGAAAAGCAAAAGCAACAAAGAAAGCGGGGAAGCTTGTGGATAAGGAAGAATGCTTCTATTGTCACAAGAAAGGACACTAGAAGAATGATTGCAGGGCCTGGAAGGCCAGAACACAGGAATTGAAGCAGGTTGCAGCTTCAGCTTCAGGTGTGTATGTTATTGAAAACTGTCTTTCAATAAACTCTACTTCCTGGGTATTGGATACCGGATCAGGATCTCATATCTGTAATTCTTTACAGGCGTTGAGAAACCGTAGTGTTTTGAAAGCAGGTGACATGACCCTCAGAGTTGCGAACGGAGCTAGCATGGATGCTAAGGCCGTGGGGGACTATCACCTGGGAATGTCAGATGGACATGTTTTGGTTTTGCGTAATTGCTTTTTTGTACCCAACGCAACTTGTAATATCATTTCTGTATCTTTGGTTTCTAAGGAAGGTTATGAATTTGCGTTTGTAAGCAATGTTGTAAACATTCACCTTAATCAAGTTCTGATTGGGTCAGGTACATTGAGCAATGGTATATACGTATTAAACCAATCACAGATTTTCAATGTCCAGAATACACACAAAAGGAAGTCTCCGAAAATAAATCAGACTTTCTTGTGGCATTGTAGACTGGGTCACATCAATGAGAGAAGGTTGACGAAGTTACATACAGAAGGATATTTGAATGCGTTCGAATATCAATCGTATGCCACTTGTCAATCCTGTCTCAAAGGAAAGATGATAAAAACTCCGTTTACTGGACACGGAGCAAGAGCGAGCGAGCTCTTGGGACTCGTACACAGTGACGTGTGCGGTCCAATGTCTACACATGCGCGAAGCGGTTATTCTTACTTCATTACTTTTACGGATGACTTTTCAAGGTACGGTTATGTCTTCTTAATGAAACATAAATCCAAAGCCTTTGGAAAGTTCCAGGAATATAAGAATGAAGTAGAAAAACAAACCGGCAAAAGTATCAAGATCCTAAGATCGGATCGAGGTGGTGAATACTTAAGTGCCGAGTTCCTGGACTATTTAAAAGAGAACGGAATTCTCTCTCAGCTTACTCCTCCATACACTCCGCAACATAACGGTGTATCGGAGAGACGGAACCGAACCCTATTAGATATGGTACTGTCCATGATGAGTAACGCTGAGTTACCGCGATCATTCTGGGGGAATGCGCTAGAATCAGCTGCATACCTTTTGAACCGAGTTCCAACTAAGACTGTGCCTACTACACCATATGAGATGTGGTGTGGGAAGAGACCCTATCTTAAGCACATTAAGACATGGGGATATCCAGCTTTTGTTAAAAAGCAGCATGCGGACAAGCTCGAGGCACGCTCAGTACAGTGTAAGTTCGTGGGATATCCAAAGAACTCCAAGGGATATTTCTTCTACTGCGAAGAGGAACAAAAAGTTCTTGTTTCTCGTCATGCCTACTTCTTGGAAACTGAGTTTTTAGAAACCCGGATATGTGGGAGCACAGTAGAACTGGAAGAAATTCCAGAACCTCGAGTTATTACTGAAAGCTTAGTGGAACCAGAGGGTTCAAAAGAATAGGACATTCCTACGCCGCTCCGCAGGAGTAGTAGGCAGTCTCATCCGTCCGAGAGATACTACGGTTTTCTCATAGACGGGGATAGAGAGGATTGCATCATAGATTATGATGAGCCTACTAGCTTCTAGCAAGCCGTTCAGAGCGTCGACTCGGTAAAATGGCTGGATGCAATGCGGACCAAAATGGAGTCCATGTACACCAACAAAGTATGGACGTTGGACATTGCTCCAGACGGGGTAAAACCCGTAGGATGCAAGTGGATCTTCAAAAGGAAGATTGGTGTAGATGGACAGGTTGAGACCTATAAAGCTAGACTTGTTGCAAAGGGTTTCCGTCAAAGACCTGGCTTGGACTATGACGAAACCTTTTCTCCAGTGGCTATGCTGAAATCCATTCGGATCCTTCTTGCCATTGCTGCCTTCCACGATTATGAGATCTGGCAAATGGACGTAAAGACCGCTTTTCTAAATGGAAATTTAGAGGAGTGTGTCTATATGGACCAACCAGAGGGTTTCATTCAGAGTGGGAGCAGCGGAAAGGTGTGCAAGTTTCTTAAGTCCATCTATGGATTAAAGCAGGCATCGCGGAGTTGGAACATCTGTTTTGATGAGACGGCCAAGGAATTTGGCTTTATCAAAAATCCAGATGAACCATGCATCTATTGTAGATTTGTAGCGAGAACTGTAGTATTCCTCGTTTTGTACGTGGATGACATTCTCTTAATAGGAAATGACATTCCTATGCTACAATCTGTCAAGGGGTTCTTGTCACATAGGTTCTCCATGAAAGACCTGGGTGATGCCTCATACATCCTGGGGATCCGGATCCATCGTGATAGATCCATGAGGATATTAGGACTTTCACAGTCCAGGTACATCGACACCATACTGAAGAGATTCAGTATGGAAGATTCCAAGCGCGGTAACCTACCGGCTTGTCACGGGATCACCCTCTCTAAAGAGATGTCTCCCAAGACTGATTTGGAGAGGGATCGCATGTCTATTATACCCTACGCTTCTGCGGTAGGCTCTATAATGTATGCGATGTTGTGTACCAGACCGGATGTTGCTTATGCACTGAGTGTGGTAAGCCGGTATCAGTCAAACCCTGGGGAGAAACACTGGATAGCGATAAAGAACATTCTCAAGTACCTGAGAAGGACTAAGGAGATGTTCTTGGTGTATGGCAGAAAAGACCTCCAGATCGAGGCCTTTGCTGACTCCAGCTTCCAGAGTGACAAGGATGATTCCAAGTCCATGTCGGGTTTTGTCTTTACCCTCAATGGAGGGGCGGTGTGTTGGAAGAGTTCCAAACAGGAAACCGTTGCAGACTCGACGATGGAAGCGGAATACATTGCTGCATCTGATGCCACAAAAGAAGCTGTCTGGATAAGGAAGTTCTTGAAAGAGCTTCAGGTGGTTCCGTCCATTGTTGATCCAATACCTCTGTATTGCGACAACAACGGGGCTATAGTTTTAGCGAAGGAACCCAGGTCCCATCAGAGATCCAGACACATCTTGAGGCGGTATCACCTGATCAGGGAGATCGTGGATCGCCAGGAGATCGAGGTTCGGAGAGTCGCTTCAGAAGATAACACTGCAGATCCATTCACCAAGGCCTTTCCCCAGACTCAGTTCGAGCGGCTGATCGAGATGATAGGTCTTCGATACGCCAGTACATGGCCTTAGTGCATGTGGGAGATTGTTAGTGTATATGCCCTAGAGGCCATTACTGTATCATACTAGTTTGTATATTATTTAATGGAAGCTTGGGATATTCACCTTGTATATACAATCTTGCTCAAAATAGTAGTATGCTACTTGGTTTCTTTCTACTTCAATGTGTACATGTGTTTATTTTAGTATATCGCCTATACACATTAGTGGAGCCCTTAGGATCTTTGCTTGATTACCAGCGTTGTGATGGCAGTCACACTAGTGGGGCTGGGTAATCTATAAGCACATCCTTATGCAGGTCCCTGGTCGCAGGACTATCGAGACAGGGCATCGATACTCCGGAGTAGACTAGCGCATGCGTTTCTCATCCCAGTGTGGGAGACGGTCTGTCCCACAGCCGTCGGTACGTCGTACTTGAGAGAGTATGCGGGTGCTCGTTAGGTTACTAGTACACTGGACAGGACTCGTCGGGAACTGACTAGTTGGTATTATGCCTATCGTCAGTTATCAGTTCCCAGGTGACATGAGTACAGCTTAGTCCGCTGACTTGACACTGTCACTTCGCCTCGAGTGTGTTCCCACTGTACTTTGATTACTACCCTACCACGGCTCAAAGGAGTCGTGCAAACAGGTAGTAGTTGGGTGCAGTCCCGAAGCACTTGGAGGCAGTGACGGTTAGACAGGATTCGTCTCTCCCGATATTGGGGGTTGACATCGCGCTGTGTCTAGGAGAGCCATTAAACGAGTAGTCCCTGGCCAGGGCAAACGAGATATACTGGTAGGCTTCCAGTGTTATCTCAGGGTGTTTTGGGCTTCACTCCGACACGACTTGTACCGCTATTGGGGGACTGACGTTTACCGCCCCCTAGGCCCACCATGCGATGTATCAGACGAACAGACCGAACTGTACGGAGATTGTCACATTCAGGCTCAGCAGGAGTTCAGATGGGTTTCGCCTCGTCAGTCTTCTTGTCGGCATCTACCTGGGGACCGTTACGCACAGCTAGTGCCGCTTGCGGTCTGTGGTTAAACCCACTGCCAGCGTAGTGTCGAGTCTTTAGAGTCCCACACAGAAAGCTATTCGCCTTTAGGCAAAAGCGTAGAGGTCGCATGGTTTTGCGACAGGTCGCATGGTTTTGCGGCAGGGTTCGGTCACATCCGTGCACTTATGCACGTACAGTGTCCGGACAGTTTACACTAGCGGGCTTTGGTTTAAGCCAGATCGTAGTGTACGTATTGGGATTGGATTTATCCAGTATGTATTCGTGTTCCTCGGAACGCGGATGCGGGTGTGTATGCACAGTTGACGGAGAGACAGAGGCAGAGAATTCTCATTAGGGTTGTTGACCGTTGACAGTTGACTATTGACTTTTTGCTCAACCCTAATGAGAATATGATATGTGATTAACAATTATATTAATTAAGTATTATGGTGACATGGTTGTTGAGGGATTGACTTTGTTGACTTGTTGACTTTTGTTGGCTTGTTGACTTTGTTGACCGGTTGACTAGGCTTGACTAGTTGACCATCATGATAACTATAGCTATCATTTCATGGCAAAGACTTTTGCTTGCTTGCTCTTTTGTGCAAAATGAGTGCATGAAATGATATGGCTATGGTTGCTTAAACCATCACATAATACTTGATTGATATGAGGTGTTATGATTGTTATGGATTATGAGAGCCAAATGAGAAAAGTCTTCTCTCATTCTTTCATGCTCATTCTCTCTCTTGTTCTTGAGCTCTCATCTTCCTCCTCTTGCTCTCCCTCTCTTGAGTCTATGGTTCACTTGTCTCATGAGTTGAGAACCAAGAACCATAGATAAAATCCCATACAAACTCTTCTCTACTCACTCTAGTTCACAAGGTTTAGCAAACCGAGTGAACTAGTTTCTTCAAAGTTCGAAGAAGGAGCCAAATGTTGAAGCTTTCAGGTGGATCTATCTTCGGCACAAGGAGACGACGGGGAGAAGCCGATTCGGAAGACCATCGAAGCTTGAAGACGAAGGAGTTCGAGAAAAAGAAAGGTATAACCCCCAAACCGAGTAGTTAGCAACTCGTAGTTAGGTTGTTAGTTAGATGTTTAACAATGATCCGGTTTTGAGTCCATGTTACCACCTCTAGAAAATTGTTTTTTACCAAATTCCGCATGCCCGAAAGTACCGGGAGAGGTAGCATGGACTTACAAGTTTTGCATACACTTTATTACTTAGTTACTTGTTGTGCTTGGACTAGTAACCTTAGAACACTGCACATATTATTTACGGCTCACGTTGTACGAGCACTAATTGTATGCCACACACCCCGTTAATAATTGCCATGTCACGCACAACACCCTTATATATATGATATTGTTTGGTTAGGGACATTGAGACATTGATTCATATTTCTTTATGCATATGACATATAGCATACATGTATACCTATAGGGTATTGTACCATTTGTTATAGGTACATACACACTTAATGACATAGCTACATGGATACCTTGCATTCATACTTCACTTATACCTGGAGGGTATATTACATCATTATTGATAGGTAGATACATATACCATACTATTCCTTTAGGTTTACACACGTATCTGGCAATAGCTACATGTTTACCTTTATTTGATATTATATAGACTTGGAGAAATTAGGAACCGCATATATATATATTTTAACTTATTGCACTTAAATAGCGGCTTTTCCTTTATATGCTTACACTACAGTTTTATGTTGCATATATTATATTCATGGATTTTTTGCGTTGAGATATGGATTTTTTCATGATGTTTTTCTTCTGGATTTGAGGACCGTGGTAGTTTCATGAAATTATGCATTATTTCAAAAACCCGGTTTCTCAAGAAATGATATTTCAGCATCCACCATGAGATTTATCGGTTGTGATATATATACCCCACGCGAGGAAATGAGGGGTCCGTGTGCAGGTACATGGTGGGGCCTGGAGGTACCCGGGGCAAGAATCTCAGTGAGGAGATGAGTTAGTGGGGGAACCATACTTACCGGTGACATTACTTATGACTCGGCGGTCATCATGGGGATACCGACGGAAGTCATGTGCATATAGATACGTCGAGAGGCGAGGGTCAGAGCTAGGCACTCGAGCTTTCGGTATAGCGTATGATACGTACCTATCAGGGTGCCAGTCTTGGTGACAGCACCTGATAGATTAGCATTTATGTGTCGATGCTTGGCACAGGTTTTGTTGATATTTCTTTTTACTCCTAAGTATATATATATATTAGTGGAATGGGACGCTAATATATATGTATACATATAAATTTATATACATAATCATATTTATTCTTGCAAATATACCTAGGATATAAGAGATTCACTTGATATTGGATTTAGGACATTTGAGATTTTCTTGATATTGTACATAAAGGATATGTGAGACTTACTTGATTTTGTACATTCAGGATATATGAGATTTACTTGATATTGTACATTCAGGATTTGTGAGACTTATATATGATATGAGAGCCAATTTGGGGGCTGATTTGAGGATTTGGGATTTGGATTGTCTTGATGGATTTGGTCCTACCACGATGTCAGGATTCCGTGGAAATGACATGTTTCATTCCATACTCCACTTTTATTGTTTATGCACTGCCTCATGTATTAGTTGTACCTGATAGAGTACTTTGATGACTGTTGCATTTACATACTTCATTTTATATGCATTGCTTCATGTGTTAGTTGTAACTGTTAGTGTACCTTTCATGACTGTTGCATATACACCTTTTCATATCATTATTGCATGATTATTGCATACCAATTGTCATATTATTGCTTCATGTATTACTTGTACCTGCTAGTGTACCCTTCATGATTACTGCATTCATATGACCTTTTATTGCCATTAATTGCATATGTTAGATTCGCGCTGTACGTGCATACTTGCGATTACCTGCATATATTAATTACTATTCACGAGTTGGCAACTCACCCCCGTTATGCCACAGTTTGTTTTGCAGGTTATTCCCCAGAGTAGTCGAGGCAGGCTATTCATCTATCACGTCATCTTTTGCTGCGGATACCGCTTCGGCCCACAGAGTGCAGTTTTGCTTTAGGTGGGTTTTGTAGTTATCCGTTCACGTTTATTGTATATTCGATGTATCCTGTACTCTCCATCTACCATTATCTTGTATTACTTAGAGATTTTATGTGAGGACGATATTGTATATTTTGGTGACTTGGATGTCTTTTATACAGTTTTTACTTATATCATCTTTTATTTCTTCGCTACGGCGTCGTATATCTGTTATGGTGGTTGTTTTCCGCCTTTTGGAGTGGATTTGCTCCCGTTGGGGATGCTTTACTTTATATATGTTGTACCAATTTTTGGGGTTGGTTTTTACAAAGCAGGTGCTGCCGAAATTTTCAAGAAAGTAAATTGGACTTAAAGAATTTATACTTGAGATTTTCGAAAGTTTAAACAATTTTTCTTATCTTTTCTTGTCTTTTAATGGTGTAGATTTCTAGGTTTTGGCTTTCTTTTACTGCGTTACGCCTGTAAACGTTGCGTAGTATTAGGGCCGTCACGTGCCAATTTCGGGTCGTGACAACTGTCAAAGTTTCAAAACCAGTTGTTTAAACTTTTCTTATTTAAAACCCAGTCGGCTTGCTACTTCATTCTTTTACTTAAAACTAAAATTTTCTAAATTCCGCAAAAAGGGTTTTGATCTTGGTTTTTGGCTTACTCAGATTGTGTCGATATCTTTAGATATCATACAATCTAAATGACGGTCATATCCAAACTTTGGGTCGTGACAATTTTCTTTCATTAATCACATTAATGAATGTTCCATCATATAAGTTACCTAAGCATCACAGATAAATACAACGTACGCTTATGCCACCCGCATTCACCATGGGTCCCGTCCTGCACCGTTAGGTTAGGTAACCAACGGCAGAGCGGGGCAGAGCTAGCGTGGGTGTAAAATATAAGCAACGTCTATATAATATATCACATATACTATATATCATATCTATCTCATCATATCAAATGATCACATCACAGATATCGCAGCAGAAAACAACATATAAAATATTGAATATACTAGGATTTCAGAGTTTTATATTAAGCCTGTATAAAACACGATTCCACGGTCGTAATGAATAGCCAAACCCACATCCCTAGACCCCCACGAGAGTGGAAAGCAACCCTACCAATTCTAGAGTTAGAAGACCCGGTCTCCACTTCTCGAGATGGTCTCCTACTGACCCTAGAATCCGGTTACTTGTGCTCCCCTCCTTGGGTCTATCCTAATGCGGAAAAGTAAATAATATACATCAACGGTGACATCTTCCTCAACCCGGAAGTGCCCCAATAAAAGAATATTAAATTCAAGTTTTTACATGAATGAAAATAAAAACTCTCATCTCACATAAAAAAAATCCGGCTATTCAAAACACGACGATCCAATATAACATATATAACAACACATAACATCACATGTCATCAACGTAAGTAAATATGTGTATCCCAATTGTCGTTGACATATAGCAACGAAACCGGAGATACCCCACATATTGCACTTACGGTCACAGAAAAGAAAGTGAAAAACTACAACAGTTGGAATCCGCAACTATTTTAGACATCACATGCCTAACCAAATGAATTCCTTAGACATCGCATGCCTAACAATTATAAACCCCATATTTTAGTCTCAATCTCGAAAACACTTTTCTATATGAAGTCGGGCAATTCAACAAGATTCCCGACATCCTGATCGAATGATCGTCGGAAGCTTTAGTAGACGGCCACACCCCCCGATGCCGTCGACGAAGTGCACTAAGGCGGAACACCGCTGCCGCGAGCACCCGAACGGATGCTTTTGGCGACAGGGTTCTCCTACAATCACCTGGTCGGGGCTATGGGGCGTGACTGTCTAATAAAGTTACCTGGCGAGTATCCGCGTACACTACGTAATTGCGACGGAATATTGATCAACATCAAAATTTCGTGGCAACCGATCAAATGAGACTAAACCACTAGATTTACAAAATTCAAACTAGTTATCACATAACTAATTATAGTGGATTCCAAATATTGTAATACAATCACAGAAAGCTAGGCGACGTTAAATATTACGATTGAATCAACGAATTTCCAAAATTCCCAGAGAGCTCAACACTTAAGCAAAATTAAAAATGCCCAGAAGCATGCCCCAGTACCTACGGACCAACAGCTGACAGGACCGACCCAAGCCTCTCAAGTTGCACCACGGATCCGCAGTCACTTAGACGAGTTAGGGTTTCGTTCTTCAGGTGTGTCCATAGAATTACCTGCATGATTTTTGTTAGTGTATATGCCCTAGAGGCCATTACTGTATCATACTAGTTTGTATATTACTTAATGGAAGCTTGGGATATTCACCTTGTATATACAATCTTGCTCAAAATAGTAGTATGCTACTTGGTTTGTTTCTACTTCAATGTGTACTTGTGTTTATTTTAGTATATCACCTATACACATTAGTGGAGCCCTTAGGATCTTTGCTTGATTACCAGCGTTGTGATGGCAGTCACACTAGTGGGGCTGGGTAATCTATAAGCACATCCTTATGCAGGTCCCTAGTCGCAGGACTATCGAGACAGGGCATCGATACTCCGGAGTAGACTAGCGCATGCGCTTCTCATCCCAGAGTGGGAGATGGTCTGTCCCACAGCCATCAGTACGTCGTACTGGAGATAGTGTGTGGGTGCTCGTTGGGTTACGAGTACACTGGACAGGACTCGTCGGGAACTGACCGGTTGGTATTATACCTATCGTCAGTTATCAGGTCCCAGGTGACATGAGTACAGCTTAGTCCGCTGACTTGACACTATCACTTCGCCTCGAGTGTGTTCCCACTGTACTTTGATTACTACCCTACCACGGCTCAAAGGAGTCGTGCAAACAGGTGGTAGTTGGGTGCAGTCCCGAAGCACTTGGAGGCAGTGACGGTTAGACAGGATTCGTCACTCCCGGTATTGGGGGTTGACATCGCGCTGTGTCTAGGAGAGCCATTACACGAGTAGTTCCTAGCCAGGGCAATCGAGATATACTGGTAGGCTTCCAGTGTTATCTCAGGGTGTTTTGGGCTTCACTCCGACACGACTTATACCGCTATTAGGGGATTGACGTTTACCGCCCCCCTAGGCCCGCCATGCGATGTATCAGACGAACAGACCGGACTGTACGGAGATTGTCACATTCAGGCTCAGTAGGAGTTCAGATGGGTTTCACATCGTCAGTCTTCTTGTCGGCATCTACCTGGGGACCGTTACGCACAGCTAGTTCCGCTTGCGGTCTGTGGTTAAACCCACTGCCAGCGTAGTGTCGAGTCTTTAGAGTCCCACACAGAAAGCTATTCGCCTTTATGCAAAAGAGTAGAGGTCGCATGGTTTTGCGACTGGTCGCATGGTTTTGCGACAGGGTTCAGTCACATCCGTGCACTTGTGCACGTTTAGTGTCCGGACAGTTTACACTAGCGGGCTTTGGTTTAAGCCAGATCCTAGTGTACGTTTTGGGATTGGATTTATCCAGTGTGTATCCGTGTTTCTCGGAACGCGGATGCGGATGTGTATGCACTGTTGACGGAGAGACAGAGGCAGAGGATTCTCATTAGGGTTGTTGACCGTTGACCGTTGACTATTGACTTTTTGCTCAACCCTGATGAGATTATGATATATGATTAACAATTATATTAATTAAGTATTATGGTGACATGGTTGTTGAGGGGTTGATTTTGTTGACTTGTTGACTTTGTTCACCGGTTGACTAGGCTTGACTAGTTGACCATCATGATAATAATAGCTATCATTTCATGGCAAAGACTTTTGCTTGCTTGCTCTCTTGTGCAAAATGAGTGCATGAAATGATATGGCTATTGTTGCTTAAACCATCACATAATACTTGATTGCTATGATGTGTTATGATGGTTATGGATTATGAGAGCCAAAAAGAGAAAAGTCTTCTATCATTCTATCATTCTCATTCTCTCTCTTGTTCTTGAGCTTTCATCTCCTTCCTCTTGCTCTCCCTCTCTTAGTCTATGGTTCACTTGTCTCATGTGTTGAGAACCAAGAACCATAGAGAAAATCCCAACACACTCTTCTCTACTCACTCTAGTTCACAAGGTTTAGCAAACCAAGTGAACCAGTTTCTTCAAAGATCGAAGAAGAAGCCAAAGGTAGAAGCTTTCGAGGTGGATCTATCTTCGGCGCAAGGAGACGACGGAGTGAAGCCGATCCGGACAGCCATCGAGGCTTGAAGACGAAGGAGATCAAGAAAGAAAGGTATAACCCCCTAACCGAGTAGTTAACAACTCCTAGTTAGGTTGTTAGTTAGATGTTTAACAAAGATCCGGTTTTGAGTCCATGTTACCACCTCTAGAAAAATTGTTTTTCACCTAATTCCGCATGCCCGAATGTACCGGGAGAGGTAGCATGGACTTACAGTGGTATCAGAGCCTAGTTAAACTCTATCTAACATGTTAGCAAAGTAGCTAGAAGATCGATCAAAGAAAAAGTCCCGAAATGAACCCCGTTTTCAAACTTTCTGTCGATTTTCAAAGTGCTGCAAAAATTATTTGAGATACACCAAAAATCGACTCAGGGTTTTTAGAGTATACTGTAGAAAAATGATCCCTTGATCTCATCAAAGCGCCGCGGAAATGCGGCAATAGCTTACAGTTGCCGCGGTTCCACGGCCGTCTTGGCTCCTCTCTGGGTCTTCTTTGCTACAGTATGTTCATAGGGGTATTTTGGGATTTTTGGAATATGTATTTTCTGCCCAGATTTTCCAAAACGAAAATTTTGTATTTGGGGCCTATAAATCCGTATTTTTGATCGAACTTCTAAAAGACTTAAGCTGACGGGTTTTTCTGTGATGTGATATTTGTATTGAACGTCTGCTAATCGCTATATGTCGATTAGTGGGGGTTATACAAATCTGTGATCTGTAATGTTATTGGACTGTGTATATGAATTCATTGGATTGTCGCGGGTGAATAGCCGGGGTTGTGAGATGAGAGTTTTCTTTTCTTTCAATTCATGTAAATTTGTAAATTGATGTAATAATTATTTGTATGGCCGCACAACCGGGTCGGGGTTGCAGCCGTCATTGTATAATTTCTTTTTACTGTTTTTGCTCCTAGGATAGACCCATGGAGGGGGTGCACAAACTACCGGGTATGCCGAAGTGCCGAGTAGCCTACTCACGGAGTTGAGGGAGGTTGCTTCGCTTCGGGTACTTGGCGGGTAGTTTGCCGCACCCGTAGGGGTCTTGGGTGGGGTATTGGCTATTCACCGCGACCGTGTAATCTGCTTTTCGTTACAGGCTCGTACGAATTGCGGATTCCTAGTATATCCAATGTGTTCATCTGTGATTTGAAATGGCTATCATTGCAGTATATCTATATATGATACTATTTAGGCGTTGCTTATGTTTTACAGCCGCGCTAGCCCAGCCCCCGCTCTGTCGTTAGTTAAGTAACCTAACGGGTAATGACGGGGCCCCGTGGCGAATGCGAATGGCATAAGCGTACGTCATATTTTGGTTGTTTTCTACAATGGTAGGATTAAATGATGGGACGCATTAAAAGAACTAATGCAAGAATATCACGCATTAAAAGAACTAATGCAAGAAAATAAACCAAGATTAAAGTCGTTGGAACACTTTCGAAAAACCACTCGGTTCTTTTCAAAACAAACTTTTAAAATGCAGAGTTTGACCCACTCCTTTTAAAAGCTATCTCGTTCCATCGATTATATCAAGTTCTCTACGTTCACGGTTTCGCCAAAACCATTCGTAGCCCTCCGTCGTTTCACATGAATAGTCAATAATATTCAAGCTGTGTTTGTTGGCCAAAGTCAAGGCATAGTGATTGGTAGCTATTGGGTATTCATGTGCAGTATAGATAGATGCGTTGGTTTGGAACAGTCGTACTGCCTTGTTGGCCAAAGTCAAGGGTAGGTACGGGTGGATTCAAATTAACCTGGAGAACGACGGGTAGAAATTGACATGTGACTTATGATTTGTTGGCCAAAGTCAAGGTCATAAGAGCATGGGGCAAAAATCCACATCGGGAGTTTCAAAAGAACTGAAACTTGCTAGTGTTGCATACCATTTGGAGTGTGATGATTCTGGTAGGATTCCTTCAGTTTCGTCACGCAATGATATTTGGATCCCGATCCTACTGTGAGTATATGCTACTCCTCGGGAAATTTCTCACTTAACGATCAATGCTATAAACCAAGTAGGTGTCTAGAAAGGTGTTAGCGGGGCTACGCCCCCAGGGAAAAGAGTTTATTTAATTAAGGAACTTCGCGAAAGCGTTGGAAAACCTCCCTCGAAGTACCGACACTGGCCTGGCTGAACGGTTAAGCAAGTATTGTACGGTGAGATTGATCCTGACTAATTCTTCCTTTTTGGTTTGAGGAGGGATTCGAGAAACAGTGGGAGCCATCCTGTTTAGACAAATTAAAAACCATTCTAAACTTGCAAGAGCATCAAGCTGAGTGTTTCTTCTCTCTCCTAATTGCAGCGACCAATCGACATGACTGGACTTAAGTTACTCCTAGATAAAAACATACTGACAGGGCCAAACTACAAAGATTGGCTCAGGAATGTCAAGATGGCAATCACTTACGACAAGCTGGGGTATCTCCTTACCACCAAAGCTCCCCCTGTCCTAAATCCCACCTCCAGCGTCGCGGATAAGGAAATCCGTAAGACTTGGGAGATTGATTGCGCGAAGGCCAAGTGCCTCGTACTTGCCTCTATGGACAACGAACATCAGAGGAGGCATGAGAATATGGACCTCGAATCCATATTTCTCCATACAAAAGAACTGTATGGAGAGCAATCTCGTATCGCAAGATATGAAGTGTCGAAGAAGTTATTTTCGGCAAGGTTGGCCATCGGATCATCGGTAGCGGAACACGTGCATAAGATGATTGGCTTCATTGAGGAGCTCGCGGAACATGGGACCACGTTGGAGAATGAGCTCTATACTGACTTGATTCTCCAGTCCCTTCCTTCCACTTACGCCCAGTTTATACTGAACTTCAACTTACAAGAAAAAGAAGTTGAACTTTCAGAACTCCTCGACATGTTGAGGAGTGCAGAGGGCACCCTACAGAAAGGTAGGGAAACATCCACCTTGTTTGTAGGAGGATCTTCCTCTTCTAAGTCCAAGGCGAAAGCCAAGGAAAAGAAGAAGAAAGCCCCCGCCAAACCAAGGGGCAGTGTTAGTAATGTGGATACGAAGGGAAAAGCAAAAGCAACAAAGAAAGCGGGGCAGCTTGTGGATAAAGAAGAATGCTTCTATTGTCATAAGAAAGGACACTGGAAGAATGATTGCAGGGATTGGAAAGCCAGGACACAGGAATTGAAGCAGGTTGCGGCTTCAGCTTCAGGTATGTATGTTATTGAAAACTGTTTTTCAATAAACTCTACTTCCTGGGTATTGGATACCAGATCAGGATCTCATATCTGTAATTCTTTGCAGGCGTTGAGAAACCGTAGGGTTTTGAAGGCAGGTGACATGACCTTCAGAGTTGCAAACGGAGCTAGCATGGATGCTAAGGCCGTGGGGGACTATCACCTGGGAATGTCAGATGGACATGTTTTGGTTTTGCGTAATTGCTTTTTTGTACCCAACGCAACGTGTAATATCATTTCTGTATCTTTAGTTTCTAAAGAAGGTTATGAATTTGTGTTTGTAAGTAATGTTGTAAACATTCACCTTAATCAAGTTTTGATTGGGTCAGGTACATTGAGCAATGGTATATACGTATTAAACCAACCACAGATTTTCAATGTCCAGAATACACACAAAAGAAAGTCTCCGGAAATAAATCAGACTTTCTTGTGGCATTGTAGACTGGGTCACATCAATGAGAGAAGGGTGACGAAGTTACATACAGAAGGATATTTGAATCCGTTCGAATATCAATCGTATGCCACTTGTCAATCCTGTCTCAAAGGAAAGATGACAAAGACTCCGTTCACTGGACACGGAGTAAGAGCGAGCGAGCTCTTGGGACTCGTACACAGCGACGTGTGCGGTCCAATGTCTACACATGCGCGAAGCGGTTATTCTTACTTCATTACTTTTACGGATGACTTTTCAAGGTACGGTTATGTCTTCTTAATGAAATATAAGTCCGAAGCCTTTGGAAAATTCCAGGAATATAAGAATGAAGTAGAAAAACAAACCGGCAAAAGTATCAAGATTCTAAGATCGGATCGAGGTGGAGAATACTTAAGTGCCGAGTTCCTGGATTATTTAAAAGAGAACGGAATTCTCTCTCAGCTTACTCCTCCATACACTCCGCAACATAACGGTGTATCGGAGAGACGGAACCGAACCCTATTGGATATGGTACGGTCCATGATGAGTAACGCTGAGTTACCGCGATCATTCTGGGGGTATGCGCTAGAATCAGCTGCATACTTTTTGAACCGAGTTCCAACTAAGACTGTGCCTACTACACCATATGAGATGTGGTGTGGGAAGAGACCCTATCTTAAGCATATTAAGACCTGGAGATGTCCAGCTTTTGTTAAAAAGCAGCATGTGGACAAGCTCGAGGCACGCTCAGTACAGTGTAAGTTCGTGGGATATCCAAAGAACTCCAAGGGATATTTCTTCTACTGCGAAGAGGAACAAAAAGTTCTTGTTTCTCGTCATGCCCACTTCTTGGAAACTGAGTTTTTGGAAACCCAGATAAGTGGGAGCATAGTAGAACTGGTAGAAATTCCAGAACCACGAGCTATTACTGAAAGCTTAGTGGAACCAAAGGGTTCAAAAGAACATGACATTCCTACGCCGCTCCGCAGGAGTAGTAGGCAGTCTCATCCGCCCGAGAGATACTACGGTTTTCTCATAGACGGGGATAGAGAGGATTGCATCATAGATTATGATGAGCCTACTAGCTTCTAGCAGGCCGTTCAGAGCGTTGACTCGGTGAAATGGCTGGATGCAATGCGGACCGAAATGGAGTCCATGTACACCAACAAGGTATGGACGTTGGACATTGCTCCAGACGGGGTAAAACCCGTAGGATGCAAATGGATCTTCAAAAGGATGATTGGTGTAGATGGACAGGTTGAGACCTATAAAGCTAGATTTTTTGCAAAGGGTTTTCGTCAAAGACCTGGCTTGAACTATGACGAAACCTTTTCTCCAGTGGCTATGCTGAAATCCATTCGGATCCTTCTTGCCATTGCTGCCTTCCACGATTATGAGATCTGGCAAATGGACGTAAAGACCGCTTTTCTAAATGGAAATTTAGAAGAGTATGTCTATATAGACCAACCAGAGGGTTTCATTCAGAGTGGGAGCAGCGGAAAGGTGTGCAAGTTGCTTAAGTCCATCTATGGACTAAAGCAGGCATCGCGGAGTTGGAACATCTGCTTTGATGAGACGGTCAAGGAATTTGGCTTTATCAAAAATCCAGATGAACCATGCATCTATAGTAGATTTGTAGCGAGAACTGTAGTATTCCTCGTTTTATATGTGGATGACATTCTCTTAATAGGAAATGACATTCCTATGCTACAATCTGTCAAGGGTTCTTGTCACACAGGTTCTCCATGAAAGACCTGGGTGATGCCTCATACATCCTGGGGATCCGGATCCATCGTGATAGATCCAAGAGGATATTAGGACTTTCACAGTCCAGGTATATCGACACCATACTGAAGAGATTCAGTATGGAAGATTCCAAGCGCGGTAACCTACCGGCTTGTCACGGGATCACCCTCTCTAAAGAGATGTCTCCCAAGACTGATTTGGAGAGGGATCGCATGTCTATTATACCCTACGCTTCTGCGGTAGGCTCTATAATGTATGCGATGTTGTGTACCAGACCGGATGTAGCTTATGCACTGAGTGTGGTAAGCCGGTATCAGTCAAACCCTGGGGAGAAACACTGGATAGCGGTAAAGAACATTCTCAAGTACCTGAGAAGGACTAAGGAGATGTTCTTGGTGTATGGCGGAAAAGACCTCCAGATCGATGCCTTTGCTGACTTCAGCTTCCAGAGTGACAAGGATGATTCCAAGTCCATGTCGGGTTTTGTCTTCACCCTCAATGGAGGAGCGGTGTGTTGGAAGAGTTCCAAACAGGAAACCGTTGCAGACTCGACGATGGAAGCGGAATACATCGCTACATCTGATGCCGCAAAAGAAGCTGTCTGGATGAGGAAGTTCTTGAAAGAACTTCAGGTGGTTCCGTCCATTGTTGATCCAATACCTCTTTATTGCGACAACAACGGGGCTATAGCTTTTGCGAAGGAAGCCAGGTCCCATCAGAGATCCAGACACATCTTGAGGCGGTATCACCTGATCAGGGAGATCGTGGATCGCCAGGAGATCGAGGTTCGGAGGGTTGCTTCAGAAGATAACACTGCAGATCCATTCACCAAGGCCTTGCCCCAGACTCAGTTCGAGCGGCTGATCGAGATGATAGGTCTTCGATACGCCAGTACATGGCCTTAGTGCAAGTGGGAGATTGTTAGTGTATATGCCCTAGAGGCCATTACTGTATCATACTAGTTTGTATATTACTTAATAGAAGCTTGGGATATTCACCTTGTATATACAATCTTGCTCAAAACAGTAGTATGCTACTTGGTTTGTTTCTACTTCAATGTGTACTTATGTTTATTTTAGTATATCACCTATACACATTAGTGGAGCCCTTAGGATCTTTGCTTGATTACTAGTGTTGTGATGGCAGTCACACTAGTGGGGCTGGGTAATCTATAAGCACATCCTTATGCAGGTCCCTAGTCGCAGGATTATCGAGATTGGGCATCGATACTCCGGAGTAGACTAGCACATGCGCTTCTCATCCCAGAGTGGGAGATGGTCTATCCCACAGCCATCAGTACGTCGTACTGGAGATAGTGTGCGGGTGCTCGTTGGGTTACGAGTACACTGGACAGGACTCGTCCGGAACTGACCGGTTGGTATTATACCTATCGTCAGTTATCAGGTCCCAGGTGACATGAGTACAGCTTAGTCCGCTGACTTGACACTATCACTTCGCCTCGAGTGTGTTCCCACTGTACTTTGATTACTACCCTACCACGGCTCAAAGGAGTCGTGCAAACAGGTGGTAGTTGGGTGCAGTCCCGAAGCACTTGGAGGCAGTGACGGTTAGACAGGATTCGTCACTCCCGGTATTGGGGGTTGACATCGCGCTGTGTCTAGGAGAGCCATTATACGAATAGTCCCTAGCCAGGGCAATCGAGATATACTGGTAGGCTTCCAGTGTTATCTCAGGGTGTTTTGGGCTTCACTCCGACACGACTTGTACCGCTATTAGGGGACTGACGTTTACCGCCCCCCTAGGCCCGCCATGCGATGTATCAGACGAACAGACCGGACTGTACGGAGATTGTCACATTCAGGCTCAGTAGGAGTTCAGATGGGTTTCACCTCGCCAGTCTTCTTGTCGGCATCTACCTGGGGACCGTTACGCACAGCTAGTGCCGCTTGCGGTCTGTGGTTAAACCCACTGCCAGCATAGTGTCGAGTCTTTAGAGTCCCACACAGAAAGCTATTCACCTTTAGGCAAAAGAGTAGAGGTCGCATGGTTTTGCGACTGGTCGTATGGTTTTGCGACAGGGTTCAGTCACATCCGTGCACTTATGCACGTTTAGTGTCCAGACAGTTTACACTAGCGGGCTTTGGTTTAAGCCAGATCCTAGTGTACGTTTTGGGATTGGATTTATCCAGTGTGTATTCGTGTTCCTCGGAACGCGGATGCGGGTGTGTATGCACAGTTGACGGAGAGACAGAGGCAGAGGATTCTCATTAGGGTTGTTGACCGTTGACCGTTGACTATTGATTTTTTGCTCAACCCTAATGAGAATATGATATATGATTAACAATTATATTAATTAAGTATTATGGTGACATGGTTGTTGAGGGGTTGACTTTGTTGTCTTGTTGACTTTGTTGACTTGTTGACTTTGTTCACCGGTTGACTAGGCTTGACTAGTTGACCATCATGATAACAATAGCTATCATTTCATGGCAAAGACTTTTGCTTGCTTGCTCTCTTGTGCAAAATGAGTGCATGAAATGATATGGCTATTGTTGCTTAAACCATCACATAATACTTGATTGCTATGATGTGTTATGATGGTTATGGATTATGAGAGCCAAAAAGAGAAAAGTCTTCTATCATTCTATCATTCTCATTCTCTCTCTTGTTCTTGAGCTCTCATCTCCTTCCTCTTGCTCTCCCTCTCTTAGTCTATGGTTCACTTGTCTCATGTGTTGAGAACTAAGAACCATAGAAAAAATCCCAACACACTCTTCTCTACTCACTCTAGTTCACAAGGTTTAGCAAACCAAGTGAACCCGTTTCTTCAAAGATCGAAGAAGAAGCCAAAGGTAGAAGCTTTCGAGGTGGATCTATCTTCGGCGCAAGGAGACGACGGAGTGAAGCCGATCCGGACAACCATCGAGGCTTGAAGACGAAGGAGATCAAGAAAGAAAGGTATAACCCCCTAACCGAGTAGTAAACAACTCCTAGTTAGGTTGTTAGTTAGATGTTTAACAAAGATCCGGTTTTGAGTCCATGTTACCACCTCTAGAAAAATTGTTTTTCACCTAATTCCGCATGCCCGAAAGTACCGGGAGAGGTAGCATGGACTTACAATTTTCTGAATTTTTTTAACATAGAAAAATCCAACTTTTTGAAAAATTTCCAGAGAGGGGGTCTGTTTCGGGTTTTCGGGGTTCGATCAGAATTCTAACTTTTTCTAGACAACGCCTAATGCTCTATCTAGGCTCTGATACTAATGTAAGGTTCTTAAGCACTAGAACAAGGTTTTACAAGGCATCAAACATGCCGTATTTAAAATTTTCAAGTGCCATACAACCTAAGTAAGGATATATACTAGAGAATTACGGTTATAAACAATATTTAAACAACTTAACTTCTAAGTGAATGAGGAATACAACCTTTGTAGACCGGTCCTTCACTTCTAAATCTCCGTGTAGTAGTCCCTTCGGTGCGAGTGAAGATCTCCCGAACTCTAGTATGGGTTCCCTTGGAGAAATGAACAAGCTTGCTCGAAATCGTCGAGGCCGAAGATGATCTACGTCGAGGAGACTCAAACCTAAGATACCTCTTCACTTAGTGATCAACTTTGTGAAGAGAACACCCTAAACTAAATGGCAAGTAGTAGAGGATGATGAAGTAGGAAATGGGCTCACTTTAGATTTTATTTTTACACAATATTTTCTCACCATTTTTGAAAGATAGAAAGCTTTCATGAAGAAGAAGAAGATGAAATTATAAAGATGAGAAAATGAAAACTAAAGAGGTGAGAATAGCAACCATGGGTGGGTTAGTGTCATATACTAACCATTGTTAAGACATAACCAAGGTTTAAGCTAATGGTTTGGTTAATAAATATCTTTAGTAAAACATAACAAGTGGACTTGGTCAGTGGTAATCTATAAGCTTCATGAAGCTTCATGCCATGACAAAATGCCACCAATTTTGAATACAAAATAAATAAAAACCCTAACCATTATCTTAAGTATGGTGTAAGTCATACACACACCCAAGTTTGCATGTATCATCAAACATGATATAACCATGTACACAAACATATATCACATATACACTATGTGCACATCAAGTGAGAAAACAATCTTAAGTGAGCCAATATTAGTTAATGTAAAGTAATATATCAAATATATAATTATACATTAAATCACTAAATCAACACTTGATTTAATGATCCGGTCATATCACATATAACCGACTAATATCATGTGTATCAATTTATCGAATCAACACTTGATTCGATAAACTGGCTATATCGCATATAACCTACTGATGATACAAATTGCGAGAATAGAATATGGTATCACCCACTCTTATTATTCTCGGTCCCGTACATATCATATATGTGCTCCTACTCCGTTTCTCCTGAGTCAGGAAACCTCTGTGTAGGACACTAAAAACTCGTCAATACGCCGGCAGTAGGTGATGATCATATCAAACACCCACAAGCCGCAAGAGGCGTGCTAAGCGTAACGGCCACCCAGGTATTGAGCGATCAGAAGATCAACAAGCAAGCCTGCTCATACTCCTGCGAATCCAATCAGTAACACAACCGTACAGTCAGGTCTGTTCGTCTGATATGTCGCATATCTCGCGTAGGGGTGGTAAACGTCAGACCCCAGTAGCTTTATAAGTCATGCCGATATAAGGTCCATAACGGGCGAGAAACTACTGATAACACTTATCAGTAAATCTCTTCTACCCTGGCCATGGATTTCAGTTATGGCCAATCGAGCATAGTGCAACATCAACCCCCAATACAGGGAGAGAAGAATCCCCTCCTATCGCTCATTGCATCCATGTGACTCGGGACTGTACCCAAAAACCACATGTTTGCACGACTCAGTAGAGCCGTGGTAGGGTGGAAATCAAAGCACAGTGGGAGACACACAAGACTCTATGACGATCTCAGGTCGACAGACTAACCTGTACCAGTGTCACAAGAGAACTGCTATCTGACGTGAGGTATAATACCATTTTGGAGTTCTCGGCGAGTCCGTTCAGTGTACCCAGTCTCCACTGAGCACCCGTATACCATCTCTGATGTCAAACACCAATGGATATGGGATCATCTATCGCCCAGCACATGGGTCGAGAAGATATACGCTAGTCTACTCTGGAATATCGATGCCCTGTCTCGATATTCCCATGACTAGGAACATTGAAGGATAAACTCATGGACAACCCAGGCCCACTAGTATGATCTGCATCATAATCCTGGAAGTCGAGTACACATCCTAAGGGCTTTGTCAACATGTATCAGAGAGACAATCAGTGTACATGTTAATATAAAGAGTAACCATATAGCATACTATCATGTCGAGCAAGAAAGTCCTCCCTATATATGTCCAAGCATCCACTACAATGTACATCTCATGTACAGTAATGGCCTCTAGGGCATACATATAACTAACACCGATATGATCGGGCATGATGCCGTGAGATTGTGATATGTGAGTGGGTCGTGATATGATATACGACATGATATTATAGTGGATCGATGGGCGATATGTTTTCATACACACGAGGATATATGTTTGATGATATTGGAATGCACTATACTTTAGAACGGTACCCCTAATTCATGATTTTACGATAATGATACTATATGAATAATGAGGTCTATGTGATATTTGACCCGTACCTCGATTTTTGGGATGCCGTGCGATGGATTTTACCGTATGAGGTATAGATATGATGATTGATCCGCACTCTTGACTCGAGAATGTCGTACTATGTATTTTACCGTACGTGACGCTATTGAGGCGGGATCGCCGACTACTAGATATATCGACTCGAACTTTAGGTCGATTTCTTTACCCTTTCGACTGGTCTCTTAGTTTTATCCTGTAGTTGTTTAGGTAGATGATAGACTGGGCTTGAGTCATACTTATTTTCAAAACTAACGAATCGTGAGTAGTTTTAAAGACAGGCCGAGGGATACTACAGATTTTTCAAAAGGACGTATATTTTCTCAAAGACCCCGTAGCCCCTATTTTTCTAAAACCACGATTCGTGCTATTTCAAACACCAAAAAACTGTATCACTCGTATATGGAAAGGTATATTCTTCAATGTTGCGGTTACTACATCATTTTCCGTATATTCATTCATCTCATTACATTGCATCATCATAAATATATATGACATTATCTCATTGGACACTTGCACCATTACCATTGGTTCATGACACGTGCACTATTCATGCGAACACACACGCCTTTGGTAATTGCTATGTCACGAACACTATAGAACTTGCTTAAAATCGGTATCTGTGCATTGCATCATATATGATCTGTAAACCTGTACCTATATAGTCATTTCATCAGGATGGATACGTAGGATTATTAGTCATATATACATACATCATTGCATCATGATTCATGCATAGCTTCTGGCCGTACTTCACATGGTATATATTATCGTATCATATTCAACCATCATCACCGACATGTTTACATATTGTGATTCTTCTCAAGGATTTCAGTATTTATGAGATTTATGGATTTTGGAGAAACCGCAAGGATTTTAAGAACGTATAACTATTTAAAAATGTAAGTTGTGGTTTTCTCGTGATATGATGTGTGTGGTGTCCTCCATGGGTTTTCTCGGTTCTTGAGCGGTATCATACACCCGATTCGACGAGGAGGATGAACCGTCTGCGGGTGCATGGTGGACCCGGTACGGTACCTCAGAGCAAGATGGTCGCAGATGATGGCGTTGAGCCCGGCAGGGGAGCACTACCGACCGGTTATTTATGGCGCGGTGGATATCCGGAGGATACCAACGTAGTAATGAGATTTTATGTGGTGGGCCGATCCGGACTGACGGAGCCCGAGATTTGAGTATTATGTGTCGCTGTCGGACACGGACTTCGTCATGTTTTGCGTGTCGATGCTGGGCACCCGGGTTTTATCATGATTTGTGTGTTGTTTCTATAAGTCTACGGTAGCGCCCCGTCCGTCAATCCGAGGCCAAATGCAGAAACAAAAACTTTTAGGAAACCGGCGCTATCGTAGTCTTTCACCCGGATCGAACCATTAACGCTAAACTAGCAAACTACAAAGAAGTGAGGGTGGCTATGCCGATTGATCCTGTCCTTCGGTCTTTGGCCACCATCCCAAGCTCCTCGCGGCATCTCCGATCTCCAGTCTCCTCGTCGGAAGGGCACCACAACAATGCGTCTTTTTACGGGCTCCCGCTTCATCCGAAGCAACTCGAACATGAAGTTCGCTAGCCGACATGTCCAAGGTGAAGAAGAGAATGTGTGTGATAACTTTGTATCAAGCATCCATTGATTCTTAACACATGAGAGTGTATGGATGAAGGTTGAAAATGATGTCATTGGTGAAAGTTATGAGCTAGAGGAAGAAGAAGAAGAAGAGCTTTTCTTTTCTTTTGTGAGATGAAAAATGAGAGAGGCTAAGAATAATAATCACAAGAGCTAACCCATGTACATGGCTGCCATCTCTCTCTCCATCTTTCATTTCATACCCTTAATCAATCCAGAATGAGACATATGCACAAATAAAGAGACCATGAGTCATCACTTATGCATGTGTCACAATTAATGCTCCTCATGATGAAAAACCACTCACAATTTCCAAAAAAATAAACATTAACCCAAATGTTTATGACAATAAGAAGAACGGCATCATCTAAAGTAAACTCGTGACGAAACACAAGAATACCCCTCACCTGTATATACATACCTGCATCCGCATTCTGACAGAATGCGAATGCAATGAGACTAAAGTAATCCAACAAATCTAATACAAGGATCCGGCTTAAACCAAAGCCCACTAGTATGATCCATCCGACCATGATCCACGCAGAAGTGCACGTATATGATCGAACCCTGCCATAATACCATACGGCCTCTACAACGTTTCGCCCGAAACTTGAGAAACTGTCTGTGGGGGACTCTAAAGACTCGTCAATACACTGGCTATGGATTTAACCACTAGCACGTTAGTGGCACTAGATGAATGTAACGGCTACCCATGTATCGACAAAAAGGGAAGCTGATGAGCGAACTCATCCTGGAACCCTACTGAGCCTGTCAGTGACAATATCCGTACAGTCCGGTCCGTTCGTCTATGAATATCGCATGTTGGGCGTAGGGGGCTGGTAACGTCAGACCCCCAATAGCGGTACAAGTCGTGTCGGAGTGTAGCCCAGAACACCCTGAGATACTACTGGAATACCTACCAGTAAATCTCCTGCCTTGGCCAAGGACTTCGTGTAATGGCTCTCCTAGACACAGCGCGATCTCACCCCCAATACTGGGAGAGACGTAACCCCTGCCGATCCGCTCACTGCCTCCATATGGCTCGGGACTGTACCCAACTAAAACCTGTTTGCACAACTTCTTTGAACCGTAGTAGGGTAGTAATCAAAGCACAGTGAGAACTCACACGAGACAAATGACGATCTCATGTCGATGAACTAACCTGTACACATGTCACCAAGGAACTGCTATCTGACGCTAGGTATAATACCAACTAGCATGTTCCCGGTGAGTCATGTCCGGTGTACTCATATCCCAATGATCACCTGTATACGTCTTAGGTGTACCAACTGACACCAATGGTTTGTGAGACCAGCCACCGCCTCTCGTCGGGGTCTCGATCGTATACACTAGTCTACTCATAGATTATCGATGCCCAGTCTCGAAACTCCCACGACTAGGGACCTTTTAAGGATGTGCTTATAGACCCCAGCTCCCTTATATATGATCGCCATCATACTGCTGGCAGTCAAGCAAGAATCCTATGGGCATTATCAACGTGTAATAGTGATCTGTAATGTCACCTAAAACTGTACACGATGATAAAGATAAACCCGGTAGCATACTATTCTCTATCAACGTGTACTAGTGAACTGCAATGTCACCTAAAGCATGTACACGATGATAAAAACAAACCAGATAGTATGCAATCCTCTCGAGTAAGACTGCCTTACCGGTATAGGTGCTCCCTCAATCATTGCGATCACGTGCCTGCGATGCAATAATTGACTTTGAGGGCACTATATTCGACAATCTCCCACTTGGACTCAAGTCTAATTATTGTGATGTCGTATACTCACAGCCCGTGTGATACCGAACACCCAACTTCTCTACTGATCAGTTTCACAAAGCTTGTTTGTGAAACTATTGCGTTCTAGAAATAGCCTTAGCTAGTGGATCCGCTCTGATGTTCCTTTCTATATCTCTCTTAATCTCAAGTTCGTGGAGAAAGCTATCTCCTGTAATGAGCAATACCTATCTTAGAATATGTCTGGATATCTGATGGGACCTAGTTCACAAATGAACTCCAAATCCAGTTTACATCTTAGACTATATCGTCAACTGAATTTAATCAGTATCCTGCGCCATGCCTCCTTCAGTATCTGCTTGGATCACCTGTCCAAACTACTGCCCCTCGTCAGAGGGAGAACTATAACTCTGACAGTCACTATGTCAACCGGATCACCTTGGAAGCCTGGAATGATAACTGTCTCCCGAAGGAGGCTGTCGTTTTCAAATCCTTAGAACATCCACCTATGTTCTAAAACTGCTTCCGAACGTTTCTCCAGGATTGGATTAATATATCAACTGATTGCATCTGGTGCAAAAACAACATCTGGTGCGGTACTTGACATCTCATGATTGACTCAATTGCCTAAGCAAGTGATATGTCAATCATGCACATCCCTCTCCCCTTTAGTCTGTAAGACACTTTCAGAGAGGGTGACTCCATCACCTGCAGGTATACTACCATGCCAGGAGTCGTCTATTCTAAAACACCTTTAGAATACTGTCTAAGTACCCAGATTGGGAAACCACCCAAATCTAGATCTAAAAAACTATAGATCTAGTAACCAGAATGCCGGATATTTTATCCATATCCTATGTGGAGAAACTACTGTGTGACAACCACAGTATAACCGATCGTAGTATAGGAATTTCACTTCCTACTCTGTGTATGTTATCCAAATACCAGTACATCACACCCTACTTCTTTCTTAACAGATCCATCCTTTATTCTGATGAAATCAAAGCCCATAACTATCACATCAGAAATATATGATCTTTCTCCGCTATATCTGCTTTAGTCTATAAATAGACAGAAGCAACTTGTCCACTATGCTTCCGCTGCTCCCACTGACTATGACAACCCTCTGGCAGAGTCATATACACATGCACTTCTAAAGCTAATTTAGAACGACGCTATACTCATCCTCCTGCCGGGGTCTCATGGTCTGGAACATCAGCAATGGCAAGTCTGGGCAAACAAGAACCTCCCTGTCACCGTCCTTGAGGATACCTGAGTACCTCTCGGGTGCCTGAGGTTACCCACCATATCTGCGGAGTGGCTAATGGAATGTCAATTCTGATGGAATATTTAGGTCCAATTAAATTTTCAGTAATCGTTTGCAATTCTGGAATCACTTCCAGTTCTACCATACTCCCACTACTGTTTTCTGAAAAAATCCATTTTACTAAAACTGTGGCGAGTCAAGAACAGTATCACTATTGATCTTCCAGATGGTAGAAAGTCAACCCTCGTCATAGCCCGGGTTAACCCACAAATAGCCATTACATAAACGTGCCTTGAGTTATCCAGAGTCTGGTTTTAGGCATAAGTCGGACAACTCCCCGTACTTTAACATCGTTAAGATATGAACCGTTCTATATCCAATATAGATACAGAGGCACTAATTTAACTGGAACCAGATTCAAATCATGCAGCTGTCTCCAGTGCATGTCAACTAAATGGAGAGAGGCCGTTCAGCATTACTCAACTTAGGAGTGCATCCAATTATGACGAACCTGAAAGAGAAGCAAGTTCTCAAAACCATTACTATCAACTGAATATCTAACACAAGTATCTACATCTTCGATCACCTTGAAGAATCCCGATACTTGCAACACATGGTTCTCTACTTTATTCTTGTACCTATAACTTCTCAAAACTTGGACCTTGTATTTCTACGAAACTCTTGTCTAAAAACTAGAGAAGTCACAAGTAAACAGAATATAGTACGAGAACCAACCCCTCTGTCCTAATGGACACTGGACAATATACAATACTTTGTATAAGTCCCCTGAGTTGAATAACTCAAACCCTGTGCGTCGTAGGTTGAAAACTGTACTATGGTTATGAAGAATTACACCGCTGTTGAATGCTCCTTACCTAACCATCAACTGATATAGGTAAATGTCATGGACATAATTTCAAAAAGTTATATCTCACTTTATAAAATAAACGTATAGATATATCAATTTGAAATTGGTGCATAACAACGGATATTCAAAACCAAATATTTGCCATCCGGCAAACAACCTAGGCGATTTCCTCAAATACCACCAATTACAACGAATCCCGATATAATGAGGATGATCACCCAATTCCCAATAATTTGCTCCTACTCATCATCTGTAAAACCATACATATGGAGAATCATACCTGGTAAATACATACCCTGGAGTAAGTACTAATTGGGAAATCAGTTTTCTATTAACAATACACAGAGAAACTGAAACATGAAAATGTTTCGAAGGGGTATCCGGGTATTCCTAGTAATTCCTCCTCCATTATCAGATTCATGACTATAATCGTATATTTCTTTTCCATCTCTCCAAATCCCTTTATTTTTCTTTAGTCGTTACCTTCTGTACACCGCCGTTAGGCTGAATAGTTTTCTTCCTTTCCTACCGTTCGGCACCAGCCTATGTTTGGAAGAACACTATCCAATAAGCGTAATACGTGTACTGTCCTAATCTTAGGAGCACTCGCAACTTGAGAGAAGGTAAAGATAAAAGACAACTGAATAAACCTTATTCTTATTTCTCCTGAACCAGAATCCATCCCCGAACTGGAACAAGTTCCTTCGAGTTCGTATATAACCATACGATGGAGTATCCAAATAACTGTGGATCTTCGTAGTGATCCGGGGTGTTCTGGAGAAATACAAAGGTAAAGTAGGAGTGGCGATGAAATACTTGGTTTGGTCGTGAATGACAGCAGTCGCATTTTACTTTGCCCACTTACTAATCCCTTTATTTGTCTTTACTTATTACCTTCTGTACACCACACTTAGGCTAATCGGTTTTCTTCATTCCCTATCTTTCGGCTCCTGCCTATGGTTTGGAAGAAGACTATCCAATAAGCGTAATAGGTGTACTGTCTCCTAATCCTAGGAGCCCTCATAACCTGAGAGAAGGTAAAAGGAAAAGACAACTGAATAGTCCTATTCATTCTCGGTAAAAGGAAAAGACAACTGAATAGTCCTATTCATTCTCTCTAGAACCAGAATCCATCCTCGAAAAAAGTTCCTTCGAGTTCGTATATAACCATATGATGGATTTATCCAATGGAAGTGGATGTTCGTAGTAATACGAGGTGTTCTGGAGAGAAGGGTAAAAGTAGGAGTGGCAACGCGGAGTGCAACTCTGACAATCCAAAAGCCAGTGTTTTAAGAAAGTTCGGTTAACTTGGTCACTGAGTTAAAGTGTAAAAACTCCATTTTTAATGTACAAAGAATTGATTTAAATTCAATGTATACTTGGAGTATTTATTGCAGCCGATATCTCTTTAAATATTTATTTCACTCCATAATTACAAGAAAGAGCTTGTGGCTCATTAGTAATACCTTGCACTGCTGAACCAAGCCACCAGAGTTCAAATCCCATGCCCCACATTATTTTTGTATTTATTTTATTTTAATTTCTTTTGGAAGTGAACAGTAAAAAGGCCATAACTCCCAAAATATGTACTGAACAACAAAAAGTTAATATACCACATTGTACCCCCGAAGAATCCCCAGCCATTGGAGCCCTGACTCGGCGCCGCCAACCGGCGACTCGGCCGACTCGGTCCGGCGCCGCCGGCCGGACTTGGCCGGACGGCCGAGTCACCAACAGAGAAAAGATGCTCCTTGACTTGGTCAACCATCCTGCACACTAATTATACCAGGATCGGTTTTAAATTGCCCAATAAATCCCTTTTACTCCTATGTTTAATGAATTTTTAATGATTTTATATATATTTTTATATTTTTATTAAAAACCCTAACCTTAGCCTAACCCTATACAAACCCCTCATACCCTCTATCCTCTCATCACTTTTTCTAAGTCTACTCTCCTAAAATTTCAAGAGAACTTGGTACGTTAGAAAACGAGCGAAAGGCGAAGCGCTAACGAAATCGACGGCGAAATTCCGACGATCATGCTAGGACCTCTCAACGACGATTCGACGTACCGGCAAACCCTCTACCTCCCCCTTACTCTCTAACGTTGTCCAAACCCGTAAGTCCCCCTTTTCTATCCTTCTCTTCTTTCATTAAAATACGAATTTATAAACCCGACGGAAATCGGAACAAACCGATTTTCGATTCGGTTTTCTATCAAAACTCACTTATCACTAATTCCATAATACTTAAACATATTCATGTTGACCACTAATCACTTAAAAATCAATTTCAACAAGTTTTCACACATGAAATGATAGCTTTTGCAATATATCGTATTCTTTCACTTAAATACCACCATATTTGGTTTATCACATTTAACCCTTTAACATTGCTATACCTTAAAGTAGATCACGAGGTAATGACCTACCTCCACACACACTTATATGTAATCATAACACGCCCCCTTGAAAACTTAGAATACGATAAAACAAGATTTTACATTAAAATACCATTTTCTTTATAAGCCTTTTCTAAAAGTTCTAAGTTGTATACAATTTTAATGCAATATCTTTTAATAGGAAATACGATAAGTTATGGACATCGTTCGTTTATCTAAACCTGACTTTGTGGTGTCTAGGCAAGTGTGTCTAAGGCAAGTGGTTACTTAATTAGGGCCACTAGTTGTAGTGGAGAGCCTCCTACTTACCTGGCACTTACCTGGACGCAATTGGCGGTGAAGAGGCGATTTGAGGCTTCTTATGACTTGTCGTTTAGACCATTTAGAAATAGGCTAGTTGGCTTAGGAAACCCTAGAATCTAAAATACAGAAATTTACACCTTTTACAAATAAATACCTTATCTTTATAAAACCGTTTTCTAAATGACAAGTATTTATTAAATCTTTGCAAAGTGCCACTACAACCCATCTTTGGTGAACCCGTTAGGGATAGTACGGTTTATCGTGCACCCTCGGGCTTAGTAGTGCGAGATTCAGACCTCCGCAAGGAGCATTCGGTCTCGAAAGGTTTAAAATACGACATTTAAGAAAAATGAGATTTTTGGAAAATAAAATATTTATTAAAAATTATTCTTGTATAAACATATGTATATTTATCATTTAAACACCTATTTTATTATAAGATAAAGTTTCCACCTTTTTCTAAAAATTACAAGATTAAAAGTTACATTAAAATACCATGAATTTCAAATAAATCAATATTACAAATTAATACCTTTATTTATGTAATTAGGATATTTTCGCTAGAAATAAGACAAAATAAAATCACACTCATTATAACCATAAAGACGAATAATAAATACTTGAGGTGTATCTTGAAAACTATACAAAAGTATTTTTACATAAAACCCCCTCAAGTTTTATAAATTACAATAAAGACCCTAACAAATATAGAACTTAGACTTACATTTCTTTTAGTCTGACTCGGGTTTGAGTCTGATTATTTATGACTTGAATATGATTTAAGTTAATCTATATTCTTTAATATTCCAACTCAATATGAATACATGAATCCCAGAATCCAGTTAACAAACTATACAACTTGACTGAATCAAACCATGGATATACATCCATTATCCCGTTATTCCATTTACCTGATTAAGCAGTTACAATCTATTTACTGATATCATGGTTCTGGGCAGTCATCCAACTTACACAATACAATACAACAATACAATCAAAACACTACAGGGTTTAAGGGGTAGATTGGTACGGAAGGTGTTAAAGGTGGCATGAGGTGGTCAGATTAAGACACCTAACCTATATTCCGTTGCTGTTGTACCGTGGCTTAACGGTTCCTTGTACATTCCGTTTGCCCTGGTCTCTAGCATATAGAGACCCCTCTCGTATACACTGGCATCCTTCTGTACCAAGCTACAAACAACAGCGTTAACACAATATTCTACAATATTTTACAATCTCTTTAGAAAATACTCTTATTCTGTCTTTTCTAATTCTTCTTTATCATTGGGACTTACCGAGCGACCTGTTCGCTGACGACATTCTATTTCTTTCTTCTTTGAATGTCGTCAGGTGCTTTGGACCCAGCAGAGATCGAGCCCACCAGTAAAGACTTGGATCAGTTTCACGAAAACCCCGAGCTCTAGATATTGTACCTTGTTCTATTCAGTATTTTCATTACCTGTTATGCCATTGTTTAGGCATCGCTTTTCATTTCAGTTGTATTTACTTTTCATGCATTGTACAAAAGAATGTTATTAATAAAGTTGCTGTTATTTCTATATCTCTTGTCTCTTGTGATTTACTTTATATTGCTTAGATACGCTTAGCGTATGTACTTCTAAGTATATACGTAGCGGACCTCGTCACGTCCTTTTCGCCGTACACTGGGAAGCGGGGCGTGACATAAAGTCTATGGTCGGGCCATGGTCACTGTCAAAGAGAGAGAGAAAAGAAACACTCAGCGTGCACTCTAACCTAGATCAGAATGGTTAATCACTTTATCTAATCACGATGTCTCCCACTGTATCCTTAAATTCTCCTCCAAAGCTAAAAGAAGAATTAGTCGGGATCACCCGAGGAGTAAACTAACTCATCAGCGGGAATCGGGATCCAACTATCATCGCATGATAACGTGATGGAATCCATTCACGTTATCACACTTCAGATGGTATGCGCATGCCTGGCAAGTTTCAGTTTCTTTAGAAACTCCCGATTTGATTTTTACCCCATGCTCTTATGACCTTGACGTAGGCCAACATATCATAAGTCACATGTCAAGTTCTACCCGTCATTATCCAAGTTAATTTGAACCCACCCGTACATACCCTTGACGAAGGACAAAATAGTAGTACGACTGTCCCAAACCAACGCATCTATCTATACAACAGAAAAGTAACAAATAGCTACCATACACTATGCCTTGACGAAGGCCAACATACATAGTATGAATACTAAGTACTACCTTTCTGAAATAATGGAGGGCTACGATTGGTTTTTGGCGAAAAACCTTTAACGTAATGAACTTGATATCATTGAAGGAACCCGATAGCTTTTTACAAATATATAGTGGCGAAAACCTTTGCTAAAGAGGTCACTCCCGGTGAAGGGATCTCAGCTCTTTCCCCATAGAATGAGGTGCAGGATATTCCAAACTGAATACCACGATGCAAAGCAAAAAAGTATTCGACTATAGTGAAGTTATTACCCTGACGCAAACTTCTGCCTAAGGGGTCACTCTCGGTGAAGGGATCTCGGGCCTTGCCTCGTCGACTGAGGTGCTGGATATTCATAACCGAATACCAGTGTGCAAAGCAAATGAAAACGTCCTTGTAATAACAGCTCTTTTAAAAATATGTTCTAACAACATCGAATATGTTTGTTTTCCTTGCATTGATCTGAATCAACGCAGTCCCATCAATTAATCACACCAGAAAATAACGAAAATAAAATGTATGTATATGTCATCCGCATTCGCCACTGGGTCCCGTCATCACCCGTTAGGTTACTTAACTAACGACAGAGCGGGGACTGGACTAGCGCGGGTGTAAAACATACATAACAACTACTAGTATATATATCAATATAAAATAATCGCTCCAGGCGTGATAAAATGCAACATCATAGAAAAGTAATAAGCATCACAGAACAATACAGATATCTGGGAGCCCCGGATTTCAATGAGCCGCAAGTGAAACCCGACGTTCCCCTGGTCATGTGGATAGCTTGTGCAATGGAAACCTAGACCCCTACGGGTGCGGCAAGTTACCCGCCAAAACCAGAAGAGAGGCAGCCCCTTTCAGCAAAGTGAATGGACCACCCAGCACTTCACGGAATCCGGTAACTTGAGCACCCTACCTTGTTTCATCCTGTACCCCCTATGAGTGCGGCGAATAGCCCTCCAATTCCAGAGTGAAGTCCCCTCTGTCTCAAAGCCATGAGATGCGGGCTCGTTGCCCTCTAGAATCCGGCTATCCGTGCACTCCACCGTAGGGAAATCCTAGTACAGAAAATAAAATGTGTACAACGGGTGCATCGACCTCAACCCAGTCGTGCTCCAAAAGAATAATATACAAACAGGCAGTGACGGCAGTCCACATATCGGATGCTCGCCCCGCGATATCAAATGTACAAATAAAACTAAACTGTACTAACATTGCACCAAGCTATCCACCACGACAAATCCGCAACATCACAGCACAATACAGAACATCAACGCGAATGTCATGTTCGCAAAACCCATCTAAAAAAGCTATAGCAATTAGACGAGAATTACCGCTCGAGTGACATTCGCGGTCGCAGATATAAAGTAAGCACTGTGAACTAACGTATTTAAAATTCCGATCGACAAAACTTCCCGAAGTGGGCCCCAGGTGCAAATCCAGCACTCCAATGAATATGGGATAAAACTATATATCACAAAAATCATATTTCCATGAACTAAAGCCCCAGAAAACATTTGGGTTACTGTAGCCCAAAAAGGACTGCGGAAGGGCCGCCAAACGCGACATTTAGCAGTGGTTCCGCGGTGGAATTTTGGAGTTAGGTCTCCAAACTTTTTCTGTAGCTTTAGTTATGCCTGCATGTATTTTTAAGATGCCTAAAATATTTTTTTGACCAACTTTGAAAATCGACAGCAAGCACACTGAAATGAAAATACGATTCGGAAATTTCGATCGATCGTTGTTTTAAACGCGTTAGAACAAGCTAGTAAAGGTTAATGCAGTGGCTCTGATAACATGTAAGTCTACGGAAGCACCCGGTCGTCAATCCGAGGGCAAATGCGGAAACAAAAACTTTTTAGGAAACCGGTGCTATCATAGTCTTTCACCCGGATCGAACCATTAACGCTAAACTAGCAAACTACAAAGAAGTGAGAGTGGCTATACCGATTGATCCGTGTCCTTCGGTCTTTGGCCACCATCCCAAGCTCCTCGCGGCATCTCCGATCTCCGGTTTCCTCGTCAGAAGGGCACCACATCAATGAGTCTTTTTACGGGCTCCCGCTTCATCCGAAAAAACTCGAACATGAAGTTCGCTAGCCGACATGTCCAAGGTGAAGTAGAGAATGTGTATGATAACTTTGTCTCAAGTATCCATTGATTGTCAACACATGAGAGTGTATGGATGGAGTTTGATGATGATGCCATTGGTGGAAGTTATGAGCTAGAGGAAGAAGAAGAAGAAGAGCTTTACTTTTCTTGTGTGAGATGAAAAATGAGAGAGGCTAAGAATAATAATCACAAGAGCTAACCCATGTAAATGGCTGCCCTCTCTCTCTCCATCTTTCATTTCACACCCTTAATCAATCCAAAATGAGACATATGCACAAATAAAGAGACCATGAGTCATCACTTATGCATGTGTCACAATTAATGCTCCTCATGATGAAAAGCCACTCACAATTTCCACCAAAATAAACATTAACCCAAATGTTTATGACAATAAAAAGAACGGCATCATCTAAAGTAAACTCGTGACGGATCACAAGAATACCTCTCACCTGTATATACATACCTGCATCCGCATTCCGACTGAATGCGAATGCAATGTGACTAAAATAATCCAACAAATCTAATACTAGGATGTGGCTTAAACCAAAGCCCACTAGTATGAACCATCCGATCATGATCCATGCAGAAGTGCACGTATATGATCGAACCCTGCCATAATACCATACGGCCTCTACAACGTTTCGCCCGAAACTTGAGAAACTGTCTGTGGGGGACTCTAAAGACTCGTCAATACACTGGCTGTGGATTTAACCACTAGCACGTCAGTGGCACTAGATGAATGTAATGGCTACCCATGTATCGATAAAAAGGGAAGCCGATGAGCGAACTCATCCTGGAACCCTACTGAGCCTGTCAGTGATAATATCCGTACAGTCCGGTCCGTTCGTCTATGAGAATCGCATGTCGGGCCTAGGGGGCTGGTAATGTCAGACCCCCAATAGCGGTACAAGTCGTGTCGGAGTGTAGCCCAGAACACCCTGAGATACTACTGGAATACCTACCAGTAAATCTCCTGCCTTGGCCAAGGACTTCGTGTAATGGCTCTCCTAGACACAGCGTGATCTCACCCCCAATACCGGGAGAGACGTAACCCCTGCCGATCCGCTCACTGCCTCTATGTGGCTCGGGACTGTACCCAACTAAAACTTCTTTGCACGACTCATTTGAGCCGTGGTAGGGTAGTAATCAAAGCACAGTGGGAACTCACACGAGACAAATGACGATCTCAGGTCGATGAACTAACCTGTACACATGTCACCAGGGAACTGCTATCCGACGCTAGGTATAATACCAACTAGCATGTTCCCGGCGAGTCCTGTCCGGTGTACTCATAACCCAATGTGCACCTGTATACGTCTTAGGTGTAGGGTTGCTAGGCACGCGCACAAGGTTCTACGAGGCATCTACCATGCCCGATTTAAAATTTAGCCGTGCCGAACAACCCAAAGCCAGATCTTTAAACTAGAGATTAGGCGAAAACAAGTATGTTAAACACTTTAAAACTAAGTGAGAGGGATTACAACCTTTGTAGATCCGGTCCTTCACTTCTTAAGCTCCGTTTTGAGGTCCCTTCGCTGCGATCATCGTGTTCCGGACTCTCGAGAGGCTCCACAAAGAGAAAGGTGCAAGCTTGCTTCCGATCTTCGATAACAATGATGATCTACCTTGAAGTTTCATTAACACAAGCTCTCACTCACTAAATGAAGTGAACACTCTCATCTAAAGGGCAAGGGTAGATGAGGATGATGATGTAGGATTTTTGCTCTCATTTATTTTCTTATTCCCACTCATTTTCATCACTTGGATCAAAGCTAGAAAGCTTTTCTAAGCAAAAGGAAGAAGAACAAGAATAGTGATCCATTTGTGATGAATAATGAAAGGATAATAATGATGAATAATGATACCATGGTTAAACAAACCTTTGTAGAGATTTAACTAGGGCTAGGGTTTGGGTTGAGTTAAAGATGAGTCACTTTAAAATATCTAACACAAAACAAAAAGAAACCTTCTAGCAGGTTCATGAATGAACTAACCCAAATCAAACCCTAATCTTGTTTAATCTCCACTAAACATGTTGCATTAGTAGTCATATCATGTTACAATATTATATATCACATATATAATATTTATTGTAACAAAATAAAATAATACAATTAACATATATCGCATATATATCAATGTATTACCCGAGTGAGAAAAAGAATCTTTTAGTGAGCTAATATTAGTTAATGTAATTTAATATATCATATATATAATTATACATTAAATCATCAAATTAACACTTGATCCCACAATCCGGCTATATCGCATATAACCGACTAATATATCATTTACCAATTCATCGAATCAACACTTGATCCGATGATCCGGCTGATATCAAATATCGCGAGAATATAATACGATATCTCATATCGCATAATTCTCGGTCCTGCACATATCACATATGTGCCCCTACTCCGTTTTGCATGAGTCAAGAAAGCTCTGTGTAGGACTCTAAAGAATCGTCAATACGCCGACAGTAGGTGATGATCATATCAAACACCAATAAGCTGCAAGCGGTCAGCTAAACGTAACAGCCACGCAGGTATTGAGCGCTCAGAAGATCAATAAGGAAGCCTGTACATTCTCTTGTGAATCCAATCAGTAACACTCCTGTATAGTCCGGTCTCGTCGTCTGATATGTCGCATATCTCGCCTAGGGGTGGTATACGTCAGACCCCTGTAGCTTGATAAGTCGTGTCAATATGAGGTCCATAACAGTTCGAGAAACTACTGATAACACTTACCGGTAAATCTCAGCAACCCTGGCCAGGGATTTCCAGTTATAGCCAATCGAACACAGCACAACATCAACTCCCTATACCGGGAGAGACGAATCCCCTCCTATCGCTCATTGCCTCCATGTGATTCGGGACTGTACCCAAAAGCCACCTTTTTGCATGCCCTCTTGGACATGGTATGATGGAAATCAAAGCACAGTGGGAATCACACAAGACTCATAGAAGGTATGCAATCTCATTGCAAATTTCAACACTTGAAATTCCTGATAATATTTTACCCCTAGCGTCCTATGACCTTGACAGAGGTCAACAAATCATAGGCTGCTAGTCAAGTTCAACCCGCCATTTCCTGATTGAAGTAAACCCACCCGCACGACCCTTGACAGAGGTCAACAAGGTCATACGACTACCCTAAATCAATCACATCATATGTTTATACAGATAAGCACTAATCAGCTACTGCACACTACGCCTTGACAGAGGTCAACAAACGTAGTACGAATACTAACTATTACTTATCTGAAACGACGGAGGGCTATGACAGGTTTTTAAGAAAACCCTTTGCGTAATGAACTTGATATCGTTGTAGAATTGAGTGATTTTAAATGGAATGTTTTTGTGGCCTTTTCTAGTTTTGCTAAAGAGGTCACTCCCGGTGAAAGGATCGTCGGCTCTTTCCTCATTGAATAAGGTGCAGGATATATCATATATACTGCTGTGCAAAGTAAGAAGTATAGAAGCAATAAAAAACAAACCGAATATGCAGTATCTGCTAGTTTCACTAAAGAGGTCACTCCCGGTGAAGGGATCTCGGCTCTTTCCTTATCGAATAAGGTGCTGGATGTTCTACAAGGAACACCGCTATGCAAAGCAAGAACTAGAGCTACCAGTTTTTAAACAAGTTTCTACAACATCATTAGGTTTCTTTTATTTCATTAACCTAATTAATAAAGTCCTATTTTATTATGCTTCACAAGCATCACATTTGAAACGAAATCTGCAATATAACATATATCTCATATATATAATATAAACATTCGTCTCAGGCAGTAATATGATCTCATCACAGAACATTGCAGCAGAAGAACATATATGAAACATTGGATATACTAGGACGTCCGTGTTTTAATACGAGCCTGTATAAAACACGGATTCCACGGTCGCGATGAATAGCCAAAACCACATCCCTAGACCTCTACGAGAGCGGCAAGCAACACTGCCAATTCTGGGGTTAGGAGACCCGGTCTCGACCCCTCGAGATGGTCTCCCACTGGACCGTAGAACCCGGTTACTTGTGCTCCCCGCCTTGGGTCTACCTAATGGGGAAAAGTAAATAATATACAATGGTGACATCATCCTCAGCCCGGAAGTGCCCCAATAAAAGAATATTACATACAAATGAATTTTACATGAATGAAAAAGAAAAACTCTCATCTCACATATAACGCCCGACTATTCAGAACACGACGATCCAATATAACATATCACAGCAACACATAATATCTCATACCATCAACGTAAGCATGTATGCGTATCCCGATTGTAGTTGATGTATAGCAACGAAGTCGGCGATACACCACATGCAACGCTTACAGTCACAGAAAAGAAAGTGTAAAACTACAACAGTTGGAATCTGCAACCTCCTTAGACATCGCATGCCTAACCAAATGAATTACTTAGACATCGCATGCCTAACAATTATAAACTCCGCATTTTAGTCTCATTATCGAAAACACTTTTCAATATCAAGTCGGGTAATTCAACAAGATTCCCGACAACCTGATCGAATGCTCGTCGCAAACTTTAGTAGACGGCCGCACCCCCGGATACCGTCGACGAAGTGCACTAAGGCGGAACACCGCTGCCGCGAGCACCCGAACGGATGCTTTTGGCGACGGGGTTCTCCTACAGTCACTTGGTCGGGGCTATGGGGCATGGCTGTCTATTAAGTTTACCCGGCGAGTATCTGCGTATACTACGTGATTGCGACGGACTCTTGATCACATCAAAATTGTTAGTTGTATGTATGCCCTAGAGGCCAGTATTGTACAGATGATGTATATTATATTGGATGCTTGGACATATATAGAGATGACTTTCTTGCTCGATATGATAGTATGCTATCTGGTTACTCTTTATCTTAACATGTACACTTGTCGCTTTATACTGTCTTATAGTTACATGTTGGTAAAGCCCTTAGGATATGTACTTGACTACCTGGACTGTGATGCAGATCATACTAGTGGGGATATGGTAGTCCATAAGTACATCCTTCAAGGTCCCTAGTCGTGGGTGTATCGAGACGGGGCATCGATATACCAGTGTAGACTAGCGTATACGCTTCTCGACCCATGAGATGGGCGATGGATGATCCCACATCCATTGGTGTTTGACATCAGAGATGGTGTACGGGTGCTCAGTGGAGACTGGGTACACTGGACGGACTCGCCGAGAACTCCCAGATGGTATTATACCTCACGTCAGATGGCAGTTCTCAGGTGACACTTGTACAGGTTAGTCTGTAGACCCGAGATCGTCATAGAGTCTTGTGTGATTCCCACTGTGCTTTGATCTCCACCTTACCACGTCCATGAGGGCGTGCAAAACGGTGGTCTTTGGGTACAGTCCCGAGTCATATGGAGGCAATGAGCGATAAGAGGGGTTTCGTCTCTCCCGGTATTGGGGGTTGATGTTGCGCTGTGCTCGATTGGCCGTAACAGGGAAGTCCCTGGCCAGGGCTGATCTGAGATTTGCTGGTAAGTGTTACCAGTAGTTTCTCGACCCGTTATGAGCCTCACATCGGCACGACTTATCGGTTATTGGGGTCTGACGTTTACCACCCCTAGACTTGATATGCGACATATCAGACGAACAGACCGGACTGTACGGTAAGTGTTACTGGTTGGATTCACAGGAGTGTGAGCGGGCTAGCTCGTCGATCTTCTGATCGCTCAATACCCGGATGGCCGTTACGTTTAGCAGACCGCTTGCGGCTTGTGGGTGCTTGATATGATCATCATCTGCTACCGGCGTATTGACGAGTCTTTAGAGTCCTACACAGAGGTTTCCTGGCTCAAGCGAAACGAAATAGGAGTGCATATGAGATATGTGCAGGACCGAGAATGATGCGTGTATGTGATACCGTGTTTCATTCTCGCGATGAATGTTTCGATTGGTTATATGCGATATAACCTAGTTATCGAATCGTAGATTGATTCGATAAGTCGATACATTGGATACTAGTCGGTTATGTGCGACATGACCGGATCATTGAATCAAGTGTTGATTTAATGGTTTAATGTATAATTATATATTTGATATATTACTTTGCATTAACCAGTATTGGTTCACTTTAATAGGATTTTCTCACTTGTAGTTCACAAGTTGTATATGTGATATACTTTTGTGCACTACAATGTGTCATGTTTAATGAATACTTATCATCGTCTAACCTTGGTTAAGTGTAGAGAATAGACCATGGTCAAGTGAGAATGGTTAGGGTTAAGGATGATGACAAAATGGTCACTTTAGTCAAAGCTTCATGAAGCTTCATCAAGCTTCATGAAAGAAACCATTTTGTTATCTTTTATTTATTTATCAAAAAAGAATAGATAAATAAATAAGTAAATAAATCAAAACCCTAACTATTATCATAACCATCCGGGCAGGGGAAAGATTGGGTATTTACATCCGGTCGAACTTTTTAACATATTCTAAAATTATCCGGAAAAACATACAATAATTGGAATTCACAAACAGTTATGAGATAACTGAATGAATGTTATAAATCTAGCGGTTTAGTTTCACTTGATATTGAAAAGAGTTTTCGATAATGAGACTAAAATGCGGGGTTTATAACTGTTAGGCATGTGATGTCTAAGTATTTCATTTCATTAGGCATGTGATGTCTAAAGAGGTTGCGGATTCCAACTGTTGTAGTTTTACACTTTCTTTTCTGTGACCGTAAGTGTAATATGTGATATCGCCGGTTTCGTTGCTATATGTCAACGACAATTGGGATGCGCATATTTACTTACGTTGATGACATGTGATGTTATGTGTTGCTGGATATGTTATATTAGATTGTCGTGTTTGAATAGCCGGGGGTTTTTATGTGAGATGAGTGTTTTTCATTTTCATTTATGTAAAAACTTGTATGTAATATTCTTTTATTTGGGGCACTTCCAGGTTGCGGAAGTTGTCACCCTTTGTATATTATTTACTTTTCTGCGCTAGGATAGACCCAAGGAGGGGAGCATAAGTAACCGGGTTCTAGGGTCCAGTAGGAGACCATCTCGAGGAGTCGAGTCCGGGTCTCCTAACCCTAGAATTGGTAGGGTTGCTTGCCGCTCTCGTAGGGGTCTAGGGGTGTGGGATTAGCTATTCACCACGACCGTGGAATCCGTGTTTTATACTGGCTCGTATTGAAAACACGGACGTCCTAGTAGATCCAATGTTTCATATGTTTCTTCTGCTGCGATATCTGTGATATGATCATGTGATGTTCTGTGATAGATACAGTATATAGTATATATGATATATTATATAGACGTTACTTATGTTTTGCACCCGCACTAGCCCTGCCCTGCTCTGTCGTTAGTTACCTAACCTAACGGTTCACGAGGAGACATCGAGGCGAATGCGGATGGCATAAGTGTACGTCGTATTTATCTGTGATGTTTAGGTATTTAAATGATGGGACTTCATTAATGTGATTAATGAAAGAAAAGAAACCTAAGATGTTGTAGAATCAAATTTTAAACAAAACAGGTAGCTACAGTTCTTGCTTTGCATAGCGGTATATATGATATACCCTGCACCTTATTCGATGAGGAAAGGACCGAGATCCCTTCACCGGGAGTGACTCATTTAGCGATAACTGGCAGATGCTACACACTCGATTTGTTTTTGATTGCTTCTATAGTTTCTTCTTTGCACAGCGATATATATGATATATCCCGCACCTCATTCGACGAGGAAAGGGCCGACGATCCCTTCACCGGGAGTGACCCCTTTAGCAAAACTAGAAAAGCCTCAAAATCACTCCATTTCAAAACTTCATTTGATTCTACAACGATATCAAGTTCATTAAGCAATAGGTTTTCAGAAAAACCTGTCGTAGCCCTCCGTCATTTCAGATAAGTACTAGTTAGTATTCATGCTGCGGTTGTTTGGCATGCGTCAAGGCGTAGTGTACGGTAGCTAACTAGTGCTTATCTGCTAGCATACGATGCGATTGGATTAGGGTATTCGCACGGCGTTGTTTGGCATGCGTCAAGGGTCGTGCGGGTGGGTTTAATTCAATCAAGAAATGCGCGGGTTGAACTTGACTAGCGGACTATGGGTTGTTTGGCATGCGTCAAGGTCATAGCACGCTAGGGGCAAAATATTATCGGGAATTTTAAGTGTTGAAATTTGCAATGAGATTGCATACCTTCTATGAGATAGTTGGATCCCGATACCCACTGCGAGTAAGAGTTACTCCTGAGAGAGTTTTACACATTACAATTAGCCGATCAAGTAGGTGTCTAGAAAGGTGTTAACGAGGTTACGCCTCTGGGAAAATGAGGTTTACATTAATTAGGTTCGTGCGAAAGCATGGGGGACCTCCCTCAAAGTACCGACACTAGCCTGGCTGAAAGATTGGTGAACTTGTAGTGTGTAATTAATCCCGGCTAGTCTTTCCTTTTAGGGTTTGAAGGAAGATTTGATAAAAAGCTGTGGGAGCCATCCTGATTAGATAAGATAATAACCAATCTGATCTTGCACGAGCATACGCTAAAGTGTTTTCTTCTCTCTCTCTCCAGGTAGCGACCATTTCATGCCCTATTGAAGATAATAATATGGATGTATTGACCGAACCCGCGTGTTATACTGTGCTGGGGAACGTTGGTTCCGTTCTTTCCTATAAGAGTTATAGGAATGAACAGGATATAGGGGAATACCAGGATTCCCATGCCACCCGAATGAAGAAAGTACATGTTGATGCATTTTCTTCGGGTGTGTTGGTTACAGAGAACTGTTTCTCCATTTGCTCTACGTCCTGGGTATTAGATACCGGGTCAGGATCCCATATATGTAATCAGTTACATGGGCTAAGGAAAGGTAAAGAACTTGGAGAAGGTGATAAAGACATTAGAGTTGGAAATGGTGCAATTGTTGCAGCTAAGACTGTCGGGGAATATCACCTTGTATTACCGACTGGCAATACATTTGTTCTGAACGAATGCTATTACATGCCGAACCTGATATGCAACATTATATCGGTTTCTTTATTAAGTAAAGAGGGATATAATTTTGTATTACAGGACAATGTTATGAACATTTTCCGTAACCAAAAGTTGGTTGGATCAGGCACGTTGTGCAATGGCATTTATGTTCTAAATCAATCAACAGTTCTGAGCATAACAAACACACACAAGAGGAAGAGTTCTGAACTGAACGAATCCTTCTTGTGGCATTGTAGACTGGGTCACATCAATGCGACACGACTGGCTAAGTTGCATAAGGATGGATATTTAAATCCATTTGAATTTTCATCTTATAACACTTGCCAGCCATGTCTCAAAGGCAAGATGACCAAAACTCCGTTTACGGGACAAGGAGAAAGAGTTACCGAACTCTTGGGAGTTATACATAGTGATGTATGCGGTCCCATGTCTACACATGCCAGGGATGGTTCTTCGTACTTCATTACATTCACTGACGATCTCTCTAGATTCGGATATGTGTTCCTGATGAAACACAAATCAGAAGCTTTTGAGAAATTTAGAGAATATAAACGAGAAGTCGAGAACCAAACCGGAAAAAGTATTAAAATCCTTCGATCTGATCGAGGAGGAGAATACTTAAGCAATGAATTCCTGGACTTCCTAAAAAAGAATGGGATTCTCTCTCAGCTGACTCCTCCATATACACCACAGCACAACGGTGTATCAGAACGGAGGAACCGCACCCTATTAGATATGGTGCGCTCAATGATGAGTACAGCTGAGTTACCTATTTCCTTCTAGGGATATGCGCTTGAGACAGCCATGGACCTATTGAATAGAGTTCCTACCAAATCAGTGCCTACCACTCCATATGAGGTATGGAAAGGGAAGAGACCACATCTTAATTATATTAAGATATGGGGTTGTCCAGCCTATGTCAAAAGACAAAATCCGGACAAACTCGAGGCAAGATCTGTCTTATGTAAGTTTGTAGGATATCCCAAAAATTCACAAGGGTATATCTTCTACTACCCCAAGGAACAAAAGGTGTTTGTTTCTCGACATGCCACTTTCTTAGAAAAAAGTTTTCTTATGAAACAGATAAGTGGCATTGAGGTAGAACTGGAAGAGGTTCCAGCGACACAGACTACAACGAAGATTTGGTTGAACCAGAGGATTTCGTAGTTCCCGATGAACCCCAGCCACTCCGCCGATCTAGTAGGGTTCCTCGCCAACCTGAGAGATACTACGGTTTTCTCATGGATGGAGGGAGCGAGGATTGCATCATGGAGGATGATGACCCAACTAGCTTCGAGCAGGCCATCACGAGTAGGGACTCAGTGAAATGGCTGGATGCTATGCGGTCCGAGATGGAATCCATGTACACCAACAAAGTATGGACTTTGGAAGTTGCTCCTGAAGGGGTAAAACTCATTGGGAGCAAGTGGATCTTCAAGAAGAAACTTGGTGTAGATGGGAAAGTGGAGACTTTCAAAGCTAGACTTGTAGCAAAGGGTTTTCGTCAAAGACCAGGTGTAGACTATGACGAGACCTTTTCTCCAGTGGCTATGCTTAAATCCATCCGGATCATGCTTGCCATCGCTGCATATCATGATTACGAAATCTGGCAAATGGATGTTAAGACCGCCTTTCTAAATGGTGATTTAGAAGAGTGCGTCTACATGACTCAGCCAGAGGGCTTCGTAGACAGTGGGAGCAGCGGGAACGTGTGCAAGCTGCTTAAATCCATTTATGGATTAAAGCAAGCATCGCGGAGTTGGAACATCTGCTTTGACGTCGTTATCAAAGAGTTTGATTTCGTCAAAAACCCAGATGAACCTTGTATTTACAAGAAGGTGGCAGGGAGTAAGGTTGTCTTCCTCGTATTGTACGTGGACGACATACTCTTGATAGGAAATGATATTCGTATGCTGCAATCGGTCAAGCTCTTCTTGTCACAAAGATTCTCAATGAAAGATCTTGGTGATGCCTCCTGCATATTGGGAATTAGGATCTATAGAGATAGATCCAAACGGATTTTGGGATTGTCCCAATCCAGGTACATTGACACCATACTAAAGAGGTTTAGTATGGAAGAATCCAAGCGTGGGAACTTGCCCACGATCTCTGGAGTCATTCTCTCCAAAGAGATGTCTCCCAAGACTGATTTGGAGAGAGCTCGCATGCAAGGGATACCCTATGCTTCGGCTGTAGGCTCTATCATGTATGCGATGCTATGTACCAGACCCGATGTAGCATACTCACTAAGTATAGTGAGCAGGTATCAAGCTGATCCTGGAGAGAGTCACTGGACAGCTGTGAAGAGCATTCTCAAGTACTTACGAAGGACTAAAGAGATGCTCTTGGTATATGGTAATGGAGAACTCTAAGTGGAGTCCTTTACCGATTCGAGCTTCCAGAGTGATAAGGACGACTCTAAGTCGCGGTCGGGTTTTGTCTTTACCCTTTACGGAGGGGCGGTTAGCTGGAAGAGTTCCAAGCAGGAAACCGTGGCAGACTCGACGATGGAGGCTGAATACATCGCTGCCAACGATGCTGCTAAAGAGGATGTCTGGATCAAGAAGTTCATTACTGAACTTGGAGTGGTTCCATCCATTGAGCATCCAATACCTTTGTATTGCGATAACAATGGAGCGGTGGCTTTGGCCAAGGAACCCAGGTCCCATCAGCGATCTAGGCATATTATGAGGCGGTATCACCTGATCCGGGAGATAGTTGATCGCCGGGAGATCGAGGTCAGGAGGGTTGACACGAAGAACAACACGGCGGATCCACTTACGAAGGCCATTCCCCAGATACAGTTTGAGAGACTCTTCGGGATGCTCGGTATGCGATACTACAGCAGCTGGCCCTAGTGCAAGTGGGAGATTGTTAGTTGTATGTATGCCCTAGAGGCCAGTATTGTACAGATGATGTATATTATATTGGATGCTTGGACATATACAGAGATGACTTTCTTGCTCGATATGATAGTATGCTATCGGGTTACTCTTTATCTTAACATGTACACTTGTCTCTTTATACTGTCTTATAGTTACATGTTGGTAAAGCCCTTAGGATATGTACTTGACTACCTGGACTGTGATGCAGATCATACTAGTGGGGACATGGTAGTCCATAAGTACATCCTTCAAGGTCCCTAGTCGTGGGTGTATCGAGACGGGGCATCGATATACCAGTGTAGACTAGCGTATACGCTTCTCGACCCATGAGATGGGCGATGGATGATCCCACATCCATTGGTGTTTGACATCAGAGATGGTGTACGGGTGCTCAGTGGAGACTGGGTACACTGGACGGACTCGCCGAGAACTCCCAGATGGTATTATACCTCACGTCAGATGGCAGTTCTCAGGTGACACTTGTACAGGTTAGTCTGTAGACCCGAGATCGTCATAGAGTCTTGTGTGATTCCTACTGTGCTTTGATCTCCACCTTACTACGTCCATGAGGGCGTGCAAAACGGTGGACTTTGGGTACAGTCCCGAGTCATATGGAGGCAATGAGCGATAGGTGGGGTTTCGTCTCTCCCGGTATTGGGGGTTGATGTTGCGCTGTGCTCGATTGGCCGTAACAGGGAAGTCCCTGGCCAGGGCTGATCTGAGATTTGCTGGTAAGTGTTACCAGTAGTTTCTCGACCTGTTATGAGCCTCACATCGGCACTACTTATCGGTTATTGGGGTCTGACGTTTACCACCCCTAGACTTGATATGCGACATATCATACGAACAGACCGGACTGTACGGTAAGTGTTACTGGTTGGATTCACAGGAGTGTGAGCGGACTAGCTCGTGATCTTCTGATCGCTCAATACCCGGATGGCCGTTACGTTTAGCAGACCGCTTGCGGCTTGTGGGTGCTTGATATGATCATCATCTGCTACCGGCGTATTGACGAGTCTTTAGAGTCCTACACAGAGGTTTCCTGGCTCAAGCGAAACGAAATAGGAGTGCATATGAGATATGTGCAGGACCGAGAATGATGCGTGTATGTGATACCGTATTTCATTCTCGCGATGAATGTTTCGATTGGTTATATGCGATATAACCTAGTTATCGAATCGTAGATTGATTCGATAAGTTGATACATTGGATACTAGTCGGTTATGTGCGACATGACCGGATCATTGAATCAAGTGTTGATTTAATGGTTTAATGTATAATTATATATTTGATATATTACTTTGCATTAACCAGTATTGGTTCACTTTAATAGGATTTTCTCACTTGTAGTTCACAAGTTGTATATGTGATATACTTTTGTGCACTACAATGTGTCATGTTTGATGATGCATGTAAATTGGTTTTGTGTTAAGACTTAAACCATGGTTATGATAATAGTTGGGGTTTTGATTTATTTACTTATTTATTTATCTATTCTTTTTTGATAAATAAATAAAAGGTAACAAAATGGTTTCTTTCATGAAGCTTGATGAAGCTTCATGAAGCTTTGACTAAAGTGACCATTTTGTCATCATCCTTAACCCTAACCATTCTCACTTGACCATGGTCTATTCTCTACACTTAAACAAGGTTAGAAGATGATAAGTATTCATTTTTATTATTCTTTTAACAACACATATCATATTCTTTCTTCTTCTTCATCATCTTCATCAAGAAAGAAAGCTTGATGCCATCAATGGCAACTTGAGTTCTAAAGTGAGAAATCCAATTCTAAAGTGAACCCACCTCCTATTTCTTCACCCTCTACCTCTTGCCAAGTTGTTTTGGGTGTTTTCTTCACAAGTTTCACAAATTTGTGAAGTCGGAGCTTGAACTAGTGATGCCTCGATGTAGATCATCTTCGGCACGAAGCCGACGACCTTGCCCGCTCCTTTTTCCGATGAAGCCGACGATCGAGTCTAGGATTCAAGATGGACAGCGAGAGGACGCCTACATGGAGCTAAGGAAGTGGAGAACCGGATCTACAAAGGTTGTAGCCCCTCTCCTTTAGTTAAGTTGTTAACTAGTTTAGTTTTTCGCCTAAACTTCTAGTCAACGATCCGTATTAGGGTTTCTCGGCACCCATAATTTTTGAAATTGGCATGGTTGATGCCTTGTGAGACCTCTATAGTGTGCCTAGGAACCCTACAAAAATTCCGTGGCAATCGATCAATTGAGGCTGAACTGCTAGATTTATAACATTCAAATTAGTTATCTCATAACTACTTGTGGATTCCAAATATTGTATCACTTTCCAGATAAAAAAGACAGTGTTAAACTTTCCGATCGAATAATCAAACACCCAAGATTTCCCAAATATCTCAACACTTGAGCGGAGTTCAAAAAATATCCATCACATGCCACAGTACCAATGGTCCAGCCGTAGAAGGGTCAAGCCAACGCCTCACATATAGCAACGCCGTACTGCCCCAAACCCTAAGGTTCAGAGGCAGTTCAAGACGGTCACATAATCGAGTTAAGGTTTGTTGTCTTCTAGAGGGTCTATCGCGTTACTTGCACAACTTAGAACGTTCTAAAACTCGAAAAAAATCCAACTTTTGAAAAAATTTCCGACAGGGGAAAAAGTGAGTTATTGATATCCGTTCGAACTTTTTAACTGTTTTTAAAATTATCCGGAAAAAATTAAACGAAGTTAAATTATTCGATCGAATCAACGAGTCCCCAATACAACCCAGAAAACTCAACACTTGAGTAGAATTAAAAATTCCCAGAAGAATCAGGAAACAGCTACGGGTGTAACTGTAGAAAAACGAGTCCCTAATCTCCACATACGGCCGCGGAACCCCCGCCAAAACCACGGTACGGTAGAATTAAAAATTCCCAGAAGAATCAGGAAACAGCTACGGGTGTAACTATAAAAAAACGAGTCCTTAATCTCCACATACGGCCGCGGAACCGCCGCCAAAACCACGGTACGGTAGAATTAAAAATTCCTAGAAGAATCAAGAAACAGCTACCGGTGTAACTGTAGAAAAACGAGTCCCTAATCTCCACATACGGCCGCGGAACCGCCGCCAAAACCACGGTACGGACGCGGTTCCGCGGCGCTACAGTGGATTTAGGAAGTCGTATTCTACAGTTATTCTTAGATTTCCCTGCTCAATTTTCTGAGCATTTTTAATACTAGAAAATCAACATTTTAAAAAAATATCCAGAGAAGGGTATTCGTCGGGGTTTCCGGGTTCGATCGGACTTTAAACTTCGTCTAGACTTCGCCTAAAGCTCTAGCTTGGCTCTGATACCACTGTAGGGTTTCTAGGTACGTACACAAGGGTCTACGAGGCATCTACCATGCCCGATTTAAAAATTAGCCATGCCGAACAACCCAAAGCCGGATCTTTAAACTAGAGATTAGGCGAAAACAAGTATGTTAAACACTTTAACACTAAGTGAGAGGGATTACAACCTTTGTAGATCCGGTCCTTCACTTCTTAAGCTCCGTGTTGAGGTCCCTTCCCTGCGATCATCGTGTTCCGGACTCTCGAGAGGCTCCACGAAGAGAAAGGTGCAAGCTTGCTTTCTATCTTCGATAACAATAATGATCTACCTTGAAGTTTCATTAACACAAGCTCTCACTCACTAAATGAAGTGAACACTCTCATCTAAAGGGCAAGGGTAGATGAGGATGATGAAGTAGGATTTTTGCTCTCATTTGTTTTCTTATTCTCACTCATTTTCATCACTTGGATCAAAGCTAGAAAGCTTTTCTAAGCAAAAGGAAGAAGAAGAAGAATAGCGATCCGTTTGTGATGAATAATGAAAGGATAATAATGATGAATAATGCAACCATGGTTAAACAAACCTTTGTAGAGATTTAACTAGGGCTAGGGTTTGGGTTGAGTTAAAGATGAGTCACTTTAAAATATCTAACACAAAACGAAAAGAAACCTTCTAGAAGGTTCATGAATGAACTAACCCAAATCAAACCCTAATCCTGTTTAATCTCCACTAAACATGTTGCATTAGTAATCATATCATGTTACAATATTATATATCACATATATAATATTTATTGTAACAAAATAAAATAATACAATTAACATATATCGCATATATATCAATGTATTACCCGAATGAGAAAAAGAATCTTTTAGTGAGCTAAAATTAGTTAATCTAATTTAATATATCATATATATAATTATATATTAAATCATCAAATCAACACTTGATCCGACAATCCGGCTATATCGCATATAACCGACTAATATATCATTTTCCGATTCATCGAATCAACACTTGATCCGATGATCCGGCTGATATCAAATATCGCGAGAATATAATACGGTATCTCATATCGCATTATCCTCGGTCCTGCACATATCACATATGTGCTCCTACTCCATTTTGTATGAGTCAAGAAACCTCTGTGTAGGACTCTAAAGAATCGTCAATACGCCGACAGTAGGTGATGATCATATCAAACACCCACAAGCTGCAAGCGGTCAGCTAAACGTAACAGCCACCCAGGTATTGAGCGCTTAGAAGATCAACAAGCAAGCCTGTACATTCTCATGTGAATCCAATCAGTAACACTCCCGTACAGTCCGGTCTCGTTGTCTGATACGTCGCATATCTCGCCTAGGGGTGGTATACGTCAGACCCCAGTAGCTTGATAAGTCTTGTCGATATGAGGTCCATAACAGTTCGAGAAACTACTGATAACACTTACCAGTATATCTCAGCAACCCTGGCCAAGGATTTCCACTTATAGCCAATCGAACACAGGACAACATCAACTCCCTATACCGGGAGATACGAATCCCCTCCTATCGCTCATTGCCTCCATGTGATTCGGGACTATACCGAAAATCCACCTTTTTGCACGCCCTCTTGGACGTGGTATGATGGAAATCAAAGCATAGTGGGAATCACACAAGACTCTATGACGATCTCGGGTCAACAGACTACTCTGTACCAGTGTCACCGGAGAACTGCCATCTGACGTGAGGTATAATACCATCTGGGAGTTCTCGGCGAGTCCATCCAGTGTACCCAGTCTCTACTGAGCACCCGTACACCATCCTTGATGTCAAACACCGATGGATATGGGATCATTCATCGCCCATCATATGAGTCAAGATGCGTATACGCTAGTCTACTCTGGTGTATCGATGCCCTGTCTCGATACACCCTCGACTAGGAACAGTTATAGGATGTACTCATCGACTACCGTGGCCCCACCAGTATGATCTCATCATAGTCCCAGTAGTCGAGTACATATCCTAAGGGCTTTATCAACATGTAATATAGAGACAATCAGAGCATATGTTAAGATAAAGTACAACCAGATAGCGTACTATCATGTCGAGCAAGAAAGTCCTCCCTATATATGTCCAAGCATCCATTACAATATACATCGTATGTACAGTAATAACCTCTAGGGCATACATATAACTAACATTATGTGAACCAACTGACACCAATGGCTTGTGAGACTAGCCACTGCCCCTCGTCGGGGTCTCGATCGTATACACTAGTCTACTCATGGAGTATCGATACCCAGTCTCGAAACTCCCACGAGTAGGGACCTTTTAAGGATGTGCTTATAGACCCCAGCTCCTACGTATATGATCGCCATCATACTGCTGGCAGTCAAGCAAGAATCCTATGGGCTCTATCAACGTGTAATAGTGATCTGTAATATCACCTAAAGCTGTACACGATGATAAAGATAAACTCGGTATCCTACTATTCTCTATCAACGTGTAATAGTGAACTGCAATGTCACCTAAAACATGTACACGATGATAAAGACAAACCAGATAGTATACAATCCTCTCAAGTAAGACTTTCCTACCGGTATAGGTCCTCCCTCAATCATTGCAATCACGTGCCTGCGATTCAATAATTGACTTTGAGGGCACTATATCCAACAGTTGTTGGACACACGCTGGATGGTGCATTAGTACATGTTACGCATCGGTATATTATTATTCTTGACACAGACACAAGTACTTTGATATCACACTTATGATATATTGTTACCTTTGTTGTAGTATTGAGTATTTTCATTGTATGACCTAGGAGAGCGTCATACATGCGATTTCTTCTCTTTGCTATTTTCTACTCACGAGTTGGCAACTCACCTCCGTTGTGCCACAGTTTCTTACAGGTTTATCCGTACAGGTTCCATGGCGGCTTCGTTGGCACACTACTTCCTTCCGGGTGATTGCTTGGGTAGGTTGGTTCACTTGTATCGTGACCACCGTTGTACTTTTATTTATTTCAGTTGTATCTAGTAAACTCCATCAACCAGACTTGTATTATTTGATAGACTTAGAAAAGCAGTTGTTTATTCTTTCGACCTTAGAGTCCCGCGATTGTATTATTATAGTTCTTCTCTGGTTTTCTTAAGGATGTTGATTTTCTTTCTGAGTTTGATCCTCGCCTTCGGCGTTGTATTTTTGGACTGTTTGCGTGGTTGTTTCCGCCAATTGGCAAAGAGCTAGCTCCCGCTTGGGGATGCCATTATTCATTTCTTATGTATATTCCTGTTTGTACCCGTTTGGGGCCAGTATTTACAAAGGAAACTCTGCCAAAATTTTTGGGAAAGACTTGATGCTTTTAAAATTGCTTACTACGATTTTCAACGTGATTTTATATGTTAACTTTCAAATAAGTATTCTTTCACACCTTCTTTTAAATGGTTTAGATTTCTGTGCTTTTGCTTACTTAGATTACGTTACGCCTATAGACGTTTCATAATTTAAGTGCCAGTCACGTTCCTTACCTTCGGGTCGTGACAAAATTGGTATCATAGCGTTAGGTTTAACCTTGGTTCGAGTCTAGGTTTGACTATGCAGAGTCTAGGGCGTATATATATATATTCGGAACCTAGACTTGACCTTACGGAACTTAGATTTGGTAGAGGGGGTATTAGACCCGAACTTTTGTCGCGTAGGTTGACCATGGTTGATGGAGTAGGTGACTTAAGTAGAGTGACGTACCGTGTGTATTTTCTGCTGCATACTTACGACACGCTACTCCGCTTATGGAAGCCTTAGGATGTACATTTCTTTGCACCGTATTCTATTCATTTCTTTGATCCATCCTCATCGATGTCGGATGGTGTTTTCTGTTACCACGGTTGCACGGGCAGAGAGAGATGCGGCTAGAGTTGCGGTCAGCTTGAGCTCGTCATAGACAAGGACTGACCAGGATGTTTTTCGGTGACATGAGCATTTCAATATATCGTTTTATTATGTTTTCTCATTGACGCGAATGATCAGATCAGCATCAGAGGATTGGGCCACTGCTAGAGGCCGGCTAGAATGTGATGATCGTTAATGTATCGTCTATTCTTAAGGATTGAGGCACTGTTTAGCGTGCGGATGAATGAGCCAGTTGTTGCTACGACTGACAAGATATCGCCCCAGATGTTTGAAGCTATTGCAGCATGAGTTTGTACTTAGGGATATGATAGAAGATCGCTAGTCACCCACGGATTAATGACTAGGACATGTGGTTCGTTTGCATACCCCGATGCGAGGTCATCAGATTGATTGATTTCAGCTATAGAGGACTTCACACAGGCACGTTGAGAGTAGATAGAAAACAGACGAATGAAGAGTATTCCTCCGACGAGTTGGAAGAGTTTCCGAGGGCGTAGTTGGCCAGATACCTACCACAAGATATTGAGCTGTCGAGTTCGTAGTTTCGGAAGGGAGACTCCAGATATGATTATAGCCGTTTGTAGCGCAGTCCATACAGCTATGAAGAGACGAGTCCGAATCAGTCCACATTAGAGAAAAGTGGAGTAAGTGGTTCGTACGAGATTTTGACCAGATGGTGTTCCACTCCGTTGACATCAGAGATGTAATACGCATGCAGAGGCGTTGAATATGGAAATATCTTTTAGAAGAAGTCGTGATGAGTATGCAGCTGTTCCGGAATAAGGAATGGATTTAGTAAAGGGTGATTAGTTCCGGGCAGTTCGACAGAAACGGGATTGGGAGAGAACCCGACAAAATCTTTCTGGAATACTATACGAGAAGATTTGGGCCAAGGATCGGTCGTATTACGCACACCCAGTATGCCAGAGTTCGGCATCATCGACGAGATATGTTATGTGTAACCATGATAGTTGGCCAGAGACCTTTAGAGGATGTACCAGAGCAGAACTGTTTTTGTCATCATTTCCATATTAGGTCGTTGAGCCGAGGAGTTATGTAACTGGCAATCCGCAGAGATAGACGAGAGCCTAAGGGCACAAGGTGCCAGACCATGAACAGGAGGCAAGTAGATATCTTGCTCTGCTAGCTTTGGATGCACCGACACCTTCTCGACTTTGAAGGAAGGACATATCGACGACAGTGTTTACGATTTGCGATTTGGTGATTCGAATATCACGTGTCCGTCATTTTGGATTTCGGTATTTTGGGTGATTTATTTGCATGATTGAGATTTTGTGCACCACAGTTGCACTCGACATCAATTTGATGTCGTTCAAGATGTTTGATTTTGATTTCATGCCTATGGTATGTATGTGATTTGACTTGTGCGTTCGGTGTAGTTTTCATGCACTTTTAGTACTTTGATTCGATTTTGTGCACGCTGATGCACGTGGTTGTGAGATTATATCCCATGGTATACCTGATTTGGATTGAAGTATGTTGTATAGCGTCGATTTCGATTGTGATATTCGATATTTGTTTTCGTGCACCTTGTGCACTTGATTTGGATTCTTGCACATACTTGGCGCGCTTGATACAATTTTAGTGCACACCAGATACACTAAATCGGGGTTCTTCATGCATATCAGATGCACCTAATATTGTTGTCAGGCATACCCGTTGCCCTTGACAGGTGTTTTCGTGCACACCCGTTGCACATAGATTTTGTTTCTGTGCACATGTATGGAACATTCATTGATTGTGATTTCTGTGCGCACCAGACGCACGTGGCATTATTACATATACTATTGAGTGTGATTTCCTTGAGCAGTACGTATTTATAATATTTACTATTTAGTTTAGTAACCGAACATGACTGTTCTGAGAACAGTACCTAGGTGTTTTTATATGCATCAATAGTTACCAAAGGGATTTCCAAAAAGGAGCTACAGTCTCAATGTTTTTCCTATGTGTCCGAGATGACACGAAACATTTTACAAATGAAACCCTTCTAAATTATTTTCAAAATGGCGGGACGTGTATGTTAAACAAAGGAAGTATATATATAGTTATTTTTCTTACAATAAACGTCTGCTACTTGTGCCGTGATACGCGCATCGCAAAGCAATTTGAAAAAGGGTTGGCATGCATTTCTGTTCAGATGTTTTGACGAGTTTACAACGATGCGTACTATGTACATGTTATAGTTTTGAGTATATCATATTGGTTTTCGTATTGGAATTTGACATTGGTATCTTCACCATGACTCCGATGATTGCGTGATGCTTGACGGAGTTTTGATTTTGAGTTATATACTCATTTTTTCATGCCCATGCATTGTGCTAAGATGTGTTTTAAGTATTTATGATGTCGGAGCCCCGACGAATTGAGTGCTTTGCTGAAATGTTTTGGAATTTGGGGGTGTTTTAATTTTAAATTCGGGGACCGAATTTATTTAAGGGGGGAAGACTGTAACATTTTAGAAAAATAAAATATTATTTTTGGCAAAATAAACAATTAATTGTGTATGGGTTATTACTAAACTCGATTAGTGTTTATTAATTTTTCATTAAGTATGATATGTGCATGACAAGCAACATGATATGTTGCATAATACTTGTTACATTTCTTTTATTGTTTGAAAACCATGCTTCATTTCTTTTATTACTTGGTTTTTTTGTTCTTGGATTGAAATTAAAAGAAAAGAAAAGAAATTGGAAATATTTTAAGAGTGGGGACAAGGAAGTATAGGAGAAGAGAGAGAGAGAGGGTGAGGGGTCTTTTCACCTTGGCTCACTTTTCTTCACTTCATTTTCATCATTCTTTTTCCCCTTCTCCCCTTCATGTGTGCCCTCTCCATCCACCTCCTCTACCTCCTCACAACACCCCCAAATCCACATCAAAATCTTATATCCCCTTCATTAAAATTGTGCACAAGCTCACTACAAGCATGGTGGATCAAGCAAGTTAAGATTTTGAGCACTTGGGGAAACTCAAGAATTTTCTTGAGTTGCCAAATGAGGTATTTCATTGACCATTAGTGTAGTAATTGATTTTCTTTAGCTTCTATTTTAGTTTAGAATTGATTAAGTGAGATTTAGTGATCTTGGAAAATTCCAAGATGAAGTTAGAGGATTCTTGAGTTGTGATTGTGCAATTGAGGTGTAATTGGTGACTACAACCCCTTTAGTGTTAAAAACCTAGATCAAACCAGAGCCTAGGCCATAAAACATGAGTTAGAAACTTTCTGTGTCGGTTTTTATGGTTTGTGATGCCTACAGGAAATCTGTAGTGACCTGAGACCATTGCAGGAAAAACAAGCAACTTTATTGACCTAGATTGAGCACTAAAAGACCACCCTGAAAATACGAACCCAAAACTTGCAGCTAAAACCGGCCAGGACGGAATTTCTATGGATCTCGCCGGGTAAATGGTGGGTGATGGTGTTAGGATTGGTTCTGTAGCTCACATACCCCATAGACTACCCCACTGTACTATTTGTTTATCCCCAATTCACCTGACCAAAATTCTGGAGCAAGTTTTCTGAGTTTCTGTTTTGGTTTCATGATTGTTCATGACTTGAAATTTGGATATTGTGTTTTTTCTCGGTCACTTGACGTTTGTACGTCGATATCGGGAGTTGTTTGGTTATTCAAGCATGCGTAGACCATAGGTTTTAACTTATGTGTGATTCGTGCGCCGTCTTGGTTTTCGTGCGCGATTTCCGCTTACGATACTATGTGTTTATATATGTAGGCACCTTCACGTGGACTTCGGATAACAAGGAGGAGCATAGCGACATCGACCTCGGCAAGCAAGGATCAAGATGCGTAGATGTATATCCATGGAGGAAGTCGGGTGGATGGCGTATATGTCATGGCACGTGACTAGCACTTGAATCAGGACCCCATCTAATTCAAGCAAGCCAAAAGCCCAGAAATCTAAACCATTTGAAAAGAGAGTGAAGGAATACTTATTTAAAAGTTAACATAAAAATTCACTTTGAAAGTCGTAGTAAGCATTTTTAAACCATCAAGTCTTTCCCAAAAATTTCGGCAGAGTTTCCTTTGTAAATACTGACCCCAAACGGGTAAAAACAGGAATATACATAAGTAATGAATAAAGGCATCCCCAAGCAGGAGCTAGCTCTTCGCCAATTGGCGGAAAAAACCACGCAAGCAATATAATATACAACGCCGAAGGGCGAGGATCAAAAATCAGAAAGAAAACCAACATCCTCAAGAAAACCATAGAAGAACTATAATAATACAAGCGTGTGACTCTAAGGTAGAAAGAATAACAACTGGTTTTCTATGTCTATCAAATAATACAAGTCTGGTTGATGGAGTTTACTAGATACAACTGAAAATAAATAAAAGTACAACGGTGGTCACGATGTAAGTGAACCCACCTACCGAAGCAATCTCCCTAAAAGAAGTGGTGTGCCAGCAAAGCCGCCAAGGAAACCTGTACGGAAAAACCTGTAAGAAACTGTGGCACAACGGGGGTGAGTTGCCAACTCGTGAGTAGAAGACATCACCGAGCAGAAATCAAAAGTATGACTACCTCCTAGGTCATACAGTAATGTCCTCATAATATACCCTGAAACATCTAATAGTGGCAAGGGTAATCATCTAAACATAAGTATAATACTAAGTGCTCGTGTCAGTACCTCAGGTAGCAACATGTCACATATATGATGTACGAATGTATTAAAAATGAAAGCAGAATACATCTTGTACGAGAAAACTATTTTCTTATCTTAGTGAGATTTTTGTGTAAAAACCGAAGTATCATCAATGAAATCAACAGAGAATCCGTGTCAAGCATCGACACAAAACATATATCCTAATATCTCAATGTCCCAATATCCCAATATCTTATTGTCTCAATGTCTCAATATCTCAATATCTCGGGCTCCGGCAATCCGGACTGGCCCATATCATCAAATCTCACGACTACGTCTGTATCCTCCGGATATCCGCCGCGTCACAAATAACCGGTCGGTAGTTCTCCCCTACCGGGCTCAACTCCATCATCTGCGACCATCTTGCCCCGGGGTATCGCACCAGGTCTACCATGCACCCGCAGACGGTTCATCCTCCTCCTCGAATTGGGTGTATGATACCGCTCAAGAACCGAGAAAACTCATGGTGTATACCTCTCACATCATATCACGAGAAAACCGCAAATTTCTATCTTTAGAAATGATAATGAGTTTATAAAATCCTTGCGTCTTCTCCAAATCTAGAAATCTTATAGAAAATCTGAAATCCCAAACTCGAGAGTAAATAAATAGTGAATTACCGGCATAAAGCCCCATAATATTGCATGAAAAATGAATATATATACATGCATGGGTATCTAAGTAAAGAATGCAATATTTAAACTAGCATAGTAATGACATATTGGAATTATCAGCTAGCAAGTTATATCTGTTGGATATAGTTCCCTCAAAGTCAATTATTGGATCGCATGTACGTGATTACAATGATTGAGGGAGGACCTATACCGGTAGTACAGTCTTGCTCGAGATGATAGTATGCTATCTGGTTTGTCTTTATCATCGTGTACATGCCTTAGTTCACTATTGTATGTTGATAGAGCCCATAGGATTTTTTCTTGACTGCCAGCAGTATGATGGCGATCATATACATGGGAGCTGGGGTCTATAAGCACATCCTTAAATGGTCCCTAGTCGAGGGAGTTTCGAGACAGGGCATCGATACTCCAGAGTAGACTAGTGTATACAGTCGAGACCCCAACGAGGGGCGGTGGCCGGTCTTACAAGCCATTGGTGTCTGTTGGTTTACCTAAGATGTATACAGGTGCTTTATGAGTACACCGGATAGGACTCGTCGGGAAAATGCTAGTTGGTATTATACATATCGTCAGATAGCAGTTCTCAGGTGACATGTGTACGGGTTAGTCTGTCGACCTGAGATCGTCATTTGTCTCGTGTGAGTTCCCACTGTGCTTTTATTACTACCCTACCACGGCTCAAAGGAGTCGTGCAAACAGGTTTTAGTTGGGTACAGTCCCGAGCCATATGGAGGCATTGAGCGGATCGTCGGGGATTCGTCTCTCTCGGTATTGGGGGTGAGATCGTGCTGTTTTTAGGAGAGCCATTAGATGAAATCCCTGGCCAGGGTAATCGAGATTTACTGGTAGGTATTCCAGTAGTATCTCAGGGTGTTCTGGGCTACTCTCCGACACGACTTATATAGCTATTGGGGGTCTGACGTTTACCAGCCCCCTAGGCCTTATATGCGATACTCATAGACGAACGGACCGGACTGTACAGATATAGTCACTGTCAGGCTCAGTAGGGTTTTTAGATGAGTTCACTCGTCAGTTTCTCTTCCGATCAATACATGGGCAACCGTTATGTACAGGTAGTACCTCTGACGTGCTAGTGGTTATACCCAGTGCCAGTGTATTGATGAGTCATTAGAGTCCCCCACAGACAGTTTTCCAGTTCGGGCGAAACGTTGTAGAGGACGTATGGATATATGGCCGGGTTCGATCATATTCATGCACTTATGCACGGATCATGATCGGACGGATAATTTTAGCGGGCTTTGGTTTAAGCCGGATCCTAGTATTATATAGTGTAGGAATATTTCTGTCTCATTGCATTTCGTGTTCGGTCGGAATACAAATGCGGGTATGTATATACAGTTGAGGTGTAATCTCGTAATTCGTTACGGGATTATTTTGGGAGTTGCCAGTTTTCTTTTCCGGACTTAAAACACCTTGTTTAATCACTGTGAGCATTGACCTTGACTTTGTCAATTCTTTGACCCGTTTCCTTGGCCAATTTTCGAAACCTGGGGCAGCCCATCATTGATTTCACATGGTGTGTGTTTCTAGAAGGGTATGGGGTTGTTTATGTGCATTTAAGAGGTATGGGCACCCATTTCCTTGTGAGGTGGCTGATTTTGGAGATGGGGGGTTTTTCTGCAATTCCGGGGCAGCCACAAAATGAGGTTTTTTTTTTGTGGTGACCATTTTTTTTACACACACTCACTTGAAGTAACCCAACACAACTCCATTGCAAAATACCCAGAGAGCTTTTCTTTGATGATGGCTGAGCCCATTCATGTATTTCCTCACTTGCAAAATATTGTGTTCACATTCTCACACCTTGGCAACTCCAATTTACCTCCATCCAATCGTTTGGGTGCCTTGAGACAAAAGATTCTACACCTTCTCTAATTCAATCTTGGACATGTCGGCTAGCAAACTTCATGTCCGAGTTGCCTCGGTTCGAGGCGGAAGCCCGTATAAAGATTCATTGACGTGGTGCCACATCGACGAGCGAGATCGAGGAGCGGACTTCGTCGGCGCAGCAGCGGGGAGCATGGTGCGGAGATTAAAGACCGAAGGACACGGATCGATCGGTATAATCTTTTTCAAACTCTTTTACATTTTTCTATTATACGGTTAATGGAACGATCCGGGTATTGGGTCGCGGTGGCGCCGGTTTTGTAAAAAGTTTTTGTTCCACTTTTGGCGTAGGTCAGACGGCCGGGGCGGCGCCGCATCCCAACATGGTATCAGAGCCACTCCATTAACCTATACTAGCTTGTTCTAACATATTTAAAATATCGATCGAACAAAATTTCCGAAACCGCAATTTTAGTTCTGAAGTTTCTGTCAAATTTTTTTCTCGTCGAAATATTATTTTGAGTGTTTCAGAAAATCAGGCAGGCTTTTATAAGACAACTGTAAAATTTTGGTTGCATGATCCTTCTGTAGCGCCGCGGAACCGCGGCCGTACCCACATTTTGACCGCGGTTCTGGTGCAGTGTTGAGCTTTCAGTGCACTAAATTTTTGCTTTGGGTCTTTAACATGGAATTGGGGTTTCTGGAATATTTTGTTTGGGCCCAGATTTTATTTTGAGTACTAGATTTGTACTTAGGGCCCCACTTCAGGAAGTTTTGTCGATCGGAATTTTAAATGTGTTAGTTTACAGTATTTACATTATATCTGGGACCGTGAATGTCATTCGAGCGGTAAATCTTGTCTAATTGCTATAGCTCTTTTAGACCGGTTTGCGAACGTGACATTCGCGTTGATGTTCTGTGTTTTGCTGTGCTATTGCAGATTTGTCGTGGTGGATAGCTTGGTGCAATGTTAGTACTGTTTGGATTTATTTGTACATTTGATATTGCGGGGCGAGCGTCCGACATGTGGACTGCCGTCACTGCCCGTTTGTATATTATTCTTTTGGGGCACGACCGGGTTGAGGACGATGTACCCGTTGTACATATTTTATTTTCTGTACTAGGTTTATCCCGCGGTGGGGTGCACGGATAGCCGGGTTCTAGAGGGCAACGGGTCCGCATCTCATGGCGTTGAGACGGAGGGGGCCTCGCTCTAGAATTGACGGGTTATTCGCCGCACTCGTAGGGGGTACAGGTTTTCATTGCAAAGTCTATCCAAACGACCAGGGGAACGTCGGGTTTCACTTGTGACTCAATGAAACCCGGGGATCCCAGATTATCTGTATTGTTCTGTGATGCTTATTACTTGTCTGTGATGTTGCATTTATCATACCTAGAGCGATTATTATATATTGGTATATATATATTAGTAGATGTTGTATATGTTTTGCACCCGCGCTAGTCCAGTCCCCGATCTGCCGTTAGTTAAGTAACCTAACGGGTGATGACGAGACCCAATGGCGAATGCGGATTGCATATACGTACATCATATTTTCGTTCTTTTCGGGTGTGATCAATTGATGGGACTGCTTTGATTCTTATCAATGCAAGGGAAAAAAACCTATATTTGATGTTGTTGGAACCAATTTTTCAAAAGCTTTTATTGCAAGGGCTTTCTCTTTTGTTTTGCACAGTGGTATTCGATCATGAATATCCAGCACCTCATTCGACGAGGCAAGGGCCGAGATCCCTTCATCGGGAGTGACCCCTTGGACAGAGGTTTGCGTCAGGGTAATAACTTCACTATAGTCGATTACTTTTTGCTTTGCATCATGGTATTCAGTTTGGAATATCCTGCACCTCATTCGACGAGGAAAGAACCGAGATCCCTTCACCAAGAGTGACCTCTTTAGCAAAAGTTTTCGCCAATATAAATTTATAAAACCACTTGGATTCCTTCAATGATATCCAGTTCATTACGTTAAAGGTTTTTCTCCATAAACCAGCCATAGCCCTCCGTCTTTTCGGATAAGTAATGCATAGTATTCGTGCGGTGTTTGTTGGCCAAAGTCAAGGCATCGTGTGCGGTAGTTGTGTATTGCTTGTCCGTTGCAAGGATATGCATTGGTTTAGGACAGTCGTACCACTTTGTTGGCCAAAGTCAAGGGTGTGTACCGGTGGGTCTAAATCAATCAGGACAATGATGGGTAGAACTTGACTTGCGAGTTATGATTTGTTGGCCAAATTCAAGGTCATAAACCGCTTGGGGTAAAAATCATATTAGGAGTTTCAAACATACAGGAAACTTGACAGGCTTGCGCATACCTTCTGGAGTGTGATGACATGAGTGACTTCCATCACGTTATCATGCGATGATGGTTGGATCCCGATTTCCACTGATGAGTAGTATTACTCCTCGGGTGATTCCGGCTAATTCTTCCTTCAGGTTTGGAGGAGAATTTGAGAAAACAGTAGGAGGTTTCATGATTGGATAAAGTGATTAACCATTCTGATCCAGGTTAGAGTGCACGCAGAGTGTTTCCTTTCTCTCTCTCTTTGACTGGGACCATGACCCGACCCTATACTATAACTCAGTGACCAAGTTAACCGAACTTTCTTATAACACTGGCTTTTGGATTGTTTGGGTTGCATACATCATTGCCACTCCTTCTTTTACCCTTTGAGTTTCTCCAGAACACCCCGTATTATTACGTACATCCACTTCCATTGGATAAATCCATCGTATGGTTATATACGAACTCGAAGGAATTTCTTCGAGGATGGATTCTGGTTCTGGAGAGATTGAATAGGATTATTCAGTTGTCTTTTCCATTTACCTTCTCTCAGATTGTAAGGGCTCCTAGGATTAGGAGAGGGTACACCTATTACGCTTATTGGATAGTCTTCTTCCAAACCATAGGCAGGTGCCGAAAGGTAGGGAATGAAGAAAACCAATTAGCCTAAGTTGGGTGTACAGAAGGTAATAAGTAAAGACAAAATAAATTGATTAGAAAGAGGGCAATGTAAATTGCGACTGCTATCATTCACGTCCGAACCATGTATTTCATAGTCACTCCTAATTCACCTTTGTATTTCTCCAGAACACTCCGTATCACTACGAACATCCAATTCCAATGGATAAATCCATCGTATGGTTATATACGAACTCGAAGGAACTTTTTCGAGGATGGATTCTGGTTCAGGAGAAATAGGAATAAGGTTTATTCAGTTGTCTTTTATCCTTACCTTCTCTCAAGTTGCGAGTGCTCCTAGGATTAGGAAAGTACACCTATTATGCTAATTGGATAGTCTTCTTCCAAACCATAGGCTGGTGCCGAGCGGTAAGGAAGGAAGAAAACCACTTAGCCTAACGATGGTGTACAGAAGGTAATTAGTAAAGACAAATAAAGGGAATTGGAGAGATGGCGGGGAAATATACGGTTACAGTCATGAATCTGAATAATGGAAGAGGCATTACTAAGAATACCCGGATACCCTTTCGAAACATTTTTATGTTTCAGTTTCACTATGCATTGTTAATTGAAAACTGATTTCTCAATTAGACACTTGCTCCAGGGTATGTATTTATTAGGTATGATTCTCACATCTGTATGGTTTTACAGATGATGAGTGGGAGTAAGTTATTGGGAATTAGGTGATCATCCTCATTATATCGGAATTCGTTGCAATTGGTGATATTTGAGGAAATCGTCTGGGTACAGTTTACAACCTACGACGCACAGGGTTTGAGTTATTCAACTCACAGGACTTATACAAAGTATTGTATGTTGTCCAGTGTCCATTAGGACAAAAGGGTTGGTCCTCTTACTATATTCTGTTCACTTGTGACTTCTCAAGTTTTTGGACAAGTGTTTCGTAGAAATACAAGGTTTAAGTTTGATAAGTTATAGGTACATGAAAAAAATAGAGAACCAGGTGTCGCGAGTATCAGGATTCTTCAAGGTGATCGAAGATGTAGATACTTGAGTATGGTATTCAGTTGATAGTAGTGGTTTTGAGAAACTTGTTCCTCTTTCAGGTTACTCATAATTGGATACACTCCTATGTTGAGTAATGCTGATCGGCCTCTCTCCATTTAGTTGACATGCACTGGAGACAGATGCATGATTTGAATCTGGTTCCAATTAAATCAGTGCCTCTATTTCTATATCGTATATAAAATGGTTTGTATCTTAGCGATGTTAAGGTACGGGGAGTTGTCCGGCTTATGCTTAAAACCAGACTCTGGATAACTCAAGGTACGTTTCTGTAATGGCAGTTTGTGGCTTAACCCCGGCTTTGACGAGGGTTGACTTTCTACCATCTGGAAGATCAATAGTGATATTGTTCTTGACTCGCCACAGTATTAGTAAAATGGATTTTTTCAGAAAACAGTAGTGGGAGTATGGTAGAACTGGAATAGATTCCAGAACCGCAAATGATTACGGAAAATTTAATAGGATCTAAAGATTCAATCAGGATTGACATTCCATTAGCCACTCCACAGATATAGTGGGTAACCTCAGGCACCCGAGAGGTACTCTGGTATCCTCAAGGACGGTGACAGGGAGGTTCTTGTTTACCCAAACTTGACACTACTGTTGTTCCTGACTATGAAACCCGGCAGGAGGATGAGTATAGCGTCGTTCTAAACTAGCTTTATAAGTGCACGCATATATGACTCTGCCAGAGGGTTGTCTTAGTCAATGGGAGCAGCAGAAGCATAGTGGACAAGTAGCTTGTGTCTATTTATAGACTAGAGCACATATAGCGGAGATAGATCATCTATTTTGACAGTCATGGGCTTGACTTCATCAGAATAGGGGATGGATCTATTAAGAAGGTAGTAGGGTGTAATGTCCTGGTTTTTGGATGAGATACACAGAATAGGAAGTGAAATTCCTATACTACGATCGGTTATACTGTGGTTGTCACACAACAGTTTCTCCACATAGGATATGGATATTATATCAGGCATTCTGGTTACTAGATCTATAGTAGTAGATCTGGATTTGGGTAGTTTCCCAATCTGGGTACTTAGACAGTATTCTAAAGATATTTAGAATGGACGACTCCTGGCATGGTGGTGTACCTGCAGGTGATGGAGTTGTTAGTTATATGTATGCCCTAGAGGCCATTACTGTACATTGGATGTATATTGTAGTGGATGCTGGGACATATATAGGAAGGACTTTCTTGCTCGACATGATAGTACGCTATCTGGTTGCACTTTATCTTAACATGTATACTTTCTGTCTCTCTGATTACATGTTGATAAAGCCCATAGGATATGTACTCGACTTCCAGGACTATGATGTAGATCATACTAGTGGGGCCTGGGTAGTCTATGAGTGCATCCTTGAAATGTTCCTAGTCGAGGGAATATCGAGACGGGGCATCGATATTCCAGAGTAGACTAGCGCATATCTTCTCGACCCATGCGATGGGCGATGGATGATCCCATATCCATTGGTGTTTGACATCGAAGATGGTATGCGGGTGCTCAGTGGAGACTGGGTACACTGAACGGACTCGCCGAGAACTCCCAGATGGTATTATACCTCACGTCAGATGGCAGTTCTCTGGTGACACTGGTACAGCTTAGTCTGTAGACCCGAGATCGTCATAGAGTCTTGTGTGTCTCCCACTGTGCTTTGATTTCCACCCTACCACGGCTCTACTGAGTTGTGCAAACAGGTGGTTTTTGGGTACAGTCCCGATTCACATGGAGGCAATGAGCGATAGGAGGGGATTCGTCTCTCCCGGTATTGGGGGTTGATGTTATGCTATGCTCGACTGGCCATAACAGGAAATCCCTGGCCAGGGTTGCAGTGATATACTGGTAAGTGTTATCAGTAGTTTCACGAATGTTATGGACCTTAAGTCGGCATAACTTATCGAGCTATTGGGGTCTGACGTTTACCACCCCTAGGCGAGATATGCGACATATCAGACAAACAGACCGGACCGTACGGTTAGTGTTACTGGTCGGATTCACTGGAGTGTGAGCAGGCTTGCTCGTCGATCTTCAGATCGCTCAATACCCGGGTGGCCGTTACGTTTAGCAGACCGCTTGCGGCTTGTGGATGTTTGATATGATCATCATCCACTGCCGGCGTATTGACGAGTCTTTAGAGTCCTACACAGAGGTTTCCTGGCTCAAGCGAAACGAAATAGGAGCGCATATGAGATATGTGCGGGACCGAGAATAATACCAGTATGTGATACTGTATTCGATTCTCGCGATGTGACATTGATCGGTTATATGCGATATAGCCGGGTTATCGGATCAAGTGTTGATTCGATAAGTTGTTACTAATGATACCAGTCGGTTGTGTGCGACATGACCGGATCATTGAATCAAGTGTTGATTTAATGATTTAATGCATATTTATATATTTGGTATATTGCTTTGCATCAACTAGTATCGGTTTACTTAAGATGGATTTTCTCACTCGGATGTACGCATTAAATATGCGATATGATTTTGTGCACATGTTTGTATCATGTTTGATGATACATGGTTTTTGGTTAAGTGTATAGAATTAAACAAAGGTTAAGATGATGGTTAGGGTTTATTATTTGTTATTCATTTATCTTATTTAGTTATCCATTTATTTTTGATAAATGAATAAAAGAAAATGAGAAAAAGAATGGTGGCTTCTTTTGTTCTTTAGTTGAAGCTTCATGAAGCTTTGTTCAAGTCAACCATTCTTATCTCATTCTTAACCCTAACCATTCCCACTAACCATGATTGATTCTCTACACTTGACTAGAGTTAAAATTATGATAAGAATTCATTTTCTTTTCTTATTCTAAAAACTTATCATAACATTTTCCTTCTTCTTCTTCCTTGCTTCAAGTGAAGAAGCTTGAGGTCGTCAATGGTGGATTGATGTTTTGAGTGAGAAATCCAATTCTAAAGTTAACCCACTTCCTATTTCTTCATCCTCTACCTCTTGCCAAGTAGTAGAGTGTGTTTACTTCACAAGTTTCTTGACTTGGTGAAGTCGGAGCTTGATTTAGCGATGCCTCGACGTAGATCATCTTCGGCATGGACATCGACGACCTAGCTTGCCCATTCTCCGACGAAGCTGACTCTAGAGCCCGGATTTGATTTGGACAGCGGAGACGACCTCGTTGCGGAGCCGTGGAGGTGGAGGACCGGATCTACAAAGGTTGTATTTCCGTTATCTTATAGTTTAGTTGTAAACTAGCTTGCTTGTTTCGCCTAAATATCTAGCAAACGATCCGTAGTCTAGGGTTTGTAGGCACCCGTAAAATTTTATTTGTGCATGTAAAATTTTACGGGTGCCTACAAACCCGACTACGGATCGTTTGCTAGATATTTAGGCGAAACAAGCAAGCTAGTTTACAACTAAACTATAAGATAACGGAAATACAACCTTTGTAGATCCGTTCGTCCACCTCCATAGCTCCGCAACGAAGTGCCTCCGCTGTCCAAGTGAACTCCCGGGCTCTAGCGTCGGCTTCGTCGAAGAATAAGCGAGCTAGGTCGTCGATGTCCATGCCGAAGATGATCTACGTCGAGGCATCGCTAGATCAAGCTCCACCTTCACCAAACCTTGAAAATTTGTGAAGGAAACACACTCTACTACTTGGCAAGAGGTAGAGGATGAAGAAATAGGAAGTGGGTAAACTTTAGTTTTGGATTTCTCACTAGATTTCACATGTTGCCATTGAACTAGAAAGCTTTTCTTCTTCTTCCTCATGAAGAAGAAGATGAAAAGGATATGATAAAAATGAATAAGAATTAAATCTTATCATAATTTTAACCTTAGTTAAGTGTAGAGAGAAGACCATGGTTAATGGAATGGTTAGGGTTAAGGATAAGAACAAAAAGGAGACTAAGTCAAAGTTTCAAGAAACTTCAACTAAAAAACAAAACTTACAACCATTCATTTATCTTTTCCTTTTTCCAAAATGAATAAATAAGAAAAAGATAAATGAATAAATAATCAAAACCCTAATCATTAACTTAAACCATGGTTTGATTCTTTACACTTAACCAAGTAAGCATGTATCATCAAACATGATACAAACATGTGCACAAAACTATATCGCATATACAATGTGTACAATTCAAGTGAGAAAATCCTTTTAAAGTGAACCAATACTAGTTAATGCAAAGTAATATATCAAATATATAAATATGCACTAAATCATTAAATCAACACTTGATTTAACGATCCGGTCATATCGGATATAACCGACTAGTATGATATGTATCGGCTTATCGAATCAATCCTTGATTCGATAACCAGGTTATATCGCATATAACCATTCGACACATTCGTCGCGAGAATGGAATACGGTATCACATACACGCATTATTCTCGGTCCCGCACATATCTCATATGCGCTCCTATTTCGTTTCGCTTGAGCCAGGAAACCTCTGTGTAGGACTCTAAAGACTCGTCAATACGCCGGCAGCAGGCGATGATCATATCAAACACCCACAAGCCGCAAGCGGTCTGCTAAACGTAACGGCCACCCGGGTATTGAGCGATCTGAAGATCGACGAGCAAGCCCGCTCACACTCCAGTGAATCCAACCAGTAACACTACCATATAGTCCGGTCTGTTCGTCTGATATGTCGCATATCTCGCCTAGGGGTGGTAAACGTCAGACCCCAATAGCTCGATAAGTCATGCCGACGTAGGGTCCATAACATTCGTGAAACTACTGATAACTCTTACCAGTATAACACAGCAACCCTGGCCAGGGATTTCCTGTTATGGCCAGTCGAGCACAGCACAACATCAACCCCCAATACCGGGAGAGACGAATCCCCTCCTATCGCTCATTGCCTCCATGTGAATCGGGACTGTACCCAAAAACCACCTGTTTGCACGACTCAGTAGAGCCGTGGTAGGGTGGAAATCAAAGCACAGTGGGAGACACACAAGACTCTATGACGATCTCGGGTCAACAGACTAAGCTGTACCAGTGTCACCAGAGAACTGCCATCTGACGTGAGGTATAATACCATCTGGGAGTTCTCGGCGAGTCCGTTCAGTGTACCCAGTCTCCACTGAGCACCCGCATACCATCTTCGATGTCAAACACCAATGGATATGGGATCATCCATCGCCCATCGCATGGGTCGAGAAGATATGCGCTAGTCTACTCTGGAATATCGATGCCCCGTCTCGACATTCCCTCGACTAGGAACATTTCAAGGATGTACTCATGGACTATCCAGGCCCCACTAGTATGATCTACATCATAGTCCTGGAAGTCGAGTACACATCCTATGGGCTTTATCAACATGTAATCAGAGAGACAGAAAGTATACATGTTAAGATAAAGAGCAACCAGATAGCGTACTATCATGTCGAGCAAGAAAGTCCTACCTATATATGTCCCAGCATCCACTACAATATACATCCAATGTACAGTAATGGCCTCTAGGGCATACATATAACTAACAATCTCCCACTTGCACTAGGGCCATCTGTAGCAGTGGTTGCAGTATCACATACTCAACCATCCCCTAAAAGTCTCTCTTTGGGAAAAGGGCCTTCGTGAGTGGATCCGCCGTGTTGTCCTCTGAGTCTACTCTCCTTACCTCGATCACCCTGGAGATCAACTATCTCCATGATCAGGTGATGCTGTCTTAGATTATGTCTGGGTCACTGATGGGACCAGGGTTCCAGGGCCAAAGCCACACTTCCATTGTCATACAATGGCAGGAACCTAGTTCATCCTATGAACCAATATACACCCAAACTGCCTCTTTGGTAGTATCATTAATAGCGATGTTACCAGCCTTTATCGTCTAGTTTGTCACGGTATCTAGCTTGGAAATCTTCCAACATACCGACCCTCTATTGAGGGTAAAGACAATGCCCGTGACTGACATTCAGTCGTCTTTATCACCCTGGAACACTTCCAGTGATTCTCCTCAGGATCGATTGATACCATCTCACTACATCTAGTGAGAATCCTAACATCCAATTACATCTATCTCATAGATGAAAACTCAGGATTTAGGAGGTATCACTTTGATCCTATTTGGGGAATCCTAGTGATAATAGGAGATTGACCGATCGCAGTATAGGAAACTCTTTTCCTATCAAGAGTATGTTGTCTACGTACAATACGAAGATGACCACCTTACTCTCTACTACCCCTTTTTTTTTTATATACAAGGTTCGTCTACCATTTTGATGAAGTCAAACACTTTGACTATCACATCAAAACAGACGTTCCAACTCCGCGATACCTGCTTCATCATGTAAAGCAACTTGCACACGTTTCCGCTGCTCCCACTGTTTACGAAGACCTCTGGCTGTGTTCTTATAGACGTTCTCTTCTAAATCAGTATTTAGAAAAGCAGTCATGGCACCCAACCGCCAGATATTGTAGTCATGGTATGTAGCCGTGGTAAGTAGGATCTGGATAGACTTAAGCATAGCTACTGGAAAAAGGTTTCATCATTATCCACGCCTGGTCGATGACGAAAACCTTTAATAAGTCTAGCTTTGAAAGTCTCAACTTTTCCATCTATACCAAGTAATCTTCTCAAGATATACTTGCTCCTGATGGGGATTTAACCCTTCAGATATAGCAGCTAAAGTCCATACTTTGCTGGTGTACATGGATTCCATCTCAGATCGCTAAGCATCCAGCCATTCTTACAAAGTCCCTACTCTCGATGGCCTGCTCGAAACTAGTTGGGTCACCATCTCATGATGCAATCCTTGCTCCCACTGTCATCGAGAAACCGAGGTATCTCTCAGGCGGATGAGGAACCCTACTAGATCGGCGGAGAGGCTGAGGTTCGTCGGAAACTATTGAATCCTTTGGTTCTACCAAATCATTAGCAGTTTTGTACAGCTGGAACCTTTCCAGTTCTACAGAACTGATCTTGCCTCGATCTTGTCCGGATTTTGCTTTTGACACAGGCCGGACAATCCCAAATCTTAACTTACTTAAAAGATAGGTTCTTCCCATACCATATCTTATATGGAGTGGTAGGCAGTGATTTGATTCAAACCTAATTCAATAGGTATGCAGCTTCTCAAGTGCATAACTCCCAAAAGGAAAAAAGTAACTCAGTAGTACTCATCATAGAGCACACCATATCATATAGGGTGCGATTGCTCCGCCCCGATATACCATCGTGCTATGGTGTATTCGGAGGAGTAATGCTGAGAGAGAATCTCATTCTCCTTTAGAATAGTCCAGGAATTCCATGCTCAAGTATTCTCCTCCTTGATCACATCAAAGGATATAATACTTATACCCGTATTTTGGTTCTCTACTTCTAACTTATATTCTGTGAATATCTCAAAAGGTTCGGACTAGTGTTTCAACAAGAACATATGTCTGAATCTGAAGAGATCATCAAAGAACGTAATGAAGTATAAAGAACCAGTCCTGGCATGTGTAGACAGGGGACCTTACATACATCAACATGTATCATCCCAAGAGTTCACTAACTCTTTCTCTGTTTCCAGTAAACGGAGCTATGGTCATCTTATCTTTGTGACATGACTGGCAAGTTTCACAAGATGTAAATTCAAACTGATTTAAATATACATCTAAATGTAGCTTCAGCCAGTCGGGTCGCATTGATATGACCTAGTCTACAATGCCTCAAGAAGGATTCGTTCATTTCTGAAGTCTTCCTCTTGTGTGTGCTCTGAATACTAAGAACTATAGTTTGATTTAGAACGTCAATGCTTTTAGATAACGTGCCTGAACCGATCAACTTTTGATATAGGAAATGTTCAAAACATTATCCATCAATACAAAATTATATCATTTCTTTACTAATAAAGAGACTGATATGATTTTGTATATCAGGTTCGATATCTAATAGCATTTGTTCAGAATCAATGTATTTGTAATACAGGGTGACAGTGACCGACAGACTTGGCTGCAACACTTGCCCCGTTTTCTGTCTCATGAAACTTATCACCCGTTCTCAGTTTTTCCACCTTTTTGTAGCCCTATGTAACAGATTACATATCTGGGATCCTGATCCGGTATCATATACCCAGGATGCAGAGGATACTGAGAAACAGTTCTTTGTAATGAACACACCCGAAGGAGATGCATCATATGCACTTTCTTCGTTTGGGCGGCATAGGAATTCTGGTATTCCCCTATTTCCTGCTCTGCCTTATAACAATTATAAGTTGGAGCGGGACCAATGTTCCCCAGCTCAGTATAACAAGCGGGTTCGGTCAATATTCCGTATTATTATCTTGATTAAGGCGTGATATGGTCGCTACCAGGAGAGAGAGAGAAGAAAACACTCTGCGTGCGCTCTTGCAAGATCAGATTGGTTATTTATTTTATCTAATCAGGATGGCTCCCACTGTTTTTATCAAATCTTCCTTCAAACCCTAAAAGGAAAGACTAGCCGGGATTAATTACACTCTACAAGTTCACCAATCTTTCAGCCAGGCCAGTGTCGGTACTTTGAGGGAGGTTCTCCATGCTTTCGCACGGACCTAATTACAGTAAACCTCGTTTTCCCAGAGGCGTAACCCCGTTGACACCTTTCTAGACACCTACTTGATCGGCTAATTGTAAAGTGCAAAACTCTCCCAGGAGTAACAATTACTCGCAGTGGGTATCGGGATCCAACTATCATATAGAAGGTATGCAATCTCATTGCAAATTTCAACACTTGAAACTCCCGATGAAGGTTTTTACCCCTAGCACCTATGACCTTAACTATGGTCAACAAATCATAAGTACTAGTCAAGTTCTACCCGTCATTTCGTGATTAATTAGACCTACCCACTTGACCCTTAACTAAGGTCAACAAAGTCACGCGACTGTCCTAACTAATCGCATCATATGCGGTGTAGGAAGACATCACTTAGCTACCGTACACTGTGCCTTGACTATGGTCAACAAACACAGCACGAATACTAAGTACTCTACTTCCTAAAATGACGGAGGGTTGCGGCTGGTTTTTGTGAAAACCTTTAACGCTTTGAACTTGATCTCGTTGCGGAATCAAATGGTTTTTAAATGGAATGTTTTCGAGGCTTTTCTAGTTTTGCTAAAGGGGTCACTCCCGGTGAAGGGATCGTCGGCCCTTTCCTCGTCGAATGAGGTGCGGGATATATCATATATATCACTGTGCAAAGCGGAAACTATAGAAGCGATCAAAGACAAACCGAGGGTTGTAGCATCTGCCAGTTATTGCTAAAGGAGTCACTCCCGGTGAAGGGATCTCGGTCCTTTCCTTATCGAATAAGGTGCAGGATGTTCTACAATGAACACCGCGATGTAAAACAAGAACTGTAGCTACCTGTTTTATTTTGAAATTCGATTCCACAACATCATTTAGGTTTATTTTCTTTCATTAATCTCATTAATGAATATCCCATCATTTAATTCCACCTAAACATCACAGATATATTTAACGTACGCTTATGCCATCCGCATTCGCCTCGATGTCCCGTCTGCACCGTTAGGTTAGGTAACTAACGCCAGAGCGAGGCAGGGCTAGCGCGGGTGTAAAACATAAGCAACGTCTATATAATATATCATATATATACTATAATATCTGTCACAGAGCACAGAACATCGCATGATCACAGATAAAACACAGCAGAAGAAACATATGAAATATTGGATATACTAGGACGTCCGTGTTTTCAATACGAGCCAGTATAAAACACGGATTCCACGGTCGTGATGAAGAGCCAATCCCACACCCCTAGACCCCTACGAGAGCGGCAAGCAACCCAACCAATTCTAGGGTTAGGAGACCCGGACTCGACTCCTCGAGTTGGTCTCCCACTGGACCCCAGAACCCGGTTACTTGTGCTCCCCTCCTTGGGTCTATCCTAGTGCAGAAAAGTAAATAATATACAACGGGTGACGACTTCCGCAACCTGGAAGCGCCCCAATAAAAGAATATTACATACAAGTTTTTACATGAATGAAAATGAAAAACACTCATCTCACATAAAAAACCCCCCGGCTATTCAAACACGACGATCCAATATAACATATCCAGCAACACATAACATCACATGTCATCAACGTAAGTAAATATGCGCATCCCAATTGTCGTTGACATATAGCAACGAAACCGGCGATATCACATATTACACTTACGGTCACAGAAAAGAAAGTGTAAAACTACAACAGTTGGAATCCGCAATCACCTCAGACATCGCATGCCTGACCAAATGAATTACTTAGACATCGCATGCCTAACAATTATAAACCCCGCATTTTAGTCTCATTATCGAAAACACTTTTCAATATCAAGTCGGGCAATTCAACAGGATTCCCGACATTCTGATCGAATGCTCGTCGCAAACTTCAGTAGACGGCCGCACCCCTGATACCGTTGACGAAGTGCACCAAGGCGGAACACCGCTACCGCGAGCACCCGAACGGATGCTTTCGGCGACGGGGTTCTCCTACAGTCACTTGGTCGGGGCTATGGAGTGAGGCTGTCTATTAAGTTTACCCGGCGAGTATCCGCGTACGCTACGTGATTGCGACGGACTTTTGATCACATCAAAATTCCATGGCAACCGATCAAGTGAGACTAAACTGCTATGTTTATAACATTCATTCAGTTATCTCATAACTTCTTGTGAATTCCAATTATTGTATCACATTCCGGATAAATAGAAAATGTTAAACTTTCCGATCGAACAATCGAACACCCAAGTTTTCCCGATACAGATCAACACATGAAACAAGTCTAAAAACATTCAGTTCGTGCCTCAGTACCAACGGTCCAGCCGTAGAAGGGTCAAGCCAACGCCTCACATGTGGTACGCCGTACTGCCCCAAACCCGAAGGTTCAAAGGGTAGTTCAAGACGGTCACATAATCGAGTTAAGGTTTGTTGTCTTCTAGAGGGACCATCGTGTTACTTGCACTACTTAGAACGTGATTAAACTACAGAAATATCCAACACTTGGAAATTTCCCGACAGGGGAAAAATTGGGTATTTATATCCGGTCGAACTTTTTAACATATTCAAAAATTATCCGGAAAAACACATAGACAAAATTTGACAATCCGATCGAATGTACGAACCCCCTATACAACCCAAAATACTCAACTCTTGATTTCAGAAAAAAATATTCCAGGAAAACCAACACTGAAAAATAGGAGTTACTGTGCAAAATTGAGTGCCTAATAAGACAAAACGGCGGGGGAAGGGCCGCATTAGCACGCTAATACCGCGGTTCCGCCGCACTTTTGAGGGATCATTAGGTAATTTTTGCACCGTAATTCTTAGATTTCCCTGCTTATTTTTCTGCATATTTTTAATTTGCAAAAATCCACAAATTTGAAAAAAGTACAGAGAGCAAGTTGGATGTAGGTTTTCGGTTCGATCGGACTTCAAATTCCGTCTACACATCGCCTAAGGCTCTAGCTAGGCTCTGATAACACTGTAGGGTTCCTAGGCACTCTTGTTAAGTCTCACAAGTGATCAAACATGCACAAATAAAATTTTACGGGTGCCTACAAACCCGACTACGGATCGTTTGCTAGATATTTAGGCGAAACAAGCAAGCTAGTTTACAACTAAACTATAAGATAACGGAAATACAACCTTTGTAGATCCGTTCGTCCACCTCCATAGCTCCGCAACGAAGTGCCTCCGCTGTCCAAGTGAACTACCGGGAGAAACCTCTGTGTAGGACTCTAAAGACTCGTCAATACGCCGGCAGCGGATGATGATCATATCAAACATCCACAAGCCGCAAGCGGTCTGCTAAACGTAACGGCCACCCGGGTATTGAGCGATCTGAAGATCGACGAGCAAGCCCGCTCACACTCCAGTGAATCCGACCAGTAACACTAACCGTACGGTCCGGTCTGTTCGTCTGATATGTCGCATATCTCGCCTAGGGGTGGTAAACGTCAGACCCCAATAGCTCGATAAGTTATGCCGACTTAAGGTCCATAACATTCGTGAAACTACTGATAACACTTACCAGTATATCACTGCAACCCTGGCCAGGGATTTCCTGTTATGGCCAGTCGAGCATAGCACAACATCAACCCCCAATACCGGGAGAGACGAATCCCCTCCTATCGCTCATTGCCTCCATGTGAATCGGGACTGTACCCAAAAACCACCTGTTTGCACAACTCAGTAGAGCCGTGGTAGGGTGGAAATCAAAGTACAGTGGGAGACACACAAGACTCTATGACGATCTCGGGTCTACAGACTAAGCTGTACCAGTGTCACCAGAGAACTGCCATCTGACGTGAGGTATAATACCATCTGGGAGTTCTCGGCGAGTCCGTTCAGTGTACCCAGTCTCCACTGAGCACCCGCATACCATCTTCGATGTCAAACACCAATGGATATGGGATCATCCATCGCCCATCGCATGGGTCGAGAAGATATGCGCTAGTCTACTCTGGAATATCGATGCCCCGTCTCGATATTCCCTCGACTAGGAACATTTCAAGGATGCACTCATAGACTACCCAGGCCCCACTAGTATGATCTACATCATAGTCCTGGAAGTCGAGTACATATCCTATGGGCTTTATCAACATGTAATCAGAGAGACAGAAAGTATACATGTTAAGATAAAGTGCAACCAGATAGCGTACTATCATGTCGAGCAAGAAAGTCCTTCCTATATATGTCCCAGCATCCACTACAATATACATCCAATGTACAGTAATGGCCTCTAGGGCATACATATAACTAACAATCTCCCACTTGCACTAGGGCCATCTGTAGCAGTGGTTGTAGTATCTCATACTCAACCATCCCATAAAAGTCTCTCTGTGGGAACAGGCCTTTGTGAGTGGATCCGCTGTGTTGTCCTCTGAGTCTACTCTCCTAACCTCGATCACCCTGGAGATCAACTATCTCCATGATCAGGTGATGCTGCCTTAGATTATGTCTGGGTCACTGATGGGACCAGGGTTCCAGGGCCAAAACCACAGTTCCATTGTCATACAATGGCAGGAACCTAGTTCATCTTATGAACCAATATACACCCAAACTGCCTCTTTGGTAGTATCTTTAATAGCGATGTTACCAGCCTTTATCGTCTAGTTTGCCACGGTATCGAGCTTGGAAATCTTCCAACATACCGTCCCTTTACTGAGGGTAAAGACAGTGCCTGTGACTGACATTCAGTCGTCTTTATCACCCTGGAACTCTTCCAGTGATTCTCTTCAGGATCGATTGATACCATCTCACTACATCTAGTGAGAATCCTAGCATCCAATTACATCTATCTCATAGATGAAAACTCAGGATTTTAGGAGGTATCACTTTGATCCTATTTGGAGAATCCTAGTGATAATAGGAGATTGACCGATCGTAGTATAGGAAACTCTTTTCCTATCAAGAGTATGTTGTCTACGTACAATACGAAGATGACCACCTTACTCTCTACCACCCTTTTGTATATACAAGGTTCGTCTACCATTTTGATGAAGTCAAACACTTTGACTATCATATCAAAACAGACGTTCCAACTCCGCGATGCCTGCTTCATTATGCAAAGCAACTTGCACACGTTTCCGCTGCTCCCACTGTTTACGAAGACCTCTGGCTGTGTTCTTACAGACGTTCTCTTCTAAATCAGTATTTAGAAAAGCAGTCAGGGCACCCAACCACCAGATATCGCAGTCATGGTATGTAGCCGTGGCAAGTAGAATCTGGATAGACTTAAGCATAGCTACTGGAAAAAGGTTTCATCATTATCCACGCCTGGTCGATGACGAAAACCTTTAATAAGTCTAGCTTTGAAAGTCTCAACTTTTTCATCTACACCAAGTAATCTTCTCAAGATATACTTACTCCTGATGGGGATTTTACCCTTCAGATTTAGCAACCAAAGTCCATACTTTGTTGGTGTATAAGGATTCCATCTTAGATCGCTAAGCATCCAGCCATTCTTACAGAGTCCGTACTCTCGATGGCCTGCTCGAAACTAGTTGGGTCATCATCTCATGATGCAATCCTTGCTCCCACTGTCATCGAGAAAACGAGGTATCTCTCAGGCGGATGAGGAACCCTACTAGATCGGCGGAGAGGCTGAGGTTCGTCGGGAACTATAGAATCTTATGGTTCAGTCAAATCATCAACTGCAGTTTTGTATAGCTGGAACCTTTCCAGTTCTACAGAACTGATCCTGCCTCGATCTTGTCCGGATTTTGCTTTAAACATAGGCCGGACAACCCCAAATCTCAACTCACTTAAGAGATAGGCTCTTCCCATACCATATCTCATATGGAATGGTAGGCAGTAATTTGATTCGAACCTAATTCAATAGGTATGCAGCTTCTCAAGCGCATAACACCCAAAAAGAAATAGGTAACTCAGTAATACTCATCATATAGCACACGATATCTAATATTGTGTGATTGCTCCGCCCTGATACACCGTAGTGCTGTGGTGTATGCAGAGGAGTAATGCTGAGAGAGAATCTCATTCTCCTTTAGAATAGTCCAGGAATTCTATGCACAAGTATTCTCCTCTCTGATCTCATCATAGGACATAATACTTATACCCGGTTATTGGTTCTCTACTTCTAACTTATATTCTGTGAATACCTCAAAAGCTTCGGACTTATGTTTCAGCAGGAACATACGACTGAATCTTGAGAGATTATCAGAGAATATAATGAAGTATAAAGAACCAGTCCTGGCATGTGTAGACAGGAGACCTTACATACATCATCATGTATCGGTCCCAACAGTTCATTAACTCTTTCTCTGTTTCCAATAAACGGAGCTATGGTCATCTTATCTTTGTGACATGACTGGCAAGTTTCACAAGATGTAAATTCAAACTGATTTAAATATACATCTAAATGTAGCTTCAGCCAGTCGGGTCGCATTGATATGACCTAGTCTACAATGCCTTAAGAAGGATTCGTTCATTTCTGAAGTCTTTCTCTTGTGTGTGCTCTGAATACTAAGAACTGTAGTTTGATTTAGAACGTCAATGCTTTTAGATAGCGTGCCTGAACCGATCAACTTTTGATATAGGAAATGTTCAAAACATTATCCATCAATACAAAATTATATCCTTTCTTTACTAATAAAGAGACTGATATGATTTTGTATATCAGGTTCGGTATCTAATAGCATTTGTTCAGAATCAATGTATTCTTAATACAGGGTGACAGTGACCAACAGACTTGCCTGGCTCTGATACCACAGTTGGGTTCCTAGACATATATAGGAAGGACTTTCTTGCTCGACATGATAGTACGCTATCTGGTTGCACTTTATCTTAACATGTATACTTTCTGTCTCTCTGATTACATGTTGATAAAGCCCATAGGATATGTACTCGACTTCCAGGACTATGATGTAGATCATACTAGTGGGGCCTGGGTAGTCTATGAGTGCATCCTTGAAATGTTCCTAGTCGAGGGAATATCGAGACGGGGCATCGATATTCCAGAGTAGACTAGCGCATATCTTCTCGACCCATGCGATGGGCGATGGATGATCCCATATCCATTGGTGTTTGACATCGAAGATGGTATGCGGGTGCTCAGTGGAGACTGGGTACACTGAACGGACTCGCCGAGAACTCCCAGATGGTATTATACCTCACGTCAGATGGCAGTTCTCTGGTGACACTGGTACAGCTTAGTCTGTAGACCCGAGATCGTCATAGAGTCTTGTGTGTCTCCCACTGTGCTTTGATTTCCACCCTACCACGGCTCTACTGAGTTGTGCAAACAGGTGGTTTTTGGGTACAGTCCCGATTCACATGGAGGCAATGAGCGATAGGAGGGGATTCGTCTCTCCCGGTATTGGGGGTTGATGTTGTGCTTTGCTCGACTGGCCATAACAGGATATCCCTGGCCAGGGTTGCAGTGATATACTGGTAAGTGTTATCAGTAGTTTCACGAATGTTATGGACCTTAAGTCGGCATAACTTATCGAGCTATTGGGGTCTGACGTTTACCACCCCTAGGCGAGATATGCGACATATCAGACGAACAGACCGGACCGTACGGTTAGTGTTACTGGTCGGATTCACTGGAGTGTGAGCAGGCTTGCTCGTCGATCTTCAGATCGCTCAATACCCGGGTGGCCGTTACGTTTAGCAGACCGCTTGCGGCTTGTGGATGTTTGATATGATCATCATCCGTTGCCGGCGTATTGACGAGTCTTTAGAGTCCTACACAGAGGTTTCCTGGCTCAAGCGAAACGAAATAGGAGCGCATATGAGATATGTGCGGGACCGAGAATAATACCAGTATGTGATACTGTATTCGATTCTCGCGATGTGACATTGATCGGTTATATGCGATATAGCCGGGTTATCGGATCAAGTGTTGATTCGATAAGTTGTTACTAATGATACCAGTCGGTTGTGTGCGACATGACCGGATCATTGAATCAAGTGTTGATTTAATGATTTAATGCATATTTATATATTTGGTATATTGCTTCGCATCAACTAGTATCGGTTTACTTAAGATGGATTTTCTCACTCGGATGTACGCATTAAATATGCGATATGATTTTGTGCACATGTTTGTATCATGTTTGATGATACATGGTTTTTGGTTAAGTGTATAGAATTAAACAAAGGTTAAGATGATGGTTAGGATTTATTATTTGTTATTCATTTATCTTATTTAGTTATCCATTTATTTTTGATAAATGAATAAAATAAAATGAGAAAAAGAATGGTGGCTTCTTTTGTTCTTTAGTTGAAGCTTCATGAAGCTTTGTTCAAGTCAACCATTCTTATCTCATTCTTAACCCTAACCATTCCCACTAACCATGATTGATTCTCTACACTTGACTAGAGTTAAAATTATGATAAGAATTCATTTTCTTTTCTTATTCTAAAAACTTATCATAACATTTTCCTTCTTCTTCTTCCTTGCTTCAAGTGAAGAAGCTTGAGGTCATCATTGGTGGATTGATGTTTTGAGTGAGAAATCCAATTCTAAAGTTAACCCACTTCCTATTTCTTCATCCTCTACCTCTTGCCAAGTAGTAGAGTGTGTTTACTTCACAAGTTTCTTGACTTGGTGAAGTCGGAGCTTGATTTAGCGATGCCTCGACGTAGATCATCTTCGGCATGGACATCGACGACCTAGCTTGCCCATTCTCCGACGAAGCCGACTCTAGAGCCCGGATTTGATTTGGACAGCGGAGACGATCTCGTTGCGGAGCCGTGGAGGTGGAGGACCGGATCTACAAAGGTTGTATTTCCGTTTTCTCATTAGTTAAGTGTTAACTAGTTCTATGTTCGCCTAGACTTCTAGTTATCGATCCGTAGTTTAGGGTTTGTAGGCACCATAATTTTTGAAATTGCCATGGTTGATGGCTTGGGAGACCTCACTAGTGTGCCTAGGAACCAAGCAGTGGTATCAGAGCGGAGCAATCACACAATATTAGATTATCTTGTGAGACTTAACTAGAGTGCCTAGGAACCCAACAGTGGTATCAGAGCCTAGCTAGAGCCTTAGGCGATGCGTAGACGGAATTTGAAGTCCGATCGAACCGAAAACCTACATCCAACTTGCTCTCTGTACTTTTTTCAAATTTGTGGATTTTTGCAAATTAAAAATATGCAGAAAAATAAGCAGGGAAATCTAAGAATTACGGTGCAAAAATTACCTAATGATCCCTCAAAAGTGCGGCGGAACCGCGGCATTAGCGTGCTAATGCGGTCCTTCCGCCGCCGTTTTGTCTTATTAGGCACTCAATTTTGCACAGTAACTCCTATTTTTCAGTGTAGGTTTTCCTGGAATATTTTTTTTCTGAAATCAAGAGTTGAGTATTTTGGGTTGTATAGGAGGTTCGTACATTCGATCGGATTGTCAAATTTTGTCTATGTGTTTTTCCGAATAATTTTTGAATATGTTAAAAAGTTCGACCGGATATAAATACCCAATTTTTTCCCTGTCGGGAAATTTCCAAGTGTTGGATATTTCTATAGTTTAATCACGTTCTAAGTAGTGCAAGTAACATGATGGTCCCTCTAGAAGACAACAAACCTTAACTCGATTATGTGACCGTCTTGAACTACCCTTTGAACCTTCGGGTTTGGGGCAGTACGGCGTGCCACATGTGAGACGTTGGCTTGACCCTTCTACGGCTGAACCGTTGGTACTGAGGCACGAACTGAATGTTTTTAGACTTGTTTCATGTGTTGATCTGTATCGGGAAAACTTGGGTGTTCGATTGTTCGATCGAAAAGTTTAGCATTTTCTATTTATCCGGAATGTGATACAATAATTGGAATTCGCAAATAGTTATGAGATAACGGAATGAATATTATAAACGTAGCAGTTTAGTCTCACTTGATCGGTTGCCACGGAACTTTGATGTGATCAAAAGTCCGTCGCAATCACGTAGCGTACGCGGATACTCGCCGGGTAAACTTAATAGACAGCCTCACTCCATAGCCCCGACCAAGTGACTGTAGGAGAACCCCGTCGCCGAAAGCATCCGTTCGGGTGCTCACGGTAGCGGTGTTCCGCCTTGGTGCACTTCGTCGACGGTATCAGGGGTGCGGCCGTCTACTGAAGTTTGCGACGAGCATTCGATCAGAATGTCGGGAATCCTGTTGAATTGCCTGACTTGATATTGAAAAGTGTTTTCGATAATGAGACTAAAATGCGGGGTTTATAATTGTTAGGCATGCGATGTCTAAGTAATTCATTTGGTCAGGCATGCGATGTCTGAGGTGGTTGCGGATTCCAACTGTTGTAGTTTTACACTTTCTTTTCTGTGACCGTAAGTGTAATATATGATATCGCCGGTTTCGTTGCTATATGTCAACGACAATTGGGATGCGCATATTTACTTACGTTGATGACATGTGATGTTATGTGTTGCTGGATATGTTATATTGGATCGTCGTGTTTGAATAGCCGGGGGGTTTTTATGTGAGATGAGTGTTTTTCATTTTCATTCATGTAAAAACTTGTATGTAATATTCTTTTATTGGGGCGCTTCCAGGTTGCGGAAGTTGTCACCGTTGTTGTATATTATTTACTTTTCTGCACTAGGATAGACCCAAGGAGGGGAGCACAAGTAACCGGGTTCTGGGGTCCAGTGGGAGACTAACTCGAGGAGTCGAGTCCGGGTCTCCTAACCCTAGAATTGGTAGGGTTGCTTGCCGCTCTCGTAGGCGTCTAGGGGTGTGGGATTGGCTATTCATCACGACCGTGGAATCCGTGTTTTATACTGGCTCGTATTGAAAACACGGACGTCCTAGTATATCCAATATTTCATATGTTTCTTCTGCTGTGTTTTATCTGTGATCATGCGATGTTCTGTGACAGGTATTATATATAGTATATATGATATATTATATAGACGTTGCTTATGTTTTACACCCGCGCTAGCCCTGCCCCGCTCTGTCGTTAGTTACCTAACCTAACGGTGCACGAGGGGACATCGAGGCGAATGCGGATGGCATAAGTGTACGTCATATCTATCTGTGATGTTTAGGTAACTTAAAATGATGGGATATTCATTAATGAGATTAATGAAAGAAAATAAACCTAATTGATGTTGTGGAATCGAATTTCAAAATAAAACAGGTAGCTACAGTTCTTGCTTTGCATCGCGGTGTTCATTATAGAACATCCTGCACCTTATTCGATGAGGAAAGGACCGAGATCCCTTCACCGGGAGTGACTCCTTTAGCAATAACTGGCAGATGCTACACACTCGGTTTGTATTTGATCGCTTCTATAGTTTCTGCTTTGCACAGTGATATATATGATATATCCCGCACCTCATTCGACGAGGAAAGGGCCGACGATCCCTTCATCGGGAGTGACCCCTTTAGCAAAACTAGAAAAGCCTAAAAAACATTCCATTTAAAAACCATTTGATTCCGCAACGAGATCAAGTTCAAAGCGTTAAAGGTTTTTCACAAAAACCAGCCGCAACCCTCCGTCATTTTAGGAAGTAGAGTACTTAGTATTCGTGCTGTGTTTGTTGACCATAGTCAAGGCACAGTGTACGGTAGCTAAGTGATGTCTTCCTACACCGCATATGATGCGATTAGTTAGGACAGTCGCGTGACTTTGTTGACCTTAGTTAAGGGTCATGTGGGTGGGTCTAATTAATCACGAAATGACGGGTAGAACTTGACTAGTACTTATGATTTGTTGACCATAGTTAAGGTCATAGGTGCTAGGGGTAAAAATATTATCGGGAATTTCAAGTGTTGAAATTTGCAATGAGATTGCATACCTTCTATGAGATAGTTGGATCCCGATACCCGCTGCGAGTAAGAGTTACTCCTGGGAGAGTTTTATACATTACAATTAGCCAATCAAGTAGGTGTCTAGAAAGGTGTCAACGGGGTTACGCCTCTGGGAAAACGAGGTTTACATTAATTAGGTTCGTGCGAAAGCACGGGGGACCTCCCTCAAAGTACCGACACTGGCCTGGCTGAAAGATTGGCGAACTTGTAGAGTGTAATTAATCCCGGATAGTCTTTCCTTTTAGGGTTTGAAGGAAGATTTGATAAAAAGCAGTGGGAGCCATCCTGATTAGATAAAATAAAAACCAATCTATTCTTGCAAGAGCGCACGCTGAGTGTTTTCTTCTCTCTCTCTCCAGGTAGCGACCATATCACGCCTTAATCAAGATAATAATACGGATTATTGACCGAACCCGCTTGTTATACTGAGCTGGGGAACGTTGGTCCCGCTCCAACTTATAATTGTTATAAGACAGAGCAGGAAATTGGGGAATGCCAGAATTCCTATGCCGCCCAAACGAAGAAAGTGCATATGATGCATCTCCTTCGGGTGTGTTCATTACAAAGAACTGTTTCTCAGTATCCTCTGAATCCTGGGTATATGATACCGGATCAGGATCCCAGATATGTAATCTGTTACATAGGGCTACAAAAAGGTAGAAAAACTGAGAACGGGTGATAAGTTTCATGAGACAGAAACCGGGGCAAGTGTTGCAGCCAAGTCTGTTGGTCACTGTCACCCTGTATTAAGAATACATTGATTCTGAACAAATGCTATTAGATACCGAACCTGATATACAAAATCATATCAGTCTCTTTATTAGTAAAGAAAGGATATAATTTTGTATTGATGGATAATGTTTTGAACATTTCCTATATCAAAAGTTGATCGGTTCAGGCACGCTATCTAAAAGCATTGACGTTCTAAATCAAACTACAGTTCTTAGTATTCAGAGCACACACAAGAGAAAGACTTCAGAAATGAACGAATCCTTCTTAAGGCATTGTAGACTAGGTCATATCAATGCGACCCGACTGGCTGAAGCTACATTTAGATGTATATTTAAATCAGTTTGAATTTACATCTTGTGAAACTTGCCAGTCATGTCACAAAGATAAGATGACCATAGCTCCGTTTATTGGAAACAGAGAAAGAGTTAATGAACTGTTGGGACCGATACATGATGATGTATGTAAGGTCTCCTGTCTACACATGCCAGGACTGGTTCTTTATACTTCATTATATTCTCTGATAATCTCTCAAGATTCAGTCGTATGTTCCTGCTGAAACATAAGTCCGAAGCTTTTGAGGTATTCACAGAATATAAGTTAGAAGTAGAGAACCAATAACCGGGTATAAGTATTATGTCCTATGATGAGATCAGAGAGGAGAATACTTGTGCATAGAATTCCTGGACTATTCTAAAGGAGAATGAGATTCTCTCTCAGCATTACTCCTCTGCATACACCACAGCACTACGGTGTATCAGGGCGGAGCAATCACACAATATTAGATATCGTGTGCTATATGATGAGTATTACTGAGTTACCTATTTCTTTTTGGGTGTTATGCGCTTGAGAAGCTGCATACCTATTGAATTAGGTTCGAATCAAATCACTGCCTACCATTCCATATGAGATATGGTATGGGAAGAGCCTATCTCTTAAGTGAGTTGAGATTTGGGGTTGTCCGGCCTATGTTTAAAGCAAAATCCGGACAAGATCGAGGCAGGATCAGTTCTGTAGAACTGGAAAGGTTCCAGCTATACAAAACTGCAGTTGATGATTTGACTGAACCATAAGATTCTATAGTTCCCGACGAACCTCAGCCTCTCCGCCGATCTAGTAGGGTTCCTCATCCGCCTGAGAGATACCTCGTTTTCTCGATGACAGTGGGAGCAAGGATTGCATCATGAGATGATGACCCAACTAGTTTCGAGCAGGCCATCGAGAGTACGGACTCTGTAAGAATGGCTGGATGCTTAGCGATCTAAGATGGAATCCTTATACACCAACAAAGTATGGACTTTGGTTGCTAAATCTGAAGGGTTAAATCCCCATCAGGAGTAAGTATATCTTGAGAAGATTACTTGGTGTAGATGAAAAAGTTGAGACTTTCAAAGCTAGACTTATTAAAGGTTTTCGTCATCGACCAGGCGTGGATAATGATGAAACCTTTTTCCAGTAGCTATGCTTAAGTCTATCCAGATTCTACTTGCCACGGCAACATACCATGACTGCGATATCTGGTGGTTGGGTGCCCTGACTGCTTTTCTAAATACTGATTTAGAAGAGAACGACTGTAAGAACACAGCCAGAGGTCTTCGTAAACAGTGGGAGCAGCGGAAACGTGTGCAAGTTGCTTTGCATAATGAAGCAGGCATCGCGGAGTTGGAACGTCTGTTTTGATATGATAGTCAAAGTGTTTGACTTCATCAAAATGGTAGACGAACCTTGTATATACAAAAGGGTGGTAGAGAGTAAGGTGGTCATCTTCGTATTGTACGTAGACAACATACTCTTGATAGGAAAAGAGTTTCCTATACTACGATCGGTCAATCTCCTATTATCACTAGGATTCTCCAAATAGGATCAAAGTGATACCTCCTAAAATCCTGAGTTTTCATCTATGAGATAGATGTAATTGGATGCTAGGATTCTCACTAGATGTAGTGAGATGGTATCAATCGATCCTGAAGAGAATCACTGGAAGAGTTCCAGGGTGATAAAGACGACTGAATGTCAGTCACAGGCACTGTCTTTACCCTCAGTAAAGGGACGGTATGTTGGAAGATTTCCAAGCTCGATACCGTGGCAAACTAGACGATAAAGGCTGGTAACATCGCTATTAAAGATACTACCAAAGTGGCAGTTTGGGTGTATATTGGTTCATAAGATGAACTAGGTTCCTGCCATTGTATGACAATGGAACTGTGGTTTTGGCCCTGGAACCCTGGTCCCATCAGTGACCCAGACATAATCTAAGGCAGCATCACCTGATCATGGAGATAGTTGATCTCCAGGGTGATCGAGGTTAGGAGAGTAGACTCAGAGGACAACACAGCGGATCCACTCACAAAGGCCTGTTCCCACAGAGAGACTTTTATGGGATGGTTGAGTATGAGATACTACAACCACTGCTACAGATGGCCCTAGTGCAAGTGGGAGATTGTTAGTTATATGTATGCCCTAGAGGCCATTACTGTACATTGGATGTATATTGTAGTGGATGCTGGGACATATATAGGAAGGACTTTCTTGCTCGACATGATAGTACGCTATCTGGTTGCACTTTATCTTAACATGTATACTTTCTGTCTCTCTGATTACATGTTGATAAAGCCCATAGGATATGTACTCGACATCCAGGACTATGATGTAGATCATACTAGTGGGGCCTGGGTAGTCTATGAGTGCATCCTTGAAATGTTCCTAGTCGAGGGAATATCGAGACGGGGCATCGATATTCCAGAGTAGACTAGCGCATATCTTCTCGACCCATGCGATGGGCGATGGATGATCCCATATCCATTGGTGTTTGACATCGAAGATGGTATGCGGGTGCTCAGTGGAGACTGGGTACACTGAACGGACTCGCCGAGAACTCCCAGATGGTATTATACCTCACGTCAGATGGCAGTTCTCTGGTGACACTGGTACAGCTTAGTCTGTAGACCCGAGATCGTCATAGAGTCTTGTGTGTCTCCCACTGTGCTTTGATTTCCACCCTACCACGGCTCTACTGAGTTGTGCAAACAGGTGGTTTTTGGGTACAGTCCCGATTCACATGGAGGCAATGAGCGATAGGAGGGGATTCGTCTCTCCCGGTATTGGGGGTTGATGTTGTGCTATGCTCGACTGGCCATAACAGGAAATCCCTGGCCAGGGTTGCAGTGATATACTGGTAAGTGTTATCAGTAGTTTCACGAATGTTATGGACCTTAAGTCGGCATAACTTATCGAGCTATTGGGGTCTGACGTTTACCACCCCTAGGCGAGATATGCGACATATCAGACGAACAGACCGGACCGTACGGTTAGTGTTACTGGTCGGATTCACTGGAGTGTGAGCGGGCTTGCTCGTCGATCTTCAGATCGCTCAATACCCGGGTGGCCGTTACGTTTAGCAGACCGCTTGCGGCTTGTGGATGTTTGATATGATCATCATCCGCTGCCGGCGTATTGACGAGTCTTTAGAGTCCTACACAGAGGTTTCCTGGCTCAAGCGAAACGAAATAGGAGCGCATATGAGATATGTGCGGGACCGAGAATAATACCAGTATGTGATACTGTATTCGATTCTCGCGATGTGACATTGATCGGTTATATGCGATATAGCCGGGTTATCGGATCAAGTGTTGATTCGATAAGTTGTTACTAATGATACCAGTCGGTTGTGTGCGACATGACCGGATCATTGAATCAAGTGTTGATTTAATGATTTAATGCATATTTATATATTTGGTATATTGCTTTGCATCAACTAGTATCGGTTTACTTAAGATGGATTTTCTCACTCAGATGTACGCATTAAATATGCGATATGATTTTGTGCACATGTTTGTATCATGTTTGATGATACATGGTTTTTGGTTAAGTGTATAGAATTAAACAAAGGTTAAGATGATGGTTAGGGTTTATTATTTGTTATTCATTTATCTTATTTAGTTATCCATTTATTTTTGATAAATGAATAAAAGAAAATGAGAAAAAGAATGGTCGCTTCTTTTGTTCTTTAGTTGAAGCTTCATGAAGCTTTGTTCAAGTCAACCATTCTTATCTCATTCTTAACCCTAACCATTCCCACTAACCATGATTGATTCTCTACACTTGACTAGAGTTAAAATTATGATAAGAATTCATTTTCTTTTCTTATTCTAAAAACTTATCATAACATTTTCCTTCTTCTTCTTCCTTGCTTCAAGTGAAGAAGCTTGAGGTCATCAATGGTGGATTGATGTTTTGAGTGAGAAATCCAATTCTAAAGTTAACCCACTTCCTATTTCTTCATCCTCTACCTCTTGCCAAGTAGTAGAGTGTGTTTACTTCACAAGTTTCTTGACTTGGTGAAGTCGGAGCTTGATTTAGCGATGCCTCGACGTAGATCATCTTCGGCATGGACATCGACGACCTAGCTTGCCCATTCTCCGACGAAGCCGACTCTAGAGCCCGGATTTGATTTGGACAGCGGAGACGACCTCGTTGCGGAGCCGTGGAGGTGGAGGACCGGATCTACAAAGGTTGTATTTCCGTTTTCTCATTAGTTAAGTGTTAACTAGTTCTATGTTCGCCTAGACTTCTAGTTATCGATCCGTAGTTTAGGGTTTGTAGGCACCATAATTTTTGAAATTGCCATGGTTGATGGCTTGGGAGACCTCACTAGTGTGCCTAGGAACCCAGCAGGAGTCACCCTCTCCAAAGGTGTCTTACAGACTAAAGGGGAGAGGGGTGTGCATGATTGGCATATCACATGCTTAGGCAATCGAGTCAATAATGAGATGTCAAGTACCACACCAGATGTTGTTTTTGCACTAGATGCAATAAGTTGGTATATTAATCCAACCTTGGAGAAACGTTAGGAAGCATTTTTAGAACATAAGTAAATGTTCTAGGGATTTGATAACGACAGCCTCCTTTGGGAGACGGTTATCATTCCAGGTTTTCAAGGTGACCCGGAAGATAGAGAGACTGTCAGAGTTATAGTTTTCCCTTTGACGAGGGGCAGTAGTTTGGGCAGGTGGTCTAAGAGGATACTGTGGGAGGCGTGGTGCAGGATACTGATTAAATTCAGTTGACAATACAATCTAAGAAGTTTGCTGGATTTGGAGTTCATTTATGAACTCGGTCCCATCAGATATCCAGTCATATTCTAAGACAGGTATTGCTCATTTCGGGAGATGGTTTTCTCAGCGAACTTGAGACAAAGAGAGATATAGAAAGAAACATCAGGGCGGATCCACTCGCTGAGGCTATTTCTCGAACACAATAGTTTTACAAACGACCTTTGTGAAACTGATTAGTAAAGCAGTTGGATATTCGGTATCACACGAGCTGTGAGTACGCGACATCGCAAAAATTAGCCTTAAGTGCTTGTGGGAGATTGTTGGATATAGTGCCCTCAAAGTCAATTATTGGATTGCAGGTACGTGATTACAATGATTGAGGGAGGACCTATACCGGTAGTACAGCCTTGCTCGAGATGATAGTATACTATCTGGTTTGTCTTTATCATCGTGTACATGCTTTAGTTCACTATTGCATGTTGATAGAGCCCATAGGATTCTTGCTTGACTGCCAGCAGTATGATGGCAATCATATACGTGGGAGCTGGGGTCTATAAGAACATCCTTAAATGGTCCCTAGTCGAGGGAGTTTCGAGACAGGGCATCGATACTCCAGAGTAGACTAGTGTATACAGTCGAGACCCCGACGAAGGGCGGTAGCCGGTCTCACAAGCCATTGGTGTCAGTTGGTTCATCTAAGATGTATACAGGTGCTCATTGGGTTATGAGTACACCAGACAGGACTCGTCGGGAACATGCTAGTTGGTATTATACATATCGTCAGATAGCAGTTCTCAGGTGACATGTGTACAGGTTTGTCTGTCGACCTGAGATCGTCATTTTCCTCGTGTGAGTTCCCACTGTGGTTTGATTACTACCCAACCACGGCTCAAAGGAGTCATACAAACAGGTTTTAGTTGGGTACAGTCCCGAGCCATATGGAGGCAGTGAGCGAATCGTCAGGGATTTGTCTCTCCCGGTATTGGGGGTGAGATCGCGCTGTATTTAGGAGAGCCATTACATGAAATCCCTGGCCAGGGTAATCGAGATTTACCGGTAGGTATTCTAGTAGTTTCTCAGGGTGTTCTGGGCTACTCTCTGACACTACTTATACAGCTATTGGGGGTCTGACGTTTACAAGCCCCCTAGGCCCTATATGCGATACTCATAGACGAACGGACCGGACTGTACGGATATTGTCACTGTCAGGCTCAGTAAGGTTTTTGGATGAGTTCACTCGTCAGCTTCCCTTCCGATCAATACATGGGCAACCATTACGTACAGGTAGTACCTCTGACGTGCTAGTGGTTATACCCAGTGCCAGTGTATTGATGAGTCATTAGAGTCCCCCACAGACAGTTTCCTAGTTCGGGAGAAACGTTGTAGAAGCCGTATGGATATATGGTGGGGTTCGATGATATCCGTGCACTTGTGCATGGATCAAGATCGGACAGATAATACTAGCGGGTTTTGGTTTAAGCCGGATCCTAGTATTATATAGTGTAGGAATATTTCTGTCTCATAGCATTTCTTATTCGGTCGGAATACAAATGCGGGTATGTATATACAGTTGAGGTGTAATCTCGTAATTCATTACGATATTATTTTGGGAGTTTCCAGTTTTCTTTTCCGGTCTTAAAACACCTTGTTTAATCACTGTGAGCATTGACCTTGACTTTGTCAATTCTTTGACCCATTTCCTTGGCCAATTTTCAAAACCTGGGGCTGCCCATCATTGATTTGGCATGGTGTGTGTTTCTAGAAGGGTATGGGGTTGTTTGTGTGCATTTAAGAGGTATGGGCACCCATTTCCTTTTGAGGTGGCTGATTTTGGAGATGGGGGTTTTTTCTGCAATTCTGGGGAAGCCACAAAATGAGGGTTTTTTTTTGTGGTGACCACTTTTTTTACGCACACTCGCTTGAAGAAAACCAACACAATGCCATTGCAAAATTCCCAGAGAGCTTTTCTTTGATGATGGCCGTGCCCATTCATGGATTTCCTCACTTGCAAAATATTGTGTTCACATTCTCACACCTTGGCAACTCCAATTTACCTCCACCCAATCGTTTGGGTGCCTTGAGACAAAAGATTCTACACCATCTCTACTTCAATATTGGACATGTCGGCTAGCAAATTTCATGTCTGAGTTGCCTCGGTTCGAGGCGGGAGCCCCTATAAAGATTCATTGACGTGTTGCTACATCGACGAGCAAGATCGAGGAGCGGGCTTCTTCGGCGCAGCAACGGGAAGCATGGTGCGGAGATTAATGACCGAAGGACACGGATCAATCGGTATAATCTTTTTCAAACTCTTTTACAATTTGCTAGTATACGGTTAATGGAACGATCCGGGTATTGGGTCGCGGTGGCGCCGGTTTCGTAAAAAGTTTTTGTTCCACTTTTGGCGTTAGTCAGACGCCCGGGCCGCCGCCGCATCCCAACAATATCAATGAAGTAATATTCTCTAAAGTGTATGTGACATGGAAATTATGTATGATGATGTGTGTAAGCCGGCAAGCAAGTGTTCGTGGACATAAGCATCATCGGTAATGGTGCTGGTGTCTTAACAAACGAGTTCATAATAGTTAAGGAAACACATGTATAAACATGCAGTGCAATTAGAACATGAATATAACGGAAAATGAATAGTAAACGCAACATTGAAGAATATACATTTCTATATACGAGTCATACAGTTTTTGGTATTTGAAATCGCACGAATCGTGGTTTTAGAAAAATAGGGGCTACGGGGTCTTTGAGAAAAGATACGTCTTTTGAAAAATCCATAATATCCCTCGGCCTGTCTTTAAAATACTCATGATTTGTTAGTTTTGAAAATAAGTATGACTCAAGCCCAGTCTAACATCTACCTAATAAACTACAGGACTAAACTAGGAGACTAATCGAAAGGATAAGGAAATCCACCTAAAGTCCGAGTCGATATAACTAGTAGTCGGCGATCCCGCCTCAAAAGCATCACGTACGGTAAAATATATAATACGACATTCTTGAGTCAAGTGTGCGGATCAATCATCATAATATCCTGAATTAGGGGTACCATTCTAAAGTCTCGTACATTCCAATACCATCAAACATATATCCTCGTGTGTATGAAAACACATCGCCTTACGATCCACTATAATATCATGTTGTATATCATATCACGACCCAATCACATAATAGATCTCACGACATCATGCCCGATCATATCGACTCATCTCTAAGTATCATATACTATCTTCATCACCCGTATATACGTGTGTGTGTGTGTGTGTATGTACCAACGCATCCACATATATATACATATAAACATATACACCCATAATAATGACACGTGTGTGCGTGTGTGTGTGTATCAACCTTTACTCAACGGTTTCACAACTATGAACTAAACTAAAAGCACCTTCTTGCTAAGTATTCACGTCTCACAATAACACATATGTATATATATAATATTGTCACGACCCGAAATTTGGCACGTGGCGGCCCTTAAACTACGTAACGTCTACAGCTGTAACGCAATTCAAGTAAGTCAAAAACCCAGCAATCTAAACCATCAAAAGTAGTAAGCGATAAGAACATTGTTAAAAACTTTTGAAATTTTCAAGTAAAAATTTTTTAAAGTCCAAATTTACTTTCCTAAAAATTTTGGCAGCACCTCCTTTGTAAAAACTAGCCCCAAAAAAATGGGTACATATAAATATATAAGTAAACCATCCCCAACGGGAGCAAATCCATGCCCAAGGAGGAAAACAACCACCACAACAGATATACGACGCCGTATGAAGAAATAAAAGACGATATAAATAAAACCACATAAAAGACATCCTGAGTCACCAAAATATACAATACCGTCCTCACAACTCATCTCTAAGTCAATACATTAAGTAGTAGATGGAGAGTACTAGATACAACAAATATACAATGAGCAACATTGGATAAACGCAAAACCCACCTATAGCAAAACTGCACATAGTCAGCCGTAGCGGTATACGCTGCAAAAGATATACGATAGATGAAAGCCCTGTCGCGACTGCCCTGAGGGACTACCTGCAAAACACTGTGGCACAATGGGGGTGAGTTGCCAACTCGTGAATAGTAAATAACGTATGCAGGTAATCGCAAGTATGCACGTACTGCGATGGTTTATCACATGCAAGCTGATAGCAATAAATGTCAATATGTAAATGCAACAGTCATGAAAGGTACTCTATCAGGTACTACTATACATGAAGCAATACATATCAAATAAATCCGGAATATAGAATAAAACACATCCAGTAAGTCTCATGAAACCTGATTGTCTAACATCGACACCCGAAAATATCATGAAAACTAGTGCCTATCATCGACACATAAATACTCCTCTATCAGGTGTTGTCACCACGACTGTCCCTGATAGGTACGTATCATACGTCTCTCGGAAACCCGAGTGCCCAGCTTCGACACTCGAAACTCCGCGTATCCATACGTACATAACTCCGGTCGGTATCACCACGATAACCGGCGAGTCTAAAATACTATCACCGTCAGGTACTTGCCCGTCTGCCAGGCTCATCGACATACCATTATTTCCCCGGGGAACCATACCAGGCTCCACCAGGTATCCGCACACGGCCCACTCCACTCCTCGCATCAGGTATATATCACAAATCTCAGAACCGAGAAACCTCATGGTGGACGCATCGAAATATCATATCAAGAGAAACCAGGTTTTTCAAATAATGCATAATTTCTTGAAAACTACCACGGTCCTCAAATCCAGAAAACATCAAGTAATGATTAAGAATATTTTCATAGATCATTATGATGATATATTAGGTAGGTGTACATATATAACAACGTCCCATACCACTGATATATATATATACCATATATATACATATATATTGTCAGCGTCCCATACTACTGATATATATATATATATATATATATATATATATATATATACGCAGGAGTAAAACATCCAGAAAACATCATATGAAAACCATATCTCAATGCGACACCCATGAAATATAATATATGCAACATGAAACAGTAATATGAGCATAAAGGAAAACCGTTGTTTAACTGCAACAAGTTATTAAATATATCATGTGGTTCCTAAGTTCTCCAAAATCCATACAACATCATATAAAGGTGAACATATAGCTATAGCCAGGTATGCGTAACCATGTCGGTATAGCAAGATATGTGTATCTACCTATCTATAATGATGTAATACCCTCCAGGTATGTGTGTAGCTATATCAAGCTAGGTATGTGTATATACATGTCAATAATGATACAATACCCTCCAGGTATATGTGTAGCCGTATCAAGCTAGGTATGTGTATAAACATGTCAATAATGATACAATACCCTCCAGGTATATGTGAAGCTGTATCAAGCTAGGTAAGTGTACATGTAAGTATGTATGTAAGATGTACATGTAGCTGTGTCTCATATGTGTATATACCTATCACGAATGGTACATTACATATAGGTATAGGGGTAGCTAGCATGTAGGCACGGCAAGGCATATGTGTAAGCATGTAGGTATACAAGTATGCTATATGTCATATGCACAAACGAATATGAATCAATGTCTCAAAATCCTTAACCAATACAATATCGCATATGTATAGGTGTTGTGCGTGTCATGGCAATTATCGACGGTGTGTGTAGCATACAATTAGTGCACGTGAAATATGAACCGTCAATAATGGTGTTGTGTCTCATTAATACTAAGTCCATACACAATAGGAAATGAGATATACAACAAAAGTTCACATGCACAATCAATGTCCATATACTTATAACTAATGGTCATATCATTTAATTTAGCCCATACGTATAACGCCATGCGGGCGATTCCCCTGTAGATGTTATATCTATTCACAACGATCCTGGCTAAGTAAAGCCAATCACTTGCTTTCCCTTCTTCGCAGCATTCGAAGTCCTCTCCTACGATCCTAAAATCACATAACAACAAAGCAAGTGCATATTAGAAATCGACCAATAACACGTACAACTACGTTTGACCGATGTACCAACTCCAAATATACTCTCAAGTGTTCGTCTAGTGGCTAACGTGTGTAGCGACACTATAAAACAAACTCAAGAGCAAAAGCTACACAAAGACACGTAACGCAAGGATAATGCCCACAAGATAACACACTGTGCACCTAGTGCACCAAACATGTACGACATCGGCACAACCCTAGCTAGGAACGCTAAACGACAAAATCACCAAGCCTAGACCCTGATCGTACCGATCGCGCATTCAAAACACAACACATAGCACGGAAGATAAGATATATCACATCGCAACGTCAATAGAAACTCACACCTAAACTTTATCGAAATCTAGTAAGCAACATTTGAACATTTTAGCTCAAAACTACAAGTTTAACCCAAACTAATAATCATAAGAATCTCATAATAGCTTGATTAAACCACCCAAACCTTACTAGAATTTTAATCTCACTCAAATAGAATTTAGTAAAAGTTTAGTTTGCACTTAAGCTTAATTAGATGATTAGGAAAATAGCATTTAACAATCTTGCAACTAGGTTAAGTTTTCTTTTATCTAAACAACTCACTTAACCATTTCACTAAACAAAACCCTAACTTGATTATCCAAAACCATTTCTAGAAATTTCTAAACATGCAAATGAAAGCTTAAATTAACATCTAATAAGCTAATTAAAGTATTAAAACAACAAATAGAGTTTAGGGTTAGGATTTTATACCTCACAAGAATCACAAACTTGCAACTAGAAATCCAAAGTTTAGCCTCCAAAAATCCTAACTTGATTGAAAATCCAAGCTTGTTTTGTGATGAAGAATGAAGGGTATGGATTTATTTATGAGTTTTTGTGATTACTTGATGATTTTTGAGGATTTATTTTAGTATTCAAGAGTGAAAATGGGGTGAGAAATGAGAGGGGCGGCCAATGGGGGGGGGGGTCGGCCAAGCTAAGGAAATGATGAAGGTTGTGGAAAAATCTAGCTAAAAACATGAATTAATGCCCATTAAAGCACCTCCCATCCAAATCCACCTCTTAATCTATTTCATTTTCTATTTAAAGTTTTATTTTAAATCAAAAAAATCTAGATATTTTGGAGAAAAAGAATTAAGATTAAACTAGTGATTAACTTAGCATAAATTCACTTTAGTAGTAATTAACCCAAACAAAATTGTAATTACCACTAATTAAGTGCATAATTAACAACTTAAAATAATATTTTAATTAATTAAAATTATTAAAATGCACTAAAATTACAAGTGACTTACAAAACCTACAAACTAGCAATTTCCTAGCTAAATTAGGTGCAGTGAATTCTACACAGATAAAAGATCGCTTCTAGGATTTTACGGAAAACACCGACTATTTTACCCAAAAACAGAAAATTCGCATAACGATTTCTAAAGCGTTACAATCTTCCTCCCTTAAAGAAATTCGGTTCCCGGATTTTAAAATTTATCTACGCGTACCTTCGAAGAGATGGGTGCAAAACTTCCACATCTCAGTCGCAGCCTCCCATACTGATCTTCTCACTAGACGGGCTACGCCAAAGAAAGCCTCTACTGATGGCAAGAGCTTTGACCGAAATTTCTCCACCTGCTGACCCACTAAAACTATCAGCTGTTGGTGAATGAAAGATCGCGTCCAAATGAATGGTCTGGTTCTAAATCAAGTGAGGAAGGTCATGAAGGTATTTGCGAAGTATCGACACAAGGGATACGGAGTGAATACTCAAAAATCTGGGCGGAACAGCCAAATTATAGGCAACGGTACTAACTCGCTCGAGGATATCAAAAGGACCTACAATCTGGGACTAAGCTTCCCAAAACTCAACACGCCATTCATCGGAAAAATCCGTAGGAATACATGATCTCCCACTGCGCACTCAAGTTTGCGACAACCACGGTCGGCATAAGACTTCTGTCTGCACTGGGCTGCTCTCATCCTGACCAAAATCAACTGGATCTTCTCCGTAGTCTCTTGACTAGCTGGGGTCCAAAATCCTACTCACGCGTAGTCCGTAAAATAGACTGGCGATCGACACAACCTACCATACAAGGCCTGAAAGTTGCCATTTGAAATGTCTCCTGATAACTGTTATCGTAGGAGAACTCCATCAATGGCAAGTGACGATCCCATAGCTAATAAACCATTAGTACGTACGCATATGCATATCCTCCTGAGTTTGTATAGTCCGCTCTGTCTGACCATCGGCCTACAGACGGAAAGCCGAGCAAAAGCTCAACCAGGTACCCAAGGCTTCCTGAAGCTTCTGCCAAAGATGGCTAGCGAACGGGGTGCCTCTATTGGATACAACGCATGAAGGAACTCCGTGCAAACCCACAACTTATCGAAGAACAACGAGCAACCTGAGCATACTGAGCATAACCGACAACAATCACCCAAATGGAGTCATACCCTCGACTAAACCTGGGTAGACCCACAACGAAATTCATGGAGATCTACTCCTATTCCCACTCCGGAACGGTTAAAAGTTGCAACTCTCCTACCGGCCTCAAATACTCAACCTTAGCTCGCAACAAGTCAAGCACTTCAAAACGAAATCTGAAGCTTCACTCTTCATCCCTTCCCACCCGTAACTAACTTTCAAGTCACGCTACATCTTGGTGGCACTTGAGGTGAACACAGAAAGCTGACTGATGTGCCTGCTCTAGGACCTCGCGTCTCTACCCATCAGTATCGGTACACACAAACGCATCCCTAAACGTAGTACACCCTGGTCATAAATCAAGAGCTTCGAATCTTTACCCTGCCGAACATGCTCAGAATCTCAGACAAACGAGCATCGGCGGGCTGTGCCTCACGAAAATGCTTAAGTAAAAGTGGACGGGCGCGGATATGAGCAAGCTGTCACCTCAGTAGAGGCGATCTTAACCGTACTCAACGGTCGCACAAGAACTGTAAATCTGCTTAAGACTGTCTCTGAACTGCGCACAACTGGAACAAGCTACCCCCGGGCCGATGACTCAAAGCATCAGCTACCACAATCGCCTTGCCACGGGTAATAAAGGATCTAAAAATCACAATCCTTCACAATCTCCATCCAACGGTGCTGTCTCAAACTCCGATCTTGCTGCAGGAAGATGAACATTAAGCTCTGGTGGTCCGTGAAAATCTGACACGACTAGTCGTACAAGTAGTGTCTCCAAATCTTCAACACTTGACCACCGCGGCCATCTCCAGATCATGAGTGGGATAAATCTGCTCGTGCTCCTTCGACTGCCGGGAAGCATAAGCGATAACTCTATAGTGCTGTTGGAGATAGTGCCCTCAGAGTCAATTATTGGATCACAGGCACGTGATTGCAATGATTGAGGGAGGACCTATGCCGGTTGGACAGTCTTACTCAATATGATACTATGCTATCTGGTTTATCTTTATCATCGTGTATCGCTTTAGGTGACCTTATAGGTCACTATTGCGCGTTGATAGAGCCCTTAGGATTCTTGCTTGACGGCCAGCAGTATGATGGCGATCATATATATGGGAACTGGGGTCTATAAGCACATCCTTAAAAGGTCCCTAGTCTTGGGAGTTTCGAGACAGGGCATCGATACTCCAGAGTAGACTAGTGTATACAGTCGAGACCCCGATGAGGGGAGGTGGCCGGTCTCACAAGCCACTGGTGTCAGTTGGTTCACCTAAGATGTAGACAGGTGCTCATTGGGTTATGAGTACACCGGACAGGACTCGGCGGGAACATGCTAGTTGGTCTTATACCAGACGTCAGATAGCAGTTCCTTGGTGACATGTATACAGGTTAGTTCATCGACCTGAGATCGTCATTTGTCTCGTGTGGGTTCCCACTGTACTTTCATTACTACCCTACCACGGCTCAAAGGAGTCGTGCAAACAGGTTTTAGTTGGATACAGTCCCGAGCCACATGGAGGCAGTGAGCGGATCTGCAGGGGTTCGTCTCTCCCGGTATTGGGGGTGAGGTCACGCTGTGTCTAGGAGAGCCATTACACGAAGTCCTTGGCCAAGGCAGGAGATTTACTGGTAGGTATACCAGTAGTATCTCAGGGTGTTCTGGGCTACACTCCGACACGACTTGTACCGCTTTTGGGGGTCTGACTTTTACCAACCCCCTAGGCCCGCCATGCGATGCTCATAGACGAACGGACCGGACTGTACGGATATTGTCACTGACAGGCTCAGTAGGGTGTCAGGATGAGTTCGCTCATCGACCTCCCTTTTGGTCAATACCTGGTAGCCCGTTACGTATGGCTAATACCTCTGACGTGCTAGTAGTTAAATCCACAACCAAAGTATTGACGAGTCTTTAGAGGCCCCCACAGACCGTTTTCTCAAGTTTCGGGTAAAACGCTGTAGAGGCCGTATGGAGATATGGCAGGGTTTGATCAGATATATGCGGTATTGCACGGATCATGATCGGACGGATAATACTAGCGGGCTTTGGTTTAAGCCGGATCCTAGTATTGTACAATGTAGATTTTGTATCATTGCATTTGTATTCGGTCGGAATACAAATGCGGGTATGTATATACAGTCGCGGGGTTTTCTTGTAATTTATTACGGGATCAGTTTTCTGAAGTTGCCAGTTTGCTTTCCGTTTCTGTCATTTTCCTTTGTTTCCTTTCTTTGGCTGAAATTTGGTGGAGGGGGTTATTTGCAATTGTGCAATTAACAATTGAGAAGACTTTTGCTTCATGATGGGTGTAGCTTCCATTGACTCCATAGTTCATGATAGTTTGACCTTTGGTGATATGATGGGAGTAGGTTGTGATCATTGGATTCCTCATCATCACTCATACATTTTCCCTTTCTTGATGATTGCTCACTCCCCCCATCTCATTCCTTATCATGGCCGGCCACACACATGAGAGAGGGCTGCCAAAATTTTGGAGAGTTATTTTTGTTCTCTTGATGCTTGCAAAATTCCCAAGTTCATCCAAAAAAGTTTATAGTTCATTTCGTCCACCAAAAAGGCAACTTCTTGCAACCCCTTGAGACAATAGAGTTCCACACTATTCTACAGCAAATTCTTGGGCACGTCGGCTCGCCAACTTCGTGCCCGAGTTGCCTCGGTCCAGAGGTGGGAGCCCGTAAAAGAACCCGGCGATGTGGTGCCCTTCCGACGAGGAAATGAAGACCGGAGATTCCGCTGGGAGATCGAGACGATGATGAGAAGACCGGAGGACACGAATCGCTCGGTATATCTCTCTACCCATTCTCTTGTTTGCTAGGAGTAGGTTAATGGCCTGATCCGGGTTTTAAAGTGCGCGGTAGTGCCAGTTCTAGTTTCTTGAAAAGTTTTATATTCAGCATTTTGGCCTCGTTCAGACGGCCGGGGCGCTGCCGTGCACCAACATGGTATCAGAGCCACGCCATTAACCTAGTCTAGCTTGCTCTAACGTGTTTACAAGTTCGATCAATCGGAATTTCCAAAAACCACCATTTCTATCGTATCAGTTTCTGTCGAATATTTTTTTAGCTCAAAATTTTTTTCAGTACATTGCAGAAATATGTGCAGGGAATTCTAAGCATTCTGGAAAAATTCTATTCACTGATTCCTTAGTAGGACCGCGGAACCGCGGCCACACCCCTGTTCTGGCCGCGGTTCCGCGGCTGTAAAGTGTAATCAATGAATCAAATTTTTACAGTGGGCTTCTGGGTTGAAAATGGGGTTTTTGGAATATTCTTTTTGGGCCCAGATGTTCTTTGAGTGCTACAGTAGTGCTTGGGGCCCACTTCGGTAAATTTGGTCGATCGAAAATTTTAAACATGTTAGTTCACAGTATTTACATTATATCCGCAACCGTGAATGTCATTTGATCGGTAAATCCTGTCTAACTGCTATAGCCCTTTTAGATGGATTTGCGAACGTGACATTCACGTTGATATTCTGTGTTGTGCTGTGATGTTGCGGATTGTCATGGTGGATAGCCTGGATGCAATGGTAGTACAGTTTGGTTTATTATGTACATTTGATATTGCGGGGCGAGCGTCCGACATGTGGACTGCCGTCACTGCCTGTTTGTATATTATTCTTTTGGGGCACGACCGGGCCGAGGTCGATATACCCGTTGTATATATATTTTACTTTCTGTACTAGGATTACCCCACGGAGGGGTGCAGGATAGCCGGGTTCTAGAGGGCAACGGGCCCGCATCTCATGGCGTTGAGACGGAGGAGGCTTCACTCTAGAATTGACGGGCTATTCGCCGCACTCGTAGGGGGTACAGGTTGACCCAGGAGGGGTGCCCGAGTTACTGGATTCCGTGAACTGCTGGGTGGTCCATTCACGTTGTTGAAGGGGTCTGCCTCACTTCAGGTTTTGGCGGGTAACTTGCCGCGCCCGTAGGGTTCTAGGATTTCATTGCACAGGCTATCCACACGACCAGGGGAACGTCGGGTTTCAGTAGCGGCTCTATGAAACCCGGGGATCCCAGATATCTGTATTGTTCTGTGATGCTTATTACATTTCTGTGATGTTGCATTTTATCACGCCTTGAACGAATATTATATATTGATATATATGCTAGTAGATGTTATATATGTTTTGCATCCGCGCTAGTCCAGTCCCCGCTCTGTTGTTAGTTATGTAACCTAATGGGTAATGACGGGACCTAGTGGCGAATGCGGGTGGCATATACGTACATCATTATTTTCGTTCTTTATTGGTATGATCAATTGATGGGACTGCGTTGATTCGGATCAAATGCAAGCTAAACAAACCTATTCTGATGTTGTTGGAACCAATTTTTCAAAAGCCTTTATTGCAAGGGCTTTCTCTTTTGTTTTGCACAGTGGTATTCGGTTATGAATATCCAGCACCTCAGTCGACGAGGCAATGGCCGAGATCCCTTCACCGGGAGTGACCCCTTGGACAGAAGTTTGCGTCAGGGCAATAACTTCACTATAGTCGATTACTTTCACTTTGCATCGTGGTATTCAGTTGGAATATCCTGCACCTCATTCTACGGGGAAAGAGCCGAGATCCCTTCACCGGGAGTGACCTTTTTAGCAAAGGTTTTCGCCACTATATTTTTATAAAAAGGTATGCAGTTCCTTCAACGATATCAAGTTCATTACGCTAAAAGTTTTTGGCCAAAAACTAGACATAGCCCTCCGTCATTTCTTACGGGTATTATTTAGTATTCGTGCTGCGTTTGTTGACCTAGTCAAGACGTAGTGTTCGGTAGCTAAGTGGTACTTGTTTGTTGCATAAGTGGGATTGGTTAGGACAGTCGTGCGGCCTTGTTGACCTAGTCAAGGTCACATACGGGTAGGTTTAATGCAATCCAGAATAATAACGGGTTGAACTTGACTGGCGGTTTATGGCTTGTTGACCTAGTCAAGGTCATAAGCCGCTTGGGGTAAAAATCACATCGGGAGTTTCTAAAGAAACCGAAACTTTCCAGATATGCACATACCTTCTGGAGTGTGGTGACGTGAGTGCATTCCTTCACGTTATCATGCGATGATAGTTGGATCCCGATTCCCACTGATGAGTTGGTTTACTCCTCGGGTGATCCCGACTAATTCTTCTTTCAGGTTTGGAGAAGAATTTGAGGTTACAGTGGGAGGTTTCCAGATTAGATAAATTGGTAACCATTCTAATCTAGGTTAGAGTGCATGCTGAGTGTTTCTTTTCTCTCTCTCTTTGGCAGCGACCATGACCCGACCCTAGACTATTACTCAGTGACCAAATTAACCGAACCTTCTTAAACACTGGCTTTTGGATTGTCAGAGTTGCATACCTCATTGCCACTCCTACTTTTACCCTTTTCTCCAGGACACCCCGTATTATTACGAACGTCCACTTCCATTGGATAAAACCATCATATGGTTATATACAAACTCGAAGGAATTTATTCGAGGATGGTTTCCGGTTCTGGAGAAAATGAATAGGACTATTCAGTTGTCTTTTTTTTTACCTTCTCTCACGTTGCGAGTACTCCTTGGATTAGGGGATAGTACACCCGTTACGTCTATTGGATAGTCTTCTTCCAAACCTTAGGCTGGTGCCGAACGGTAGGGAATGAAGAAAGCCGATTAGCTTAAGTGTGGTGTACAGAAGGTATTGAGTAAAGACAAAAAAGGGATTGGAAGGAGGGCAATGTAAATTGCGACTGCTATTCACGACCAAACCAAGTATTTCATTACCACTTCCACTTCAACTTTGTATTTCTCCAGGACACTCCGTATCACTACGAAGATCCACAGTTTATTGGATATTCCATCGTATGGTTATATACGAACTCGAAAGGAACTTGTTCCAGTTCGGGGATGGATTCTGGTTCAGGAGAAATAGGAATAAGGTTTATTCGGTTGTCTTTTATCTTCACCTTCTTTCACATTGCGAGTGCTCCTAGGATTAGGACAGTACACCGATTAGGCTTATTGGATAGTCTTCTTCCAAACCATAGGCTGGTGCCGAACGGTAGGGAAGGAAGAAAACCATTTGGCCTAAAGGGGTGTACAGAAGATAATGACTAAAAACATATGAAGGGATGTCGAGAGATGGCATAGAAATATACGATTACAATTGTGAATCTGGATAATGGAAGTGGCATTACTAGGAATACCCGGATACCCCATCGAAACATTTCAATGTTTCAGTTTCACTGTGTACTGTTAAAAGAAAACTGATTTCCCAATTAGACACTTGCTCCAGGGTATGTATTTACCAGGTATGATTCTCACATCTGTATGGTTTTACAGATGATGAGTGGGAGTAAGTTATTGGGAATTGGGTGATTATCCTCATTATATCGGGATTCGTTGTAATTGGTGATATTTGAGGAAATCGCCTGGTTTGTTTTCCGGACGGCAAATATTTGGTTTTGAATTTTCGTTGTTATGCACCAATTTCAAATTGATATATCTGTACGTCTATTTTTATAGAGTGAGATATACCTTTTTGAAATTATGTCGATGACATTTACCTATATCAGTTGATGGTTATGTAAGGAGCATTAAACAGCGGTGTAATTCTTCTTAACCATAAGTACAATTTTCAACCTACGACAAACAGGGAGTGAGTTAGTAGACTCAAGGGACTTGTACAGAGTATTGTATGCTGTCCAGTGTCCATTAGGACAGAGGGGTTGGTCCTCGTACTATACTCGATTTACTTATGACTTCTCTAGTTTTTGACAAGTGTTTCGTGTAAGTCCACGTTGTTCACCCCGGTTCTTACGGGGTGGCAGAAATGCTGAAAAACGATTTTTGGCGCAAAGGCAACATGGACTTAAACATGGATCTTTGCTAAACTATGAACTAGCAAACTACTAGAGGCGTTATCTACTATGCCATAGAAGTTATACCTCACGATACCGGTCCTTCGGGTCTTCATTCCGCTGTCCCGCTCGTCCATCCAAGCTCCGAGGATCGATCCGGATATTGATCACCTCCACAGCCTCCTTGAGTCGAAGACGATCCACCCGAGAGTTGTACTCCGAGCTCCACCTCGAGCCGAGGTAACTAGGGCAACAAGATCGCTAGTCTTGATGTCCTAGGTTGTGTAGAAGAGGTTGATGGAAGTGTTTGTCTATGTGGATTCTTTTTCTCTCAACACATGAGATCAAAAGAAGAAATCAAGAGGAGGAAGAAGGAGGAGCACTAGCAACCATGGAGCTCTTTCTTTCTTCTCACTTGCAAGAGAGAGAGTGAGAAAAAAGAAATGAAAAAGATAACTAAAGAAAAATGAACCATGGTTGCAATAATACTAAACATCATCATTACTAATCCTATCATGATAAAGTTGATGGCTACATTGATATGACCATTTTCATAATCCAAAATGGAAAAGAAAACCAAAGAAGAGTGTAGACCTCTCATGAAGGTCAAGGTCAACTTTGGTCAACTGGTCAACAAAGTCAAGAGTGGTCAAGGTGGTCAAATGGTCAAAGCAACTAGCCATCATATAATTATCACTAAAAGGATTAGTAAATAATGTCCGCGGCTCATAATGGTTTTGACCGAACGAATTGCCAAAACCCTAATGAGCCAGCCACATAATGGTTTTGGCCGAACCAACTGTCAAAACCCTAATGAGGCACCTCCTCCTTCATCGCTCCTCAAAACTGTGCATACACACCCGCATCCGCATTCCGTAGAATGCGAATGCACAGAAGACAAAACAAATCCATCCGTGCGATACTAGGATCTGGCTTAAACCAAAGCCCACTAGTATTGCCTTCCTGAACAGCATACGCACACAAGTGTACGTAAGTGATCGCAGCCCTGCCGTAAACCATACGGCCTCTACACGTTTCGCTCAGTGCAGGGAAACTCTCTGTGTGGGACTCTAAAGACTCGACACTACGCTGGCAGTGGGTTTAACCACAGACCGCAAGCGGCACTAGCTGTACGTAACGGTCCCCAGGTAGATGTCGATAAGAAGGCCGATGAGGTAAACCCATCCGAACTCCTACTGAGTCTGTATGTGACAATCTCCATACAGTCCGGTCTGTTCGTCTGATACATCGCATGGCGGGCCTAGGGGGTGGTGAACGTCAGTCCCCTAATAGCGGTACAAGTCGTGTCGGAGTGTAGCCCATAACACCCTGAGATAACACTGGAAACCTACCAGTATATTTCGCTTGCCCTGGCCAGGGACTACTCGTGTAATGGCTCTCCTAGACACAGCGCGATGTCAACCCCCAATACCGGGAGAGACGAATCCTGTCTAACCGTCACTGCCTCCTAGTGCTTCGGGACTGCACCCAACTACTACCTGTTTGCACGACTCCTTTGAGCCGTGGTAGGGTAGTAATCTAAGTACAGTGGGAACACACTCGAGGCGAAGTGACAGTGTCAAGTCAGCGGACTAAGCTGTACTCATGTCACCTGGGAACTGATAACTGACGATAGGTATAGTACCAACCGACAGTTCCCGACGAGTCCTGTCCAGTGTACTCGTAACCCAACAAGCACCCGCATACTATCTCCAGTACGACGTACTGATGGATGTGGGATAGACCACTTCCCCTGCTGGGATGAGAAGCGCATACGCTAGTCTACTTCGGAGTATCGATGCCCTGTCTTGATAGTCCTACGACTAGGGACCTGTATAAGGATGTGCTTATAGATTACCTAGCCCCCACAAGTGTGACTGCCATCACAACGCTGGTAATCAAGCAAAGATCCTAAGGGCTCCACTAATATGTATATAAGCGATATGCTAAAAGAAACACATGCACATATTGAAGTAGAGACAAACCAAGTAGCATACTACCATTTTGAGCAAGATTGTCTATACAACTGTGAATATCCCAAGCTTCCATTAAGTAATATACAAGCTAGTATGATAGAGTAATGGCCTCTAGGGCATATATACTAACAATCTCCCACTTGCAGTAAGGCCATGTACTGGCGTATCGAAGACCTATCTTCTCGATCAGCCGCTCGAACTGAGTCTGGGGTAGGGCCTTCTTGAGTGGATCTGCAGTGTTATTCTTCGAATATACTCTCTTCACCTCGATCTCCCGGCGATCAACGATCTCCCTGATCAGGTGGTACCGCCTCAAAATGTGCCTGGACTTCTGATGGGACCTGGGTTCCTTCGCTAAATCTATAGCGCCGTTGTTGTTGCAATACAGCGGTATTGGATCAACAATGGTAGGAACCACCTGAAGCTCCGTGAGGAACTTCTTCATCCAGACAGATTCCTTTGCGGCATCGCAAGCAGCTATGTACTCCGCTTCCATAGTTGAGTCAGCAATGGTCTCCTGCTTGGAACTCTTCCAGCAAACCGCCCCTCTATTGAAGGTAAAGACATAACCCGACATGGACTTGGAGTCATCCATGTCACTCTGGAAGCTGGAGTCAGCAAAGGCCTCGATCTAGAGGTCTTTTCCGCCATACACCAAGAACATCTCCTTAGCCCTTCTCAGGTACTTGAGAATGTTCTTTATCGCTATCCAGTGTTTCTCCCCTGGGTCCGACTGATACCGTCTTACAACGCTCAATTCGTATGCTACATCTGGTCTGGTACATAACATCGCATACATTATAGAGCCTACCGCAGAAGCGTAGGGTATAATAGACATGAGATCCCTTTCCAAATCAGTCTTGGGAGACATCTCTTCGGAGAGGGTTATCCCGTGACAATTCGGTAAATTACCGCGCTTGGAATCTTCTATACTGAATCTTTTCAGTATGGTGCCGATGTACCTGGACTGTGAAAGTCCCAACATCCTCTTAGATCTATCACGATAGATCTGGATCCCCAGAATGTATTTCGCATCGCCCAGGTCCTTCTTGGAGAACCTCTGCGACAAGAATCCTTTGACTGACTGTAGCATAGGAATATCATTTCCTATTAGGAGAATGTCATCCACGTACAAGACGAGGAATACCACAGTTCTCCCTACAATCTTACTGTAAATGCATGGTTTATCTGGGTTTTTGATAAAGTCGAATTCTTTGACAGTATCATCAAAGCAGATGTTCCAACTCCGCGATGCCTGCTTCAGTCCATAGATGGACTTGGGCAACTTGCACACTTTACCGCTGCTCCTACTCTGAATGAATCCCTCCGGCTGATCCATATAGATGCACTCTTCTAAATTTCCATTTAGGAAAGCCGTCTTTACGTCCATCTGCCAGATTTCATAATCGTGGAAAGCAGCAATGGTAAGAAGGATCCGAATGGATTTCAGCATAGCCACTGGAGAAAAAGTCTCGTCATAGTCCAAACCAGGTCTTTGACGAAAACCCTTTGCAACAAGTCTAGCTTTATAGGTTTCAACCTGCCCATCTACACCAATCTTCTTTCTGAAGATCCATTTTCATCCTACGGGTTTTACCCCTTCTGGAGCAAAGTCCAAAGTCCAAACTTTGTTGGTGTACATGGACTCCATCTCGGTCCGCATTGCATCCAGCCATTTTACCGAGTCACCGCTCTGAATGGCTTGCTGGAAGCTAGTAGGCTCACCATAATCCATAGTACAATCCTCTCTATCCCCGTCTATGAGAAAACCGTAGTATCTCTCGGGCGGATGAGACTGCCTACTACTCCTGCGGGTGGCGTTGGGATGTCTGGTTCGCTTGAAACTTCTGGTTCTTCCAAGCTTTCAGTAATAGCTTGTGGTTCTGGAATTTCTTCCAGTTCTATTATGCTCACACTTGTTTCTTTTTCTAAAAACCGATGTTCCAGAAAGTGGGCATGACGAGAAACAAAAACCTTTTGTTCCTCTGCGTAATAGAAAAAATACCCCCTGGAGTTCTTTGGGTATCCCACAAACTTACACAGTACTAAGTGTGCCTCGAGCTTGTCCGCATGCTGCTTTTTAACAAAAGCTGGACATCCCCATATCTTCAGATATTGAAGATGGGGTTTCTTTCCACACCACATCTGATATGGTGTGGTAGGCACAGTCTTGGAGGGAACCTTGTTCAAAAGATATGCAGCTGAGTCTAGTGCATAACCCCAGAAGGAACGTGGTAACTCAGCCTTACTCATCATGGATCGAACCATATCCAATAGGGTTCGATTCTGTCTTTCCGATACACCGTTGTGTTGTGGTGTGTATGGAGGAGTAAGCTAAGAGAGAATTCCATTCTCTTTTAAGAAGTCCAGAAACTCGGCACTCAAGTATTCACCACCTCGATCAGATCTCAGTGTCTTGATACTTTTGCCTGTTTGTTTTTCAACTTCATTCTTGTATTCCCGAAATTTCTCAAAGGCCTCGGATTTGTGCTTCATTAAGAAGACATGTCCATACCTAGAGAAATCATCTGTGAAAGTAATGAAGTATGAATAACCACTTCGCGCATGTGTAGACATTGGACCACACACGTCACTGTGTATGAGTCCCAAGAGCTCGCTTGCTCTTTCTCCGTGTCCAGTGAACGGAGTCTTTGTCATCTTTCCCATGAGACAAGATTCACAAGTGGCATAAGACTGGTACTCGAACGGATCCAAGTATCCTTCTTTATGTAACTTTGTCAACTGTGTCTCATTAATGTGACCCAGTCTACAATGCCATAAGAAAGCCTGATTTAATTCCGGAGACTTTCTTTTAAGTGTGTTCTGGACACTGAAAACCTGAGCTTGATTCAGTACGTATACTCCGTTTTTTAATGTACCTGACCCAATCAGAACTTGATTTAGGTGGATGTTGACCACATCGCTTACAAAAGTAAAATCATACCCTTCCTTAGAAAGTAAGGATACAGATATGATATTACAAGTCGCACCTGGTACATAAAAACAGTCACGCAGAATCAATATCTACCCAGTTGTCAGTCCAAGATTATATTCCCCTACGGATTCAGCGTACATGCTCATTCCGTTAGCAACCCTGAGAGTCATATCACCTATCTTGATAACCCTACGGTTTCTCAGAGTCTGTAACGAATTACAGATGTGAGATCCTGATCCGGTATCCAATACCCAGGAAGTAGGGTTAACTGACATACAGTTCTCTATTACAAACACACCCGAAGCCGAAGCCACAACATGCTTTGAATTCTGGCTACTGGCTTTGCTAGCCCTGCAATCCTTCTGCCAATGTTCATTCCCGTAACAATAGGAATGTCCCTCTTTTACTATATCCAGTCCCGAAACTTATGCCCTTTCCTTACCTTTTACTTCCCTGGTTTCTTTCTGGGTAGAAGGTAGAGACTGTAGAATCAAGTCAGCATCTGATCCGTTCTTCAACGTGGTCTTCAGGTCCGTGAGCTCAGAATAGCTGGTCTCTGTAAGGACGTTGCCCCCTACAGATGACCCGATAGCCATCCTCGCTGGAAGCAATTCGTTCGAGGTCTCATATCTTGCGATACTAGATTGCTCTCCATATAAATCTTTGTTATGGAGGAAGATAGAAACTAAGTCCATCTTCTCGTGTTGCCTCTGGTATGCACCATCAACTGAGGCTAACACGAGGCACTTGGCTTTCGCACAGTCCTTTTCCGATGTCTTGCGGATATGAATATCCGTGACAGGGGAAACTGGACCTGAGACGGCAGGGGTTGGATCAGTTAAGAGGTGTCCCAGCTTTTCATGGGCAATGGACATCTGGACAGACCTTTGCCAATTATAACAGTCAGATTCGGTCATTTTATTATCTAGATGTAACTTATGTCTGGTCACTGGGTCGCTGCAATTAAGAGAGAGAGAAGAAAACACTGGGTCGCTGCAATTAAGAGAGAGAGAAGAAAACACTTAGCATGATGCTCTTGCAAATTTAGATTGGTTTTTAATTTATCTAAACAGGATGGCTCCCACTATCTCTCGAATCCCTCCTCAAACCATAAAGGAAGAATTAGTCGGGATCAATCTCACCGTACAATACTTGCTTAACCGTTCAGCCAGGCCAGTGTCGGTACTTCGAGGGAGGTTTTCCAACGCTTTCGCGAAGTTCCTTAATTAAGTAACCTCTTTTCCCTGTAGGCGTAGCCCCGCTAACACCTTTCTAGACACCTACTTGGTTTATAGCATTGATCGTTAAGTGAGAAAGTTCCCGAGGAGTAGCATATACTCACAGTAGGATCGGGATCCAAATATCTTCGCGTGAAAAAACTAAAGGAATCGTACTAGAATCATCACACTCCAAATGGTATGCAGAGCTAGCAAGTTTCAGTTGTTTTGAAACTCCCGATGTGGATTTTTGCCCCATGCTCTTATGACCTTGACGAAGGCCAACATATCATAAGTCACATGTCAAGTTCTACCCGTCATTGTCCAGGTTAATTTGAACCCACCCGTACATACCCTTGACGAAGGCCAAAATAGTAGTACGACTGTTCCAAACCAACGCATCTATCTATGCTACAGATAAATATTCAGCAGATACCAATCACTATGCCTTGGCGAAGGTCAAAATACATAGCTTGAATACTACTGAATATTTAACTGAAATGACGGAGGGCTACGAATGGTTTTGGCGAAACCGTGAACGTAGTGAACTTGATATAATCAATGGAACGAGATAGCTTTTAAAAGGAGTGGTTCAAGCTCCGCATTTAAAAGTTGGTTTTTGAAAAGAACCGAGTGGTTTTGAAAGTGTTCCAACGAATTTTACTTGGTTTATTTTCTTGCATTAATTTTAATGCTTCCTATCATTTAATCCTACCATTGCAGAAAACAACAAAAATATGACGTACGCTTATGCCATCCGCATTCGCCACGGGGTCCCGTCATCACCCGTTAGGTTACTTAACTAACGACAGAGCGGGGGCTGGACTAGCGCGGATGCAAAACATAAGCAACGCCTAAATAGATATCATATATAGATATATAGCAATGATAGCCAATCCAGATCACAGATGAACACTTTGGATATACTAGGAATTCGCGATTCGTTCGAGCCTGCAACGAAAAGCGGATTACACGGTCGCGATGAATAGCCAATACCCCACCCTAGACCCCTACGGGTGTGGCAAACTACCCGCCAAGTATCCGAAGCGAAGCAACCTCTCTCAACCCGTGAGTAGGCCACTCAGCACTTCGAGATACCCGGTAGTTTGTGCACCCCACCTTGGGTCTATCTTAGGAGCAAAAACAGTAAAAAGAAATTATACAATGGCGGCTACAACCTCATCCCGGATGTGCGGCCAAACAAATAATATTACAACAATTTACAAATTTTACAATGAATGAAAGAAAAAGAAACTCTCATCTCACATCTACCCCGGCTATTCATCCGCGACAATCCAACGAGTTCATATACACAAACCATCAACATTACAGATCACAGATATGTATAACCCCCACTAATCGACGTATAGCGATTAGCAGACGTTCAATACATATATCACATCACAGAAAATATCCATTAGCCAAAGTCTACAGAATATCGATCAAAATACGGATTTGTAACCACCCCAAAATCCAATTTGTTCTCCGGAAAATCTGGGCAGAAAAAATATGTACTAAAAATCCTAAAACCTCCAACTAAAAACACTGCACCAAACCCGGTCCACGACCGAGTCAACTCGGCCGCGGATCCCCGGCAAGAAGCATGTTCTTGCCGCGGAACCGCGGCGCTTTGACCGGTTCAGTGGATCGGTTTCGGTCTGTGTCTTAAGAAATCCCTGAGCCGATTTTTCATATATGTTAAATTATTTTTTAAGCAGTATAAAAAATTGGCAGAAAGTTAAATTTTCCGGACTTGTTTTGCGAATTTTTTCCGATCGACATTCTAAATACTTTGCTAACTTGCTAGTTTATGTTTAGCCAGGCTCTGATACTAATGTAAGTCCACGTTGCTCACCGCGGTTCTTACGGGGAGGCGGAAACAGCGAAAAACGATTTTTGGCGCAAAGGCAACATGGACTTAAACACGGATCTTTGCTAAACTATGAACTAGCAAACTACTAGAGGCGTTATCTACTATGCCATAGAAGCTATACCTCACGATACCGGTACTTCGGGTCTTCATTCCGCTGTCCCGCTCATCCATCCAAGCTCCGAGGATCGATCCGGATCTTGGTCACCTCCGCGGCCTCCTTGAGTCGAAGACGATCCACCCGAGAGTTGTACACCGAGCTCCACCTCGAGCCGAGGCAACTAGGGCAACAAGATCGCTAGTCTTGATGTCCTAGGTTGTGTAGAAGAGGTTGATGGAAGTGTTTGTCTATGTGGATTCTTTTTCTCTCAACACATGAGATCAAAAGAAGAAATCAAGAGAAGGAAGAAGGAGGAGCACTAGCAACCATGGAGCTCTTTCTTTCTTCTCACTTGCAAGAGAGAGAGTGAGAAAAAAGAAATGAAAAAGATAACTAAAGAAAAATGAACCATGGTTGCAATAATACTAAACATCATCATTACTACTCCTATCATGATAAAGTTGATGGCTACATTGACATGACCATTTTCATAATCCAAAATGAAAAAGAAAACCAAAGAAGAGTGTAGATCTCTCATGAAGGTCAAGGTCAACTTTGGTCAACTGGTCAACAAAGTCAAGAGTGGTCAAGGTGGTCAAATGGTCAAAGCAATTAGCCATCATATAATTATCACTAAAAGGATTAGTAAATAATGTTCGCGGCTCATAATGGTTTTGACCGAACGAATTGCCAAAACCCTAATGAGCCTGCCACATAACGATTTTGGCCGAAACAACTGTCAAAACCCCAATGAGGCACCTCCTCCTTCATCGCTCTTCAAAACTGTGCATACACACCCGCATCCGCATTCCGTAGAATGCGAATGCACAAAAGACAAAACAAATCCATCAGTGCAATACTAGGATCTGGCTTAAACCAAAGCCCACTAGTATTGCCTCCCCGAACAGCATACGCACACAAGTGTACGTAAGTGATCGCAGCCCTGCCGTAAAACCATACGACCTCTACACGTTTCGCTCAGTGCAGGGAAACTCTCTGTATGGGACTCTTAAGACTCGACACTACGCTGGCAGTGGGTTTAACCACAGAACGTAAGCGAAACTAGCTGTACGTAACGGTCCCCAGGTAGATGTCGATAAGAAGGCCGATGAGGTAAACCCATCCGAACTCCTACTGAGTCTGTATGTGACAATCTCCATACAGTCCGGTATGTTCGTCTGATACATCGCATGGCGGGCCTAGGGGGTGGTGAACATCAGTCCCCTAATAGCGGTACAAGTCGTGTCGGAGTGTAGCCCATAACACCCAGAGATAACACTGGAAACCTACCAGAATATCTCGCTTGCCCTGGCCAGGGACTACTCGTGTAATGGCTCTCCTAGACACAGCACGATGTCAACCCCTAATACCGGGAGAGACGAATCCTGTCTAACCGTCACTGCCTCTAAGTGCCTCGGGACTGCACCCAACTACTACCTGTTTGCACGACTCCTTTGAGCCGTGGTAGGGTAGTAATCTAAGTACAGTGGGAACACACTCGAGGCGAAGTGACAGTGTCGAGTCAGCGGACTAAGCTGTACTCATCTCACCTGGGAACTGATAACTGACGATAGGTATAATACCAACCGACAGTTCCCGACGAGTCCTGTCCAGTGTACTCATAACCCAACGAGCACCCGCATACTATCTCCAGTACGACGTACTATTGGCTGTGGGACAGACCACCTCTCCTGCTGGGATGAGAAGCGCATATGCTAGTCTACTCCGGAGTATCGATACCCTGTCTCGATAGTCCTATGACTAGGGACCAGTATAAGGATGTGCTTATAGATTACCCAGCCCCTACAAGTGTGATTGCCATCACAACGCTGGTAATCAAGCAAAGATCTTAAGGGCTCCACTAATATGTATATAAGCGATATGCTAAAAGAAACACATGCACATATTGAATTAGAGACAAACCAAGTAGCATACTACTATTTTGAGCAAGATTGTTTATACAACTGTGAATATCCCAAGCTTCCATTAAGTAATATACAAGCTAGTATGATACAGTAATGGCCTATAGGGCATATGCACTAACATTTCGTAGAAACACAAGATCTGAGTTTTGAGAAGTTATAGGTATAAGAGTAAAGTAGAGAACCAGATGTTGCATGTATCAGGATTCTTCAAGGTGATCGAAGATATAGATACTTGTGTATGTTATTCAGTTGATAGTAATGGATATTAAGAGAACTTGCTTCTCTTTCAGGTTACTCATAATTGGAAGCACTCCTAAGTTGAGTAATGCTGATCGGCCTCTCTCCATTTAGTTGACATGCACTGGAGACAACTGCATGATTTGAATCTGGTTCAATTAAACCAGTGCCTCTGTTTCTGTATTGGATATAGAACAGTTCATATCTTGACACTGTTAAGGTACGAGGAGTTGTCCGGCTTATGCTTAAAACCAGACTCCGGATAACTCAAGGCACGTTTCTGTAATGGCTGTTTGTGGGTTGACACGGGCTATGACGAGGGTTGACTTTCTACCATCTGGAAGATCAATAGTGATATTGTTCTAGACTCGCCACAGTTTTAATAAAAATGGATTTTTTCAGAAAACAGTAGTAGGAGTATGGTAGAACTGGAAGTGATTCCAGAACCGCAAACGATTATTGAAGATTTGATAAGAACCTAAAGATTCAATCTGGTTTGACATTCCATTGGCCACTCCACAGATATGGTGGGTGACCTCAGGCACTCGAGAGGTACTTCGGTATGCTCAAACACGGTGACAGGGAGGTTCTTGTTTACCCAGACTTGCCATTGCTGTTGTTCCAGACTGTGAGACCCGGCAGTAAGATGAGTATAGCGTCGTTCTAAACTAGCTTTAGAAGTGTACGTCTATATGACTCTGCCAGAGGGTTGTCATAGTCAGTGGGAGCAGCGGAAGCATAGTGGACAAGTGGCTTATGTCTATTTATAGACTAAAGAAGATATAGCGGAGATAGATCATCTATTTCTGATATGACAGTCATAGGTTTGACTTCATCAGAATAGGGGATAGATCTGTTAAGAAGGTAGTAGGGTGTGATGTCCTGGTATTTGGATGACATACACAGAGTAGGAAGTGAAGTTCCTATACTACGATCGGTTATACTTTGGTTGTCACACAGTGGTTTCTCCACAAAGGGACTTGGATATTATATCAGACATTCTGGTTACTAGATCTATGGTTTTAGATCTAGAATTGGGAAGTGTCCCAATCAGGGTACTTAGACAGCATTCAAAAGGTATTTAGAATGGACGACTCCAGGCACAGTAATGTACCTACAGGTGATGGAGTCACCCTCTCTAAAGGTGTCTTACTGACTAAAGGGAGAGGGATGTGTATGATTGGAAGATCACTTGCTTAGGCAATTGAGTCAATCATGAGATGTCAAGTACCACACCAGATGTTGTTTTTGCACGAGCTGCAATAAGTTGATATTGATCCTATCCTGGAGAAACAATCGGAAGCAGTTTTAGAACATAAGTGGATGTTCTTGGGATATGATAACAACAGCCTCTTTTAGGAGACAGTTATCATTCCAGGCTTCCAAGGTGACATGGATGACAGAGAGGTTGTCAGAGTTATAATTTTCCCTCTGACGAGGGGCAGTATTTTGGACAGGTGGTCCAGGTGGATACTGAGGGAGGCATGGTGCAGGATACTGGTTAAGTTCAGTTGACGATACAGTCTGAGAAGTTTGGATTTGGAGTTCATTTATGAACTAGGTCCCATCAGATATCTAGACATACTCTAAGACAGGTATTGCTCATTTCGGGAGATGGCTTTCTCCTTGAACTTGAGATTAAGAGAGACATAGAAAGAAAAATTAGAGCAGATCCACTCACTGAGGCTATTCATCGAACGCATTAGTTTCGCAAACGGGTTTTGTGAGACTGATTAGTAGAGGAGTTGGGTGTTCGGTATCACATGGGCTGTGAGTATGCGATATCGCAATAATTAGCCTTGAGTGCAAGTGGGAGATTGTTGGAGATAGTGCCCTCATAGTCAATTATTGGATCACAGGCACGTGATTACAATGATTGAGGGAGGACCTATGCCAGTTGGACAGTCTTACTCAATATTATAGTATGCTATCTGGTTTATCTTTATCATCGTGTACCGCTTTAGGTGACCTTATAGGTCACTATTGCGCGTTGATAGAGCCCTTAGGATTCTTGCTTGACGGCCAGCAGTATGATGGCAATCATATATGTGGGAGCTAGGGTCTATAAGCACATCCTTAAAAGGTCCCTAGTCGTGGGAGTTTCGAGACAAGGCATCGATACTCCAGAGTAGACTAGTGTATACAGTCGAGACCCCGACGAGGGGCGGTGGCCGGTCTCACAAGCCACTGGTGTCAGTTGGTTTACCTAAGATGTATACAGGTGCTCATTGGGTTATGAGTACACCGGACATGACTCGCCGGGAACATGCTAGTTGGTCTTATACCTGACGTCAGATAGCAGTTCCCTGGTGACATGTGGACAGGTTAGTTTATCGACCTAAGATCGTCATTTGTCTCGTGTGAGTTCCCACTGTGCTTTGATTACTACCATACCACGGCTCAAAGGAGTCATGCAAACAGGTTTTAGTTGGGTACAGTCCCGAGCCACATGGAGGCAGTGAGCGGATCTGCAGGGGTTCGTCTCTCCCGGTATTGGAGGTGAGGTAGTGCTGTGTCTAGGAGAGCCATTACACGAAGTCCTTAGCCAAGCCAGGAGATTTACTGGTAGGTATTCCAGTAGTATCTCAAGGTGTTCTGGGCTACACTCCGACACGACTTATACCGCTTTTGGGGGTCTGACTTTTACCAACCCCCTTGGCCCGCCATGCGATGCTCATAGACGAATGGACCAGACTGTAAGGATATTGTCACTGACAGGCTCAGTAGGGTGTCAGGATGAGTTCGCTCATCGACGTCCCTTTTGGTCAATACCTGGTAGCCCGTTACATATGGCTAATAGCTCTGACGTGCTATTGGTTAAATCCACAACCAATGTATTGACGAGTCTTTAGAGTACCCCACAGACCGTTTTCTTAAGTTTCGGGCGAAACGCTGTAGAGGCCGTATGGAGATATGGCACGGTTCGATCAGATACGTGCGGTATTGCACGGATCATGATCGGGCGGATAATACTAGCGGGCTTTGGTTTAAGCCGGATCCTAGTATTGTACAGTGTAGATTTTGTCTCATTGCATTTGTATTCGGTCAGAATACAAATGCGGGTATGTATATACAGTCATGGGGTTTTCCTGTAATTTATTATAGGATCAGTTTTCTGAAGCTGCCAGTTTGCTTTCGGTTTCGGCCATTTTCCTTTGTTTCCTTTCTTTGGCTGAAATTTGGTGGAGGGGGTTATTTGCAATTATGCAATTAACAATTGAGAAGACTTTTGCTTCATGATGGTTTTTATGATGGGTGTAGCTTCCATTGACTCCATGGTTCATGATTGTTTGACCTTTGGTGATATGATAGGAGTAGGTTGTGATCATTGGATTCCTCATCAACACTCATCCATTTTCTCTTTCTTGATGATTGCTCACTCCCCCCATCTCATTCCTTATCATGGCCGGCCACACACATGAGAGAGGGCTTCTAAAATTTTGGAGAGTGATTTTTGTTCTCTTGATGCTTGCAAAATTCCCAAGTTCATCCAAAAAAGTTTATAGTTCATTTCCTCCACCAAAAAGGCAACTTCTTGCAACCCCTTGAGACAATAGAGTTCCACACTATTCAATAGCAATTCTTCGGCACGTCGGCTCGCCAACTTCGTGCCCGAGTTGCCTCGGTCCAGAGGTGGGAGCCCGTAAAAGAACCCGGCGATGTGGTGCCCTTCTGACGAGGAAATGAAGACCGGAGATTCCGCGGGGAGATCGAGACGACGATGAGAAGACCGGAGGACACGGATCGCTCGGTATATCTCTCTACCCTTTCTCTTGTTTGCTAGGAGTAGGTTAATGGCCCGATCCGGGTTTTAAAGTGCGCGGTAGTGCCAGTTCTAGTTTCTAGAAAAGTTTTATATTCCGCATTTTGGCCTCATTCAGACGGCCGGGGCGCTGCCGTGCACCAACAAGTGCCACATCAGTACACAATCGAGTCCCACTCGCGAAACATCACAGTAAACAACAAAGTCGCCTGATCCAGAAAGCAAAGATAGAACTGGTGCAGTCGTCCACCGAGTCTTCAACTGCTGAAAACTCGGCTCGCAAGCCACAGTCTAAGAAAAGGAACTCCCTTCCTGGTCAGCCCGGTCAACGGTGCAGCGATACACAAGAAATCCTGCATGAAACGGCGGCAAAAACCGGCTAAGCCCAAAAAGCTGCGGACCTCAGTCACTGAACAGGTCTGGGCCAAATCTGTACGGCCTCGATCTCCCTCAGGTCCATACAAATACCGTCTCCCGTAACTACATGACCCAGGAAGTCAACACGATCAAGCCAGAAGGAACCTTTCAAGAATTTAGCAAACAGTTGGTACTCTCCCATTGTCTGCAAAGAAAATCCTCAAGTGCTTCTCATGTTCCTCACGACTCTGGGAAAAGACCAAAATGTCAGCTATAACACAACAATAAACTGGTCAAAGAACGGCCTGAAGAATCTGGTTCATCACATCACGAATGCTGCTAGGGCATTGGTGAGTTCAACGACACCACCAAAAACTCATAAAGCCCGTAGCGCACACAAAAGCAGTCTTCGGAATGTCATCACTCCAAACCCGCAACCAATGATGACCCGGATCCTAAACAAACTTAGAAAATGTCTCGCACTCTGGAGCTGATCAAAGAAATCGTCAATGTGGGGTAAGGAATACCTATCCGCACCGTAACACGGTCCAATTGATGATTAATCAATACACAACCTCAAACTTCCGTCCTTCTTCTTGACTAACAGAATAGGAGCTCCCCAAAGCTAAACACTTGGACATACAAGTCCCCCTATCTAGCAACTCTGCAGCTGATCCTTAAACTCCCTAAGCTCCGCCGGCTCATCTGGAACAACGTCGGAAAACCCTCGCATGATAGGAACCCGGTCCAACAAACCACTGTGGCTCTGGTATAATGAATGGAAGCCAGGAATTCTCGACATCCTCTCCTCAAAAGACGACTAGCGTAAAAGGCTGAATTCAAGCTGTGATGGTGGCATCACTGTCCCCCTGCACAACAAGAACTGACTCGCCTGGAAAACAAAACCTGACTGTTTTCTCGCGGCAGTCCACAGACTTATAGCACGTAGCTAACCAGTCCGTGCCTAGGAGAACGTCAAAGCCTAACATCTCAAGAAGGATCAAATCGACGGACGAATCTCTATCTCCTACCCGATTGGCACACGACCGAAACACGTGTCGCGCAACAAAAGAATCAGTGACATAAATTAACACAACAAATGGCTGATCTAGCAAACATGGCTCTTAGCCCAACCATGGCACGAAGTGTGTAGAACAAACGAGTGCATAGACCCCGAAATAACAAACATGTGCATCAAACGAACATACGAAAAAGAATACCCGAAAACTCTGCATTAGACGCCCGCGCATCCCGATGAATAGAAGCAAATGCTCGTGCCTGCCCTCTACCCGCAACTGGCTGAACTCCTCCTCTACCAACCCGTCCTCTCTGAACAAACCCTCCGCGACCACGACCTCTCTGAACATAAGTCTGACGCGGATTAACAACAAGCGCAACAGGTGACTCTCCCTGAGGTGAAGGTGGTAAGGTATCATGTGGTACAGCTGTCCTCCTCTGGCGTACCAAGGTATAATCTCTGATGAGGTGATGGAAATTTCCGCATCGGAAACATCCATACGATGGCTACTGTTCCACCTGGGGATAAGAGCTAAACGACTGCCCTCGTCCAAAGCCTCTGCTACTCCCACGACGTAAACGAAATCTGTCGCGGTGACTAAGCCTCTGTCTCTGGGCTGATACACCTGCACGAGCCCTCCTCTGTCCTAGAACTCCCAAAGTCTCAGAAAGATGATCCTCATCGAATAGGGCTGCGTCGACTGGTGCTGTATACGTGACACAATGCTGTGTGCTGATAGCAAGGAATAACTGGGTAACATGGGTGGCAACTTCTGTTAGTTGTATGTATGCCCTAGAGGCCAGTACTGTACAGATGATGTATATTATATTGGATGCTTGGACATATATAGAGATGACTTTCTTGCTCGATATGATAGTATGCTATCTGGTTGCTCTTTATCTTAACATGTATACTAGTCTCTTTAAACTGTCTTATAGTTACATGTTGGTAAAGCCCTTAGGATGTGTACTTGACTACCTGGACTATGATGCTGATCATACTAGTGGCGACATGGTAGTCCATAGGTATATCCTTCAAGGTCCCTAGTCGTGGGTGTATCGAGACGGGGCGTCGATATACCAGTGTAGACTAGCGTATACGCTTCTCGACCCATGAGATGGGCGATGGATTATCCCATATCCATTGGTGTTTGACATCAGAGATGGTATACGGGTGCTCAGTGGAGACTAGGTACACTGGACGGACTCGCCGAGAACTCCCAGATGCTATTATACCTCACGTCAGATGGCAGTTCTCAGGTGACACTTGTGCAGGTTAGTCTGTAGACCCAAGATCGTCATAGAGTCTTATGTGATTCCCACTGTGCTTTGATCTCCACCTTACCACGTCCATGAGGGCATGCAAAACGGTGGTTTTTGGGCACAGTCCCGAGTCACATGGAGGCAATGAGCGATAGGAGGGGTTTCGTCTCTCCCGGTATTGGGGGTTGATGTTGCGCTGTGCTCGATTGGCCGTAACAGGGAAGTCCCTGGCCAGGGCTGATCAGAGATTTGCTTGTAAGTGTTACCAGTAGTTTCTCGACCCGTTATGAGCCTCACATCGGCACGACTTATCGGTTATTGGGGTCTGACGTTTACCACTCCTAGACTTGATATGCGACGTATCAGACGAACAGACCGGACTGTACGGTAAGTGTTACTTGTTGGATTCACAGGAGTGTGAGCGGGCTTGCTCGTCGATTTTCTGATCGCTCAATACCCGGGTGGCCGTTACGTTTGGCAGACCGCTTGCGGCTTGTGGGTGCTTAATATGATCATCACCTGCTGCCGGAGTATTGACGAGTCTTTAGAGTCCTACACAGAGGTTTCCTGGCTCAAGCGAAACGAAATAGGAGCGCATATGAGATATGTGCAGGACCGAGAATAATGCGTGTATGTGATACCGTATTTCATTCTCGCGATGTATGTTTCGACTGGTTGTATGCGATATAACCTAGTTATCGAATCGAAGATTGATTCGATAAGTCGATACATTGTATACTAGTCGGTTATGTGCGACATGACCGGATCATTGAATCAAGTGTTGATTTAATGATTTAATGTATAATTATATATTTGATATATTACTTTGCATTAACTAGTATTGGTTCACTTTAAAAGGATTTTCTCACTTGATGTGCACATTGTATATGTGATATATTTTTGTATGCACTTGATTGTATCATGTTTGATGATACATGTTAACTTGAGTATGTGTAAAGATTAAACCATGGTTATATGAATGGTTAGGGTTAATGTATACTTATTCATTTATTTATTTTGATTATTGATTTTGGAAAAGAAAATGGAAATGGTGGCTTTTCTTGTTTCTTTCATGAAGCTTCATGAAGGGTTGAAACCTTGACCATTTTTGTTTTCTTCTCTTAACCTAACCATTCACCTAACCCTAGTTTACTCTCTACACTTGACCATGGTTAGTATATGATAAGTATTCATATTAGTTTCTTTTTATATGAGAGACTTATCATATTCTATCATCTTCTTCTTCAAAAAGAAAGCTTGACTCCATTAATGGCATCTTGAGTAAAAGAGTGAGAAATCCAATTCTAAAGTAAACCCACTTCCTATTTCTTCATCCTCTACCTCTTGCTAAGTAGTATAGGGTGTTTTCTGTTAGTTATATGTATGCCCTAGAGGCCATTACTGTACATTGGATGTATATTGTAGTGGATGCTGGGACATATATAGGTAGGACTTTCTTGCTCGACATGATAGTACGCTATCTGGTTGCACTTTATCTTAACATGTATACTTTCTGTCTCTCTGATTACATGTTGATAAAGCCCATAGGATGTGTGCTCGACTTCCAGGACTATGATGTAGATCATACTAGTGGGGCCTGGGTAGTCCATGAGTACATCCTTGAATTGTTCCTAGTCGTGGGAATATCGAGACGGGGCATCGATATTCCAGAGTAGACTAGCGTATATCTTCTCGACCCATGTGATGGGCGATGGATGATCCCATATCCATTGGTGTTTGACATCGAAGATGGTATGCGGGTGCTCAGTGGAGACTGGGTACACTGAACGGACTCGCCGAGAACTCCCAGATGGTATTATACCTCATGTCAGATGGCAGTTCTCTGGTGACACTGGTACAGCTTAGTCTGTTGACCCGAGATCGTCATAGAGTCTTGTGTGTCTCCCACAGTGCTTTGATTTCCACCCTACCACGGCTCTACTGAGTCGTGCAAACAGGTGGTTTTTGGGTACAGTCCCGATTCACATGGAGGCAGTGAGCGATAGGAGGGGATTCGTCTCCCCCGGTATTGGGGGTTGATGTTGTGCTATGCTCGACTGGCCATAACAGGAAATCCCTGGCCAGGGTTGCAGTGATATACTGGTAAGAGTTATCAGTAGTTTCACGAATGTTATGGACCTCAAGTCGGCATGACTTATCGAGCTATTGGGGTCTGACGTTTACCACCCCTAGGCGAGATATGCGACATATCAGTCGAACAGACCGGACTATACGATAAGTGTTACTGGTTGGATTCACTGGAGTGTGAGCGGGCTTGCTCGTCGATCTTCAGATCGCTCAATACCCGGGTGGCCGTTACGTTTAGCAGACCGCTTGCGGCTTGTGGGTGTTTGATATGATCATCATCTGCTGCCGGCGTATTGACGAGTCTTTAGAGTCCTACACAGAGGTTTCCTGGCTCAAGCGAAACGAAATAGGAGCGCATATGAGATATGTGCGGGACCGAGAATAATGCGAGTATGTGATACCGTATTCTATTCTCGCGATGAATGTATCGAATGGTTGTATGCGATATAACCTAGTTATCGAATCAAGTATTGATTTGATAAGCCGATACATTGAATACTAGTCGGTTATATGCGATATGACCGGATCGTTAAATCAAGTGTTGATTTAATGATTTATTGCGTAATTATATATTTGATATATTAGTTTGCATTAACTAGTATCAGTTTACTTAAGATGGATTTTCTCACTCGGATGTGCGCATTACATATGCGATATGATTTTGTGCACTTGCTTGTATCATGTTTGATGATGCATGCAAACTTGGCTTTGTGTAAAGATTGAACCATGGTTTTATGAGTGGTTAGGGTTTACTATTTTTCTTATTCATTTATTTTATTTTGTTATTCATTTGGAAAAAGAAAATGAGTGAGAAAATGGTGGCTTTTCTTGTTTGTATATGAAGCTTCATGAAGCTTTCACTTAGTCACCATTTTTGTCCTCATTCCTAACCTAACCATTCACTTGACTTGGGTTTAGTCTCTACACATAACCATGGTCATGTTATGATAAAGATTGGATTATTCTTTTCCTTTTAATTTCTTATCATAACATTATCTTCATCTTCTTCTTCTTCCTCACAAGAAAAAAGCTCTCTTCATCAATGGTGATTGATGTTTTAGAGTGAGAAATCCAATTCTAAAGTGAACCCAATTCCTATTTCTTCATCCTCTACCTCTTGCCAAGTAGTAGAGTGTGTTTCCTTCACAAGTTTTCAAGACTTGGTGAAGTTTGGATCTTGATCAAGTGATGCTTCGACGTAGATCATCTTCGGCACGTCGTCGACGACCTAGCCCGTTCATTCTCCGATGAAGCCGACGCTAGAGCCCGGATTTGTTTTGGACAGCGGAGAGGACTTCGTTGCGGAGCTATGGAGGTGGAGAACCGGATCTACAAAGGTTGTATTTCCGTATTCCCTTAGTTAATTGTTAACTAGTTTTCATTTCGCCTAGATTTCTAGCAAACGATCCGTACACTAGGGTTTCTCGGCACTAGAATTTTTGAAATTGGCATGTTCGATGTCTTGTGAGACCTCACTAGAGTGCCTAGGACCCCTACAGTGGTATCAGAGCCTAGCTAGAGCCTTAGGCGAAGTCTAGACGGAATTAGAACTCTGATCGACCCGAAACCCCGACATGAAAATGCTCTCTGGACATTTCTGTAAAATGTGGATTTTTGCAAATTAAAAATATGCAGAAAAATCAGCAGGTAAATCTAAGAATTACGATGCAAAAATTACCTAATGATCTTTCTAAAGTGCGGCGGAACCGCGGCATTAGCGTGCTAATGCGGCCCTTCCGCGGCCCTTTTGTCTTATCTGCCATTGAATTTTGCACAGTAACTCCTATTTTTCAGTGCTGGTTTTCCTGGGAATTTTTAATCTGAAATAAACAGTTGAGCATTTTTTGGTTGTATTGGGAATCAAAGATTCGATCGGGGTTTCAAATTTTGTCTGTGTGGCTTTCCGGATAAATTTTAGAATATGTTAAAAAGTTCGACCGGATATAAATACCCAATTTTTCCCCTGTCGGGAAATTTCCAAGTGTTGGATTTTTCCGTAGTTTAACGACGTTCTAAGTAGTGCAAGTAACGCGATGGTCCCTCTAGAAGACAACAAACCTTAACTCGATTATGTGACCGTCTTGAACTGCCCTTTGAACCTTCGGGTTTGGGGCAGTACGGCGTGCCACATGTGAGGCGTTGGCTTGACCCTTCTACGGCTGGACCGTTGGTACTGAGGCACGAACTGAATGTTGTTAGACTTATTTCATGTGTTGATCTGTACCGGGAAAACTTGGGTGTTCGATTGTTCGATCGGAAAGTTTAACATTTTCTATTTATCTGGAATGGGATACAATAATTGGAATTCACAAAAGTTATGTGATAACTGAATGAATGTTATAAACATAGCAGTTTAGTCTCACTTGATCGGTTGCCACGGAATTTTGATGTGATCAAAAGTCCGTCGCAATCACGTAGTGTACGCGGATACTCGCCGGGTAAACTTGATAGACAGCTTCACTCCATAGCCCCGACCAAGTGACTGTAGGAGAACCCCGTCGCCGAAAGCATCCGTTCGGGTGCTCGCGGTAGCGGTGTTCCGCCTTGGTGCACTTCGTCGACGGTATCGGGGGTGCGGCCGTCTACTGAAGTTTACGACGAGCATTCGATCAGAATGTCGGGAATCCTGTTGAATTGCCCGACTTGATATTGAAAAGTGTTTTCAATGATGAGACTAAAATGCGGGGTTTATAATTGTTAGGCATGCGATGTCTAAGTAATTCATTTGGTCAGGCATGCGATGTCTGAGGTGGTTGCGGATTCCAACTGTTGTAGTTTTACACTTTCTTTTCTGTGACCATAAGTGTAATATGTGATATCGCCGGTTTCGTTGCTATATGTCAACGATAATTGGGATGCGCATATTTACTTACGTTGATGACATGTGATGTTATGTGTTGCTGGATATGTTATATTGGATCGTCGTGTTTGAATAGCCGGGGGTTTTTATGTGAGATGAGTGTTTTTCATTTTCATTCATGTAAAAACTTGTATGTAATATTCTTTTATTGGGGCACTTCCAGGTTGCGGAAGTAGTCACCGTTTGTATATTATTTACTTTTCCGCATTAGGATAGACCCAAGGAGGGGAGCACAAGTAACCGGGTTCTGGGGTCCAGTTGGAGACCAACTCGAGGAGTAGAGTCCGGGTCTCCTAACCCTAGAATTGGAAGGGTTGCTTGCCGCTCTCGTAGGGGTCTAGGGGTGTGGGGTTGGCTATTCATCACGACCGTGGAATCCGTGTTTTATACTGGCTCGTATTGAAAACACGGACGTCCTAGTATATCCAATATTTCATATGTTTCTTCTGCTGTGTTTTATCTGTGATCATGCAATGTTCTGTGGTCTGTGACAGATATTATAGTATATATGATATATTATATAGACGTTACTTATGTTTTACACCCGCGCTAGCCCTGCCCCGCTCTGCCGTTAGTTACCTAACCTAACGGTGCACGAGGGGACATCGAGACGAATGCGGATGGCATAAGTGTACGTCATATTTATCTGTGATGTTTAGGTAATTAAATGATGGGATATTCATTAATGAGATTAATGAAAGAAAACAAACCTAATTGATGTTGTGGAATCGAATTTCAAAATAAAACAGGTAGCTACAGTTCTTGCTTTGCATCGCGGTGTTCATTATAGAACATCCTGCGCCTTATTCGATGAGGAAAGGACCGAGATCCCTTCACCGGGAGTGACTCCTTTAGCAATAACTGGCAGATGCTACAACCCTCGGTTTGTCATTTGATCGCTTCTATAGTTTCTGCTTTGCACAGTGATATATATGATATATCCCGCACCTCATTCGACGAGGAAAGGGCCGACGATCCCTTCACCGGGAGTGACCCCTTTAGCAAAACTAGAAAAGCCTCAAAAACATTCCATTTAAAAACCATTTGATTCCGCAACGAGATCAAGTTCAAAGCGTTAAAGGTTTTCACAAAAACCAGCCGCAACCCTCCGTCATTTTAGGAAGTAGAGTACTTAGTATTCGTGCTGTGTTTGTTGACCATAGTCAAGGCACAGTGTACGGTAGCTAAGTGATGTCTTCCTACACCGCATATGATGCGATTAGTTAGGACAGTCGCGTGACTTTGTTGACCTTAGTTAAGGGTCATGTGGATGGGTCTAATTAATCACGAAATGACGGGTAGAACTTGACTAGTACTTATGATTTGTTGACCATAGTTAAGGTCATAGGTGCTAGGGGTAAAAACCATTATCGGGAGTTTCAAGTGTTGAAATTTGCAATGAGATTGCATACCTTCTATGTGATAGTTGGATCTCGATACCCACTGCGAGTAATTGTTACTCCTGGGAGAGTTTTGCACTTTGCAATTAGCCGATCTAGTAGGTGTCTAGAAAGGTGTCAACGGGGTTACGCCTCTGGGAAAACGAGGTTTACTGTAATTAGGTCCGTGCGAAAGCACGGGGAACCTCCCTCAAAGTACCGACACTGGCCTGGCTGAAAGATTGACGAACTTGTAGAGTGTAATTAATCCCGGCTAGTCTTTCCTTTTAGGGTTTGAAGGAAGATTTGATAAAAACAGTGGGAGCTATCCTGATTAGATAAATTATATAACCAGTCTGATCTTGCAAGAGCGCACGCAGAGTGTTTTCTTCTCTCTCTCTCTCCAGGTAGCGACCATATCACGCCTTAATCAAGATAATAATATGGATGTATTGACCGAACCCGCTTGTTATTCTGAGCTGGGGAACGTTGGTCCCGCTCCAACTTATAATTGTTATAAGACAGAGCAGGAAATCGGGGAATACCAGAATTCCTATGCCGCCCAAACGAAGAAAGTGCATATGATGCATCTCCTTCGGGTGTGTTCATTACAAAGAACTGTTTCTCAGTATCCTCTGCATCCTGGGTATATGATACCGGATCAGGATCCCAGATATGTAAGCTGTTACATAGGGCTACAAAAAGGTAGAAAAACTGAGGACGGGTGATAAGTTTCATGAGACAGAAACCGGGGCAAGTGTTGCAGCCAAGTCTGTTGGTCACTGTCACCCTGTATTACCAATACATTGATTCTGAACAAATGCTATTAGATACCGAACCTGATATACAAAATCATATCAGTCTCTTTATTAGTAAAGAAATGATATAATTTTGTGCTGATGGATAATGTTTTGAACATTTCCTATATCAAAGGTTGATCGGTTCAGGCACGTTATCTAAAAGCATTGATGTTCTAAATCAAACTACAGTTCTTTAGTATACGGAACACACACAAGAGGAAGAGTTCAGAAATGAACGAATTCTTCTTGAGGCATTGTAGACTAGGTCAGATCAATGTGACCCGACTAGCTAGAGTTACATGTAGATGCATATTTAAATCAGTTTGAATTTACATCTTGTGAAACTCGCTAGTCATGTCACAAAGATAAGATGACCATAGCTCCGTTTACTGGAAACAGAGAAAGAGTTAATGAACTCTTGGGATGATACATGTTGATGTATGTAGGTCCCCTGTCTACACATGCCAGGACTGGTTCTTTATACTTCATTACATTCTCTGATAATCTCTTTAGATTCAGACCTATGTTCCTGTTGAAACACAAGTCCGAACCTTTTGAGATATTCACAGAATATAAGTTAGAAGTAGAAAACCAATACGGGTATAAGTATTATGTCCTTTGATGAGATCAAGGAGGAGAACACTTGAGTACGGAATTCCTGGACCATTGTAAAGGAGAATGAGATCCTCTATCAGCATTACTCCTCCGTATACACCATAGCACGATGGTATATCGGGGCGGAGCAATCACACTCTATATGATAAGGTGTGCTCTATGATGAGTAATACTGAGTTACCTGTTTCCTTTTGGGAGTTATGCACTTGAGAAGCTGCATACCTATTGAATAGGATTCGAATCAAATCAGTTGCCTACCACTTCATATATGATATGGAAAGGGAAGAGCCCATATCTTAAGTTAGTTAAGATTTGGGGTTGAACGGCCTATGTCTAAAAGCAAAATCCGGACAAGCTCGAGGCAAGGTCTGTAATGTAGAACTGGAAATGTTCCAGCTATACAAACTACAGCACATGATTTGATAGAACCAAAGGATTCAGTAGATACCAACGAACCTCAGCCTCTCCGCCGATCTAGTAGGGTTCCTCACCCACCTGAGAGATACTTCGGTTTCTCTATGACAGTGGGAGCGAGGATTGCATCATGAGATGATGACCCAACTATTTTCGAGCAGGCCATCAGGAGTGAGACTCTGTAAGAATGGCTGGATGCTTAGCGATCTGAGATGGAATCCTTATACACCAACAAAGTATGGACTTTGGTTGCTATATCTGAAGGGTTAAATCCCCATCAGGAGCAAGTATATCTTGAGAAGATTACTTGGTGTAGATGGAAAAGTTGAGACTTTCAAAGCTAGACTTGTTAAAGCTTTTCGTCATTGACCAGGTGTGGATCATGAGGAAACCTTTTTCTAAGGAGCTATGCTTAAGTCCATCCAGATCCTACTTGCCACGGCTACATACCATGACTACGATATCTGGTGGTTAGGTGTCATGACTGCTTTTCTAAATAATGATTTGGAAGAGAACGTCTATAAGTACACAGCCAGAGGGCTTCGTAGACAATGGGAGCAGCGGAAACGTGTGCAAGATGCTTTATAGGATAAAGCAGGTATCGCGGAGTTGGAACGTCTGTTTTGATGTGTTAGTCAAAGAAGTTGACATCATCAAAATGGTAGATGAACCTTGTATAAACAAGAAGGTAGTAGGGAGTATGGTGACGATCCTCGTAGAGTACGTGGATGACATACTCTTGATAGGGAAGGAGTTTCTTATGCTACGCTGGATCAATCTCCGTTTATCACAATGATTCTCCACATAGGATCATAATGATACCTACTAACTCCTGGATTTTGGATCTATGAGATAGATCTAAATGGATGTTAGGATTCTCACTTGTCGAAGTGAGATGGTATCACATGATCCTGGGGAGAATCACTGGAAGGGTTCCAGGGTGATAAGGACGACTGAATGTCAGTCGCAGGCATTGTCTTTACCCTCAGTAAAGGGACGGTATGTTGGAAGAGTTCCAAGCTCGATACCGTGGCAAACTAGACGATAAAGGCTGGTAACATCGCTATTAAAGATACTACCAAAGAGGAAGTTTGGGTGTATATTGGTTCATAAGATGAACTAGGTTCCAGCCATTGTATGACAATGGAAGTGTGGCTTCGGCCCTGGAACCCTGGTCCCATCAGTGACCCAGACATATTCTGAGGAAGCATCACCTGATCATGGAGATAGTTGATCTCCAGGTTGATCGAGGTTAGGAGAGTAAACTCAGAGGACAACACGGCGGATCCACTCACGAAGGCCTTTTTCCCAAAGAGAGACTTTTAGGGGATGGTTGAGTATGTGATACTGCAACCACTGCTACAGATGGCCCTAGTGCAAGTGGGAGATTGTTAGTTATATGTATGCCCTAGAGGCCATTACTGTACATTGGATGTATATTGTAGTGGATGCTGGGACATATATAGGTAGGACTTTCTTGCTCGACATGATAGTACGCTATCTGGTTGCACTTTATCTTAACATGTATACTTTCTGTCTTTCTGATTACATGTTGATAAAGCCCATAGGATGTGTGCTCGACTTCCAGGACTATGATGTAGATCATACTAGTGGGGCCTGGGTAGTCCATGAGTACATCTTTGAATTGTTCCTAGTCGTGGGAATATCGAGACGGGGCATCGATATTCCAGAGTAGACTAGCGTATATCTTCTCGACCCATATGATGGGCGATGGATGATCCCATATCCATTGGTGTTTGACATCGAAGATGGTATGCGGGTGCTCAGTGGAGATTGGGAACACTGAACGGACTCGCCGAGAACTCCCAGATGGTATTATACCTCACGTCAGATGGCAGTTCTCTGGTGACACTGGTACAGCTTAGTCTGTTGACCCGAGATCGTCATAGAGTCTTGTGTGTCTCCCACTGTGCTTTGATTTCCACCCTACCACGGCTCTACTGAGTCGTGCAAACAGGTGGTTTTGGGGTACAGTCCCGATTCACATGGAGGCAGTGAGCGATAGGAGGGGATTCGTCTCGCCCGGTATTGGGGGTTGATGTTGTGCTATGCTCGACTGGCCATAACAGGAAATCCCTGGCCAGAGTTGCAGTGATATACTGGTAAGAGTTATCAGTAGTTTCACGAATGTTATGGACCTCAAGTCGGCATGACTTATCGAGCTATTGGGGTCTGACGTTTACCACCCCTAGGTGAGATATGCGACATATCAGACGAACAGACCGGACTATACGATAAGTGTTACTGGTTGGATTCACTGGAGTGTGAGTGGCTTGCTCGTCGATCTTCAGATCGCTCAATACCCGGGTGGCCGTTACGTTTAGCAGACCGCTTGCGGCTTGTGGGTGTTTGATATGATCATCATCTGCTGCCGGCGTATTGACGAGTCTTTAGAGTCCTACACAGAGGTTTCCTGGCTCAAGAGAAACGAAATAGGAGCGGATATGAGATATGTGCGGGACCGAGAATAATGCGAGTATGTGATACTGTATTCTATTCTCGCGATGAATGTATCGAATGGTTGTATGCGATATAACCTAGTTATCGAATCAAGTATTGATTCGATAAGCCGATACATTGAATACTAGTCGGTTATATGCGATATGACCGGATCGTTAAATCAAGTGTTGATTTAATGATTTATTGCGTAATTATATATTTGATATATTAGTTTGCATTAACTAGTATCGGTTTACTTAAGATGGATTTTCTCACTCGGATGTGCGCATTACATATGCGATATGATTTTGTGCACTTGCTTGTATCATGTTTGATGATGCATGCAAACTTGGCTTTGTGTAAAGATTGAACCAGGGTTTTATGAGTGGTTAGGGTTTACTATTTTTCTTATTCATTTATTTTATTTTGTTATTCATTTGGAAAAAGAAAATGAGTGAGAAAATGGTGTCTTTTCTTGTTTGTATATGAAGCTTCATGAAGCTTTCACTTAGTCACCATTTTTGTCCTCATTCCTAACCTAACCATTCACTTGACTTGGGTTTAGTCTCTACACATAACCATGGTCATGTTATGATAAAGATTGGATTATTCTTTTCCTTTTAATTTCTTATCATAACATTATCTTCATCTTCTTCTTCTTCCTCACAAGAAAAAAGCTCTCTTCATCAATGGTGATTGATGTTTTAGAGTGAGAAATCCAATTCTAAAGTGAACCCAATTCCTATTTCTTCATCCTCTACCTCTTGCCAAGTAGTAGAGTGTGTTTCCTTCACAAGTTTTCAAGACTTGGTGAAGTTTGGAGCTTGATCTAGTGATGCTTCGACGTAGATCATCTTCGGCACGTCGTCGACGACCTAGCCCGTTCATTCTCCGATGAAGCCGACGCTAGAGCCCGGATTTGTTTTGGACAGCGGAGAGGACTTCGTTGCGGAGCTATGGAGGTGGAGAACCGGATCTACAAAGGTTGTATTTCCGTATTCCCTTAGTTAATTGTTAACTAGTTTTCATTTCGCCTAGATTTCTAGCAAACGATCCGTACACTAGGGTTTCTCGGCACTAGAATTTTTGAAATTGGCATGTTCGATGCCTTGTGAGACCTCACTAGAGTGCCTAGGACCCCTACATTTTCTTCACAAGTTTCATTGCTTGGTGAAGTTGGAGCTTGATCTTGTATTGCCTCGACGTAGATCATCTTCGGCATCGAAGCCGACGACCTAGCCCGCCCATTTCTTCGATGAAGCCGATGCTAGAGTCCGGGATCCGATATGGACAGCGAGAGGACGTCTACATGGAGCAAAGGAAGTGAAGAACTGGATCTACAAAGATTGTAGCCTCTTTCTTTTAGTTAAAAGGTTAACTAGTTTCACTTTTCGCCTAAACTCTAGTCAACGAATCCGTATTAGGGTTTCTCGGCACTTGTAAAATTTGAAATTGGCATGGTTGATGCCTTGTGAGACCTCATTATCGTGCCTAGTAGCCCTACAGTGGTATCAGAGCCTAGCTAGAGGCTTAGGCGAAGTCTAGACGACGTCTGAAATTCGAACGAACATCGAAACCCTAACTTTTCATGCTCTCTGGACTTTTTTCAAAAACTGGGTTTTTTCCAGATTAAAAATACTTAAAAAATTCAGCAGGGAATTCTAAGAATTACGGTGCAAAAATTACCTCATGATGCATCTAAAGAGCGGCGGAACTGTAAGTGCACGGCGGCGCCCCGGCCGTCAATCCGACGCCGGAATGCGGAAGCGGTGAATAACTTAAAATTTGCGGACTTAGCAAACCGGCACCACCGCGCACTATAACCCGGATCGTTACCATTAACAAGTCTAAGCTAACTAGAAGATGGGTTAGAGATATACCGACGATCCAAGTCCTCCGGTCTTCTCGTCATGGTCCCGATCTCCTGCGGAAAAGTCCCGTCTCCTCCTCGTCGCCGGAAGTGCACCACATCGCCTACTTTGTTTACGGGCTCCCACCTCAATGCCGAGGCAACTCGGGCACGAAGCCGGCTACTCGACGTGCCCAAGGTTCGCTGTAGAATATGGCGAGCAAGTCTCATTTGGGGTTATCGGAATTGCCTTTTTGGTGGAGGGATGATACAAGAACAATGTGGAGGAACTTTGGGGATTTTTGGGAACATGAAATGAACAAAGACCCCACACCCAAAAACTTGGACAACCCCTATAGGGAAGTGGCCGGCCATTCCAATGAGGGTGAGTGAGAATGAGGGAGAGTATGATAGAAAAGGAGAGAGCCATCCTATAATGCAATGGAGAGAGAGAAGGCTATCATGCCAAAAAGGAAATGATCACAACAATAAACCCACACTCAACCAACCTCACCCCTCATCATCATCAACCATCATGCCCACTAAAAGTCAAGCCATCATGAGAATGAGAAGTCAATGATGGTGCACATCATGAAAACCATCATGATGCTACAATAAGCAAAGACCCCCTCCACAAAAAGCCTATTTGCAACAATGCAAATAAACCCTCCTCCACCAATCTTCGGCCAATGAACGATACAAAGGAAATTGGCCGAAACGAAAAGCAAACTGGCAACTCCAGAAAACTGGTCCCGTAATAAATTACAGGAAAACCCCGATACTGTGCATACACACCCGCATCTGTATTTCGACCGAAATACAAATGCAATGAGACAAAATCTCCACTGTACTATACTAGGATCCGGCTTATACCAAAACCGGCTAGTAATATCCGTTTGATCCTGATCCGTGCAATACCGCACGTATCTGATCGAACTCTGCCATATAACCATACGGCCTATAGTACAAACTGTCCGATCCTGATCCGTGCAATACCGCACGTATCTGATCGGACCTTGCCATATCTCCATACGGCCTCTACAACCTTTCGCCCGAAAGCTGAGTAACTGAATGTGGGGGACTCTAAAGACTCGTCAACACCTCGGTTGTGGATTTAACCACTAGCACGTCAGAGGTATAAGCCAATACGTAACGGGCTACCAAGTATTGACTAAAAAGGATGTCGATGAGCGAACTCATCCTGACACCCTACTGAGCCTGTCAGTGACAATATCCGTGCAGTCCGGTCCGTTCGTCTATGAGTATCGCATGGCGGGCCTAGGGGGTTGGTAAAAGTCAGACCCCCAAAAGCGGTACAAGTCGTGTCGGAGTGCAGCCCAGAACACCCTGAGATACTACTGGAATACCTACCAGTAAATCTCCTTGCCTTGGCCAAGGACTTTGTGTAATGGCTCTCCTAGACACAGCACGACCTCACCCCCAATACCGGGAGAGACGAACCCCTGAAGATACGCTCACTGCCTCCATGTGGCTCGGGACTGTACCCAACTAAAACCTGTTTGCACGACTCCTTTGAGCCGTGGTAGGGTAGTAATCAAAGTACAGTGGGAACTCACACGAGACAAATGACGATCCCCAGGTCGATGAACTAACCTGCACACATGTCACCAGGGAACTGCCATCTGACGTCTGGTATATGACCAACTAGCATGTTCCCGGCGAGTCCTGTCCGGTGTACTCATAACCCAATGAGCACCTGTATACATCTTAGGTGATCCAACTGACACCAGTGGCTTGTGAGACCGGCCACCGTCCCTCGTGGGGTCTCGACTGTATACACTAGTCTACTAATGGAGTATCGATGCCCGGTCTCGAAACTCCCACGACTAGGGACCTTTTAAGGATAAGCTTATAGACCCCAGCTCCCACTTATATGATCGCCCTCATACTGCTGGTGGTCAAGCAAGAATCCTAGGGGCTCTATCAACGTGTAATAGCGACGTGTCAGGTCACCTAAAGCAGTACACGATGATAAAGGTAAACCAGATAGCATACTATCATCTCGAGTAAGACTGTCCTACCGGGATAGGTCCTCCCTCAATCATTACAATCACGTACCTGTGACCTAATAATTGACTCTGAGGGCACTATCTCCAACAATCTCCCACTTGCACTCAAGGCTAATTATTGCGATGTCGCATACTCACAGCCCGTGTGATACCAAACATCCAACTCCTCTACTAGTCAGTCTCACAAAGCTCGTTTGCGGAACTATTGCGTTCGAGGAATAGCCTCAGTGAGTGGATCCGCTAAGTTGTTTCTTTCTATGTCTCTCTATATCTCAAGTTCGCGGAGAAAACCATCTCCCGAAAAGAGCAATACCTGTCTCAGAATATGTCTGGATGTCTGATGGGACCTAGCTCATAAATGAACTCCAAATCCAAACTTCTTAGACTGTATCGTCAACTGAACTTAATCAGTATCCTGCGCGCCATGCCTCCCTCAGTATTGCCTTGGACCAACTGTCCAAAATACTGCCCCTCGTCAGAAGGAAAAACTATAGCTCTGACAACCTCCTTGTCGTCCAAGTCACCTTGGAAGCCTGGAATGATAACTGTTTCCCGAATGAGGCTGTCGTTATCATATCCCTAGAACATCCACTTATGTTCTAAAACTGCTTCCGACCGTTTCTCCAGGATTGGATTAATGTCAACTTATTGCATCTAGTGCAAGAACAACATCTGGTGTGGTACTTGACATCTCACGATTGACTCAATTGCCTGAGCAAGTGATCTGCCAATCATGCACGTCCCTCTCCCCTTTAGTCTGTAAGACACCTTTGGAGAGGGTGACTCCATTACCTGCAGGTACACTACCGTGCCAGGAGTCGTCCATCCTAAATACTCTTAGAATGCTGTCAAGTACCCTGATTGGGAAACCACCCAAATCTAGATCTAAAACCATAGATCTAGTAACCAGTATGTCTGATATAAAATCCATTTCCTTTGTGGAGAAACAACTGTGTGACGACCAAAGTATAACCGATCGTAGTGTAGGAGTTTCTTTTCCTACTCTGTGTATATCATCCAAATACCAGGATATCACACCCTACTACCTTCTCAACAGATCCATCCCCTATTCTGATGAAGTCAAACCCATGACTGTCACGTCAGAAACAGATGATCTATCTCCGCTACATCTGCTTTAGTCTATAAATAGACATAAGCTACCTGTCCACCAATGCTTCCGCTGCTCCCACTGACTACGACAACCCTCTGGCAGAGTCATATAGACGTACACTTCTAAAACTGGTTTAGAACGACGCTATACTCATCCTCCCGCCGGGTCTCGTAACCTGAAACAACAGCAATGGCAATTGTGGGTAAACAAGAACTTCCCTGTCACCGTCCTTGAGGCTACCGTAGTGCCTCTCGGGTGCCTGAAGTTACCCACCTTATCTGCGGAGTGGCCAATGGAATGTCAATCCAGATTGAATCTTAAGGTTCCTTATCAAATCTTCAGTAATCGTTTGTGGTTCTGGAATCACTTCCAGTTCTACCATACTCCCACTACTGTTTTCTGAAAAAATCCATTTTTAATAAAACTGTGGCGAGTCTAGAACAATATCGCTATTGTTCATCCAGATGGTAGAAAGTCAACCCTCGTCATAGCCTGGGTCAACCCACAAACAGCCATTACAGAAACGTGCCTTGAGTTGTCTAGTGTCTGGTTTTAATCATAAACCGGACAACTCCCCGTTCCTTAACATCGTTAAGATATGAACTGTTCTATATCCAATATAGAAACAGAGGCACTGATTCAATTGAACCAGATCCAAATCATGCAACTGTCTCCAGTGCATGTCAACTAAATGGAAGGAGGCGGATCAGCGTTACTCAAATTAGGAATACTTCCAATTATGAGTAACCTGAAAGAGAAGCAAGATCTCTTTATCATTACTATCAACTGAATACCATACACAAGTATCTACATCTTCGATCACTTTGAAGAATCCCGATACTTGCTACACCTGGTTCTCTACTCTATTCAAATACCTATAACTCCTCAAAACTTAGACCCTGTGTTTCAACGAAACACATGTCTAAGAACTAGAGAAGTTAAAAGTAAACAGAATATAGTATGAGGACCAACCCCTCTGTCCTAATGGACACTGGACAACATACAATACTCTGTATAAGTCCCTTGAGTCTGATAACTCTTTCACTGTGTGTCGTAGGTTGAAAACTGTACTTATGGTTAAGAAGAATTACACCGCTGTTTAATGCTCCTTACCTAACCATCCACTGATATAGGTAAATGTCGTAGACATAATTTCAGAAAGGTATATCTCACTCTATGAAAATAGACGTACAGATATATCAATTTGAAATTGGTGCATAACAGCGGATATTCAAAACCAAATATTTGCCGACCGGCAAACAGCCCAGGTGATTTCCTCAAATATCACCGATTACAACGAATCCCGATATAATGAGGATAATCACCCAATTCCCAATAACTTACTCCCACTCATCATCTGTAAAACCATACAGATGTGAGAATCGTACCTGGTAAATACATACCCTGGAGTAAGTATCTAATCGGGAAATCAGTTTTCCTTTAACATTACACAGTGAAACTGAAACATTGAAATGTTCCGATGGGGTATTCTGGTATTCTTAGTAATGCCTCTTCCAGATTCACGACTGTAACCGTATAGTTCTTTGCCACCTCTCCAAATCCCTTCATATGTCTTTAGTCTTTACCTTCTGCACACCCTTTTAGGCCAAATGGTTTTCTTCCTTCCCTACCGTTCGGCACCAGCCTATGGTTTGGAAGAAGACTATCCAATAAGCATAATGGGTGTACTGTCCCAATCCTAGGAACACTCGCAATGAGAGAGGGTGAAGATAAAAGACAACCGAATAAACCTTATTCCTATTTCTCCTGAACCAGAATCCATCCCCGAACTGGAACAAGTTCCATTCGAGTTCGTATATAACCATACGATGGATTATCCAATAAAATGGGATCTTCGTAGTGATACGGAGTGTCCTGGAGAAATACAAAGGTGATGTGGGAGTGGTAACGAAATATTTGGTTTGGTCGTGAATATCTGTTGCAATTTACTTTGCCCTCTTACTAATCCCTTGCTTTGTCTTAACTTAATACCTTCTGCACACCATCGTTATGCTAATTGGTTTTCTTCATTCCCTACCGGTCGGCACCAGCCTAAGGTTTGGAAGAAGACAATCCAATTTGCGTAACAGGTGTACTACCCCTAAACCAAGGAGTACTCGCAACCTGAGAGAGGGTAAAAGGAAAAGACAACTGAATAATCCTATCCGTTTTCTCCAGAACCGGAAACCATCCTCGAATAAATTCTTTCGAGTTCATATCTAACCATACGATGGTTTTGTCCAATGGAAGTGGACGTTCATAGTAAAACGGGGTGTCCTGGAGAAAAGGGTAAAAGTAGGAGTGGCAATGAGGTTTGCAACTCTGACAATCCAAAAGCCGGTGTTTAAGAAGGTTCGGTCAAATTGGTCACTGAGTCAAAGTCTTAGGGTCGGGTCAATGGTCGCTGCCAAAGAGAGAGAGAAAAGAAAACACTCAGCGTGCACTCTAACCTAGATCAGAATGGTTACCAATTTATCTAATCTGGAAACCTCCCACTGTACCTCAAATTCTCCTCCAAACCTGAAAGAAGAATTAGTCGGGGTTACCCGAGGAGTAAACTAACTCATCAGTGGGAACCGGGATCCAACTATCATCGCATGATAACGTGACGGAATCCGCTCACGTCAACACACTCCAGAAGGTATGCGCATATCTGGCAAGTTTCAGTTCTTTTGAAACTCCCGATGTGATTTTTACCCCATGCTCTTATGACCTTGACTTTGGCCAACATATCATAAGTCACATGTCAAGTTCAACCCGTCATTCTCCAGGTTAATTTGAATCCACCCGTACATACCCTTGACTTTGGCCAAAATGGCAGTACGACTGTCCCAAACCAACGCATCTATCTATGCTGCATATGAATACCCCAATAGCTACCAATCACTGTGCCTTGACTTTGGCCAACATACACAGCTTGAATACTATTGACCACCCATATGAAACGACGGAGGGCTACGATTGGTTTCTGGCGAAAACCTTTAACGTAATGAACTTGATATCGTTGAAGGAACGGATAGCTTTTAAAAATATAGTGACGAGAACCGTTGCTAAAGAGGTCACTCCCTGTGAAGGGATCTCGGCTCTTTCCCCGTAGAATGGGGTGCAGGATATTCCAAATGAATACCGCGATGCAAAGCAAAAGTAATCGGCTATAGTGAAGTTAATGCCCTGACGCAAACTTCTGTCCAAGGGGTCACTCCCGGTGAAGGGATCTCGGCCCTTGCCTCGTCGACTGAGGAGCAGGATATTCTAATGAATACCACGATGCAAAACAAAAGTAAACGTCCTTGCAATAACAGCTTTTTGAAAAGTGTTCCAACAACATCAGATTAGGTTTGTTTTTAACTTGCATTGATCCGAATCAATGCAGTCCCATCAATTGATCACACCAAAAAAGAACGAAAATATACTGATGTACGTATATGCCATCCGCATTCGCCACTGGGTCCCGTCATTACCCGTTAGGTTAGCTAACTAACGACAGAGCGGGGACAGGACTAGCGCGGATGCAAAACATATACAACATCTACTAATATATATACCAATATATTATATTCGCTCAAGGCGTGAATAAAATGCAACATCACAGAGAATGAACAGCATCACAGAAACAATACAGATATCTGGGATCCCCGGGTTTCACAGAGCCACTACTGAAACCCGACGTTCCCCTGGTCGTGTGGATAGCCTGTGCAATGAAAACCTAGACCCCTACGGGCGCGGCAAGTCATCCGCCAAAACCTGAAGCGAGGCAGCCCCCTTCAGCTCCGTGAATGGACCACCCAGCACTTCACGAAATCCGGTAACTTGGGCACCCCTCCTGGGTCAACCTGTACCCCCTACGAGTGCGGAGAATAGCCCGCCAATCCTAGAGTGAAGCCCCCTCCGTCTCAATGCCATGAGATGCGGGCTTGTTGCCCTCCAGAACCCGGCTATCCGTGCACCCCTCCGCGGGGCAATCCTAGTACAGAAAGTAAAATATACATACAACGGGTACATCGACCGCAACCAGGTCGTGCCCCAAAATAATAATACAATCAGGCAGTGACGGCAGTCCACATGTCGGACGCTCGCCCCGCAATAACAAATGTACATAATACAACAAAAACTGTACTAGCATTGCATCCAGGCTATCCCCCACGACCTATCCGCAACATCACAGCAAATACATAGAACATCAACGTGAAAATCACGTTCGCAAATCCGTCTAACCGGGCTATAGCAGTTAGACCGGATTTACCGATCGAGTGACATTCACGGTCGCAGATATAATGTAAATACTGTGAAAAATGTGTTTAAAATTTTCCGATTGATCAAACATTAACAAGTGGGCCCCCAATCAAAACTGTAGCACTCACAGAAAACCTGGGCCCAATTTTAATATTCCAAAACCCATATTTTAAGCCCAGAAGGCCTCTGTAAAAAATTGGTGAAGTGATCTCCACAGTGCGCGGCGGAAGGGCGGCGGCAAGGTGGTTTTCGCGGCGGTTCCGCGCTCCCACTGTGGAGTTACTTCGTCGAATTTTTACAGAGCTCTTAGATTTTCCAGTACATCAATATTTTACAACCTGAAAAAATTTTCGACACCAAAAATTTCCAACAGAAAACTGATGTGGGCAAATACGGGTTTTTGGACATTTCGATCGATCGGAACTAAAAAACACATTACACAAAGCTAGACTAAGTTAATCGCGAGTCTCTGATACCACTGTAAGTGCACGGCGGCGCCCCGGCCGTCAATCCTACGCCGGAATGCGGAAGCGGTGAATAACTTAAAATTTGCGGACATAGCAAACCGGCACCACCGCGCACTATAACCCGGATCGTTACCATTAACAAGTCTAAGCTAACTAGAAGATGGGTTAGAGATATACCGACGATCCAAGTCCTCCGGTCTTCTCGTCATGGTCCCGATCTCCTGCGGAAAAGTCCCGTCTCCTCCTCGTCGCCGGAAGTGCACCACATCGCCTACTTTGTTTACGGGCTCCCACCTCAATGCCGAGGCAACTCGGGCATGAAGCCGGCTACTCGACGTGCCCAAGGTTCGCTGTAGAATATGGCGAGCAAGTCTCATTTGGGGTTATCGGAATTGCCTTTTTGGTGGAGGGATGATACAAGAACAATGTGGAGGAACTTTGGGGATTTTTGGGAACATGAAATGAACAAAGACCCCACACCCAAAAACTTGGACAGCCCCTATAGGGAAGTGGCCGGCCATTCCAATGAGGGTGAGTGAGAATGAGGGAGTGTATGATAGAAAAGGAGAGAGCCATCCTATAATGCAATGGAGAGAGAGAAGGCTATCATGCCAAAAAGGAAATGATCACAACAATAAACCCACACTCAACCAACCTCACCCCTCATCATCATCAACCATCATGCCCACTAAAAGTCAAGCCATCATGAGAATGAGAAGTCAATGATGGTGCACATCATGAAAACCATCATGATGCTACAATAAGCAAAGACCCCCTCCACAAAAAGCCTATTTGCAACAATGCAAATAAACCCTCCTCCACCAATCTTCGGCCAATGAACGATACAAAGGAAATTGGCCGAAACGAAAAGCAAACTGGCAACTCCAGAAAACTGGTCCCGTAATAAATTACAGGAAAACCCCGATACTGTGCATACACACCCGCATCTGTATTTCGACCGAAATACAAATGCAATGAGACAAAATCTCCACTGTACTATACTAGGATCCGGCTTATACCAAAACCGGCTAGTAATATCCGTTTGATCCTGATCCGTGCAATACCGCACGTATCTGATCGAACTCTGCCATATAACCATACGGCCTATAGTACAAACTGTCCGATCCTGATCCGTGCAATACCGCACGTATCTGATCGGACCTTGCCATATCTCCATACGGCCTCTACAACCTTTCGCCCGAAAGCTGAGTAACTGAATGTGGGGGACTCTAAAGACTCGTCAACACCTCGGTTGTGGATTTAACCACTAGCACGTCAGAGGTATAAGCCAATACGTAACGGGCTACCAAGTATTGACTAAAAAGGATGTCGATGAGCGAACTCATCCTGACACCCTACTGAGCCTGTCAGTGACAATATCCGTGCAGTCCGGTCCGTTCGTCTATGAGTATCGCATGGCGGGCCTAGGGGGTTGGTAAAAGTCAGACCCCCAAAAGCGGTACAAGTCGTGTCGGAGTGCAGCCCAGAACACCCTGAGATACTACTGGAATACCTACCAGTAAATCTCCTTGCCTTGGCCAAGGACTTTGTGTAATGGCTCTCCTAGACACAGCACGACCTCACCCCCAATACCGGGAGAGACGAACCCCTGAAGATACGCTCACTGCCTCCATGTGGCTCGGGACTGTACCCAACTAAAACCTGTTTGCACGACTCCTTTGAGCCGTGGTAGGGTAGTAATCAAAGTACAGTGGGAACTCACACGAGACAAATGACGATCCCCAGGTCGATGAACTAACCTGCACACATGTCACCAGGGAACTGCCATCTGACGTCTGGTATATGACCAACTAGCATGTTCCCGGCGAGTCCTGTCCGGTGTACTCATAACCCAATGAGCACCTGTATACATCTTAGGTGATCCAACTGACACCAGTGTCTAGTGAGACCGGCCACCGCCCCTCGTGGGGTCTCGACTGTATACACTAGTCTACTAATGGAGTATCGATGCCCGGTCTCGAAACTCCCACGACTAGGGACCTTTTAAGGATAAGCTTATAGACCCCAGCTCCCACTTATATGATCGCCCTCATACTGCTGGTGGTCAAGCAAGAATCCTAGGGGCTCTATCAACGTGTAATAGCGACGTGTCAGGTCACCTAAAGCAGTACACGATGATAAAGGTAAACCAGATAGCATACTATCATCTCGAGTAAGACTGTCCTACCGGGATAGGTCCTCCCTCAATCATTACAATCACGTACCTGTGACCTAATAATTGACTCTGAGGGCACTATCTCCAACAGGAACCGCGGCAGAAGCCTGGCTTCTGCGGCGGTTCCACGGCCAATTGATAGGATTTGCCTCCAAATTTTGCACAGTAATTCATATTTTCAGGTTCTGAGTTTTCTGGGAATTTTTAATTTGCACTCAAGAGTTGAGTTTTCTGGGGTGTTTTGGAGCGTAGATGATTCGATCGGATTATCAGATTTTGTCTATGTGGCTTTCCGGATATTTTAGAATATGTTAAAAAGTTCGACCAGATAAAAATACCCATTTTTTCCCCTGCCGAAAAATTTCCATGTGTTGGATTTTTCTGTGGTTTAAGGACGTTCTGAGTAGTGCAAGTAACGCGATGGTCCCTCTAGAAGACAACAAACCTTAACTCGATTATGTGACCGTCTTGAACTGCCCTTTGAACCTTCGGGTTTGGGGCAGTACGGCGTGCCACATGTGAGGCGTTGGCTTGACCCTTCTACGGCTGGACCGTTGGTACTGAGGCATGAAGTGAATGTTTTTGAACTTATTTCATGTGTTGAACGGTTTCGGGAAAACTTGGGTGTTCGAATGTTCGATCGGAAAGTTTAATATTTTCTATTTATCCGGAATGTGATACAATAATTGGAATTCATAAACAGTTATGAGATAACTGAATGAATGTTATAAATCTAGCGGTTTAGTTTCACTTGATATTGAAAAGAGTTTTCGATAATGAGACTAAAATGCGGGGTTTATAATTGTTAGGCATGTGATGTCTAAGTATTTCATTTGATTAGGCATGCGATGTCTAAAGAGGTTACGGATTCCAACTGTTGTAGTTTTACACTTTCTTTTCTGTGACCGTAAGTGTAATATGTGATATCGCTGGTTTCGTTGCTATATGTCAACGACAATTGGGATACGCATATTTACTTACGTTGATGACATGTGATGTTATGTGTTGCTGGATATGTTATATTGGATCGTAGTGTTTGAATAGCCGGGGTTTTTTTATGTGAGATGAGTGTTTTTCATTTTCATTCATGTAAAAACTTGTATGTAATATTCTTTTATTGGGGCACTTCCAGGTTGCGGAAGTTGTCACCTTTTGTATATTATTTACTTTTCCGCATTAGGATAGACCCAAGGAGGGGAGCACAAGTAACCGGGTTCTAGGGACCATTGGGAGACCATCTCGAGGAGTCGAGTCCGGGTCTCCTAACCCTAGAATTGGTAGGGTTGCTTGCCGCTCTCGTAGGGGTCTAGGGGTGTGGGATTGGCTATTCATCACGACCATGGAATCCATGTTTTATACTGGCTCGTATTAAAAACACGGACGTCCTAGTATATCCAATATTTCATATGATATATTCTGCTGCGATATCTGTGATGTGATCATTTGATATATTCTGATGGATACAGTATATAGTATATATGATATATTATATAGACGTTACTTATCTTTTGCACCCGCACTAGCCCTGCCCTGCTCTGTCGTTAGTTACCTAACCTAACGGTGCACGAGGGGACATCGAGGCGAATGCGGATGGCATAAGTGTACGTTGTATTTATCTGTGATGTTTAGGTGACTTAAATGATGGGACTTCATTAATGTGATTAATGAAAGAAAAGAAACCTAAAAGATGTTGTAGAATCAAATTTTAAATAAAAAGGGTAGCTACAGTTTTGCTTTGCATAGTGGTATATATGATATACCCTGCACCTTATTCGATGAGGAAAGGGCCGAGATCCCTTCACCGGGAGTGACCCCTTTAGCAATAACTGGCAGATGCTACACACTCGGTTTGACTTTTGATTGCTTCTATAGTTTTTGCTTTGCACAGTGATATATATGATATATCCCGCACCTCATTCGACGAGGAAAGGGCCGACGATCCCTTCACCGGGAGTGATCCCTTTAGCAAAACTAGAAAAGCCTCAAAATCACTCCATTTCAAAACTTCACTTGATTCTACAACGATATCAAGTTCATTACGCAATAGGTTTTCAGAAAAACCTGTCGTAGCCCTCCGTCCTTTCAGATAAGTTACATATAGTATTCGTGCTACATTTGTTGGCTTTCGTCAAGGTGTAGTATGCGGTAGCTATGTGCTGCGTATCTGTTGCATATGATGCGACTGGATTAGGGTAGTCGTACGGCTTTGTTGGCTTTCGTCAAGGGTCGTGCGGGTGGGTTTAATTCAGTCAAGAAATGTACGGGTTGAACTTGACTAGCGGGCTGTGGTTTGTTGGCTTTCGTCAAGGACATAGCACGCTAGGGGCAAAACCATTATCGGGAATTTCAAGCGTTGAAATTTGCAATGAGATTGCATACCTTCTATGAGATAGTTGGATCCCGATACCCACTGCGAGTAAGAGTTACTCCTGGGCGAGTTTTACACATTACAATTAGCCGATCAAGTAAGTGTCTAGAAAGGTGTCAACGGGGTTACGCCTCTGGGAAAACGAGGTTTACTTTAATTAGGTCCGTGCGAAAGAACGGGGAACCTCCCTCAAAGTACCGACACTGGCCTGGCTGAAAGATCGACGAAGTTGTAAGGTGTAATTAATCCCGGCTAGTCTTTCCTTTTAGGGTTTGAAGGAAGATTTGATAAAAACCAGTGGGAGCCATCCTGATTAGATAAGATAATAACCAATCTGATCTTGCACGAGCATACGCTAAAGTGTTTTCTTCTCTCTCTCTCCAGGTAGCGACCATGTCATGCCCTAATAAAAATAATAATATGGATGTATTGACTAAACCCGCATGTTATACTGTGCTGGGGAACGTTGGTTCCGTTCTTTCTTATAAGAGTTATAGGAATGAACAGGACATAGGGGAATACCAGGATTCCCATGCCACCCGAATGAAGAAAGTACATGATGATGCATTTTCTTTGGGTATGTTCGTTACAGAGAACTGTTTCTCCATCTGCCCTACGTCCTGGGTATTAGATACCGGGTCAGGATCCCATATATGTAATCAGTTACATGGGCTTAGGAAAGGTAGAGAACTTGGAGAAGGTGATAAAGACATTAGAGTTGGAAATGGTGCAATTGTTGCAGCTAAGACTGTCGGGGAATATCACCTTGCATTACCAACTGGTAATACATTGGTTCTGAACGAATGCTATTACATGCCGAACCTGATATGCAACATTATATCGGTTTCTTTGTTGAGTAAAGAGGGATATAATTTTGTACTACAGGATAATATTATGAACATTTTCCGTAACCAAAAGTTGGTTGGATCAGGCACGTTGTGCAATGGCATTTATGTTCTAAATCAAGCAACAGTTCTGAGCATAACAAACACACACAAGAGGAAGAGTTCAGAACTGAACGAATCCTTCTTGTGGCATTGTAGACTGGGTCACATCAATGTGACACGACTGGCTAAGTTGCATAAAGATGGATATTTGAAACCATTCGAATTTTCATCTTATGACACTTACCAGTCATGTCTCAAAGGAAAGATGACCAAAACTCCGTTTACGGGACACGGAGAAAGAGTTACCGAACTCTTGGGACTAATACATAGTGATGTATGCGGTCCCATGTCTACACATGCCAGGGATGGTTCTTCGTACTTCATTACATTCACTGACGATCTCTCAAGATACGGACATGTGTACTTGATAAGACACAAGTCTGAAGCTTTTGAGAAATTTAGAGAATATAAACAAGAAGTCGAGAACCAAACCGGAAAGAGTATTAAAATCCTTCGATCTGATCGAGGTGGTGAATACTTGAGCAATGAATTCCTGGACTTCCTAAAAGAGAATGGGATTCTCTCTCAGCTGACTCCTCCATATACACCACAGCACAATGGTGTATCAGAACGGAAGAACCGCACCCTATTAGATATGGTGCGCTCTATGATGAGCACAGCTGAGTTACCTATTTCCTTCTGGGGGTATGCGCTTGAGACAGCCATACATCTATTGAATATGGTCCCCACCAAATCTGTGCCTACCACTCCATATGAGATATGGAAAGGAAAGAGACCATGTCTTAACTATGTTAAGATATGGGGTTGTCCAGCCTATGTCAAACGACAAAATCCGGACAAACTCGAGGCACGGTCTGTTCTATGCAAATTTATAGGATATCCCAAGAATTCACAAGGGTATATCTTCTACCACCCTGAGGAACAAAGAGTGTTTGTTTCTCGGCATGCCACCTTTTTGGAAAAGGAATTTCTTGAAAAAGAGATTAGTGGACATGAGGTAGAACTGGAAGAGGTTCCAGCTACAAAAGCTACAACAGAAGATCTGGTGGAACCAGAGGATTCCGTAGTTCCCAATGAACCCCAGCCACTCCGCCGATCTAGTAGGGTTCCTCACCAACCTGAGAGATACTACGGTTTTCTCATGGATGGTGGGAGCGAGGATTGCATCATGGAGGATGATGACCCAACTAGCTTCGAGCAGGCCATCACGAGTAGGGACTCGGTGAAATGGCAGGATGCTATGCGGTCCGAGATGGAATCTATGTACACAAACAAAGTATGGACTTTGGAAGTTGCTCCTGAAGGGGTAAAACCCATTGGGAGCAAGTGGATCTTCAAGAAAAAACTTGGTGTAGATGCGAAAGTGGAGACTTTCAAAGCTAGACTTGTTGCAAAAGATTTTCGTCAAAGACCAGGTGAGGACTATGACGAAACCTTTTCTCCAGTGGCTATGCTTAAATCCATCCGGATCATGCTTGCCATCGCTGCATATCATGACTACGAAATCTGGCAGATGGATGTTAAGACCGCCTTTCTAAACGGTGATTTAGAAGAGTGCGTGTACATGACTCAGCCAGAGGGCTTCTTAGATAGTGGGAGCAGCGGGAAGGTGTGCAAGCTGCTTAAATCCATTTATGGATTAAAGCAAGTATCGCGGAGTTGGAACATCTGCTTTGACGTCATTATCAAAGAGTTTGATTTCGTCAAAAACCCAGATGAACCTTATATTTACAAGAAGGTGGCAGAGAGTAAGGTTGTCTTCCTCGTATTGTACGTGGACGACATACTCTTGATAGGAAATGATATTCCTATGCTGCAATCGGTCAAGATCTTCTTATCACAAAGATTCTCAATGAAAGATCTTGGTGATGCCTCCTGCATATTGGGAATTAGGATCTATAGAGATAGATCCAAACGGATATTGGGATTGTCCCAATCCAGGTACATTGACACCATACTAAAGAGGTTTAGTATGGAAGAATCCAAGTGTGGGAACTTGCCCACGATCTCGGGAGTCACTCTCTCCAGAGAGATGTCTCCCAAGACTGATTTGGAGAGAGCTCGCATGCAAGGGATACCCTATGCTTTGGCTGTAGGCTCTATCATGTACGCGATGTTATGTACCAGACCCGATGTAGCATACTCACTAAGTGTAGTGAGCAGGTATCAAGATGATCCTGGAGAGAGTCACTGGACAGCTGTGAAGAGCATTCTCAAGTACTTGCGAAGGACTAAAGAGATGCTCTTGGTGTATGGTAACGGAGAACTCCAAGTGGAGTCCTTTACCGATTCGAGCTTCCAGAGTGATAAGGACGACTCTGTTGGAGATAGTGCCCTCAGAGTCAATTATTGGATCACAGGCATGTGATTGCAATGATTGAGGGAGGACCTATCCCGGTAGGACAGTCTTACTCGAGATGATAATATGCTATCTGGTTTACCTTTATCATCGTGTACTGCTTCAGGTGACCTTACAGGTCGCTATTACACGCTGATAGAAACCCTAGGATTCTTGCTTGACTGCCAGCAGTATGATGGCGATCATATACGTGAGAGCTGGTGGTCTATAAGCACATCCTTAAAAGGTCCCTAGTCGTGGGAGTTTCGAGACTGGGCATCGATACTCCATTAGTAGACTAGTGTATACAGTCGAGACCCCGACGAGGGGCGGTGGCCGGTCTCACAAGCCACTGGTGTCAGCTGGTTCACCTAAGATGTATACAGGTGCTCATTAGGTTATGAGTACACCGGACAGGACTCGCCGGGAACCTGCTAGTTGGGATTATACCAGACGTCAGATAGCAGTTCCCAGGTGACATGTGTACAGGTTAGTTCATCGACCTGAGATCGTCATTTGTCTCGTGTGAGTTCCCACTGTGCTTTGATTACTACCCTACCACGGCTCAAAGGAGTCGTGCAAACAGGTTTTAGTTGGGTACAGTCCCGAGCCACATGGAGGCAGTGAGCGGATCTTCAGGGGTTCGTCTCTCCCGGTATTGGGGGTGAGGTCGCGCTGTGTCTAGGAGAGCCATTACGCAAAGCCCTCGGCCAAGGCAGGAGATTTACTGGTAGGTATTCCAGTAGTATCTCAGGGCGTTCTGGGCTACACTCCGACACGACTTGTACCGCCTTTGGGGGTCTGACTTTTACCAACCCCCTAGGCCCGCCATGCGATGCTCATAGACGAACGGACCGGACTGTACGGATATTGTCACTGACAGGCTCAGTAGGGTGTCAGGATGAGTTCGCTCATCGACGTCCCTTTTGGTCAATAGCTGGTGGCCCGTTACGCATTGGCTTATACCTCTGACGTGCTAGTGGTTAAATCCATAGCCATAGTATTGACGAGTCTTTAGAGTCCACCACACTTTCAGTTACTCAAGCTTTCGGGCGAAACGCTGTAGAGGCCGTATGGAGATATGGCAGGGTCCGATCAGATACGTACGGTATTGCACGGATCAGGATCGGACGGTTTGTACTAGTGGCCGTATGGTTATATGGCAGGGTTCGATCTGATACGTGCGGTATTGCATGGATCAAGATCGGACGGATAATACTAGCCGGCTTTGGTTTAAGCCGGATCCTAGTTTAGTACAGTGTAGATTTTGTCTCATTGCATTTGTATCCGGTCGGAATACAGATGCAGGTGTGTATGCACAGTATTGGGGTTTTCCTGTAATTTATTACGGTACCAGTTTTCTGGAGTTTCCAGTTTGCATTCCGTTCCGGCCGGTTTTCCTTTGTTCTTTCCCGGCCGGACTTTTCCGATGGAGGGGGTTATTTGCAAGTTTGCAAATAACACATTGTGGAGGGGTTTCTTGCATATGTATTGATTATGATAGCATCTTTTTGATACCATTCTTTTCTATCATCATTTCTTGCTTTTGTGAGATTAGAAAGGATTTGAGGTTGATTTGATTTTGTGATCATGATGTTTAGGTTATGGTCACCCTTTCACTTTTACTACCATCACCTATCTCTTGCTTTTGTATTCTCCCCCTCCACCATTTTCCATGCTAGAGGGCCGGCCACTATTGTTTGGAGGATGAGAGAAATTTCCATTTTGTTGTAGCACATATTTCATCATCTCATTCTTCTAGTTTTGGAAAAATGAAAGCACCATTTTTCCTTAACCTTATTCCTCCATCAAGGCAACTACAAACCCCAAATGAGACAAGCATCATCTACACTATATTCTACAGCAAACCTTGGGCACGTCGACTAGCCAGCTTCGTGCCCGAGTTGCCTCGGTATTGAGGTGGGAGCCCGTAAAAGATGCAGACGATGTGGTGCCCTTCCGGCAAGGAGGCGACGACCGGAGTTTCCGCGGGAGATAGGGACGACGACGAGAAGACCGGAGGACTCGGATCACTCGGTATATCTCTCACCCTTTCTCTTGTTTGCTAGTATCGGTTAATGGTTACGATCCGGGTTTATTGTCCGCGGTAGCGCCAGTTTAAAGGTTAAGAAAATTTTGATTCCGCATTTTGGGCTCGGATAGACGGCCGGGGCGCTGCCGTGGCGCAACATGGTATCAGAGCCACGCCATTAACCTTGCCTAGCTTGTTCTAATGCGTTTTACTTATCCGATCGACCAAAATTCCAAAATCAGCGTTTTGCATGCATCAGTTTTCTGTCGATTTTTTCCGGGCTCGAAAAATTTTTCTGGTGATTGCAGAATGATGTACAGAGAATCCTAAGAACACTGGAAAAAGTTGGTAACCCAATTCTTCCGTACGACCGCGGAACCGCGGCCTTAACCCCTCTTTGGCCGCGGTTCCGCCGCAGGAAGTTGGAATCACTTCACCATATTTTTACTGTGGGCTTGTGGGCTGAAAATAAGGGTTTTGGTATATTTTGTTTGGGCCCAGATTTTCTGCAAGTGCTACAGTAATGCTTTGGGGGCCCACTTGTTTATTTTTGATCGATCGGATATTTTAAACACATTATTTCACAGTATTTACATTATATCTGCGACCGTGAATATCACTTGATCGGTAAATCCTGTCTAACTGCTATAGCCCGGTTAGACGGATTTGCGAACGTGATTTTCACGTTGATGTTCTGTGTTTATGCTGTGTTGTTGCGGATCGGTCGTGGGGGATAGCCTGGATGCAATGCTAGTACAGTTTTGTTTTATATGTACATTTGATATTGCGGGGCGAGCGTCCGACATGTGGACTGCCGTCACTGCCTGTTTGTATTATTCTTTTGGGGCACGACCTGGTTGCGGTCGATGTACCCGTTGTATGTATATTTTACTTTCTGTACTAGGATTACCCCACGGAGGGGTGCACGGATAGCCGGGTTCTGGAGGGCAACAAGTCCGCATCTCATGGCATTGGGACGGAGGGGGCTTCACTCCAGGATTGGCGGGCTATTCGCCGCACTCGTAGGGGGTACAGGTTGACCCAGGAGGGGTGCCCGAGTTACCGGATTCCGTGAAGTGCTGGGTGGTCCATTCACGTTGCTGAAGGGGGCTGCCTCGCTTCAGGTTTTGGCGGGTGACTTGCCGCGCCCGTAGGGGTCTAGGTTATCATTGCACAGGCTATCCATACGACCAAGGGAACGTCGGGTTTCAGCAGCGGCTCTGTGAAACCCGGGGCTTCCAGATATCTGTATTGTTCTGTGATGCTGTATATTTCTGTGATGTTGCATTTTACCACGCCTTGAGCGAAATATTATATATTGGTATATATATTAGTAGATGTTGTATATGTTTTTCATCCGCGCTAGTCCAGTCCCCGCTCTGCCGTTAGTTAGCTAACCTAACGGGTGATGACGGGACCCAGTGGCGAATGCGGATGGCATATACGTACGTCAGTATATTTTCGTTCTTTGTGGTGTGATCAATTGATGGGACTGCGTTGATTCGGATCAATGCAAGTTAAACAAACCTATTCTGATGTTGTTGGAACACTTTTCAAAAAGCTGTTATTGCAAGGACGTTCATTTTTGTTTTGCATCGTGGTATTCATTTGGAATATCCTGCTCCTCAGTCGACGAGGCAAGGGCCGAGATCCCTTCACCGGGAGTGACCCCTTGGACAGAAGTTTCCGTCAGGGCATTAACTTCACTATAGCCGATTACTTTTGCTTTGCATCGTGGTATTCAGTTGGAATATCCTGCACCTCATTCTACGGGGAAAGAGCCGAGATCCCTTCACCGGGAGTGACCTCTTTAGTAAAGGTTTTCGTCACTATATTTTTATAAAAAGTTATCCAGTTCCTTCAACGATATCAAGTTCATTACGTTAAAGGTTTTTTCGCCAAAAACCAGTCGTAGCCCTCCGTCATTTCAGATCAGTATTGCTTAGTATTCGCGCTGCGTTTGTCGTTGCTATTCGCCGAGGCGTAGTGTGCGGTAGCTTTGTTGTGCTATTCTGTCGCATGGATATGTGGATTGGTTAGGACAGTCGTACGACTTTGTTGATTATTCGTCAAGGGTCGTGCGGGTGGGTTTAACGCAATCAAGATAACGACGGGCTGAACTTGACTAGGACCTTTTGATTTGTTGATTATTCGTCAAGGTCACTTGGGTCCTAGGGGTAAAAATCTCATCGGGAGTTTCAAAAGAACTGAAACTTGCCAGGCATGTGCATACCTTCTGGAGTGTGGTAACTTGAGTGGATTCCGTCAAGTTATCATGCGATGATAGTTGGATCCCGATTCCCACTGATGAGTTGGTTTACTCTTCGGGTGACCCCGACTAATTCTTCTTTCAGGTTTGGGGAAGAATTTGAAGTTACAGTAGGAGGTTTCCAGATTAGAAAGTGATAACCATTCTGATCTAGGTTAGAGTGCACGCTGAGTGTTTCTTTTCTCTCTCTCTTTGGCAGCGACCTTTGACCCGACCCTAGACTATGACTCAGTGACCAAGTTGACCGAACCTTCTTAACACAGGCTTTTGGATTGTCAGAGTTGCAAACCTCATTGCCACTCCTACTTTTACCTTTTTCTCCAGGACACCCCGTATTACTACGAACGTCCACTTCCATTGGACAAAACCATCGTATGGTTATATACGAACTCGAAGGACTTCGAGGATGGTTTCTGGTTCTGGAGAAAACGAATAGGATCATTGAGTTGTCTTTTCCTTTCACCTTCTCTCATTGCGAGTGCTCCTTGGTTTAGGAGATAGTACACCTATTACGCAAATTGGATAGTCTTCTTCCAAACCTTAGGCAGGTGCCGAACGGTGGGGAATGAAGAAAACCAATTAGCATAACGATGGTGTACAGAAGGTATTAAGTTAAGACAAAGCAAGGGATTAGTAAGAGGGCAAAGTAAATTGCGACTGCTATTCACGACCGAACCAAGTATTTCTTCGCCAATCCTAAATCACCTTTGTATTTCTCCAGGACACTCCGTATCACTACGAAGATCCTAAGTTTATTGGATAATCCATCGTATGGTTATATACGAACTCGAAGGGAACTTGTTCCAGTTCGGGGATGGATTCTGGTCCAGAAGAAATAGGAATAAGGTTTATTCAGTTGTCTTTTATCTTCACCTTCTCTCGCATTGCGAGTGCTCCTAGGACTAGGACAGTACACCCATTATGCTTATTGGATAGTCTTCTTCCAAACCATAGGCTGGTGCCGAACGGTAGGGAAGGAAGAAAACCAATTGGCCTAAAGGGGTGTGCAGAAGGTAATGACTAAAGACATATAAAGGGATTTGGAGAGGTGGCAAAGAGATATACGGTTACAGTTGTGAATCTGGATAATGGTAGAGGCATTACTTGGAATACCAGGATACCCTATCGAAACATTTCAATGTTTCAGTTCAACTGTGTACTGTTAAAAGAAAACTGATTTCCCGATTAGACACTTGCTCCAGGGTATGTATTTACCAGGTTTGATTCTCACATCTGTATGGTTTTACAGATGATGAGTGGGAGTAAGTTATTGGGAATTGGGTGATCATCCTCATTATATCGGGATTCGTTGTAATCGGTGATATTTGAGGAGATCACCTGGGCTGTTTGCCGGTCGGCAGATATTTGGTTTTGAATATCCGCTGTTGTGCACCAATTTCAAATTGATATATCTGTACGTCTATTTTCATAGAGTGAGATATACCTTTTGATATTATGTCGATGACATTTACCTATATCAGTGGATGGTTAGGTAAGGAGCATTAAACAGCGGTGTAATTCTTCTTAACCATAAGTACAGTTTTCAACCTACGACACACAGTGAAAGAGTTGTTAGACTCGGCGGACTTATACAGAGTATTGTATGTTGTCCAGTGTCCATTAGGACAGAGGGGTTGGTCCTCATACTATATTCTGTTTACTTTTAACTTCTCTAGTTCTTAGACATGTGTTTTGTAGAAACACAGGGTCTAAGTTTTGAGGAGTTATAGGTATTTGAATAGAGTAGAGTACCAGGTGTTGCAAGTATCGGGATTCTTCAAGGTGATCGAAGATGTAGATACTTGTGTATGGTATTCAGTTGATAGTAATGAGAACTTGCTTCTCTTTCAGGTTACTCATAATTGGAAGCATTCCTAAGTTGGGTAACGCTGATCGGCCTCCTTCCATTTAGTTGACATGCACTGGAGACAGCTGCATGATTTGAATCTGGTTCAATTAAATCAGTGCCTCTGGTTCTATATTGGGTATAGAACAGTTCATATCTTAACGATGTTAAGGTACGGGGAGTTGTCCGGCTCATGATTAAAACCAGACACTGGACAACTCAAGGCGCGTTTCTGTAATGGCTGTTTGTGGGTTGACCCAGGCTATGACGAGGGTTGACTTTCTACCATCTGGAAGATCAATAGTGATATTGTTCTTAACTCGCCACATTTTATAAAGAAATGGTTATTTTTAAGAAAACAGTAGTGGGAGTATGGTAGAACTGGAAGCGATTCCAGAACCGCAAACGATTACTGAATATTTGATAAGGAACCTAAAGATTCAATCTGATTTGACATTCCATTGGCCACTCCGCAGATAAGGTGGGTAACTTCAGGCACCCGAGAGGTACTCCGGTAGCCTCAAGGACGGTGACAGGGAAGTTCTTGTTTACCCACACTTGCCATTGTTGTTGTTCCAGGCTGCGAGACCCGGCAGGAGGATGAGTATAGCGTCGTTCTAAACTAGCTTTAGAAGTGCACGTCTATATGACTCTGCCAAAGGGTTGTCGTAGTCAGTGGGAGCAGCGGAAGCATTGGTGGACATCAGGCTTATGTCTATAGACTAAAGCAGATATAGCGGAGATAGATCATCTATTTCTGATGTGACAGTCATAGGTTTGACGTCATCAGAATAGGGGATGGATCTGTTAAGAAGGTAGTAGGGTGTGATGTCCTGGTTTTAGACGACATACACAGAGTAGGAAGTGATGTTCCTATACTACGATCGGTTATACTTTGGTTGTCACACAGTGTTTTCTCCACACAGGACTTGGATATTATATCAGACATTCTGGTTACTAGATCTATAGTTTTAGATCTAGATTTGGGTGGTTTCCTAATCTGGGTACCTTGACAGCATTCTATGAGTATTTAGAATGGACGACTCCTGGCACGGTAGTACACCTGCAGGTAATGGAGTCACCCTCTCTAAAGGTGTCTTACAGACTAAAGGGGAGAGGGATACGCATGATTGACAGATCACTTGCTTAGGCAATTGAGTCAATCATGAAATGTCAAGTACCACACCAGATGTTGTTCTTGCAGTAGCTGCAATAAGCTGATATTAATCCAATCCTGGAGAAATAGTCGGAAGCAGTTTTAGAACACAAGTTGATGTCCTAGGGATGTGATAACGACAGCCTCTTTTAGGAGACGGTTATCATTCCAGGCTTCCAAGGTGACCTGGACGACAAGGAGGTTGTCAGAGTTATAGTTTTCCCTCTGACGAGGGGCAGTATTTTGGACAGGTGATCTAAGGCAATACTGAGGGAGGCATGGTGCAAGATACTGATTAAGTTCAGTTGACGATACAGTCTAAGAAGTTTGGATTTGGAGTTCATTTATGAGCTAGGTCCCATCAGACATCCAGACATTCTAAGACAGGTATTGCTCATTTCGGGAGATGGCTTTCTCCGCGAACTTGAGATATAGAGAGACATAGAAAGAAACATCTAGGCGGATCCACTCACTGAGGCTTTTCCTCGAATGCAATAGTTTCGCAAACAGGCTTTGTGTGACTGACTAGTAGAGGAGTTGGGTGTTCGGCATCATACGGGCTGTGAGTATGCGACATCGCAATAATTAGCCTTGAGTGCAAGTGGGAGATTGTTGGAGATAGTGCCCTCAGAGTCAATTATTGGATCACAGGCACGTGATTGCAATGATTGAGGGAGGACCTATCCCGGTAGGACAGTCTTACTCGAGATGATAGTATGCTATCTGGTTTACCTTTATCATCGTGTACTGCTTCAGGTGACCTTACAGGTCGCTATTACACGCTGATAGAGCTCCTAGGATTCTTGCTTGACTGCCGGCAGTATGATGGCGATCATATACGTGAGAGCTGGTGGTCTATAAGCACATCCTTAAAAGGTCCCTAGTCATGGGAGTTTCGAGACTGGGCATCGATACTCCATTAGTAGACTAGTGTATACAGTCGAGACCCCGACGAGGGACGCTGGCCGGTCTCACAAGCCACTGGTGTCAGTTGGTTCACCTAAGATGTATACAGGTGCTCATTAGGTTATGAGTACACCGGATAGGACTCGCTGGGAACCTGCTAGTTGGGATTATACCAGACGTCAGATAGCAGTTCCCAGGTGACATGTGTACAGGTTAGTTCATCGACCTGAGATCGACATTTGTCTCGTGTGAGTTCCCACTGTGCTTTGATTACTACCCTACCACGGCTCAAAGGAGTCGTGCAAACAGGTTTTAGTTGGGTACAGTCCCGAGCCACATGGAGGCATTGAGCGGATCTTCAGGGGTTCGTCTCTCCCGGTATTGGGGGTGAGGTCGCGTTGTGTCTAGGAGAGCCATTACGCAAAGCCCTCGGCCGAGGCAGGAGATTTACTGGTAGGTATTCCAGTAGTATCTCAGGGCGTTCTGGGCTACACTCCGACACGACTTGTACCGCCTTTGGGGGTCTGACTTTTACCAACCCCCTAGGCCCGCCATGCGATGCTCATAGACGAACGGACTGGACTGTACGGATATTGTCACTGACAGGCTCAGTAGGGTGTCAGGATGAGTTCGCTCATCGACGTCCCTTTTGGTCAATAGCTGGTGGCCCGTTACGCATTGGCTTATACCTTTGACGTGCTAGTGGTTAAATCCACAGCCATAGTATTGACGAGTCTTTAGAGTCCACCACACTTTCAGTTACTCAAGCTTTCGGGCGAAACGCTGTAGAGGCCGTATGGAGATATGGCAGGGTCCGATCAGATACGTGCGGTATTGCACGGATCAGGATCGGACGGTTTGTACTAGTGGCCGTATGGTTATATAGCAGGGTTCGATCTGATACGTGCGGTATTGCATGGATCAAGATCGGACGGATAATACTAGCCGGCTTTGGTTTAAGCCGGATCCTAGTTTAGTACAGTGTAGATTTTGTCTCATTGCATTTGTATCCGGTCGGAATACAGATGCGGGTGTGTATGCACAGTATTGGGGTTTTCCTGTAATTTATTACGGGACCAGTTTTCTGGAGTTGCCAGTTTGCATTCCGTTCCGGCCGGTTTTCCTTTGTTCTTTCCCGGCCGGACTTTTCCGATGGAGGGGGTTATTTGCAAGTTTGCAAATAACACATTGTGGAGGGGTTTCTTGCATATGTATTGATTATGATAGCATCTTTTTGATACTATTCTTTTCTATCATCATTTCTTGCTTTTGTGAGATTAGAAAGGATTTGAGGTTGATTTGATTTTGTGATCATGATGTTTAGGTTATGGTCACCCTTTCACTTTTACTACCATCACCTACCTCTTGCTTTTGTATTCTCCCCCTCCACCATTTTCCATGCTAGAGGGCCGGCCACTATTGTTTGGAGGATGAGAGAAATTTCCATTTTGTTGTAGCACATATTTCATCATCTCATTCTTCTAGTTTTGGAAAAATGAAAGCATCATTTTTCTTTAACCTTATTCCTCCATCAAGGCAACTACAAACCCCAAATGAGACAAGCATCATCTACACTATATTCTACAGCAAACCTTGGGCACGTCGACTAGCAAGCTTCGTGCCCGAGTTGCCTCGGTATTGAGGTGGGAGCCCGTAAAAGATGCAGACGATGTGGTGCCCTTCCGGCAAGGAGGCGACGACCGGAGTTTCCGCGGGAGATCAGGACGACGACGAGAAGACCGGAGGACTCGGATCACTCGGTATATCTCTCACCCTTTCTCTTGTTTGCTAGTATCGGTTAATGGTTACGATCCGGGTTTATTGTCCGCGGTAGCGCCAGTTTAAAAGTTAAGAAAATTTTGATTCCGCATTTTGGCCTCGGATAGACGGCCGGGGCGCTGCCGTGGCGCAACAGACTCTAAGTCGCAGTCGGGATTTGTCTTTACCCTTTACGGAGGGGCGGTTAGCTGGAAGAGTTCCAAGCAGGAAACCGTGGCAGACTCGACGATGGAGGCGGAATACATCGCTGCCAACGATGCTGCCAAAGAGGCTGTCTGGATCAAGAAGTTCATTACTGAACTTAGAGTGGTTTCATTCATTGAGCATCCAATACCTTTGTATTGTGATAACAATGGAGCGGTGGAATTGGCCAAGGAACCCGGGTCCCATCAGCGATCCAGGCATATTCTTAGACGGTATCACCTTATCCGGGAGATAGTTGATCGCCGGGAGATCGAGGTCAGGAGGGTTGACACGAAGAACAACACGGCGGATCCACTCACGAAGGCCATTCCCCAGATACAGTTTGAGAGACTCTTCGGGATGCTCGGTATGCGATACTACAGCAGCTGGCCCTAGTGCAAGTGGGAGATTGTTAGTTGTATGTATGCCCTAGAGGCCAGTATTGTACAGATGATGTATATTATATTGGATGCTTGGACATATATAGAGATGACTTTCTTGCTCGATATGATAGTATGCTATCTGGTTGCTCTCTATCTTAACATGTATACTAGTCTCTTTAAACTGTCTTATAGTTACATGTTGGTAAAGCCCTTAGGATGTGTACTTGACTACCTGGACTATGATGTTGATCATACTAGTGGGGACATGGTAGTCCATAGGTACATCCTTCAAGGTCCCTAGTCGTAGGTGTATCGAGACGGGGCGTTGATATACCAGTGTAGACTAGCGTATACGCTTCTCGACCCATGAGATGGGCGATGGATGATCCCATATCCATTGGTGTTTGACATCAGAGATGGTATACGGGTGCTCAGTGGAGATTGGGTACACTGGACGGACTCGCCAATGGAGGGTTCCTAGGCACTCTCAAGAGGTCTCACAAGGCATCAACCATGCCAATTTCAAATTTTACGGTGCCGAGAAACCCTAGACTAGATCGTTGACTAGAAATTTAGGCGATATACGAATCTAGTTAACAACTTAACTAAAGATAAGAAGCTACAACCTTTGTAGATCCGGATATCCACTTCCTTGGCTCCACATAGGCATCCTCTCGCTGTCCATCTCGAATCCTGGACTCAATCGTCAGCTTGATCGGAGAAATGGGCGGACTAGGTCGTCGGCTTCGTGCCGAAGATGATCTACGTCGAGGCATCACAAGTTCAAGCTCCGACTTCACAAATTTGTGAAACTTGTGAAGAAAACATCCAAAACAACTTGGCAAGAGGTAGAGGGTGAAGAAATAGGAGGTGGGTTCACTTTAGAATTGGATTTCTCACTTTAGAACTCAAGTTGCCATTGATGGCATCAAGCTTTCTTTCTTGAAGAAGAAGGAGAGAATGAAGCTAGAATATGATAAGTGTTAATTAAAAATTGAAAAGTAAATGAATACTTATCATATACTAACTAGGGTAGAGTGTAGAGAATAGACCATGGTTACTTGGATGGGTTAGGGTTAAGCATGAAGAAAAGAATGGTTAAGAAGTCAAAGCTTCATGAAGCTTCAACTAGAAACAAATAAAGCCACCATTCTTATCTAAATCATTTCCAAAAAAATAAATGAACAAATAAATAAATAAATGAATATGCAAAACCCTAATCATCAAATTAACCATGGTTTAATTCTATACACTTAACTATATGATCAAGTATCATCAAACATGATACAACTATGTGCACAAAAGTATATCACATATACTTCTTGCACATCAAGTGAGAAAATCCATTTAAAGTGAACCAATACTAGTTAATGCAAAATAATATATCAAATATATAATTATACATTAAATCATTAAATCAACACTTGATTTAACGATCCGGTCATATCGCATATAACCGACTAGTATCCTATGTATCGGCTTATCGAATCAATCCTTGATTCGATATCTAGGTTATATCGAATATAACCAATCGATACATCCATCACGAGAATGAAATACGGTATCACATACACGCATTATTCTCGGTCCTGCACATATCTCATATACGCTCCTATTTCGTTTCGCTTGAGCCAGGAAACCTCAGTGTAGGACTCTAAAGACTCGTCAATACGCCGGTAGCAGATGATGATCA